>CM060075.1:1201194-1801194 GCA_030533445.1 Cyprinodon diabolis | reverse complement strand
TGAATTGCAAAACCTGAAAACCCACAAAATGAGCCAGCTGGCTGTAAATAAGAGATGATGCGGTCTGCCGATGCATTCGTTATCAGAGAACCGAGCCACAGATGAATGGTGCCGAGCCCTACTGTTGAACTAGTACTAGATTTGGCCGGGTTGGTTTGTGTCTGGCATGGTCCAGTTCAGTTGCATTCGATTTACACTCAATAGTTATCTGGGTTACCGTGCTCAGACGGTTCTCGGAATGGTTTCAAAAGGGTAGTGTAAATGGCTAGCTTCTGTCTCACCCACTTCCAGTGCGAACAAACAGTAGGTTTAACATGATTGGAACTGGTTGTGGAGAGCCTCTAGAGAGCCACAGCTGGGCTGTCAAAGCTTTGCCTGATAAAAATTCTCATTTGAGTGAACCCACCAAGAATCATTTTACCACATAAAATGTTCAGAAGTCCAGGTAAAGGCATCTTGGAGTCCGGACCTGAACCATAGTTCATCAGCTGGTGAGCCCTGAGCAAATGTGTGATGTATGCACAAAGGTATTCCAAAGGTTTCCGCCTTGGACTGCAAAGCAGAATAAAAACAAGATATATAGTTTTCTATCTAGCCTCTTTTTTACTCTTTGAAACAACCACTTATTTACCTCATAATGCTAATGATCACCAGCTTTTTGGTAAAATTACATTTAGCGTGAATTCAGGCAATACAAAAAGATAACCCTGCATAATGTTTTTCAGTCAGTGGATTTGAACTGAAAACCTGCAGATTACGTCACAGTAGGGTGGAGGCTTGAAGGATGACCCACATGCAGAGACTGAAGCTAAAGGTTGTTTCTTGCAGATCTAATAACAAAAAAGGGTAACGGAAACGAAAATTCAAAAATACTGAAAACCAGGAAATACTCACAACATGGGGGCAAAGAATGACAACAAACCAGCCACAGTGATTGGGCAAGAGGTGCATATATGGGAGAGAGAAACAAAGACCAGGCTAATTAGCAGATTGGGAGCAGGTGTGAACAGAATAGTCTAGAAGGGAGCTAGGAGAAGGAGACTGACACAAGAGGACAAGAGAGGGCTAACAGGAAATATCTAAGAACTCAGATACAATCAAAAATAACTAGAATAATACAAAATGGAAATAAAAACAATGAAAACTCAAATATAAAACTTTAACAGAACCAAAACAATGACAAAGTGTTTGTTAGCGTTAAGAGGTGTCGCTTGCCCCAAACACCTGGATCAAAGAGCTAAATAACCTCCTTAGCAGCAGTCAAGCTCGTATTGGTTAGGTGTGGTGGAAGCAAATAAGCATCTTAACCCTTACCCTAGGACACTTAGTGAAATACTTGGAACAAGAAACACCCACTTGCCCTAATATATAATAAGAAAAAAATATTATAAGCTTTTTTATGACATTTTAGCAAAATGATTGAATAGTTGTATTAACCATACATGTAAAAAGAGTTTTACAGAATTTTATGGGAACCTTAGAAACTTAGGGCCCTAGGCAATTGATTAGTATTGCCTAATGGTAAATCCCTAGCCTGACGTAGTCCTACTCAATTCTAGTCAGAATGAGTCTGATGCTGCTCCATAGAGCTGTGATTATGGGGCGTGTTTTGAACGAACCAGGAAAAAAATGCCTCTGCACTCAATTGGATAGACCTACAACCAATAAGAGCAACGGAGTGCGTGACGAATGTCAAGCGACGCATAGTTGTTGTCAACAAAAATCAAAGCGTGCAATTGCATGCCTAGAATAAGAAGATGAGCCTTGATCGCGTTTCTCTGTTCCTCTTTAAAATTAATTTGCTGTTGATATCTTCTAGAACAGACCTAATAGCAGAATCTACTCACCGCAACTCTTCAGCGGCAGCCATTGTTGTTGTCACCCAAGCGTGCTTTGGTGACGTGGTTCATTACGTTACTGTTGATCATCTGTCCATCATAGTATAAAGCCCGCCCTGACAATTTGATTGGCCCTCCAGATATTGTGCGAGCATACTTGCGCTACTATTGAGCAGTGCCAGGCCGAACTTACCGACCTCAAAAGTTGTGGGCGGGACTAAGTTCGGAATGGCACCCAGGCTAGTAAATCCCCCCCTGCTTCCAGACCTCACTGACGGATCGGGGGGACTCCATTTGTAACAAGTATGCAAGTGATCAGTAAATTGCCCTAAAAAGGGTTTTGTGATACGTTCACACTGAAGATGAACGGGGCAAATTTTGGGTGCTTTCATGCCTTTTTAATGGCCTTTGTGGTTTTAATTTACAAACAATTTAAAGTTTATTCTCACTGTAGGAGTAACAAAGCGGACTTGGCAGACTGATATCGTTAAGGACCACATTGAGGAGGCAGATGAACATTTCGAGGTGCTGCTTGTTTCTCCTGAAGCTACGGTCATTGGTAGCATCAGCAAGGCTAAACTTACAATCAGAGACCCGGGAAAAGGTAAAAGATTCTTAGTGTATTTTAAACAACGTTTTTCTTCATATAAAAAACTAAAATTGGACTAACCTATTTGAAATTGATGAACTCAGGAGAGTGCAGACCAAAGCAGGATCAACAAGCTCCTCTTCTGGGAGGAAAAGAGATTCAACCCGACGCGTATCCCCAGCATGGGTCCATCCGTTTGGAGAAACTTCCCCTCAGTAAAGAATCGGTTATATGGCCCAGAGGAGACAGCATCTCTACCCAAGGAGAACATCTCCCGAGGAAGAAACTCAGAGTTGTCAACAATCCCAAATCTGTAAGCCTTTCTGCCATTTTAGTTTATTCTCCACCCTATCCCTTGTTCCTCTGTATCACCGGTATGTGGTATAAACAGGTTTGTGTTTATTTTTTAGATTTCCCCTTCAACAGTGTTCCACAATGGGACAGATGTAGTTTACACAGTAAGTATCCACAACATTGATTTCTAGCTTTACATCAACGAAGGCTAAAGAACAATCTCATTTCTTTGCTGATTTGATGTATGATTACATGTAGTATCACGGAATCATGCAAATGCAAGTAGAGGATGATGCATCATCTAGGATGAGCAGGAGGGCAAACATCCGAGTGGTTAGCAGGGGTTCACAGCCACAGCGACCTGGACTTACTACTGATGCCGACTCTCCAAGAGAGGGAAGGATTCAAGTTAAGATGGGACGAGCTCGAGGAAATGTAAGTAAAAACTGTGCTAAACAGTGGTGGAGACAGATGTCATGAACTGTGTGAAGATTCCCTCTCTGTTGCCTCTCTTGCCTCTTTTAGAGTTTTATTTAAGTAGCATGACCAAACTTCCGTATTTCCCAGGACATATCCATATTTCAGATCCTGTCCCGGGGGTCCCAGTTTTTTTTTTAGGAAGTGAGGAAATGTCCTGTTTTTTTAAATTACCTTCATTGGACCATTAAACTTACAGGCACTAGGGCACTGCGCAGCGTGTGACGTAATCCCTGAGCCGCGTCAGTGCGGGCAGCCCTGTCCTTAATAAGATAGATAGCGTGGCTGTTGGTACGCCAACAACATGCCAAAGCGCAAATGTATGTTTACCAACGATTTACAAAAGAGTTTCCCCGCTTTCAGACCGGGTCGAGACAAATGGGAGGGCTTGTGAACAGTGTGCAAAGCGGGCACATACACTCACCGGCCACTTTATTAGGTACACCTGTCCAACTGCTCGTTAACACTTAATTTCTAAGCAGCCAATCACATGGCGGCAACTCAGTGCATTTAGGCATGTAGACATGGTCAAGACAATCTCCTGCAGTTCAAAGCGAGCATCAGTATGGGGAAGAAAGGTGATTTGAGTGACTTTGAACGTGGCATGATTGTTGGTGCCAGAAGGGCTGGTCTGAGTATTTCAGAAACTGCTGATCTACTGGGATTTTCACGCACAACCATCTCTAGGGTTTACAGAGAATGGTCCGAAAAAGAAAAAACATCCAGTGAGCGGCAGTTCTGTGGGCGGAAATGCCTTGTTGATGCCAGATGTCAGAGGAGAATGGCCAGACTGGTTGGAGCTGATAGAAGGGCAACAGTGACTCAAATAACCACCCGTTACAACCAAGGTGGGCAGAAGAGCATCTCTGAATGCACAGTACGTCGAACTTTGAGGCAGATGGGCTACAGCAGCAGAAGACCACACCGGGTGCCACTCCTTTCAGCTAAGAACAGGAAACTGAGGCTACAATATGCACAAGCTCATCGTAATTGGACAATAGAAGATTGGAAAAACGTTGCCTGGTCTGATGAGTCTCGTTTTCTACTGCGACATTCGGATGGTAGGGTCAGAATTTGGCGTCTACAACATGAAAGCATGGATCCATCCTGCCTTGTATCAACAGTTCAGGCTGGTGGTGGTGGTGTCATGGTGTGGGGAATATTTTCTTGGCACTCTTTGGGCCCCTTGGTACCAATTGAGCATCGTTGCAACGCCACAGCCTACCTGAGTATTGTTGCTGACCATGTCCATCCCTTTATGACCACAATGTACCCAACTTCTGATGGCTACTTTCAGCAGGATAATGCGCCATGTCATAAAGCTGGAATCATCTCAGACTGGTTTCTTGAACATGACAATGAGTTCACTGTACTCAAATGGCGTCCACAGTCACCAGATCTCAATCCAATAGAGCATCTTTGGGATGTGGTGGAACGGGAGATTCGCATCATGGATGTGCAGCCGACAAATCTGCGGCAACTGTGTGATGCCATCATGTCAATATGGACCAAACTCCCTGAGGAATGCTTCCAGCACCTTGTTGAATCTATGCCACGAAGAATTGAGGCAGTTCTGAAGGCAAAAGGGGGTCCAACCCGTTACTAGCATGGGGTACCTAATAAAGTGGCCGTTGAGTGTATGTCTCGGTGTCCAATGGAGGTGCAAGGGATCTGAAAAGCCACCTGGACACCGAAAGTAAAGACAGTCTATTGATATGTTTGTTCGTTTTTGGTACATTTTGAGTTATTTTTGCTGCACGAGAGGTATTTTTTGTTAATCAGCTCATTTGCTAATTTATTTTTTTCCATTAACCTACAGAACAGACATTATTTCATTCATTACTGAGGCTGAGTATCATGTTATTGGGAGTTGAGCGTTATTGTTAACTTTTATTGTTATATTTGTTGACTTTAACTGAAAAGCATTTTTAATAAATCAACTGTAATTATCATGTTATTGTAGGATTACGTGGGCCTATGTTAAGTGAGAGCATGCCACAGACATCTCTATGCATGGGAACAGAGTTCGCCCCCCGCTCCGAGGTGTCCTGGTTTTCCCAAATGAAAATATGGTCACCCTAATTTAAGACATGTTGACCCTGTCAGCATGAGGCGGGAAATATAGTGGACTTTATAGCAAACTTTTCGCTCCCCCTTGGTTACGTAACTCCCCTTCCCTGCACGGTGCCTGTGACCATCTATGTTATTAGTCGTTAGATAATGTTATTATCTACAACAAATCCCATGGTGCTTTGCGAGGAAAGCAGTCACAAAGCAATCTTGGATATATCTGCTTGTGCAGTCACCATGGATGCGTTTGATTTCAGAGCCGTTTAACTGGACTGGGTCTTTTCGAGGGCCATGAAAATAAGGAGGCATGGAAGAGTTTTGGCTATAGATTCAAGAAGGTCCATCCTTCTCCGGCTTTCACTGACTGTCTGTCTCCTAGTAATAGTCATAGTTGATACACAAAGCAGGCAAAGAATGGATACTAAACTTCTCACTAATGTTCTCAGTGCTAATAACGTTTTCCAGGAGCTTCAGCAGCAGTACAGTCATCTCAGACACAGATTTATCGTCCCCAAACCGCAGAGATATTGGAATCTGTGCTTAAATGTCAGCCAAACCCATTTGCACAGGGACAGATAAAACCTTTCAGTAAACCAAACATTATCCGCCACATATCTGACTCACTTTTTAAAACAACGATTTTCATTAATTTCAAATGGAACTATTGTCATACTTGTATAAACTACACTTCCAATATTCAACACTGTTTTGCACCATTTCCCTTTTTCCTCTGAGCACTGAGTAGCTGGCTTGCTTGGACTAGCAATGAAGCCTGGGATATCCAAGCTACGTAGGATACAGCGGACCTGTCCTTCAAAACGGGCAAAAAGGAGGCCGCATTTGTTGGTTGCATAAAGAGGAGACTTCCGATCCGAACAGGCCTCGACGCCGTGCTGTAACGCAATCGGCCAATCAATCTGGCCTTCAGAGGATGCAGCTGCTGAATTCAAACTCAGCACATGGATGATCACTACTTTTCAAAGTGCATTGTGGGAAATTTCGAGTCCACTACTTTTTCATCTACTAGACGTTCGGACACTCATCTAAAATGGCGTAACCACTATATAGAGCCCCATATAGGGATTATGACGGACTTTCGGACACAGCCAACGTATTTGAGAGTGATTAATAGGAGTCTAGCATCTTTATTTTGAATTACATACTACTTAGTTGGCTTGATTAATCCAGGTTTGACTGGTGTGAAGTTGTGGAGAAACTGAGACTCTTGCAAGAGAAAGTTCAAATTTATTTGACGTCCTTTGACGGAGAGATAGAGGTCTGACTGGGGCAAACCCAGCACACACATTTATATCTTACTAAATCCGTCCAGCTCTCTCTCCCCTACGGAACCACCCCACCTCTGCATAAAGAACTTCCTCACACATGAACATTTGAAGAAAAAACAACTTCAGTTCATCAAGGATATACATTTTTCATTAGCCAGACAAACACTCAGAACAGGTCTTCGTTCACGGCATCAAGGAGGATGAAGAAAATTTCAACACTTATCTTTTATCACTCCTTGCCTTCCTTTCAACCCAACAAGGCTGAGGGAAAATATACTTTCACACTGGTTTATGTGTTTGATTTTCTATGGAGCTGAATATATGAATACTTGAATTTATATATATACATATAGCCCCCATAGGCTTTCTTAGAGGCCCAGAGGAAGATTTTTCTATTTAGAGGAGTTTCAGGAATTCAGCAAAAGATTGCACAATGTCAAACTTTTAAAAAAGAAATGTTAATAATGCTATTCTTTCTTCAAAAGATGTTTGGACTTTTATGCGTGTTTAGTTGAGTTGATCTGTCCTCAAACATCAACTGCACTAATGAGACTTATTCAGCAACAGTTGATGGATATTCCTATTGAACAAATAGGACAATACGCTAAATTTTTTTGTGGAAGCCCATTTCCGTCACTTGAAAGTAAAAAAATGAGCTATAGTATGTCATAAATATTTGGTTATAATTATGACATTTAAAATCTTAATTTGGACTGTTTGTGGAGGTCATGACCCCAATAAATAAATTGAAAATTATTGATCTCACATTGGAGAAATTTGTCTCTGCATTTAACCCATCCCTTTGGGGAGCAGTGGGCTGCCATTGTGCGGCACCCAGGGAGCAGTGTGAGGTTAAGGGTCTTGCTCAGGGAGCCAGAGTGGCAGTCTGGGGGAGTGGGGGATCAAATTTCCAATATCAGGATTCAAAGCCCTATGCCCTAACCACTAAACCGCCACTCCCTTAAATGACTGAGACCCTGCATCGTCATCATATGTCGGGACTTTTTTACAGGAAAGTCTGGTCCAGTTGATGAAATTCCATTATAAAATTGTTTTTTGTAAGCATTAACTTTACCTTAAGATAATCTGCTACTGTTTATCTTCCTGCACTGATTTTCCATCTAACTGGTGCTCCAGTATTTTAAGCAGACATCAGAGATTACTACACTTGCTTTCTTTACTCATAGGCATCCACCATCATCTCTGTAGCCAAGGCATGCGTGCCGGAGCTGATGGGACTCCTGCATTTCAACCAGTCCACCAATCAACTTCTTCATTGCAATGGTGTCTCCTGGAAACCCTGGGCACCAACTGACCAGGTATTAACCCATTAATATTCATATTAGCTCTGGGCCTTTTAATGATGGATTTTAAACAATCTAAGTTGGTATGTTGTTTTTCAGGTATGTGCTACAATGATGAAAATGAGCTAAAATGAAAAAAAACAGCAACTATTTCTATTCTTAAAATGTAAGGAGTAGAAAGCAGAAATATATAAAAAAAAAAATGTAAATGCCTGTCACAACTCCAGTCCTGTTTATCCCAAACAGCTGGACTTAATACCCCCCAAAACAAACATTTCTAAGGTGTATTCATTTCAATTCAATTCAGTTTATTTCTCTAGCACCAATTCACATCATGTCATCTCAAGGCACTTTGAAGTTCACCAGATCATCCAGTCAGATTGATTCAAAATTTTCTATCTAAGGAAAACTGTTTGATTGCATTGACTCTTTGACTCGAAGGCAATCCCTCACAGTAAGCATTCATCTAGCGAGAATGGAGAGGAAAAACTTCCTTTTAACAGGAAGAAACCTCCAGCAGAACCAGGCTCAGCGTGAGCGGCCATCTGCTGATGGGGTTCAAGGAGACAGAAGCAGAGATACAAAAGGCAACATTAAAAGGCGGCCCCGTCCAGGAAACACACAGCCAGGCAGACGAACTCCAAGCCAGCTCCCGTGTCAAGAGAGCACAAGAGAGCACATTCAGCCAGTCACAGTCAGAGAAACTGGACTACACTGAAAAACAGGCAGATCTCCAACATCTATAATCAAAGGTGTTGATGGCAGCAGCACAGCTGATATTTCTCTCCAGGATGGAGTCACAGCCAAACAGGAACAGACCAGATGAAGCTACTATGAGAAAAAGCAGAGAGAGCAGAACGTTAGTGATTGAACTAATAGATTCTGCAGAGTGGGAGAATAGAGATAGAATGAAGCAGAATGATGAAATAGGGGTCCCTATGTCCTCCAGCAGTCTAAGCCTATAGCAGCATAACTATATAGATAGCTCAGGTTATCCTGACTATCCTAACTATAATCTTTATCAAAAAGGAAAGTTTTAAGCCTCATGAACAAAACTGGTAGTTGGTTTCACAGTTGGTTCCCATTATACTTTTAGAAATTCTAGGAACCACTAGTAATCCTGCAGATTGAGAGCAAAGTGCTCTGTTAGAAACAAAGATTTATCATTTTCTGGTGAAAAGATTGGTGAGAATTATAGAAAAAGCTTTTTCATGGTTATGAGAAGTCTGTGGTTTCTCTGCAACATTTCACAGAGAATGCATCCACATATTTGTGAGTATGACAAATGAAATTAATACTTGAGCTTATTTTTGGTTGAAATACACAGATGTATGTTAGTACCAATTTTCAAAGGAATCAGGGGAAGGCTGGCTAGTCTAAAAGTAGTTTAACTCATATGCTTATGTGTCCATGTTTGTACAGCTGGTTGGTGCCAGTATGTGTCCTCAGGGATGGACTTTTCAAGGAGGACGTTGTTTTATTCTCAGCACTGAGCACAAGCTGACATGGAGTGCAGCAAACAGGGCCTGCAGAGAAAGGTATCGTTAAACATCCTTCTTTGTGCAAATTACTCGCACATATTTCATTGGATTGGCTCTAAATTAAACTTTTTTATGTATTTATTTATTTATTTTTCTGCAACTCACCTTTAACTTTTTTTCAATATCAGGTTTAAAGGAAATCTTGCAAGTGTTTTGTCTAAAGCTGACATGAACTGGTTGTGGGACTTCAGTGGAAGAAAGCCTTTCTGGATAGGTCAGTATCTGGTGGGGTAACATTACGAATGATGTATTACATCCTTGTTCCAAGTAGAAATGTGCAAACTCTGCCACACATATTTATCCTTTCTCTGATACTCCTAAAGAGGGTCGGACTGGGAACGATTTTCAGCATTTTTCCATCTACACTGGTCCCCTTATGGAAACCCTCAGAAAAAAAAAAATAGAAGCACAGTCAAACACGTGTGTCTCAAATGTGAAAAACAATACATAAAACAACATAAAACCAGAGGTGGAAAAAGTACTAAAATATCATATTCAAGTAAAAGTACAAATACTTGGATGAAATATTACACAAGTGCAAGTAAAATTACCCATCAGAAAAATTACTCAAGTAAAAGTAATAAGTAGCTAATTTAAAATGTATTTTAAGTAAAAGTTACTTAGTTACATAAAAAAAAAAAAACTGTTGCCAACATCGCTAAGATAGTGCTGCGGGAAACACTGACTTAAATGAAATACTTAGTTTTTTTTTTAGCAATTTATTTTCCCAAGCCACTCAGAGCCGCAGTATAAGGATGAAAGAGTTCCGTAAAAATTCAAAAAATATCCACTGGACCTGGTTTCCAAGATTTGAAGACGTTTCGCCACCTCAATTCAAATTGGGAAAGCTTCCTGGAGAGGTGGCGAAACGTCTTCAAATCTTGGAAACAAAGTCCAGTGGATATTTTTTGAATTTTTATGGAATGACTATGACCTGGATGACTGAAAACCTTCAACAGCAAGGATGAAAGAGCCGCATGCGGCTCCGGAGCCGCGGGTTGCCGACCCCTGTGCTTGACAAAATTAGCAATGCCACAAAACAGGTTGTTTTGCTAATTGGCTATTAGTCATGAAAACTTTGTTTGAAGTAACAATGCACTAAATACTTACCAAAACATGCTTCCGCAGATTAGATGTGGAGTTATTGAATGCTGCCAGTTCAGTCACCTTTGGCAGACACATCTGGCATTGCATGATAAAACTGTTGGCCCTCTTGAATTTAAATGAAAAGCAGACCTTCAAATGTGGCCAAAGGTTTTTGTCGTTTTGGGCAGCAGAATTCGATGTTTCAGCTAGCATTTCTAGTGAAACGTTCTCTGAACCGTCGTCGCTCTCCTGATCCACCTCCATCTCGTTCCCAATCTCCTACAGAAAGACTTGGCGCCTGGTAGCCTAGATCTACATGCTGATCACGTCACTCGCTGTAGTGCTTCCTGGCCCGATTTTTTGTCTTCCTTTCAGTTTTCCAAAGTTTTTTTTTTTTTTACTCAGTAACGGATGGGATTTGTAATGTAAGGAAATACAATACTTCACTCAAAACGTAATCAAGTAAAATTTAAATTACCGACTTTAAAAACTACTTGAAAAATACAAAATACACAAAAGACCTACTCAATACAGTAACTTGAGTAAATGTATTTCGTTACTTTTCACCTCTACATAAAACAATAAGATATAGAGGCAGACAGACAGTTCTTCAAGAATAAATACATGAAAGCTCAGCGGTGTGTTAGCATTTACTGTGAGTCTAGGTGGCACGTGGGCAATGAAATGGAACAATGTAAACACATTGGTTCAGTCAACAGTCAACAGACCGAAATCAACAAATCCAGTAGTCCCAGTGATACTACTACTATTAAGAGCATCCATCCATCCATCCATCCATCCATCCATCATCTGACACGCTTGTCCCAATTGGGGTCGCGAGGGCTGCTGCTGCCTATCTCCAGCTGTCTACGGGCGAGAGGCGGGGTCCACCCTGGACAGGTCGCCAGTCCATCGCAGGGCCTATAAAGAGCAGTAGTGGTGAATTGTGAACCTTGAGAAACAGCCGTCGCAGTCAATTGAATGCCTTCCAAAGCTTCACACTAGGTTACAAGCATTACGCCACTCTTCCAACTTGCATTGAAGTACGTTTACGGTGATATTTCACTCTCCATCAAAAAAGTTATTTTTTACCTTTTTTTTTTTTAGAGGAATATAATTATAAAAAGTCTATCAACATAGCATAATGAACCCCACCTTTTAGAGCAAATAAGCAGACCTACTTAAACAAACCTAATTTAGAAAAACCTGTGAGCTCAAGTCAACATATGGTGGTGGGCAAAATTAAAAAACAAACGGCCTACCTTGACGCTGTCTTTATTGCTGAACTTTTTGCAAGTTGCAATTTATTCCAGATTCCACTTTAATCCACATCATTTAGCACACCTGGACAGCACTGCTAGCAAGCAATAGATGATGTTTGCATTGCTAATTCACATTAGAATGATTAGCCTTTAGATGCAAAACCCCAACAAAACTTTTTTGTCCCAATTTTTTTTAATTTGTTTCGCCGGTCGGTTTGGCCAAGATTCCATTCTGTGTAGCCTTTTTTTTTTTTTTTTTTCTTATTGCCATTCAGAAAAATTGCAGCTGCTGGAAGATATCTGAATTACTGGTATTTGTTGATAATATTCTGTTATGGTTACTGTACTTTTTCAATAAATGAACCTAGTATTTTATAGGTTCAAAGAGACACAAAATCTTGTTTTTATTCATTCCACTGGTAGTTTATTTTGCTTAAATAGAAATAGAGCCCTGCCTCTAATTCTGGCCTCATTCCTATAATGGCCTGGACCAGTGGGGTCAAAAGTACACACATTTGTTACTTAAGTAGAAGTATAGATACTGCAGCTTAAAATCACTCTGGTAAAAGTAGAAGTATCAACTTGACCTCTTTACTCAAGTAAAAGTGAAAAAGTATGTGCTCCAAAAACTACTTAAAGTATAAAGTAACCTTTAAGAAAAAGGCCAGATAACACTATATGAATTGAAAGCACAATTTTTCCGCCATTTCAAAAAATTCTTTGAGATAGGGCCAAGGATGAGGGAGGTCTTGTTGGTCTCCGTCTCCGTCTCCCGATACGCTCTCGCCTGTGTCCGACCTTTCAGACATTTAAACATGTTTTTCTGAATCCAACATTGTAGCATGGCATAGATAATTCACGTTTACAGTTTGAAGAACACCTGCTTGCTTCTTCCTTTAACTAACCAATGAGTTTTTGCGTTCTATGACTCATCCAATTTCACTAGTTTTCACTAGATGTGGATGGAGCCAATGATCTGCATTGGATGGAGCACATGACGTGAAATGTATATTTAGAAACATTAAACCACGGGTAACTAATAAAAAATCAGTGGGGTCCGAATAAAGAAAATCAACCAGTAAATATCCGGAGACATTTTTAATGATCTGTTACTTTAAACACAATTTAACACTCAAATAAAGTGACGTATTTATGCATTCATGTCACATTGAATTAAAAAAAAAAGATGAAAAAATAAAAATAGAAATTGCCAAATATTGCATCCTGTTCTATCTGAGAGGAGTTTACACTTGTATGACTGTATTCCTGTATATCCATCAGTAGTTAAAAGACAAGATTCAGCAAATGCAAATTCTGCCTGTAAAACAATGACAGCGCAATTGTCGCTGTACGATCCGAAGCCTCATTTGGAGCTTTTAAACAGGCTTTTGAAAAACTTTGATAATTTGCTGCTGTAATATTATAGATTTTTTAGAATAAAAAGCTAGCAGATATGCATAATCAAAAAATAACAGAAATACAATTATAGAGCATTCAGTATTGTAAGAAAGCCCACACTTTTTCTGAATAAATACATTATTTTATGAGTTCTGTTCCATTTTTATCTCTTTCCTTGTAAGTTTGAAATGTCCCATGCTCCTGAATGCACCATAGCTGTCTCACGCTCGCGAATGCATCACACTGGTCTGTGTAGATGCGTGTTTGATTTTCAGCTGAAGACAAAGCTTTGCAGTTTTAAAACCCTCGTCGGCTAATCGCTGTTTATTGTTGTGTGTGAATAACAAGAGACTACAACAAATAAATCAGCTTTACCTCGGACAAAATCTTTGGATTTAATGTTGTTCATAACATCGCAGTCCGCTAATCCGTGACCTGTGCTTTAAACCGAAGCCAAGAGTAATGAGTAACGAGTAACGTTTGTTTTAAAAATGTAAGGAATAGAAAGTAAAGATACTTGTGTGAAAATGTAATGAGTAGAAGTCAAAAGTAGGAGGAAAAATAAGTAATGGAGTAAAGTATAGATACCTAAAAAGTGTACTTAAGTACAGTAACGAAGTATTTGTACTTCGTTACTTGACACCTGTGGCCTGGACCAAGATGCACCTGAGTGAAATAAAGGCCCCATCCTATATTAGAGGATTTACGGTACATTTTTTTAATGTGCTACAACACCCCCAGCATCCCGTGACCATGAGTACAGTACAGTAAAATTTAACAGAGTAAATGTAACTATTTACCACCCACTGGCCACATTTTTGCACTGTGCACCGAGGCACGTTTGTCGCTATGCAGTCAGTTCTGCGTGGAAAAATATGGCGGATGCACGACAGCTTATTTTGGAAAGGGTTCATAAATTTCAAGACCTGTAGCCATATTTTGATTTGGGTCATAAATATCACCACAATAGCTCCAGCCTGCTCTGCATACCTAGAACCAGAACGAAACATGGAGAAGCAGCATTTAGTTCCTATGCTCCACTTATCTGGAACAAACTTCCAGAAAACTGTAAAAGTGCGGAAAGCCTGAGTTCCTTTAAATCAAGACTAAAAACACATTTGTTTAGGATAGCCTTCCACTGTTCTAGTTAAACAGTTCAACTAAAACATATTTTCTTTAGTCCAACTGTTTTTAATATTCTTTTTTGTTTCTGCATTTTTTTTATTTTATTTTATTTTTTTTTCTTTTCCTACATGCTTTGATTCTGTTTTATTTTCCTATATTTTAATCATGTAAAGCACTTTGCATTGTCTTTGTACTGAATAGTTCTATACAAATAAATTTGCCTTGCCTAGCCTTGCCTTGCCAAGATTAGTGGATTGTGTAAAAAAATCAATGAAAAATCCTTGAAATTACTTTTTCTGCTTCTATATGTATTGTGTTGTTGTAAGCTTGCAGTCTAGAGTTAACCGGAATATTGGGCACCAGTGTTGTGCGTGAACGGCGTTCAATGAACACATTCATATTTTTAGGGAACAGTAAACTAAACGGATACGTTTTGAAGTAATGAACTTGAATCAGAGTAACGTTCACTTTGAGATTAATGAGCGACACACAGAGCTCATGTTGGCGTTCAATTGATATCGACACATTTCATTGGATAACGTCAGGTTTTATGGCACTTATTACAGCCTGACAGAGCAGCGTGTTTGCTAGGGGTTGAACGGTTCACAAAATCCACGGTTCGTTTCGGTTCACGGTTTCGTGGTCACGGTTTTCGGTTCGGTATATGTTTATTGTTAGCCTGACATGTTGGTCATGTTGCTGTTAGGATAAACAAAACATGTTGCACAATGCTTGCACACTGTTTTATCCATAACTTTCTTTCCGCCGTCATCGTAGGTCACTCTAAATGCAAAGTGGTCCCATACAGCAGACCTATAAAGTGCTGCTGGCGCGTCTTCCAACTCCTGTTCTTTCCCACTCGCCATACCCACACAATTCTCCACAACAACTGATTTTTTTCTGCTACACCCGGCTACGCTGCTTCGCTTCTTCTTGTTTCCTACTAGTGGTTGGCTTTGGTCGCAGTACCGCCACCTTCTGCTCTACACGCTTCGCCTATAAGAAAAAGGAGCAGCGCATGAACCGAACGCAGCACACGCGAATCGAACCGAGACAGTCGACCGAACGGTTCGGACTGTTTTCATAAACCGTTCCATCCCTAGTGTCTACTGCTAGTACCAGTCTGCTCCATTCAGACTCTCTGCTGGGATTTCTGATAACAGTTTAGCAGAGCGCTTGGCCGAGTTTGATCAACTAACAAATGAAGACTGGGACAGAAAAAAAATGACGTTGTTTTTGCACTGAGGTTTACCAAATAAGTCCGTAAGTCAGCCACGTCCACTTCAATTTATTTTTTCATTTCTTTTTCAGAAATTGTGTTTAGACTTAGAAAACTTTTATTATCATGACATTTCCATTCCATAAAGTGCAGCAGTGATCAATGTGAACAGTGTTGGAGAAAAAACATGGTGCAAAAAACGCATCAATATGGACGTTCAGAGCATTTCAGGGCAAATTTTTGGTGCAAATATGCAGAATTTTGGTTTGGTGTTGTCAGTGTGATGCAGAGTCTGTAACTTGATTTAGAGTTTTTTTCAGCAGTTAAACAGTCAAATGTTTAATGTTTGCAACAATAATGGAGGAAATTTCACTCCATAATTAAAAGCTCAGGATCTATAATAAAGTGGCACCGCAACATTAGGCACCTAGAGGGATTTTCAGTCTGCTAAACTGATTTTTCTTGTTTTGATGTCATATTAAGATGTTTTATCAAAGGAAATTATTCAACATTTATGTGTAAATTAAAAAAAATGTATTCTATCATCTATCAACAGGTCTGAACAACGGAAAGGGTGGAGGACTGTGGGAGTGGGCGGGCGGTGAACCAGTCAGCTACACAAACTGGAAAAAGGCGCCTCCCCGCTCGAGAATGAAAGGCAACCGGAAGTGTGTGCTGGTGTGGAGAAGAGCCAAGTGGCAAATCAGAGATTGCAAGAGCGGCAAAGGCCATCGCTTTGTTTGCTCAGTGAAACTCTAAGAACGAGGTTTGGAGGCGTTGCAGGGATGCATGACGAAGGACGGATGCTCAGGACAAGACTACTCGCAAAAAAACACTGGGATAAAAAAAAAAAAACTACCTTTATATTTAATTGTTAAAATGCCACACAGAGCAACTTTATTACACTTTATTACACACTGAAAGTATTTTTAAAAACGTATTTTTTACACGAGTGGCAACCTAGTGGTTAGGGCATAAAACTTGGATTCCTGAGGTTTTGATTCAAGCCCCACTCCCACAGACTGCCACTCTCCTCCCCAGGCGCCGTACAATGGCAGCCCACTGCTCCCCAAGGGGAGGGGTTAAATGCAGAGGTAAATTTCTTCATTGTGAGATCAATAAAGTTCAATTATCATAATTTTTTTATTATGTATTTAGTTCATTTTTATTGGATTGAAAATGGTCAAATCTGTACAGAACTTTGATGAATGGAAAATAGAGAAGAGATGACAGACCTTATGGTCTGTAGACATTCTTATATTTAGAAACACTACTTGTTTTGGGGGATTACAGTGTTATCATTTGGACTGTGCATTTAAGAAGAATATGGAAGAAGGTGAAGAAGAAGCTTCTGCTGCTAAGAGCCTCACTGTCAGTTACTGTTTATTAAACCATCTGTATTAATATAGGTGCAAGAAAAGAGGTGTATTGTAAAAGACATCACTAATGAGTGGGAAATGTAATGATACTCAGCAAAAAATTCAGCTCACTTACTGTTCAGGGCACGTTTTTATGATGCGTAAATAAAAATAATTTTGTTATATTATAATCTCTGGAAGAATCATTAGAATTCAATCTTCTTTTTAATTAAAATTTAATCCTGTGTAAATATATATTATATATATGTTTTACTTTGAATTCACCAGCACAGAATTTGCTTTTTGAAAATTCACTAATAAAATAATTTACCTGCAGAAATCTGCCTAAAAAAGTGGAGATCCAGATGGTTTCCTTGCAGCAAGAAGATCCAGAGTTTGATTCTTTCTGCATGGAGATTGCATGTTCTCCCTGTGCATGCGTGAGTTCTCTCCGGGTACTCCAGTTTCTTCCCACAATCCAAAAACAACACTGTTAGGTTACTTGGGGTCCGTTTCACGAAGCAGGTTTAACAAAGTCAGATTCAAAACCCTCAACTCTGAATGAATCTGGCCTAAAGTCAGAAACTCTGAGTTTTTGATTCCACAGCGGCTGCTTTGAATTAGTTTGACCAGCCCTTAGAAGGTCCACTCAGAGTTGAGCGCCAATAGAATTCGGAATCAATGAATCACCATGACATTAGGCACAGGAAGTGCCTATTATACCCCACTGGAACTAGATATTTTAATGAAGAAATGAAAAAAAAGGAGAACGTGTTAAAAAGATAGAGAAACAGCGCTGCAGCCACAAAGCAGAGGAAGATGGCAAAGGAGAAGATTGCTGCTCGAGTGAATGTGTAGATTTATATGAAGTGGTCTATGGCAAGCAGTTTGTACATTTATTAAAAGCATTTTATGTTGTTCCATTTGTATATCATTAAAATAACAAAAACAAAACTGCACTCCTAGATGGAACTATAATGATATATTTTCTAAATGACATTTTTGCAGCAGAAACTGAATTTCGAAAATACAAAAAAAAAAAATTATATTAATAAGAATTAAGATATTAAGAGTTATATACTTTTTGGCCATTGGCCATTCTGACATTTATCAGCTTGATTGGATATGTGTTTATTATATCTGAAATATATTTCTTCATAATGAAATAATAAAAATGCATTAATAATATAAGTAACAATAGGAATATAAGATATAAAATTAATTTCTAGACTTCCAGATGTGAGGAATGCCATTTTGTTTGAAATGGTCATTTTGACAAGGAAATTGTTTTTTTCAGATATCAGGAATACATATTCAGTAAAACTAAAACATATCAAAACGGCTTGCCATAGCCTGTTGTGACCACAATAATAATATGGGTTTATTTCTTGAATAATAGTGGATCAATGTATCTATTTAGGTTCAATCATCTGGCAGCAGGTGAAGATGAATCATAAAAACGTTCTAATAGATGGAACCTGTTCATCATTCAATGGCTTCTCAGTTTGATTCCGTCTTCCATTACACAGTGTCGCTGTTTGCAGCCGCTGTGCATGTTATCATCCCAATAAATGGTCGTTATTAGTTAGGTTATCAATCGCATAGAATGGCTTCAGAATGCGCTAGTAGGCTAAGTAGGTTGTTAGCACAGAGTTAATCCTAATCCTACTTCAAGGTAATTCCTTACCAACACTCGCAGAATTAATTAATCTATTTATGTGTAATCTGAACGTTATTTCAGTAAAAATTGATGAATAGAAATAAAATGATCCTCTCCTGATAAATATTTCTCAGTGAAAAAAATGCTGATTGTTGTTTAATAAGATTCTCATCAAACGCACATGAAGCCTGACTTAATCAGGGGAGAAAACAGCGTGATTGGCTGTAAGGAGAGCGGAGACAATGGAGGAGTATTTCGGAGAAAACCTGCAGAGCTAACCCGACCAGGTTAGCCCTGAAGAGAATGTTACTATGGCAACAGAAACAGAGCCTGAGTAAACTCTCCTTTTGAAACGGAAAACTTTGTTTTCTCGTATTTCAGGTAATGTTGCACCGATATCGATACCAGTATCGGGCGGGCCCTGATACAGCATTAAAATGGTGGTATCGGTATCAGCGGCTACCAACAAATAGGGCACTGATACCATTTTAGATCCAAAAGTTTCTTCAAATATTGTCACCCATTCCAGGTAGGCTATTAAAAGTTCTACTGGATTCACTTTCCTGCTTCACAAAGGTAGGGAGCAGCTTGACAAAGATATGATGGCAATTATTTTATATCCAAGTAGTTTGCAGTTCTTCATATATACACACATCAACTTCAAACAGATGGTATTGGCTAATACTGCACAGCCTGATATCGGGTATCGGTATTGGGGCCAAAAAATGGCATCGGCGCAACACTACTTTTCACCAGTGGACTGCCGGAGATGGACACCAATCTAAGTGCAACCCTGACGGATGAAGCGGGAGAAAATGGATCAATGGAGGTGTGGATTTGCTTTGATTATGCCACCAGCAGTGGCTCCCTCAGCCAATCAAATACGGACATTTAATCATGTGACACACCAGTACTTGGAAAGAGTTGGCTTTACATCATATTTATATTCTGCCAATGTCCATGCAGACTAATAGCAACATAAGCCAGCTCCTCACCCCAGAGGAAAGAATAAAATATGATCAGTAAGACACAATTGATAAAGAATAAAAGTTGTTCACCTTAATCTGAAAAAGACAATAAATATATACAGTATATATATATATATATATATATATATATATATATATATATATATATATATATATATATATATATATATATATATATATATATGTATATATAGATAGATAGATTTGTTTTAAAACTTTTAAAGTCATATAAATATGTGTTTTTTTTAAGAAATAAAATGAAAAAAATATAAAAAAAAGTTAGATTAACTAAAGCAAAGTTTCTCTCAAAGCATTTTAACGATAAAGAACTTTTTTTAAAGTTTAATTGCTGGTTGATATTTTTTTGAATTCGTATTTACACAAGCCTTTTTGTCAAATTTTTGTTTACAAAATGTGTTGTTTGCTTTCAACAATAATGGAACAAAATCCACTTCATACATTTATGCAGTTGAGTTTTTTATACTTTAATTTCTGCAGATGCATCTTTTCAGCTGAATGTTTTAGATATATTTTTAATAGGAGAATTTCTGCTGTTGAATTTATTACATTTGGAGACAGATTTTTACAGGCAAAACGTTTTTGTAGTAGGTTTAAGCAAAAAAATTAATAAACACTAACCACATTAAATAGAATAAAAATGCACTATCATAAAAACATTTTTTTAAAAGTGAAACTGATTCCAATGAAACTATCGTTCTCACATACTTGTACGAAAAGTAAAAACAGTCACATGATGAAGAAAAATCCCAATCTGCTCTTAGGAAGCATTTAATGTATTTACTTTCCATTTACAGTGTATAATTCCTCAAGTTTGATCTAATTTAACACTGAAAAGTAAATCAAATCTGAGTTTTCTTTTGAATTCCTGAAGGTTGTTTCTCTAATGTACAGAAATCCCCTTTATACAGGAGGACAACGGTTACATTTAAAGCCATTTAGGTTTTATACTGTTTTTCTTTTTGTTAAGATCCCCAGACTGCATTATTTAGATCAGGCCCAGTGGGTCTAAAGCACAAGATTGGGCAGAAATGTGATTATCTCCATCATGTGATCTCAGCGGGGCATGAAAGAAGCCCTTTGATGGAAGCCTGGAGCAGTTCTCAGACTTTGCAGCGAAGAGATCCAGCTTGTTTTCCTCAGCGCGGTGAGTCCAAGCCAGAACCCACCAAATATATTTGAAGAACATATATCCAGATGTTGTGAATTGGCGCTATGATATGAATTAAACTGAATTGAATATAAGCCTTTGGAACGAGTCCTGACTAAGTGATTCGCTCTCTTTTCTAAGTGTTTGGACACATCACACTGCTGACCTCAGGTTCCAAACGTAGGTTAAATTCTGGGCACAATCTTATCTACAGTTATTCTGCTATCTCTGGTTGAACAATCATGTATTGCTTTTCATTTGCTACAAGTACCTCCATCACAGATTACCAAAATTATTCACAGTTGACTGTTGGAAGACTTGCTTTTAAGAGAGCATTTGGACCTAGTTATGCTCCATATTTTTTTTAATTTGGCTGTTATCATCACAACCTTTACAAAATACAGTCTATTTCATATTCAGGTTTTTTTTTAATTTCAAATCACTTCTATCGATTTGCTGTGAAGCAAGCTCTGCACTGGTGGTTAGATCAGTCTTTAATGGGCTTCTCAGGAAGATCCTGCCACAATTGAAAACAATTAAGTCCCAAAAGAATTTAGTGTCATTGCCAAAAACATTTAACAATGAATAATTTTTTTTGTATTATAATGCATTTCATTTTTTTTTGTAAGCTGACAGTTCAAATCAAATTTATCAAATCAAATTTATTTGTATAGCCCTTTGCAATAGCCATATGGTACCCAAAGTGCTTTACAACAAAGCCATAAAACAATGCATAACACATATAAAACATACAAGACACAATTAAAAGTGCTAATGTGGTGCAGTGCTGCAGGACATTACTTGTAGAGGTGCAAAGAAAGGAGCAGACAGAAAGATGAAATCTAAGAGACAGTATTATCCTAGACAGAATTAAAAGCTAATTTAAAAAAGTGGGTTTTAAGCTTTTAAAAAAAAAAGGCTGAGGTCAGTAATGGTGCGGATGTCAGGGGGTAGTTTGTTCCACAGTCTGGGAGCAGCGACGGCAAAAGAACCATCGCCCCACTGTTTGAGTCTTGACCTAGGGACCTCTAGCAGAAGCTGACCCGAGGAGCGTAAAGCTCTGCCACAATTGCGGAAAGTTAAAATCTCAGACAAGTAAGAGGGGGTTAAGCCATGAATGGCGTTAAAAACAAACAGCAGAAGTTTAAAATCACAGTTGATTCAATTGAATTTAGCTTATTTAGCGCAGGAGTCAGCAACACTTTTTGGCTGAGAGAGCCATGCAAGCCACATATCTAAAAAAAATGCATTTTAATGAAAGCCCTAAAAAAAGAAAAAAAAAAACAATTCTGAATACAACTAAATGTGTGAATTTCTTGATAAAAAACCCCCAATACAATCATAGCATAAATGAGACGATTAATACTTTTAACAATGTTGCTATACTGATGCTAACCAATAATTAATAGAGTTATTCTACTATTAATGAGACTATTGGTGTTCCAGTTTTGCTGATGATGTTGTAGTATAATTGATACATGGTAAGGTTAGGTTTTATACAGGTGTTGAGATTTCCATAAAACCTGAGTGTAGGTTGGTCTTGGTTATAAAATACTATTTCCAATAGCTTGCATTTTTTCAATGATCTTGTTCAGACGTTCAGTCCACAAGTGGAAAACTTGAGTTGCCATCGGGGGTTAGCGAGCTCAGGATCCTCGCCATCATTCAAAACACGAAAAGCCTTGATTTCATTAATGCAAGCCACAAAATGGCTGAGTATCTTCTTGCTGAGGAAAAAGCAGGCCGGGATGTTAATTTCAAGCCTCATTCCAGCAGCGTCTGAAAGTGGCGGCCATTTAAAGCTCCGACATCACCTCACTAAGCTGCTCGCCGTGCATCTAAACATAAAGTGCTTCCTGATGGCGAATGAAGGAATTTATCTTTTTTTTTTTATGTTCACAGAGAATCACTTCAAATCCTTTGTTTTATCCCCACTGTAAATGGAGCATATGTATATACTGTATATATATATATATATATATATATATATATATATATATATATATATATATATATTTACTCAGTAGAAGAATTCTACTGAAGAGTATGCTGACCCTCATATGAACTGACCCCTTCATCTTAGCTGCCCTGAGGCATGATTTATAACCCTGGGTTCGGCTTCCAGATTTTTTTTACTTTCTTAAGGGTTGGAGGGTCTCCTGCCATCCGTTTATTTTGTTTCCACACCCGTTTTCTCACTTCTTGATCATGAAAAATTTGCATAACGTGTAAAATGCAATTTCAAAAGAAATCTTTATTAAATATTCTGCAACATCAGAGTAAATCCCAAAAGCACACTACTGGGTCAGGTTATATGGAGGTTTGTAGAGGACCCAAATGCAGACGGAAGCTGAGATGGTTTATGGCGGATTTAATAACGAGTGCGGGCAACAGATAGCCAGGGTGCCATTCCGAACTTAGTCCCGCCCACAAGGTTTGAGGTCGGGAAGTTCGGTCTGGCATTGCTCCATAGTAGCGCGAGTATGATCGCCCACCCTCTGGCGATCCAATCAAATTGTCAGGGCGGGCTTTATACGATGATGGACAGATGATCAACAGTAACGTAATCAACCATGTGACCAAAGCGCGCTTTGGTGACAACAACAATGGCTGCCGCTGGAGAGTTGAGGTGTGTGGATTCTGCTATTAGGTCTGTTCTAGAAGATATCGACAGCAAATAAATTTTAAAAGAGGAACAGAGAAACGCGATCAAGGCTCATCTTCTTATTCTAGGCGTGCAACTGCACGCTTTGATTTTTGTTGACAACAACTATGCGTCGCTTAACATACGTCACGCACTCCGTTGCTCTTATTGGTTGTAGGTCTATCCAATTGAGTGCAGAGGCATTTTTTTCCTGGTTCGTTCAAAACACGCCCCATAATCACAGCTCTATGGAGCAGCATCAGACTCATATTCTGACTAGAATTGAGTAGGACTACGTCAGGCTAGGCAACAGAAGCATAAATCCAGAAGTAACTAATCAAGGAACACAGGAACAAGAACACAGAAGTTAAGGAGGGAATGAAGAGAATCCAGCAAACAGTAACTGCAGAGGAGGAGTATAAATGCCAGACAGAACAATGAATGGAGTAATCAACTGATTGGAAGCAGGTGTGGACAGAAGGATCTAGAAGGGAGCTAGGGGAAAGGAGACTGGCATAAGGGGCAAAAGAGAGTACACAAGAAATACATAAGAACTTAAATACAATGAGAAAACAACAACTAGAATATCACAAAATGAAAATAAAAACAATGAACTTGAAAAAACAGAATCGAAGTGGAACTGAAAACTCAAAAAGTCCAGAAACAGCAGAATCAATCAATCTACTATCAGTAGGTTACTGTTGGTCTACATGTCTTCCAGCGGATCACTGATGCGTTATAATAACCTGTTTATTTTCTATTTGAGGTCGCTCATGGCATGATTATACTTCAACCGTTCCAAGTTGGAAGAAGCAGCAGAACTTACGGAGGGACTCTTTATGTCATGGATCTTCAGATATCGGTGGAGCAAAAGCAGGCCAAACAATCATCAGGTTTCCACTGGCTTTCCTTTGCCTATCAGGGCCTGACAGAGATCCCATATGACAGCATACTAACGCAGAGGGACACGCTGGAGGTGCTGGACCTGAGTTACAATATCCTGGATGAGTATCCTTTTAAATAAACTCCAGGGTCACCAGGGAGAATATATGGCATGTTATTTGGTTCTTTAACCTAAATCAGGGGTGACTAAATGTTTGGCCCCTGAAAAGATTTTAGCCCAATTTACACTACCCAGTCCCGAGATCGGTCCGACCATGGTAACAGGCATAACTGTTGAGTGTTAATGGCACGTATAGTTTATCAGTAGGGCTCGGTGTTGGTAAGTTCTGGCACGGATCTCAGATAACAAAGAGCGCATAAGCGGACCACATTATCCTCCATCATCATAGAATTTCAAACATTCATAAAATACTGGCTTCCCTACCGTGCCACACGATTTCCAGTGATGATTCTAGCGATGTGATGAACCTGAACGTCCGTTGTTGTTTCCTGCGTCTTTAAGCCCTGGTTATACTACGGTTTGTCGTATCCACTTCTCAAAAGCCGAGTCAGTCAGGTAAATTCATCAAAAGCTGCCTTCTTCGCCCGACTCTCTGCAAACAAGGAAATATCACAATTATAGCCAAACTTCCTGAATGTTACGGGTGCCGCCATGTTGGTTTGCTTGTTAACCATGCTAGCATGATGTGTAAACGGTCAAAAAGGAACCGAGCTCGGTCCAAACTCGGCACGGATCGGTTTACAGAGCAACTTATCGATGTACATTACCGGCAACTATTGGAAGCTGACTGTAAATAGGGGCGATGACCCAGTCTGCTCATGCAAACAGTTAAACTTACAACACAATTAAACCACGCCGAGCCCTACTGTTGAGCTAGTACTAGTTTAGCGCGGTTCGGCACAACTTCAAAAGGGTGATGTAAATGGGGCTTATGAATGGACAAATCACTGTCTGCAATATGACAAAATGTCTAAAAGTTCACGTCTTATGAATACTTCTGCATGAAAATGTTGTTTTCAACCCGATTACAACCATGAAGCGTGCATTTTACAACATGCCAACATACATGACAGGGTAGCAAACCCTGTTAGTGCGAAGCAACTTCAAGGCTGTGGTGGAACCGGCCCTTGGATGTTTGCTAATAAAATAATAAAAGTTATTAAGAGCTGATTAGATACATTAATATGGTTAGTATAAATCAAGGGCAGGCAGGGGCACAGACAGTTTGTCATTAGATTAGCTCATAAATACTGTTTTTGTTAATAACAGCAGACAGATCTTTATTTTTGACATTAATCACTTAAAGAGATGAAATTGTTTTCAGCTGGTAACTAAGTGCATACAGTTTTAGAAAAACTACAATTAAAAATATAAAAAAGACTTACTGGGGAGAGTTATCTACAATAATAGAAACTAACTGAGTTCCAGAGTTTTTAGCTGAACAAAAACAGTAATGGATGTGCTCTCTTCATCCTCTGGCATGGGAGCTGGCTCGGAGCTCGTCTGCCTGGCTGTGTGTTTCCTGGACGGGGCCGCCTGTGGAGCTGGTTGACAGTTGCCTTTTGTATATATGCTTCTTTTTCTATGTCTGCTTCTGTCTCCTTGAACCCCAGTCGGCCTCAGCAGATGGCCGCTCACACTGAGCCTGGTTCTGCTGGAGGTTTCTTCCTGTTCAAAGGGAGTTTTTCCTCTCCACTTACAGCATGCTTGGTGTGAGGGATTGCTGAAGAGTCAATGAGTCGATGCAATCAACTGGTTTTCCTTAGATAGAAAACTTTGAATCAATCTGACTGGATGATCTGATGAACGGCCATGATGTGAATTGACGCTATAGAAATAAACTGAATTGAATTGAAATGAATGAGACTAAAATAACTATTTTATAACCCAAATGTATTTGTTCCTCTCCTTCAAGTATGTATGACCATAATCATAATCGAAAAGTTTTAATATGACTACGATCCATCCTTTTCCTTCCTTTAGAAGGTTATTTTAATTTTTTTTTTCATAGAAGAACATTAATGAAGTCAGACAGAGACTGATGAAGAATTTTATGTGAGTTACCCTTTCAATTTATCCAGGAGCCTCTTCAGCAACTGACCAATCAGCAATTGCTATTTTTCCCCTGCCAGTGCAATTTCTGACAACATTTCCAGGATTTTGCGTTAGGAAGGTGTAGCAAACGAAGGTGTTTACTGCCTGTATTGTCCCCCTCTCTACAAGATCCCTCTGGATGAACAGCAAGTAGTGGCCGGTGGCAAAGTTTTTTTTTTTTCTGACCAAATGAGCTAATTTCATTGGCTAGAAGCTCGACTGCATTTAGCGTAAATGCTTTGGTTTGAGTTCACCAAAAAGGTCAACCCATTTGAAGTCAAATTTTAGGCAGTTGAAATTTTTCTCAGCTGAATTTGCACCAAATAAAAATTCAGTGAAAGGAATTCAATGTGTAAAAAAATTCTGTGTTTAAAATACGGTGTCCAAAAAAAGCCAGATTCCAATGAGAATGATTTTTCTTCCATAGAATCCCTTAGCCTGACGTAGTCCTACTCAATTCTAGTCAGAATGAGTCTGATACTGCTCCATAGAGCTGTGATTATGGGGCGTGTTTCGAACGAACCAGGAAAAAAAATGCCTCTGCACTCAATTGGATAGACCTACAACCAATAAGAGCAATGGAGTGCGTGACGTATGTTAAGCGATGCATAGTTGTTGTCAACAAAAATCAAAGCGTGCAGTTGCACGACTAGAATAAGAAGATGAGCCTTGATCGCGTTTCTCTGTTCCTCTTTTTAAATTAATTTGCTGTCGATATCTTCTAGAACAGACCTAATAGCAGAATCTACTCACCTCAACTCTCCAGCGGCAGCCATTGTTGTTGTCACCCAAGCGCGCTTTGGTCACGTGGTTGATTACGTTACTGTTGATCATCTGTCCATCATCGTATAAAGCCCGCCCTGACAATTTGATTGGCCCGCCAGATATTGTGCTTGCATACTCGCGCTACTATGGAGCAATGCCAGACCGAACTTCCCGTTCTCAAACGTTGTGGGCGGGACTAAGTTCGGAATGGCACCCAGGCTAAGAATCCCCCTCCCCAAAGCTGTAAAAAGAGTTGTTTCGGCTTGTTCATTGTTGTTGACTTTCGTACGTTGCGTTCAATGGTGTCATGTAATTTAGCAGGTCAATCCAGCTCTGGTGTTCCCACAGCATGCTGGTCAGAGACGAGGCGATTTTAATGTGGGACGCTTGACCCCTGTATACACGTGTCAGTGAATTGTTCCCACTGCCACTAAAAGAAGATTTTACCCGGGTTTAAATAGGTTCTTCAGCCAGTATGAAGGGGTATATGCCTTGGTACCTTAGTGTCTAACATTGTGTCCCTAAAAGTGTCATATCTGTGATTGCTTCTTTAAGTTTTGCCAGCGGTTCTACATTCACTGCACACAGGCCGTCCAAGTTTTCAGTGTGACCTCCTTGATTCTGTCTTTACCGGAACCCGGCTCGTCTGGGGCGACTTGAGAAGCTGAGCACTCTGATTCTGGACTCCAACAACTACACATCTCACATCAAGTTTCCCTACATGCCGAGCATCACCGCCCTGTGCATCAACAAGAACAAGATCAACAACCTGCCGGTGTTTGTGGAGGAGATCAGGCGAAAGTTCCCCAACATCAAGTCAGCTTTTGTTTTTTTTCTGCAGGCAGCTGACGGTAAAGCGTTCCTTTGTTCTCTGATGCAAATCTCTGATCCTTTTGAACTGTAGGATCCTCAGTATGATGAACAATGAGGCTGCCCCGAGTTACTTCAACGGTGGAAGCCTGTCCCAGTACATTGACTACAGGTGAGCTTTTAATATGATTTCTCTTCCACAATGCAGGGCTTTATAGAATAAGACATTACTTTGAAAAATCATTTGGCATGTAAGGAGCTAGAAAACCGGTGTTTAGATATACTGAGTAAAAACACACATACCATAAATCCTCTAATATAGGAAGGGGCCTTTATTTCACTCAGGTGTATCCTGGTCCAGGCCATTATTGGAAGGAGGCCAGAATTAGAGGCAGGCCTCTATTTGTATTTGATCAAAACAAACTACCAGTGGAATGAACAAGATTTTGTGTCTCTCTAGGTTCATTTATTGAAAAAGTACAGTTACCATAACGGTATACAGAACATTATTCAGACATCTTCCAGCAGCTGCAATTTTTCTGCAAGGCAATACGGAAAAAAAGACACAGAATGGAATCTTGGCCAAACTAAATTGCAAAACAAATTCAATTAATGGAAACTGTTCTGCCATCACAGCGAAATTCTATTTGAGGCAGGCTAAATGGAAGTAGGCTACCAGAATCATATATTTCAAGGGAAATTCAGAACAACGAAGGCCAACGACGTCATTTTAACGCTATCTGGTTACCACCAGACCTCCCGGTAATCACATTTGTCTTCCAGATCAGAACGATTGTGTAAGGCCACTACGATCTCTGTGTATGGATGGGACTTCCCATGATAATGGCTTGGATTCGTTACCAACATTACCCCCCTGTGGTGCTTGTATGTTACTATCACAAGTTGTCGAGGACTGCCCAGGAACATCGTTGGTTCTAATTCTAGCCCCGGCCTCTATACGAGCCCGGCCATTTTTTACCTCCGCCGACAGCGAGACCGGCCATTGTTAGAGTCCCGGCCAATAACGGAATACAGGCCTTGTCCTTTTCTTTCATTAAATCACGCTAAACTGTTTTACACCGTTGGGATTACAAAAACTCATTATGCTTACTAAATACCAGAATAATGAGAGAAACAAGTCCTTTAGAGTAAATTGGGTTTTCCTCCACAAGCATCTGACAACAGTGTTCAGGAATTTTTGTCCAATTTGTTCTGACAGTACCTGTGAAACTGGAACAGGTTGGCGTTTCAGCTGTGTGAAGGAATGAGAGCATATTTTTGGGTTTGTCAGTCACATTGGCTCTGAATCTAATCTGGTGGTATTGTTCGAATCATCGTCTCTTTGATTTGAGTCCAAGTTTTTACTTTATGGCTGTCATTTTTTTCCCTAAAAAACTCCATTCCTAGTTGAAGTAACGCAACTTGACAGAAAACTTCTGTTAGAATAGACATACACTATTTGTTCAATGTTTTGTCCCTCTCTTCTTATCCCTTTTCTTGCCGTTTTCCTCTCTATGTTTTCTTTAGTCCCTTTTTCTTTTCATATTAGCAATGTACTCAGCTGACTTTTCATGCTGTCTCTAAAGGAATGAAAGATTTTTTCCAAGCACTAAGCTCACTTAGCTGATTGCTCCTTCCTGTGTTTCCAAAAAGGCCAAAGTAAATAACCCAGTCCTTCTTCTCACTGTAGACAAGCCATGATCTGCTTATCTGTTCTCCATTTTTCATTTGGATGAAATAATAGCTGCATGAATCATGACAGCAGACAAGATAGAGGAGAGCAGGAGGCGGGGTTACCAATCTACTCGCTCTGGAGAGCAGAGTTCGCTGCTTTTAGATGTTGTCTCCAAAGTCTCCAGTAGCAGAAAAAAAAAGTCGCTCGAGATACACTTCTTTTGGCATTTTAACGAAAGGATTTTTTTTATCAAAAACATAATTAATGTTTACAAATAAGGAATAGTTGTATTAACCATACATGTAAAATGAGTTTTATAGGCCCCCCAGGAACACGGGGCCCTAGGCAACGCTAAGTGCGTATTTCTCCCCGAACGTGCCTTTACATAGGAATTATATTTAAATCACTGACTCTGGTGTCATCATTCATGATTTGTGAATGTAACAACAGCAATTTAGGACCAAACACCTTCATTTTAGGTTAATCACAACCCAGGATATATCCCCCAAAATCAAAGCATCTCTGTCTGAGCGTATTGTTTTTGTTGTTCCTTTGGAGTTATGGTTTCTTCTGAGGCTTAGTTGGTACATGATCCAGTTCGCTGTGTATGAAGAACCTATTTCTATTGAAATCTTTAACTGCATCTTCAAAAGATTTTGTTCATTTCAGACAAAACCCATCTCTTTCCTGATCCGAATGCTGGCTGGAAATTCCCGTTGCCTTGTGTTAGGCAGAGATGTCCCCAGTGACAGTCTCCCAGCACTCTGAACCATGTAATGATTCTTCCTCGCTCTTTATCAGAAAAAGAGAGTCCCTATTTACAAAAGCTTACGCCGGAACAATAAAGGAATGTGTGGGAAGTAAGTAGCACCGTGATCCAGGGATACGCATACATGTCTTCATGCAAGCAGTGACCTTGAGTTATATGTACACATGAAGGACATTCACTTCCACTATTTAACCTGCAAAGGAATACATTCACAAGAGTCAAATAAAGATAATAAAAAGAATAAACAAGGTTATTACATGATTAGATTAAATGAAATAGAATAACTCCAACATCTTGCATATTTATCAGAACAGATAAACATTGAACATCCAGGCTTCTGGAAGTTAGACCCAAATGTGGATCTTGAGGTCTTTGCTCATTTCCATGATGACACAAAAAGAGTCATTGTGTTTGAGGTGTGTGCTTTGAAGGTGGATAATTTGACTAGAAAACAAAAGATGACATCATCATTTGGGCTCAAATGACTAAAGGCAAAATAACTTTGCCGTTACTGTTGAGTGTATTTACCGTTAATTTGAGTAGGTAAATAAGAGGATTTTACGGAAGAGGATTAGGGCCACTGAAAAAAAAAAGTTTACTGATTTTAAAATTTTATTTTAATTTAGTATTGGAAAAAAGTCAGAATTCTGACTTTAATCTCAGTATTCTGACTTTAATCTCAGAATTCTGACAGCTAACAAACATGTTAGCATCAAGCCATAGCCATGTCTGTTTTAGAGACTAGCTCTCTTGTTTTAATCACCTTCTGCTCCTCCATTAATGAGGGGACCCCTCGGGAACGTAATAACTTGCCTAATTCCATCATTTTCCACCAATGTGTCACTGGCCACCTCAAACAACTCACATCTTTGTCAGTGAAGCTAAGAGCTCCACATCTCTGCCTTCATGGTGCCCATCTACATTAAGATCCAAAATTCTGAGATTAGAGTCAGAATTCTGACTTCTTTCCAATACTAAATTGAAATAAAATTTTAAAATCAGTAAACTTTTTTTTTTCAGTTGCCCTAATCCTTTTCCGTAGGATTTGACAATGCAATTAGATTTTTTACTCTTAAATAAGACAATTAGATATTATGTACTTGAAATAAGACAATGCAATTAGTTTTTTTCTTATTTGAAATGTAAATTGTCTCGTTACATTGGCAAAGTGTTTCACTTAAGTCCTCAATTCAAGAAAAAAATGTTCTTATTTTAAGAAAAAAATGCTTATTTAGATCTACCTTTTTTGCAGTGTGTATACTGGGGAAGATTCTCAGTCATCCAGGTCATTGTCGTTCCAAAAAAGTTAAAAAAAATAATAATAATAATCCACCGGACATTGTTTCCAAGTTAGAATATGTTTCACTTCCCATCCAGGAAGCTTTTTAAATTCAAAACGTCAGAAATAGCGTTGAGTTCAAGGGTTAAAAAGAGACTAATGCATCCAAAAGACAAAAACAAAGTGGTGTCTGCAGTTCAATGCAGCGAGAAATTCTCCGATCTTTATATTGGAGAAACCAAACAACTTCTGCACAGACGCATGGCCCAAAAAAGAAAAGCCATCTCTGCGGTACATCTACACCTTATGGACAAAGGACATTCTTTGGAGGACCAAAATGTTAACATTTTGGACAAAGAAGACAGGTGGTTTGAGAGGGGTGCGAAGGAAGCCATCTATGTTAAGAAAGAAAAAAAGAACCTTAAACAGAGGGGGGGGGGGGGGACTCAGGACTCAGATTTCAGCTTTCAAAAACCTACAATGCAGCGATAGAGTTGATTCCTTACCCCTATTTTCGCAGACCCGCCCTCATGTACTGTAGGGCAGCAGAGCACTTTGCCTGTTCAGCCAGGTCAACAATTCCCTCCTCTAACAATTCTCCTTCAGAGACATAGACAGGTAGTGGGTATTGCAGGCTAACAAAGAACCCAACGACTGTTCATTCCCAAGGGGCGGACCCTTCGTCAGGTTCAATTTGCATGTTTCTAAGCTAAAACAAGGCTTTGTTTTTGGTCCACTCTATAAAACCTGGAACTCAACGCTATTTCTGACATTTTGAATTGAAAAAGCTTCCTGGATGGGAAGAGAAACATCTTCAAACTTGGAAACAAAGTCTAGTGGATTATTTTTTTTAAACTTTTTTGGAATGTATCTAGACACATCTCTAAGGTGCTGTACATAGAAAACAGACGTTGGAAATAACTACATCATCTGCTCTGCTTGTAATTATTCAAATTACTGCTGCTTAGAACTGACCAAGATTTTTCTGATATATTTTACTTTAGCCTGAAGCAAGCGTATAAGACCTCATTTAAAACCATTAATCTGTCAGCTTTTTAATGTTTGGAGGAAGGGCGTCCTCTGGTGGAGTGTTCTACACACTGCGTCCATGTGGGACTCGTATGATGGTTTATTTTCCACACTTTTTGACAGGCTCTTATACTCCTGCACCTTTTCCACCATTTAAGATGTGGAACTTATTCATCTTTGCATTGTACTGGATTTCCTTACAATCAGGGAAACAAATCAAGTAGATTTAAGGATCAGAATATTTTATCCTCTTTTTCTCATTCAAACAAAAAAATGTATCTAAATAAACGCTGGTGAAGATTCTCAGTCATCCCGGTCATAGTCATTCCAAAAAAACGTAAAAAACAATTTTTTGTTTCCAAGTTTGAAGACGTTTCGCTTCCCATCCAGGAAGCTTTTTCAATTCAAAACGTCATGAATAGCGTTGAATTCGAGGTTTTATAAAGTAGCCCATCAAAATCTTTTGAAAACATGCAAATTGAAATGAACAAACGGGTCCACCCCTTCAGAATGGGGGTCGTTTGGATTCTTCTGTTAGCCTACAATGCCCCATACCCGTTGCAGGCTCCATGGCACCCAGATGGAAGCAGGTTCACACTGAGTACATGTGACAGACGTGACAGAGTCTGGAGACACCATGGAAAATGATTTGCTGCTTCAAACATCCTTGAGCATGACCCGTTTGGCAGTGGGTCAGTAATGGTGTGGGTTTGCATTTCTTTTGAGGGCCTGACAGCCCTCCATGTGCTTGCAGGAGGTAGCATGATTGCCATTAGGTACCGAGATGAGATCCTCAGACACCTTGTGAAACCATATGGTGGTGCTGTTGCCCTGGATTCCTCCTAATGCAGGACAATGCTAGACCTCATGGGGCTGTAGCATGTCAGCAGGTCCTGTAAGATGAAGGCATTAAAGCTATGTACTGGCCCACCCGTTCCCCAGACCTGAATCCAATTGACCACATGTGGCGCATCATGTCTTGATCCATCCACCAATGTCATGTTGCATCACGAACTATCCAGAGTTGGTGGATGCTTTAATACAGGTCTGGGAGGAGATCCCTCTGCAACCCATCCGCCACCTCATCAGGAGCATGCGCAGGCATTGTAGGGAGGTCATACAGGCAGGTGGAGGCCACACACAATACTGAGCCTGCTTTTGACTTGTTTTAAGGACATTACATCACTGTTGGTTCGCCCTGTAGTGTTTTTCCACCTTAATTTGGTGTTTGACTCTAAATTCAGGTTTCCATTGGATAATAAATTGGATTGCCATCAATGGTTTTATGTGTTTTTGGTGTTAGCACATCCATCTTTGTACGGAACAAAGAATACAATGAGAATTTCATTCATGCAGAACCTGGATGTGTTATTTGAGTTCATTTTTAAGCAGTAATTGTTCAAGCATAACTGTACTTTAAGGGATAAAAAGGAATATTTTCCTTGTATCACCTGGTTGTAATGGACTGTAACTACGGACGAAAGAATGTCTGTCCAACCCTGTTGATTGTTATTGCGGTATTTTCCTCCCCTCAGGCTCTATGTGATCAGTCAGATCCCAGGCCTGGAGATTCTGGATGACACAGAGGTTATGGAGAAGGAGAGAGCTGAAGCCAGGAAAACCTACAGACTGCAACAGAGCCACCCAAGCAGCAACTGGAAGAAGAAGAGCGACTTGTCCAGGAAACAGATACAGAGGAGGAGCGACGGCATTGTCAGACGATAAAATCAACCCTTTGACAATGATCTGATGTTTAATACACTTTAGTTTGCGCTGATTCTGCTAACATTTCAATAAAAAACATATTCTATGATGCAGCACTTTCATACGCACAATCATCATCAAACACATCTGTGTTATTTCTGCCCATTTGTCTTTAACTAAGATGCCATCAGGGGCCACAACAATTGTTTGCAATCAATGATAATAAAAAAAAACAATATATTTCACCAATGTTGGATTGTTGTACAAAAAATGCTTTTTGCTGATACGTCTTCAAAAGAAGAAATAAAAATTGTGCAGTATCCTACCTTTGTGTATGAAGTCTATAAAAACTGATTGCATTGATCAGGTCTTAAAAAATATATATATATCTCTTCTTCACCTCAATGGTGAACCCGATGTTTGGTCTGTGGTGTACTTTTATTCGATGCTCTGCAGCTTTGAATGTGAGCTGCCAGTCTTCCATGTTTACTCTGAACGCCTGGTGAAATTCTAATTTCAAGAATTCCTGAATTATTCCAGACAATTACGCAGTTCAACATCTGCTGGCAGTACCATGGAATTGATTATGCTACTTAACAGAGTAATAAATAGTGCTGTGCACTAATACAAATTCTGAGTATGAATACATTGTTAGAATGTGAGGAAAACATCAGTTTTGTCACTTAGTTAATGGAGTCTGTCTTCTAAAGCCAGGTCCTGTTCCCAGTGGTTTCTTTTGAGCTATCTCTATAGTTATGCTGCTATAGGCTTAATCTGCTGGAGGGCATACTGACTTTTTATCACACTATCTCTATTCTCCCATTCTCCGGTATTCATTAGTTCAATCTCTAACATTCTGCCCCCCCCCCCCCCCCCCCCCGTATAAAGGGGAAAGGAAAGAACACTAGCTGGCAACAGAGAATAAGCAGGGAAAACAACAGCATCTAAAGGTAACTAGAACAAACAAATGCACAAAAAAATGAACAAACAAATGTTTTCCATCGCCTTGATTGAAAACAACCAAGGCGATAGAAAACATGACCTAAGGATAAATAACTTACTGAAACTAGTCCAGAAAAAAACAAAAAAAACAAAACCAATTATGTAGGAAAAGAAAAAAAACTGGAAGAGCAAAACTAAGAATACAAAAAAAACTGTAAGTCTGGAACAAAACAAAGCATAGTTGAGAACCCAAAAAGTAAACAAACTGAGCAAAGCCAAAGCGTTTAACACAATATAACAAATACACAAGGAGGGTGTCGCAATCTTTCAGAAAACTGGCTACATTTTGGATGCAACTAGTGTGAGCTAGAGGGGCACAGACGTAATTATGGGCGGAAACACGGGGGATATTTAGCCTGCCCTTTTTCAAAAGTCTATTTTGGTCCCCTGCACTTTTTCAAATAACAACGTTACGCTAAAGTACACCAACACTCATCGACCACTAGGACCTAGCGGGAAACCGCAGCTCAATCTAGAGCCCACTTCCCTGAGTTTAGTCCGCCCACAAGCTCCTGATTGGACCTCCGTCTTTCCTTGTGTGATTGGCTTTCACCACTGTTTTGGGTCTATGATTGGACGATCACAGCCCTACTGAAGTCTGACGTCTCCATGTGCTTACGCTCTTGGGGAAGAAAGTGGGTCAGCAAATATGTGGTCAGGAATCTTCTACTTTAAATTGGACATTTGTTATTCTCTCTGGTCATGTAATCTAGGAAGGTTGTAATATCAGATGTCTTAATTTACACGACTCTTGGAACTGGTCTCATGTGCGAGCGTGTGTTTGTGTGTGTTTGGTTATCGGTCTTCTTTAAAAGTCTTTAAAAGACTTCAAGATCCTCCACCGCTTTATAAAGCTCTCAAAAACCTTGTAAAGTGTACTTGTTTTTTTTTTAAATGTGCTAATAAAAAAATATTATTGTCATATATTATTATTATCGTCAAAAAAACAAACAAAAAAGCAATCTATGAATGTGATTTTAAATATCCAAGCTCATAATAGTTGTGAAACTATATGTTTTTAATCTAGATGGATTGTTGCACCACACATTGTCCCATTTTTCACGTCCTGTATCCATATATTCTGTCAGGAGAGGAATAGTAGAGATGCAAGAGAACGTGGAGGAAACAAACACATAAGAACTACTAGAAAATACACTTAACTTGTATATAAGGGTTAAATTATAAAATACTTGCGTCGATAAATGTTGTAAATATACAGTAATATTCATTTGAAGCCATATGGAGGCATCCCCGCATTATGTCTGCATCCTGCTGAACTGGATGACTCAACAAAATTTAAATATGGTTACATAAAAATAATATAGGCCACCGCTGGATTGTTGAGTTGTTCCTAGTAATTCTGTCTCAAATTTCTTTTCTATCACACTTGAAGATTTTATCTTGTCTATTGCATAAAGTGCTATAATAAAAATAAATGTAAAAGCCTCATTGGGTGTAAAATACTTTTGCATTTCAGTGTATATCCTGTTTACTGAGTGCAGAACTGCAAACAGATCTATGTAAGTGTTAGCCAGTGAACTGCCTCACATTATCATTTCAATGGGGAACCTTGCAACCTGCCTCCACAGCTGAACGGGGAAACTAGGCCAAGTGTGAAACAAAAGGCCAACATGTACAGAGTGAGGTTAGCTAGTTCCAGCACAGTTTGGCTCCTGCTGACACAAGCCGGCCTCACACCACATGGTCTATTCAGCTAGAAACCTATTTTTCTACAATCTTTGGAGGAATTTCTCCGGTCTTTGCTCTTTGTTATCAACATCTCTGTTCCTTCCTCTGCAGGCTTTGGGACTGAATGTTCCTTCTCGGACCCCACCCCTCCTCCCTATGTTTCTCAAGGCCTAGCTGTATGTCTGCACTGCTCCAGGGCAGATTTTGCCTACAAATGTTTCCAAGCAGATGCTGGGCAGCACCGCTGCAGAGTAACACCATGAGGCCCTATTTGGCTCTGCAAAAGCTGATCAGGCAGCTATAACTTCTAACAAACTATTTAGCTGCAATGTTGCAGGTTTAACTGAAGGATTCAGGGAGGACAGTTTTTTTCTACATGACTTGTCAGTCTGGAACAGTCTGTCAGAGTGAGATTAAAGCAACCACTGCTGTAGTTAAATCATTAACTCAGAGCCTAACTGAGGCCTGCAGAGCTTTAGATTATGTTGTGTTCCCTGTGGCGTCCTATAAGTGAGCTCCTGAAGTAGTTTTGGTAGCCATCCCAGTGGTAGGAAGGTTCCACTCTGTCCAATGATTTCTATAGGTGTGGATAATGTGTCTGATGCAGACATAATTACTGCGGTTCCTCTGTAATCCAAAATGTAGATTTGTGACTGTTTCCAGAAGACAGATATGAAATGACTATATTTAGATAAACAAGGGAAAAGATTGAGCTTAATTCAATTCAGTTCATTTTTACAGCGCCAAGTCACAACTCATGTCATCTTAAGGCAATTTAGAGAGACAGTTCAACCAAATCATCTAGTCAGATTCTTTTAAAGTTTTCTATCTAAAGAAAACCAGCTCATAGCATTGAGTTATTGACTCAAAAGCAAACCTTCACATCAAACATGCTTGCAGCGACAGTGGAGAGGAAAACTCCCTTTTAACAGGAAGAAACCTCCAGGAGAACCAGGCTCAGTGTGAGCGGCCATCTACAGAGGCCGAATGGGGTTCAAACTGACAGAAGCAGGGATAGAAAAAGAGCTCCACAAGCAGCCATATCCAGGAAACACACAGCCAGGCAGACGAGCGCCGAGCCAGCTCCCATGTCAGAGGAAGAAGAGAGAACATCCAGTTAATGACAGTCAGAGAAACAGGACTACACTGAAAAACAGGCCAAGCTCCAACATCTAGAAACAAAGGTGTTGATGGCAGCAGCACAGCTGATATTTCTCTCCAGGATGGAGTCACAGCCAAACAGGAACAGACCAGATTAAGCTACTATGAGAAAAAGTAGAAAGAGCAGAACGTTAGAACAGAATAGGAGAACAAAGACAGAAAGAAGTAGAATGATGAAAAGGGGGCCCTTTGTCCTCCAGCAGTCTAAGCCTATAGCAGCACAAATAAAAAAAAAATAGCTCAGGAAAACCTAAGTATTTTGAATGAGGTCTAAGAAAGGTAGAGCCTTGGCTACCTTTTCAGTTTAAAGCTGCACAGTCACTTTATTTAACTCTTAGATAAAATCTTACATTGATGTTTTGTCCCTTTTTGTGTTAGTTCAGAACTGGAATGTTCTTTCACCTAGATACTCAACAGAGTCTCTGGGGAGGAGTGACTACAGTAGAACTTAGCTTGATTGGGTCAAAGACCAACTGATGTTAATTAAATAAACCAACAATCTACAGCAAAGTTGTCACTTTATAAGGACAACTTAGCAGGCTGGCCTGGGTTATAATAAGTAGCAGCATGTAACCACCGTCTAGTTCTTACGGCAGTACCAAAGTACTGCCAGCAGATGGTACTATGTCTATTTATGTCTGCTGATGTCTGCATCTGGTGCTGGAAGTTCTATTTAGGCTCAGAAAGGAAAATTAAAATACCATCAGGACAATTACTTTGTGTATATCAATGATTAAATCATTGTCATGATTATATGGTTTTTAGTGTTATTTTGTGCGTAAACTTTACTATGCCGCTTATAAAGCACAGTTTTAGATTATTTTGTCTGCAGATTGGTCTTATGCTGCAACAGAACAACCATCTAGAAAAAAACAAAAACCTGAACACCAACCTTCAGTGACCATGCTCCAGCTTTGAGCTGAGAAACTGACAGGATTAGCCCACTATGTGGCTAATGAACTATTTTAGATACGTGCTGATAGGTCTCTTTATCTTTCTACTTTGAAACTGTAAAGCAACAGTTTGAAACTAATGGTTAACAGGACTTATTTTATGCAGAAATAAAAGGTTGGCTAACAGAGCAGAGCACAGAAAATTTAGAAGACAAATACTGTTAAGAGAAATGCTGCAAATAAAGAAAATACAGAGCAGAAAAGTGCCTAAAGTGGTGCAAATACATTAATGATGCCGATACACAAAACACATGAAAAGTCGCCAAAACTGGAAATTAATAAAGGCTGCAAACTAGTTCCCCATAAAAGAAGTGCTCCAGATCAGTAGGCGGAGATGATCACCGATGTGCGGCAGAACCTTCGTAAAAGCATTAAAATTCAAAGGTAAACTTTCCTTTTTGCTCTCCCCTCCAGATGTCCCTGTAACCTGACTCCGGCCAGATGGATTTGCTCCGCATATCCATCTGGAAACCTTCCGTTGAAGTCATTTTGGGAAGGGGCGAAAATACTGGTTAGCTGATTGGCCTATGTTGGTGATAGACGGGCCAAATAAAGCAATCAGATCAACGAAGCATATGACGTACTAACAGAGCATCGACGAAGAGGAGCCAATTGATAGATCAAACTCTTGCCGAAACCAGTCGGGAGAAGAGCAAAAACCTCTTTTCCTCTGAGAAAAGCCTCCAGAGCAGTGTTTTGCTCTTCTTTCAGTGAAGAAATACTCTGTAATTCCGATAAAACTTGCTCGATAGCCACGTTAACGCTAGTTTCATCGGCTGAAGCCGCCATGTTCTTTAGACTGAACTGTCGCGCTTCTCGTTGCGTCACACCTCAACCCGCCTCAAAGCCAACGCTGATTGGACGTTCGTTTGGTGAACGGCTCCAAATTTTCTTCAACGGAGAGTCTCTAGACTGATTAGCGAGTGAAATCTTGAAAGTTCGCGAGATCAGGATGGTCTCACGAGGCTAGATGTCCCTGGGCAGGCATACAGTATAGATTTGGCAATGGTAATTTTGTGTGTGACAATGTCAGTGGTTAGGTCAAAAAAAAAAAAAACCCACACCTAATCTGAGCGGAGTGTGGAGGAATGCTTTGATCTTTATATTGGAGAAACCAAACAACCTCTCCACAGACGCATGGCCAAACACAGAAGAGTGACGTCCTCAGGACAAGACTCTGCTGTCCATCTACACCTTATGGACAAAGGACATTCTTTTGAGGACCAGAATGTTCACATTTTGGATATTTTCTCCATTTTTGTTAAAAAAGAAAAACCAACCTTAAACAGAGGGGGTGAACTTAGGTTTCAGCTTTCAAAAACCTACAATTCAGCAACAGAGTTGATTCCTTCCTGCTATCATTGCACGCCCACCCCCATACAGGGGAGCAGAAGACCTCGCCTATGCAGCCAGGCCAACAATTCCCTCCAACGACCCCCATTTCAGAGATATAGACCAGTAGCAGGTATTGTAGGCTAACAAAGAACCCAAACGACCCCCATTCCAAAGGGGCGGACCCGTTCATCCGTTTCAATTTCCATGTTTTCTAAGCAAAAACAAGGCTTTGTTGGGCTACTGTATAAAACCTGGAACTCAACTCTATTTCTTTCCGTAAAAGTTTAAAAAAACAATCCACTGGACTTGGTTTGCAAGATTTGAAGACGTTTTGTTTCCCCTCCAGGAAGCTTTCTCAATTCAAATGTTGCTTTTAAACTTTTACGGAATGACTATGACCTGGATGACTGAGAATCTTCATCGGCATCAACTCTATTTCCAACATTTTGAGTTGAAAAAGCAAAACGTCTTCAAACTTGGAAACAAAGTCTTACCTTTTCCCTTTGAATGAGTTTCATGTGTTAGTCTCATTTTTGTCTCTGCAGTAGCTTTTGCAGTTTCTGCACGTTTATGTATTTGGTATTTTATTTGGCTGATTTCCATGTTGGGTGAGGAGGCTGAGGTCTTCAAACTGGAGCAGAGGTAACCTCTTCCTTCTAAAAGTAAACCTATAATTTGCAGTCAAACTCTTGGGTTCGTTATTTGGTTTAATGGAGGTTTATGAGTGAAATACTGATATTTCCAACCATTCCTAACATGCTTTGCTAAGGCTGCTGGGAAAACTCAAGAAGCCATCTGGAAACCAAGTGAAACAGTATGTACAATATAATTAAGAAATATGCACCACAAACAGCCTCTAATTTATTACACATAAACCACAGAGAAAATGTTGCCATATTTCTGAACCCTGACATACTATTAACTAAAAGATTAATCAGAACATTACAGGACGTTCAACATGTTGTGACAGCTCTGGATTTCTCAACAGCTCCGCTCAGAGCAGGGATGCCCTCAGGCATGACATCTTAGCCAGATTCATGATTCATCTTACCTTGAATTTCAGCTTTTTAAATTAATTTCTTTCAAAGTATTCTGTTTATAATATCAAGCTGAGAATCAGGCAGTTATTCCAGTCTTGGATTTAAACTGGACAGTTGTCCAAGCATCTCAATCTGACTTCAGGTGGAGGAAAGCAGCTTCCAACCCTGCAGACAGAAATTTACTGGATTTTCTGTGACAGAGATATTCATATAGAGCATTTGTGATCCCAGTAACAGCTCAAAGCAGTAGAGATTTAATTCCCAAAGTGAGTGAAAGCAAAATGGATAAATAAATGTTGCATCATCTGAATGTCTGCATAAGAGCCAGGCATGAACAGATGGAGAGGATCCAGCTGATTACAATGGCAAGAAAAGAAAAAAAAAAGCAGAACTAGAGCAAAACCAGAATTCAATTCAGTTTATTTCTATAGCGCCAATTCACAGCACATTTCATCTCAAGGCACTTTCCAATTCACCAGATCATCCAGTCAAATTGATTTAAAGTTTTCTATCTAAGGAAAACCAGCTGATTGCATCGACTCATTGACTCTTCAGCAATCCCTCACACTAAGCATGCTTGTAGCGACAGTGGAGAGGAAAAACTCCCTTTTAACAGGAAGAAACCTCCAGCAGATCCAGGCTCAGTGTGAGCGGCCATCTGCTGAGGCCCACTGGGGTTGAAGGAGACAGAAGCAGACATAGAAAAAGAAGCATAGATACAAAAGGCAACTGTCAACCAGCTCCACAGGCGGCCCCGTCCAGGAAACACAGGCAGACGAGCTCCGAGCCAGCTCCCATGTCAGAGGATGAAGAGAGCACATCCAGTTAGTCACAGTCAGAGAAACAGGACTACACTGAAAAACAGGCCGATATTCAACATCTAGAAACAAAAGGTGATGATGAGAAGGAACTTATCAACACCTTATTAAGTTCCAGAAGAAAGAAATCTAACAATATGAGCATGAAAAACATTTACCAGTAGGAAAAAAAACAACAAAATAAGCTTAAATTAAGCTATAGAAAAACCTCAAGTAAAGAAATAAAAACCTAACAAGAAAAAATCTTCAAGCAGAAATAATGTAAACAAAAACAGCATAATAACAATAAAGCAATATAATAAAATAAAGAAACAAACAAAAATATAATTGTGACACAAACTTCAAACGTTTTTTTTTTTTCCAGAACTCTGTAATTAAAGCAGCATGAACTGCAGCGTCGCAAATCAACACATTTTGGGTTTTACTGTCAACTTGGAGCTCCTCTACCATCTGCTGCACACTTAGATGTGTCCTGCTTCTTATTCCTACATACAGTAAATTTTCCCCTCACTTCATTTTGCTCTTCATCCCTCCAGTAGAGCTGACTGACAGACTTCCTGACATCTGGCCAGCTTTGTAAAGGTGCTGCAGGATTAAAGAAAGGATAGAAGAGAGCAGCTTTAGCTGTACTCTTCAACTGTTGCTTATGACATAGATCTAATTTCCCCCAGAACAGCATCATTCCCTGATTAAAGCCCCGTGTAGAGCCGTTTTCATACGCCTTTAAATTTTGCACGCTTGGCTGCTTTGCAGGTAGAGACATCAGAGTGTTTTATTAAATCAGTCATTGGAGGTAAGCAGCGTTATCCTAAAGCTGCGGTAACCAATTAAAAATCAACAGCCAATAAAGAAAATCATCAACCTGTAGAGGACTGGAGATATTTTTAATTATAGTCTGTTAAAAGAATATAGTCTGAAATAAAATGAGGTGTTTATGCATCCATGTTATAGACTGACTTTTTAAATAAAAAAATATTTTAAAGAAATAGAACATTTCCCCATTTTAAAATCTTAAGTGTTTTTTTAAGTAGAGGACAATCTTTCAGTTTGGTTTATAGACAATTTCCTGATTCCCATATTTTCTCAAACACCTGAACTGAGCGTTTGTTATTTTCTTTCTTTTTTCTGTCTTAATGTTGGCAGTGGGCTTTAGGCTGCCCTGCAAGGCTTTAAACCTGGGTTTGAATGGAGACTAAGCCATTCTCAAGCACATATAAAGGAGCTCATTCTGAGCCTGGATCCAGATTTATTGTTGATTCTGTTCATGGTGGAGAATCCTGCTTCACAGCAGCAGGTTGAGCCAAACATCCTCTAAATGTGTAGGGTCATCTTTGAGCACGCCATTTCACTTTTCTTTCACCAGTTCACCGCAGTTCTTCCAGCAGTCCACACTTTCTCTGCTCTCTTTTTCTCATCGTCTTCTCCTTCTTTCCCATCGCCCGGCTTGCCACAGGTTTGCCTGCTGTGTCTAAAAGTAGCAGCAGCAGCAACCCAGACTGACAGCTCATTGGCTCATTGGGATCACGTGCAGCCTGGAGCCGGACGCTCCCCAGGGCTTTACCGTACTAACAGGAGAAGAGGCGCAAGTGAAATTAGACGCTGTTGTCGGACAACATGCAGTAATTTATAAATGTTAAAAATCAGGTCGGGTCCAGATAGCCAGCAGGTGGGTCCGGATCTGGAACACGGTCCACTAATCCAGAAGGACCTGGAGGAGATGCAGAGATCCACAGATCTGTTGGCAAGAAAACGACTGATCCACTCTGATCAGTCTTTCATAGAAAATAAAAAAAAGAAATCCAATGTTGAAATAAAAAAATAAAAAAAACACTAACCTTCTGTGACGAGCAGAAGGAAGGAAGTGCTCTTCCCTTTTTTTAAGGCGACGTCAAAACTTTACAAAGGAAAAACTGAAATTGCTGTGGGGTGTTTGGTTTTTTTCTTTTTTTGCAGGGACAGGGAAGTGGGTCAGAGTTGATGTGAAGATCCTTGAGGAAAACCTGTTAGAGGCTGCAGATGTCCTGACACTGGAGCGGAGGCGGAGAAACCCCCTGACATCCAGCAGGAGATACAGTGGATGCTTCAGATCAAAACAGTCATTAGTTAAAATGGCCTAGTCAAAGTCCAGATAATCTATAGTGACAGCTAGAAAAAAATAAATTCACAGATGTTCTCCATCCAATCTGAGGCCCCGTCCACACGAAGCCGAACCCTGGCCTAAACGCACAAATTTTTCACCAAACCAGCCTCTCATCCACACGAAGCCGGCGTTTCGGGGGTCTGTAAACGATCTTTTTTTTATTCAGCCTTCAGAGTGGGAAGATTTTAAAACGCCGTTTTCGCGTTTCCATCTTTAAGCTCTAACCGCATTTTTTTTTACACGCATGCGTCATAGGGTCGCCTCTAAACACGCATGCGCGACACAGTATCACAACAACAATGGCGCCGTACTGTGTTGAATGGTTGCTGCTCATGCTACTCACCCTGCTGTCGGGCTTACAACAGAATCTTCTTCTTCTGGAATATCTCCAGGAAGAACAGAGCAATATCGACCACATAGTTCAGCACCTGAATTTGACTGAACCACGAAAATGGACCCGCAGGGCAACCATGTATAAATATTAGTGCGTATGCCCAACATTTCGTCACCTATTTTTGCTTTGGCACCACAGCGCCACTTACAGGCCTGGCGTACATTTTGCAGCGTTTTCATGCATTCGTGTCACATTTATTTTACGGCAAACGTTCTGGAAAATATTAGCGTTTCGTGTTCGTTTTGACTTCGTGTGGATGGGGCCTAAGTTGGAGTTTTAAGTCAGACCCTTAAAGGAGAAGTCCGGCCAGCGAGGAATAATCAATGGATCATTATTTATACCTAAAACTAATATATTCTTGGTGATTTAATTAATTTAGCATTAATCAGTAAAAAAAATAAAAACAATAATTTTCGTCACAATCACTGTGAGGACATGCAGGTATATTCTTCATTCTGTACGTGGCAAAGATTTGCGCCGTCCTTCAGCTAAGAACAAAGTGAGATATTTGGATAAGGCTGGAGCCATGGATGTCTACTCATCTGATGACGTGTATTCAGGGTCAGACTGGTAATCTGTGATACCGGGCAGGCTGGTCCTGATATCAGCGTGCGAGGGCCATCCGTCCGGCCCCAACACTTTCTCTCTGGCCAAAGCTCCTACCTGTGACAATAAATAACTCGAGGAGCTCAAGAAGTAACACAATGTTTACTACCTAAATGATGCATGCAGTATAAATAGCCCTTCCTTGTCCTGCACATCCTTGTGACGGTTGGCATATGGTGTCATTTTCTATTTCTTCAAACTGTAAAATCCGTGCAACAAATTAAATTATAATAAAACTAAAATGCTTTTATTTAAAACAAACTATGATGTTCCTCTCATATATGGGGCAAAGTTATGTTCGAATATTTTGCAAAAATATGTTGCGGTGCATGTTCGTCCTTCTTTCTGTGTGAATGCTGCCGCTTTCTCTATGCCGTCTTCATAACCGCTGACTGCAGGATGAATGACAGGTGCTTTATTGTACAGGTGAAATAAAAACGTCTGTGTTTACATATTTCGCACATTGCTTGAGCCGTTTCATTCAAAATTATGTAAATACATTAATAATTAATATAAATTATTTTTATAATAAATATTCCATAAATGATTCCTTTGTGTAAAAACAAATATATTCAAAAATGCACTTTAAGCTAATTTTATCATTTATTTCAAGGTTTATTTAAGCTTTAAACATACATACATACATAGATTTGTTTCAAGATTAGTTTTTATACCAAGATGTTTTATTTTAATTATTTAAATCATTATTATATTAAGATTTATTTATTTCAGAATTTACTAAAATTTTTAAACATTTCTACATGTTTGTAGTTATTCATAATATTTTTAGATTTGAATATTTATTAATTATGATATATTAAAGAAATATAGACCGAAATAACATTTGTTTTTTATGATGTTAAATATGATGATGTGAAATACTGGACATTTCTAAAATAATATGAACCTCTCCGTAATACTGAGCCCTGGTGACGCACAGCGTAACAGACGGTCTCTGAGCGCGAGCCCTGCTACAGCAGGCAATGAAGGGCGGGGGGGGCGGGGGGGGGGGAGTAACGGGATTACCTAACGGGGACAGCATTAATTGCGCGAGCTCACTGCTCCTCTTCCTGCCGGCACGTTCAGTCTGCCTCGTGCGCAGCTCGTTTTAGATCAGGAAGCAGACATCAAACGATAAGGACCGCTCCGAATCAGTTCGGGACCCCGGCGAGGCGAGCTGTCCGAAGGAAGGCAGTGAGACAGCGCTACATACCGGAAGCTGCAGTGATTGCTTTTCAAAAGAAAACAAACAGAAAAAACAAAACAAACATTTACAGAAAACAAAATTTAAAACAAAGAAACAAGTAAAAAATAATAATAATAATATAGAACCACCTGATTTGATGAATTTTTTACATGACACTAAAAGCCAACCTGGTGGATTAAGCTGCGCTGTAACTCCATCTACAGACTGAATCTAGTTATATAGAAACATAAAAAGTGTTTCATCTCTTCCTATTTTAAGTTGTGCTTATTTTTTTTTTCTTGAGCTGCCATTGACCAAAAATGCAGAGTATTTAAAGTTGTAGGAAAGTCATATTTAAATTTCAAATTATTCTGGCTTAAACATGTATATAAATGTCATCTTTATCAGACTATGTTGTCCCAAAATTTAGAAAATGTAAAAAAAAAAAATCCTGTCTTAAAATCTGTGTTTTTCTTTGTTATCTTCTGCAGGCCAGTTAGTTCTACGTCAGCCTGTACACCTAAATTCAGCCAATCATATATCAACGATCATCTGTCAATCACATTTTTTCGGTCATAGCATCTTGATTTATATGTCGCAGCTAATATACGCAATGGTTAAAATCAGAATCCTTTCCTTTCCCGTTGAGTTGCGTCCCAGTGTTCACGGGGATGGACGTCTGTGTCTTCGGCAGGCGTAGAGCTAACAGAACTGGCAGCGTTGCGAGGCAAGGGCTCAAACATGTACGGCTGGAAGCCTTCTACACCAAACCAAGCTTCTGCCGCCCTGGCGTCCTCTTCCACAACATCTTCGTCCCCGCTTTCCTCCTCTAAATAAAAAATGGATGACGGAGGAGACTCATCCACGACCTCTGACACTAAACTCTCCTCCTCTTGCATGTTTCCGCTGTCCATAGCGTTCCTTGACAGCGTAGTTTCTAAGTCACCAATTTAGTGCTACTTGGTCGCAATGGATTTCCCATTGGGAACCTACTAGCACTAAGTTGCTAACTGGTTAGCAAGATGCTTCTGACAAACCAGGCGCAACCAAATGGGCTTGCAAACCTTCCGCCACAACAATCCCGCCCCCTTGATAATCGACCAATCACATTCACTTTATTCACTTGTGTAAAGTCGGGCACCACTCAGGAGAATTTGGAAATGCAACGGTTGGAACAGCCGCTTCCCTACGACTTTAAAGTAAAATTTACAGAATCTACATACCTACATTATACTTTAAGTGATGCAAAATTACTTAAAAAAATAACAAAACAAAAATAGTCTTTTGAACATAGAAATTATTTATTTTCCTCTTTTGGTCACTCTATTGGTGGAGAGAACATAAAACATACGGACTCAAACAGGATACTAGATTAAACTGATCAGAAATCCTGCATCAGCAGCTGGACACTTTTAAAGATCTGCTATTTATCACAGCATTAAAGTCGCAAATAGTGCTAAAATAAAAAAAGAGCGTGAAACCTAATAATTATGTAAAATAAAAAAAATGATACATTATAATTTATAATAAAATAAACAAAATACCAAAGTAATTTAGTTAAACGCAAAATGTTATTTAAGTGAAAAATGTGTTTTTCTGGTTTGAAATTGTTTATGTCACATCAAGTAAAATTCAAAAATAATAATAATTACTATTATAAAAAAAACCTGAAATATTTATGAAGAAATATTTGACACATATAACTTTTTTCATTTTTATCATGTGGTACATTATAATTGTTATTTTCTATTTAGTTTTGTTATTGAAAATTAATTCTACAATCTTTAAACGTCCAAGCTTCTGATTCAATTAAGTGTTTCATCTATTTAGCACTTTAAAAAAAATCTTAGTCTGCTGTTTTTTTTAAATTATTATTATTATTATTTTTTTTACAATTTATTCATAGTCACTTAATTTATAAGGCACCAAATTACAACAAATGTCATCTTAAGAGAAGTGTGCCCAGTTTCCAACCATTTAAAAACTTTCCTTTTTGATAAAGCTTCTAGTTAGAGTGGCTCAGGTTATCCTGATCTATCTCTATAGTTCTGCTGCTATAGGCTTAGACTGCTGGAAGACATAGGGACCCCTTTTTCATCATTCTGCTTCATTCTATCTCTATTCTCCCACTCTGCAGAATCTGTTAGTTCAATCTCTAACGTTCTGCTCTCTCTGCTTTTTCTCATAGTAGCTTCATCTGGTCTGTTCCTGTTTGGCTGTGACTCCATCCTGGAGAAAAATATCAGCTGTGCTGCTGCCATCAACACCTTTGTTTCTAGATGTTGGAGCTTGGCCTGTTTTTCAGTGTAGTCCTGTTTCTCTGACTGTTACTAACTGGATGTGCTCTCTTCATCCTCTGACATGGGGAGCTGGCTCGGAGTTCGTCTGCCTGGCTGTGTGTTTCCTGGACGGGACCGCCTTTTGTGTCACTGCTTCTGTCTCCTTGAACCCCAGTCGGCGTCAGAAGATGGCCGCTCACACTGAGCCTGGTTCTGCTAAAAGTTTCTTCCTGTTAAAAGGGAGTTTTTTCCTCTCCACTGTCGCCACAAGCATGCTTAGTGTGAGGGATTGCATTCGAGTCAATGAGACGTGTTATGAATTGGCGCTATAGAAATAAACTGAATTGAATTGAATTTATTTCAGCCCCAATCCAGTTAAATGATCATTTGAAGACATTTAATTTAAATACAACTCCAGATGATACAAATGAAAATGAAGCAGCCCATCATTCATTTCAATTAAAACCATTTGAACAGGAATTACAGATTATAGATTTATTTGTCAAATCAGCAGAGGTCATATGTTTGCGCCATTTTGCCGTCCTGGGAAGGATCCAGCAGCAGAATGACCTCTATAAGGTATTACATAATACGTTCTGTGTTTTATTTTGAAAATCTCTGCAGGAAGTGCGTTGTTTTCATTTTAATTTGACACCAGTGCCTGTCAGCCTTTACTGAGATGCCGGCTGCCACAGGACACTGCGCTTTAGTCAGCATGCCAGTCGCCTGCCGGGGCTTACCCAGCGTGTACCTGCGTGGAAACAAAGCTTTCACCAGATAGAGGACTCCAACCTGGACACTTTGTCCTGTCCTGCAACCATGGATTTATTTCACTCTGCTGCACCCTGCGCTGAGATGACAAGTGGACTGAATGAATTAGAAGTCGGATGTGGACACAATCCTCTGGAGCAAAAAGAAGATGAAAAGAAAGCAACAAAAGCCAAAGGAAGCAGTCTCTGATGCTAATGGACAGTTTGGCCTACATACTGCAGAGCTCAGTGGATGCATCTCTTAGACATTCCTGCTGCATGCATGCATCAAAAAGCTGCTGATGTACTGTTCAACTTTGTAGGACAGTCAAGCAATAAGAGATCTTTGACTGTACCTGCTGCTGCAAAACTATGCATTACCAGAGACATGAATGTGCACCTGATAAAAAAAAGAGACCTATGCAATGGGATAATGGCAACAAGGAGATTAGGTTTACATAAGCTGGATGTTTGATAATGTTCCGAGGGGGGTCACTGAGGAAACCCAGTGAAGAAAAGGAAGTGCTCTTTAATGCTGTGTGTGCTGGGCATTGCACCAGATCTTGTCTCTCCTTTCTCTGGATCAATCCTCACTTTGTTTGTGTAAATTGGCCAAGAACTCACAAGCACTGGATGCTGTAATCATTGATCCTGCAGGAGCTGGACTGAACTGTCCTTTAGATCCTCGCAAGCCGTTAACACCTCACATGCTGAACCAACACACCGTTTCACCAACCATGCAGTTCCGAGAGCAACCAGGAAGTACGGCATAAAGGTTATTGGCTGTTAGTATTTGTTGGTGGCAGAAACACTCTTACCTCACCATGCTTCTAAACTGTGGTCAGCCGTTGCCTCTGCTGAGTCACACGGATGTACCTCCCCGTGTCACAGAAAACTTCATCCTGACAGGGTATCGCTTCCCAAACTACAGCCTGAGGGACTGCTTGTTGTCTGCGTTCAGGCCCACCAATGAAACGGGCAACTTCTGGACACACTTTCTTCCCATTTTCATTTTTGCTTACTACTTTGTGGAGGTGTTTGGTTGGGATGGGGCGCCTGATGCCAACGCCCCATTCTTTTACCCTATGTGGAACTACTTTATTGGGGTTTTTTGTCTGCTCATGGCCAGCAGCTTGGCCCACCTACTGAACTCTATGTCTCTGGTTGTAAGGGAGGTTTGCTTTTTTGTGGATTACGGCACAATTAGCGCCTACACCGTTGGCTCGTCGCTGGCATACTACTACTACATCCATCCTCGTGCAGGTATAGTGGAGAGAGGACAGCGGAACAGCTCCCATTCGGCCCTGAATCGTGAGGATGAGGGGGTTCTTGTATCCTCAGCCATGCCAGATATAAGTCTGTTCTTTGAGAACTACTATATGCCGTGTGCATGTGTTATAGCAATTATATGCGTCTTATCCTGCTGCAACACCCGCCAGAGGTGGAGGGAGCATCGATACATCATTCGGACCCTTGTTTTCCTCCTGCCGTTCCTCATGTCTTCCACTCCTATATTTTACCGTTTCCTCACCACCTCGCCTTACTCCACCACCTCATCCTCCTTTGCTGCCTCGACAACCATGCCCTGCTTCTTCTACCGTCACTCTCTCTGGCTGCTGGTGTCGGCCCTGTTTAACATCAGCAAGGTCCCAGAGAGACTGGCCCCTGGCCGTTTCGACATATGGGGCCACAGCCACCAGTGGTTCCACTGCTGCACGTTTTTGTCCATCCTTGACGAGCTCCACATGATCCAGGCTGAGGTGAGGGCCATCCTGCTCAACCCTGATTTCCTCTTACCCCCCACCACGCTCTCCCCCCTACCCGGACCTACCGTTGCTTCCACCTACGGACTCATGTTCCTCCTCCAGACTACCATTGTCTCAATCATCGTGGGTTTCTCCTGGCATGCAAACTCTATCTACGGCCCCCAGAGAGACCAACTAAAGAAGGAACATCCAGTTAAACACATGAAAGTCAACTGATCCAGTAGAGGTCATTCTTCTTTACTGTGAAAAATGATTTGCACATGCCCTCAAAGCCATACCATTAATAACTGCTCAAGAAAACAATTTTACCAATTTGATTCCAAGTCTCTAATGTGTTCCGAGTCCATCTGGACCCATTAAGAAGCTTTCATAAGGACCTAGGGGACAGGAAGAGATGAAAGGTTATTTCTGTGCTCGCCACAGGGAAGCTGTCTTGTCGGGAGGATATTGAAAGTCTCTGCCAGTTATTTTTTTCCCCAGAGCACCTTCAGCATGTTCCAACAGGATGTCTAACTGTGGAGGATAATGACTACTGCAGTTGGCTGAGCTCTGGAGGGTTTGTGAGCTACAGGACTCTAGTGCGGGATTCTGGTAACATTTTGGAAATGTCACTCTGCCGTTTCTAATTCCTCTGGTCCGGTCCATTCTTTAGTTGCACTTCCCTTTCCTCTATGTAGTATTTAACTATATTCATGCTTTTAATTTAGTGCAACCCTTACTGTCTTTCTTAGTCATTTCTTCATCATGAATTGTTTAGCGTGTCCTTTTGTGGCCTTCAGGAAGTCTTGGGTTGTCTCATTTCCCCTTTCTTGAGCCCTGCAGCAGGAAGTTGCATGGCCATAAAAGACGGCAACACAAACAGCTGAGACCTCATATAAATCACATAATAAAGCACTTTCAGGGGCCAGTGAGACTAGCCCCGTCTTTAAAAAGCCATGTTCACTTTCGAATCTGAAAGGACGTTTTTGCAATTTAAAGGCATATTATGATCTCCTGCTGTAAAAGTCATTGTTTTATTTAGATGCGAAACTTATTCGTGGTGCATTTAATGCATTTGCTGCATCTCTAACCAGCTTTCAATCACATTTAGGCACCTGTCCCCGTCTTATTCAGATGTATTTTTTTTCTTTCATGTTAGAAATGAAGGTTTTCTTTACTATGTGAGTTGGACAATGATTGACTTGGAGGGTAGCTGTTCACTGAGTACGTTCTTCCTCAGAGTTTAGGGGGAGTTTGTGTTTTTGTTAAAGCGGGGTTCTTGCGGACATTATCAGTTGTTGTTATCTTACCTGCAGTAACTGCTTACTTTAATGACTTCAGCTTATATTGACGGAAAAGAAGTTTGTGTCAGACCAAACTGGATCCTGCCGTCTTTTACGATTTTATGGCGGCTCAATGGTATTTCCTAAGCTCTTGATTTTCAGTCATATACTGTATGAGACAATTACTCACATTTGAATCTACTGTTATTTATGAAAAGGTCTATATAAATCACAGACTTCAGTTATGACGTCCTCATGGAAAACCAAATTTGAGGAGCCTATCTGGCTAGTAAATCATAATCTGATATGAAATAATAAATACTGTTATATTGCTGCAAATTATGGCCAATTGGACTTTGATCATACATTTTTATAGCTCTTACACTCTGGCCACCTTAACCAAATCACACTCACAGTCATATACTACATAGATCATTAGCCAACTTGGTGATAAATGCCTTGCCACTGGAACTATAAACAACGACAGGATGGAACGGGAATCAAACCTACAACCTTTCAAGTGGCAACTTCATTGCCCACAAATTAAGACTATATCTATCTTTAAACGGCATTTTCAGAAGCAGTTTTTTAATGTTTCTGTTTAGGACTCTATTATGGTCTGTTTTATAAGTCATGTTAGGCTCTGTTAGGTCTGATGGGCCAAGGTTCTATCAGGACAGTTTTTCATATTGAGTTAAGGAGTTACTCACTGCTGGTAAGACAGTAACTAGTTAACCTCCCTATATAGCTCTAATTCGAAACCCAACGAATCCATTTAAAGTCGTAGGGAAGTCATTTTTAAATTTTAAATCATTGTGGCTTAAACATGTATATAAATGCACTCTTTAATAGAATATATTTTCCCAAAAGTTAGAAAATTTATTTTTAGAAAAAAAAATTCTTTCTTAAAATCTTTGGGGTTTTTTTCCGTTATCATCTGCAGGCCAGTTAGTTATACATCAGCTTTTACTCCTAAATTCGGCCAATCATATATCAACGGTCACCTGTCAGTCACCTTTTTTCAGTCATAGCATCTTGATTCATATGTCGCAGCTAATATACGCAATGGTTGAAATTAGAATCCTTTCCTTTCCCGTTGAGTTGCGTCCCAGTGTTCACGGGGATGGACGTCTGTGTCTTCGGCAGGCGTAGAGCTAACAGAACTGGCAGCGTTGCGAGGCAAGGGCTCAAACATGTACGGCTGTAAGCCTTCTACACCAAACCAAGCTTCTGCCGCCCTGGCGTCCTCTTCCACAACATCTTCGTCCCCGCTTTCCTCCTCTAAATAAAAAATGGATGATGGAGGAGACTCATAAACTCTCCTCCTCTTGCATGTTTCCGCTGTCCATAGCGTTCCTTGACAGTGTCGTTTCTAAGTGACCAATTTAGTGCTACTTGGTCCCAATGGAATTTCCCATTGGGAACCTGCTAGCACTAAGTTGCTAACTGGTTAGCAAGATGCTTCTGACAAACCGGGCGCAACCAAATGGGCTTGCAAACCTTCCGCCACAACAATCCCGCCCCCTTGATAAACGATCAATCACATTAACTTTATTCACTCATGTAAGTCGGACACCACCCGGGCGAATTTGGAAATGCAACGGTTGGAACAGCCGCTTCCCTTAAAGGAAAAGTCTGGTCATATTTAGAATTAAAACTTCTGAAAGTAATTTAAACACAAATTTATTACATACAGTTCAAAAAATGATAAGCGTTTTTAATTAAGAGTTATTTTCATTTGTATGTGCAAAAATGGCCGCTCCCAGACTTAGTGATTCCGATGAAAATTGTTTTGTATTGTTGTTATTTTTTTTCTGAATAATGCTAAATTCATTAAATTACTGCAAATATCTTAGTTTTTGGTATAAATAATGATCCATTGATTATTCCTTGCTGACTGGACTTTTCCTTTAAAGCCAATATTGCTTTCTTGTTATTCAGACATATGATAACAATTAAAAAATTATAACAAATGTATCTTAAGTCTCAGTTAATACAAAAAAAGGACAGATTTATTAGCAAAAAAAAAAAAAAAAAAACAATGGAGAGGAAATGCATGAGTTTCACATGATCTTAAGGTATGTATGCTGAATGCAGTAATGATTCGGCAAATATGCTCGCATTGGCTGATTAGAAAAAAACAAACAAATATCGACCGACTGATGCATCGGTCTACTTCTACTGCTGTATAATATGAACTGTATCTTAGAACATAGAGCTAAAGTTGGCTGGTGTTTAAAAGTAGAAATTTTATCTGCACATTTACTTGCAGTAACTTGCACATGAGAAAGTGAAAAGAAATGAAAGCTGCTTGTCATGAAACAAAATGTGTAATAGTGCACTTTAAAGCGTCCGCATAGCTTTTTATATATATTTTTAGGGACATTTTTAAAATATCTGAATTGTCAATCAAGGGCAGAATTTCTGTTTGTCTAAATGAGGGCCCTTTTTTTCCACGGGAACCGAGTAGTAATGCTCCTTGAACAACACAAGGTTACGGTAACTCAAGGTTTGAACAGCTGGTAATAATAATAATTAAGCATATAGTAGCTAATTAAAACAGTGTGATTGATTAAAATGTTCTTAGATAGCATACGTTTCCGTTGGTAATCCATTTATTTTGTATTTAAAACACTTGCTGGATGTCAGTAACAACATAATTCCTGGTTACATTCATTTCTCCAAGTGGGTTCAGGAAATATTGTAATTGAAAGGTTTCATCAAAGGTGCAAACTGAAAGCTCAAATGCACTAATGTTTTTTTAACCTTTCAGGACTGAAATTATTGGCTGTAAACTCGCGGAAAACAACCCGAGCTGTACTGTATCATGTCAGTTAACTAGTACTTTCCAACGGGCTGGCTGAGGGATCCATCAGATTATGCAGCTGGTGTTGAAGCTTTGTTTCTACCTCAAAACAACATATGTGTCCGTCATTCTGCGAGTAAAAGCAAGAGCCGTTGAAACAGACTTTGTTCCCCGTTCTGCACCAACCCCATTAATGTAGGTGAATGTTAACGTCAGATTGCTTTATCTTACTTAGTCATGTACTCAGGGGTGACTCAAGGGTGACTCTAATGCATTATTTAGACATGCATTTAATTATGGATTACTAGAGAAAGAAAATGCACCGAATGATTTTTGCGCTGTAAAAATCTCAACTGTTATGATCAATAGCACTTTTACTTATCATTAAAGTGATTTTGAATAAATTACAAAGGAAATTGTTGTGTTTTTATTTTAGTTTTGTGGTACATTTACCTGTAGGGTATATAATCTAACTTAAAGGTCAGGGTACTTAATTTAGCTTAAAGGTAAAGTGGTGGATTTTCACAATTCTTTTAAAAAAAAATTCTCATGCACAACCCTGTACCCACTCCCGAGAGGGAATGCCTAATAAATGTGCACGAGAGCGTGCACAAGCCTGTTTCTCCTTGTGCATGCTGTGTTTAAAGGTTGCTATATGAATCGCTCATACAAGCTTACTTTACTTTACTTTACTTACAAAAGAAAATTTGCAATTTTTCCTCTATGTCAGACTCACCACCGCTAAGTGGAAATGGGGACGAGCACATAGGACGGCCTTATGTAAACATACCACCAGAATGATTGACAATTAGGAGGACCACTTATTTAGATGATCCACCTGGTAAAAAAAACACATCCTACATTATACCTTTAACACAAATAAATGCTCTTATTTTTAGTTAGATTTTTTTTTTTCCCGGTTAGCATAATGAAATTCCAAAAGCTATAAAATAGCTTACATGGTCGGCCCAATGGCCCTCTGAAGTCTAAACACCCAAGTTTCTGCTCCAGGGTGGGAAAAACAAAAAAAATGATAAATCACATAATGTTGCACACATTCTGAAAAATGTAACTGAAAACAACCTGAGTTGTATGAATAAAGAAATGTAATAAAATGAAATCAATGCTGTGATATGGGGGACATGTATGCACCGTCTTCAAATACTTTGTTTTCCGTAGCTTCAGTCTAATTTAAAATTTTTAGTCAGCTTTGGGTGGAAAATGACTTTCTTAAAACAAAGCTCAGCTGTCCAACTAAGATTTCTCTCACATTTTTGTTTTTGCATCTTGTAGCTAAAGCCACAGTTTATAGAAAAGCTACCAAGCGAAGATGTCAAACTCAGATCCTAGAGGAGGTCTGGTCCAAAACACCAGAATCAAACGGATTAATTACCTGCCCAGTTGAAGTCCAGCCTTCTAGGGCTCTGCAGAGAACCATATTTTTTGAACCGGGAGCACGGACACATCTAAATGGTGCAGGACATCGGCCCCTTGAGGACTGGAGTCTGACGTCCCCGCTTTAGAGGATTGAAGTCATAGAAAATCCCTAACCAGGAGGAAACGTATATACTGCAAGTTTCTCCTAAAAATACAAAGAGACTGAACCAAAACTGGTCAGTCTGGCCCCCTAACTTACACCACTAACTTAGACAGGCAGAACATGGCATTAATAATCATAAACATGGAGGGAGAATCTATCAAGGTTTGATGAGTCCAGATCTAAATATCTGAGACACAGATGCTGAAATATAATGCTGTGGGGTTACTCTCCTTCCCTTTTGTAAAGATAGATTATATCAAGAACAGTTTTCACATTAAAAGTCGGTTCCCTTTCAGAAACTTCAGGCCAAAAACCCAAACATACAGAGGCTATTTCAGTGTCACGATCCATGTCTTCATCATGATATGTTTTAGTTAACTTGTAAAATGTTGACGAGAAAAAAGAAAATGCAAAATAGCTAGCTAGGCTGAAAGATCCGCAATGGAGAGAGGTTTAGTTATGATACTCGGATTTCTCCTGTTTGGATTTGGAGGATATCTGATGTTTCTACAATTACAGAGGATGTCGGCGGCAATTTGGGCACTGATCAAGCTGCCGGCAGAACGTGAAGGATGAGCTGGGTAGTTACTATGCCGGATCGGCTGATGAGGTGGACCAATTCATTTGATACTGACTAGGACACCTAGAGAAGTATAACAACAACCTGCTTCTTGCAGTGCAGATCAGCAGCTTCATGCAGACCTAGACATGGATCAGAACAAGTGTGTAAAGTTTTGAAAACACGTTTTCCCAAGTTTTGAATAATTCAAATGTTTCAAATTATTTGCAAGTGCAGCTCTTCCTTGTTCCCTCAAAGCCTGCTGAGTTATTTATTTCTGGATACATCATGTAGGTGAACTGGACCTTGAGCCGCGTCATGCATGTGTGCATCACATGCAGGTAGCTTTTTATCCCCGCTCCTCTCCTTGTCTGACTGAAGCTGCAAAGAGGTAGAAAGTTCTTAGTTAGGAGCTTTAGCTGCAATGCAACCCTGGTGCTAAAAAGCCTAAGGAAGTTGGAAGAACAAACAATTTGCACATTAAGGAAAATATATGATGCTTGGAACTGAAATGTGATTTAGAGTTGTGCAACTGTAACACCAGGAGATTCTGCTTTTAAATAAAACATTGTTGAATCCTACAGGTTCCTCTTCTGCAGTGAAGTGAAAGAACAAACAGGTGACCTGACACCACCTGCTGCTTTGAATAAAGCAGCAAGGTCTACCGCAACAGACAGTCATTAGTCTGGTCTTGATGGCTGAACTTTGCAAACCCCTTCATAATAACTCCTGTATATTTTAATCATGGATATTTTAAACAGGAGATGTGAGGTCTGCTACAGATAATCAGACTAGTATCTGGAGATAGAGAGTTTCCATGGAAGCCAACTGATCCAGCTTTTTATGAATACATAAACACATACAAAAAATAAAACGGGAGTCACTGCAGCAGCCAGTTGAGTGTCCATCACCTTTAAGAACACAAGCACATACTGTATATCTGATGTTAAATATTAAGAATAAATGAGATGCGAAAAGTATTTGCTTTCACTTTAGTTTCCTGCCGAAAACAGAACCGTTTGCTTTGCAAAAGTATTCATCCCTCATGAAGGCCTTCTACATCTTGTAACATGATAATGTTACTATCTGAAAAGTGTAGCTGGTGTTGTTTTCATCCCTGTCTGAGTCAGCACTTCATAGAACCAGCTTTATCTGTTGCTCCAGCAGGTAATCATCAGCATAAAAAGTTAAAAGAGAGTTTTTCCTCTCCACTGTCGCTACAAGCATGCTTAGTGTGAGAGATTGCTGAAGAGTCAAAGAGTCGATGCAATCAGCTGGTTTTCCTTAGATAGAAAACTTTGTACCAATCTGACTGGATGATGTGGCTGAATTGTTTCTGTAAAGTGCCTTAAGATGCCCACGATGTTTGCATAGAAAACAGGTGAGCAAACAACAGAAATAAAAATCTGATGTGGATCACAACATATAGCCATAGACGCGCCCTAATGCTGAGAGGGTTTGCATGTAAAGATAAACAGGTTTTGAGGGTTACAGCTGCATATCAGCTCTGCTTATTTATCAGGAACTACTGAACTGGGTGCGGCTTTATCAGCAAATATTGGCAGATTTGTCCAGCTCAACAAAGCTTCACAAACCCTCAACAAAAAAAAAAAACATAAAAGCAGTTCTGAGTTACCTTCAGACCATCATGGTGTGATTTTTAATAGTTCTATAAGGAAATTATGGGAATGAGGCCAATGTGTCAATTTCATTCAATTCAGTTTACTTATGTGACATAAATTCGCAACACATGTCATCTCAAGGCACTTTACAGAGACAATTCCACCAGATCATACAGTCAGATTTGTTCAAAGTTTTCTATCCAAGGAAAACCTTCTGACTGCATCGACTCGACAGCAATCCCTCACACCAAGCATGCTTGTAGCGACGCTGGACTGGAAAAACTCCCTTTTAACAGGAAGAAACCTCCAGCAGAACCAGGCTCAGTGTGAGCTCCGAGCCAGCTCCCATGTCCGAGGATGAAGAGAGCGCAGCTAATAAGTCACAGTCAGAGAACCAGGATCACACTGAAAAACAGGCACTAAACAAAGGTGTTGATGGAAGCAGCACAGCTGATATTCCTCTCCAGGATGGAGTGACAGCCAAACAGAACCAGACCTGTTGGAGCTACTATGAGAAAGAGCAGAGAGACGTTAGAGCTAACTAACAAATACTGCAGAATGGGAGAATAGAGATAGAATGATGAAAATGGGCCCCTATGTCTTCCAGCAGTCTAAGACTATAGCAGCACAAATGCAGAAAATTGCTCAGGATAATGTCAGTATTTTGGACGAGGTATAAGAAAGGTAGAGCCACAATGTGGCCAAAGAGCCAAGCCAGAAGAGATGGTGTTAGAAATGAAACAGTAGATCATGGAGGTTGCTTTGTTTCAGCTCAGAAACCCACTCAGGAGGCTCCAGGACCCACCTTAAAAAGATCTGAAGCAATTTAACAGATTGTATTGCTTTAAAGACCAAATCATAGGAACCATCCTTATACAAAGCGTGACGCTAAGGTGCTCTAAATTCTTGCAACTGTCTTTACTTCAGTTTATTTATATAGCAATATGTCATCTCAAGCACAGAGTCAGTTTAATCAGATCATCAAAAAAATGGTTCAAAGTTTTCTTTGTTAATAAAGCCAGCTGACTGCACTTTGCATGATTCGCTCCTCCTGGATTAGCATGTACTGACAGAAGACATCCCCATTCATTGTGCCATTGACTTTAAAGGACTTCTCACTGAGCATGCATGCATGCAGCGACAGTGGAGAGGAAAAGCTCATTTTAGCAGAAAGAAACCTGCAGCAGAACCAGGCTCGGTGTGAGCGGCCTTTTGCTGAGGCTAATTGGGGGTTCAAAGAGACAGAGGAAACACAGAAACAGGGATCAGTAAATATTTTCTGTTCAAGAAGGTAATGGTAAACTAGTTCCATAACCAGCTCTGGTTTAGAAAGGAACAGTTGTGCTCTGAGCCAGCGGTGCCTCCAGAAATGTTTCACAGGGGGGGCCAGATGGGGCCACTAAAAATCTTGGGATGGCCACTGAAACTTAAAGCCATAATTTCAGGGTTTAAATTTACTTTTGTGGTAAACCTGCCTGTAGAAATCATAAAGACTTCTCATATCTTGGTTTATTGTGTGATTTTTATTCTTACACCTCTGGCTGTGCATAATGGGACAAAATGCTTAACTGATGGTACTACTAATTTACACTGGCAAGTGTGTCGGCTAGGGCATTGCACAGGGTGGCTGTGGCAACCCCCAGGTGGAGCCACTAGTCTGAGCTGGTTTTAATGCAAATAAGGATGAAGGAGAGTACCAACCGTTAATCACGGTAAAAGCTGAGCTCATAGCTCTATCTAGGAAAGAAACAGCACTAAGCTCTGAAGTACAGGCCCGATCTTATGATCTATAATATGTTTGTTGATGGCAGCAGATCCGTAATGCCTCCCTACATGATGGTGTCACAACCAAACCGAGTCAGACCAGATGTAACCACTATGACAAGAAAAGAGAGAGAATATAAAATTACAAGTTGAAATAACCACTATTGCATAATTGGAGAACAGAAGTAGAATGTAGCAGAGAGACGAAAAAGTGGTCCCAATGTCCTTCAGCAGCCTAAGTCTATAGCAGCATAATTACAGAGGTAGCTCATTATAACCTAAGCCATTCTTTACATTTGCTCTATGTTAAAATCCTGACTCTTGTTAAACTAAAAATGGTTTCTTATGAGCAGCAGGTTTCTTCCCAAGGCCGACATGGACAAAGTTCGGTCTAATCTGATGTAAGTTAGGTTCTCTGACAATTTTCTGCACCTTTTTATAAGCAACATACATTTTATAGGTTTGACCTGTTCCTCCTCTCTCTGACATGATGATCTAAAAGAGATTATGTTTACGTGTCATTGTGCTTGAGGGTCTTGACCCCATTTACCTCATATCTGTGGACACAGCGGTGGCGTAATCACATGTTATTTCAGCAAATGATTTAGCTTCAGATTAGAAACGGACACAGAGTGAAGCAGAAACCTCAAATCTAAAAACACAGATGAGGCCTATTTGTTCAGTTGCCCTCATTGTTTTTTTTTTAGGCAGCTGATGGAACAGATAGTCTTCTTGGAAGTTAGTTGAGTGGGACTGGATGGTCCTCACTGCTGATAGGCAGCTTAAGTTTACATCAAAAACAGCCTCACTTTGATTAGAACCACTTCAGTGAGAGAAAGCACCACCTGCTGCTTTACTAAACAATAAAAAATAAAATCCTTGCTTTTTACTGAATCCTAAAAAAATTCATATTATTTGCTTCAAATTAAGAACATTACGCTACACTAAGACTACTGTACCTAAAAAACATAGATGACAACGTCATGGCTTTTTGAAAGGTAATAGATCAAACACAAAATCAATCTCATGAGGAGATTGTGGACTTAAACAAATCTATAAACGAAGGTGCTGCCATCAACATCTTTGTTTCTAGATGTTGGAGCTTGGCCTGTTTTTCAGTGTAGTCCTGTTTCTCTGACTGTGACTAACTGGATGTGCTCTCTTCATCCTCTGACATGGGAGCTGGCTCTGAGCTCGTCTGCCTGGCTGTGTGTTTCCTGGACGGGGCCGCCTGTGGAGCTGGTTGACGGTTGCCTTTTGTATCTATGCTTCTTTTTCTATGTCTGCTTCTGTCTCTTTGAACCCCAGTCGGCCTCAGCAGATGGCCGCTCACAGTGAGCCTTGTTCTGCTGGAGGTTTCTTCCTGTTAAAAGGGAGTTTTTCCTCTCCACTGTCGCTACAAACATGCTTGCTGTGAGGGATTGCTGAAGAGTCAATGAGTGGATCCAATCAACTGGTTTTCCTTAGATAGAAAACTTTGAATCAATCTGACTGGATGATCTGGTTGAACTGTAAAGTGCCTTGAGATGACATGTTGTGAATTTGCTTCATAGAAATAAACTGAATTGAATTAAAATAATATGGTTCTAATTTAGTTTCCAGTTTCCAGAAGCCTAAATGGTCCACCTTGACTTGTTCAGACAAATTAAAGAATGAATACATTTAGTAAACGGGCACAAATGTGTCTCAAGAAGAGACAGATTAGTTACAAAATAGCTGAAGGACAACCAAATTTCTATTTTGAGGTGATCTTTACAAAACTATGATATTGGTACCAGAGAAAATAAGTGACCAGGGCTAAAAGGTTGGGTGTGAACAAGATGACTCTTTAAATTGACAAGGAATGTCTGAAAATACCTGAAAGCTGCTGTGAAATGCTTATAAAAAAAAAACAAAAAAAACAAACAATTATTTAAAGCTATTAATTTAGTTACACCATTTCCCACAAAGCAAACAGCTCTGATTTAAAGCCGGCACTGCTGGCTAACTGCTGGCATGGCAACAGGTATTTCAGCCGTAACTGGGCCCGGTCTGACAGTGATGGAGTGCTTCTTGTAGCCTCAAATTATTCTTAATTTTTTTCAACATTCTGTGGCATCTTGCACACAAATTGAATTTAATTTGATCAAAATCTTCAGCGCTTGAGGGGAATGTTGATTCCCTTCAATTCAATTCAAAATGACTTTACTCCTCATAAAGGGATTTTCAGTGTTGCAATAACTCATAGCTTTCCTTTTTCAACAACTTGTAGATGTTAAAAGCTGTTGGCATGAAGGATCTTTTGTGCAGATCAAATTCTCATCAACAGCCCAGTATGTCTGAAGATATGCAGCAGTTTTCTTTAGAAAGTCCAGCCTGCTCTGTTCCTTCTTGCAGATTGCTTCACAGTTGTGTCTGTTGTCCAGATAGACGCTGAGGTATTTATACTCCTCCACCACCTTCATGCTTATTCTAAAACTAAAACATATTTTCTTTCGTCCAACTGTTTTTAATATTCTTTTTTGTTTCTGCATTTTTTATTTTATTTTTTCCTACTTGCTTTGATTCTGTTTTATCTTCCTGTATTTTAATCATGTAAAGCACTTTGTATTGTTTTTGTACTGAATTGTGCTATGCAAATAAATTTGCCTTGCCTATTCAGAAATGCTACCGTAAAAATACTTATAAACGAGCACAGACCTCCGCCAAGCAGCAAATTCTGCCTCAAATAGTGACTTAGACCTTTACCTAAAACTGGCACATGACCTGGATCATTACTAAATTTAAATTGTTCCTTTGCATGAGAGGCACCTAAAATGTTCCTTTATCAAAAAAGCCAAAAAAAAAAGGGTCTCAAAGAGATCCCTGAGGAACACCTTTGGCTAATATAAGAGGTGCCGATGGACTGTTTTACACTCTGGCAGATGATTTCATAACAACTTTATAGAGGAACATCCCTTCTTTAGAAACAAATGCTTCAGTTAAAACATCAAACTGCACTGAGCTGATGGCATCATTTGTTGTTTAAGTGGTTCCATTACATCTATTTAACATGTGGAGATCAGAAAATCTGCTTTAGGAGGCCTTTAACCCTTAATAGGACAAGTTAGCATTTTTGATCACTTGCATATCCCTTATAAATGGCTTCCCACAATTATTTTGGCATTTGACCAATTAGGTGAGCCCTTGAATGATATCTTACATACTGTAAATTAAGTTGGAAAAAAAACTGAAGAAATCAAGAAAAAAAAAAGGTAAAAAGCTGATTGAAAAGTTAAAAAGTCCTAGTTAACAATTATATTTAGGTTTATAAACTAAAAAATGTAATTTCCAGTATCAGGATTAATGCCTCTAAGGTTATGTTAAACCAAAAAAAAAAAAAATGTGTTTCTTTCACTTTCAGAGTGTTTTTCATCAATTTCTTAAAGAAGCACTTTTGTTATTTTTCTTAATATATTCAGACAAGTTGGCATTTCTTGTTATTACATTGACTTTCACTTTTGACATGAAAACATATATTTTTTTAATGTTTCAAAGGTAATAAGGTCTTGTCCTGGATTCTAATAACACTATTGGCTTGAAATTTTGATTTTTTAAGTATTTCACTAAGTGCCCTATAAAGGGTTAAGAAATAATTTCCATACTTTAGCCCCTCAGACAGTCTGATTGGACAATAATTGTTTACATCCATCGGGTCTGCAGCTTTAGCGCAGAACACAGGTGACCAGCTAATTCTGCCTCAGCATCAGCTGAGATGCATACTGAACCACTTTCCACCACCTACCAGTGCATCTAATTTGTGTTTGTTTGTGTTCCCATGAGAATCGAAACCAACCCTGCTTGGTTCAGACTCAGCGGCAGACCGGAAGGAGCCTTAGCGATAACATAGACAACCACAGAGCTCTCATTTCCTCTCTGGTGTATCACGTGTTTCAGCAGATTCACCGCCGCTCTCCGGCTATGCAAAGGAGCGAGAAGCTCCCAATCAGCGTGAGCAGCATGCGAGCAGCGGGGAGTCTATTCCTGGAGCTGATGAAGGGCTTTCTGGGACTATTTTAGTCCAGTGAAGCAGCAAAAAAAAAACATCTCAACAGAGCCTTGTCATTGTGTTATTATTTGAAGCTGAAGGGAAGGGGGATGACCTCAAAGCTCATTTTGATCTCTAATAAAAACACATTTCGGCTAAAAAGGGAAGAAATGACAGTAAATGGACCCAAATGAATCACTTTTCTTTTTATTTTTACGTCTTTAGCATAAAGCTCTATGATGGATTATAGAAACATCCAAGTCTATACAATCAACTGACAAAACAGCAGAGGTTCAGCGAGAGATGACATGTTCAGCATGAACAACCCCTGGTCCCAGCTCACAGTTTGGTCCAACCTAAACAGTTTAATCCAGTTTAAATAGTTCTGATTACAAATCAGAAATATTAAAATTGGTACAGATTTCTTCAGTGTTAGCTCAACCGATTGCCATTCAGAACTAATCAGGAGGGAAACTGGCCATCCCACTTTGCTGAACTGATTAGTGCGTCTGTAAGTGGAACTCCAGCAAGTCAGAGCAACCCGACGGATCAGTTCTGTGACATCTTGCGGATCATGTAGTTGAGAATCCCTCCGTGGTGGAAGTAGGTCAGCTCCACATCCGTGTCAAACCTCACGAGCACCTTGAAGGTCTTCCCCGTGTCGAGCTGCGAACGCAGGACAGAGCTCATCAGACGACACATTCAGAGCCACGTCACGGAGAATGCCACCTACGCTTACCTTCACGTCCACCATCATGCGTGGCGTGAGCTGCTCGGGGAAGAGGATGGTGTAGCGCTCCTGGCCCGTCAGCCCCAGGCTCTCAGCGGTGTCTCCTGGGAGATACTCCAGAGGAATCACCCCCATTCCAACCAGGTTACTGCGGTGGATTCTTTCATAGCTCTCTGCTAGAACTGCCTTGATCCCCTACAAAACGGAAACATTCAAAAGCACTTTCACAGAGCAGTGCAGTTTTTTTACTAGTACAAAATAATGGAGATCAGCCTAAATTTTTCGCAAATACACATATGATTTATACATGCGCAGGACAAGATCCACACACGCACAGCACGACTCACGCAAACACTGAAAAAATCCACATACACAAAGTACAAGATCCACACACGCACAGCACGACTCACGCAAAAACAAAAAATCCACGTACACACGGTACAAGATCCACACATGTGCAGCATGATTCACGCAAACACACAAGATCCACATACACACAGTACAAGATCCACACACGCACCGCACGATATTCACGCAAATACAGAAAAAATCCACATACACAAAGTACAAGATCCACACACGCACAGCACGACTCACTCAAACACAGAAAAAATCCACATACACAAAGTACAAGATCCACACACGCACAGCACGATTCACGCAAACACAGAAAAAAATCCACATACACAAAGTACAAGAGCCACACACGCACAGCACAACTCACTCAAACACAGAAAAAATCCACATACACAAAGTACAAGATCCACACACGCACAGCACGATTCACGCAAACACAGAAAAAATCCACATACACAAAGTACAAGATCCACACACGCACAGCACGATCCACGCAAACACAGAAAAAATCCACATACACAAAGTACAAGAGCCACACACGCACAGCACGATTCACGCAAACACAGAAAAAATCCACATACACAAAGTACAAGATCCACGCACGCACAGCACGATCCACGCAAACACAGAAAAAATCCACATACACAAAGTACAAGAGCCACACACGCACAGCACGACTCACTCAAACACAGAAAAAATCCACATACACAAAGTACAAGAGCCACACACTCACAGCACGATTCACGCAAACACAAAAAAATCCACGTACACACAGTACAAGATCCACACACGCACAGCATGATTCACGCAAACACAGAAAAAATCCACATACACAAAGTACAAGATCCACACATGCGCAGAACAAGCACAAATGCATTTTTTTAAAAATATGATAGGGTAAGATATAGTTTATAAATAATTATCAATTATTTATAAACAATTAATAAATAATTAATGGTTTTGTTCCCATTTATATGTGGTTGTTGTTGTAAAGTCTTAGCCAAAAACGTTTTCATCAAAAGGTGACACAAATAATAATACATCCATGGAACAAAGTTTAGTTTTTAAATTTCTATGCTTTATTTAGTTTTGACTTTTTTAGTTTGAAATTATTTTCAGCATTTGTTAGCTAGCTTAGTTTTTATGTGTTTTGTTTGAAAATGCTTAGTTTCAGGTTAACCTTTGTTAGTTTCCGTTTTAGTTTTTGCTTTTTATGTAATACGACTCACATTACGATGAAAAGGCAAAAAATGAAAAACAAAACAAAAACTAAAAACATTTTCTGTTAAATTCTGTTAATTTTAACTGAATTTGTTTTGCAAACTCTTACCATTGCTTATACTAAACTATTACGGTTCCTATAAGTTTTCATCTTTTTTCTGCAAGCCTAGTTTTGAGTTTTATTTCTGTTAAAGAAAATGTGTTTTAATCTGAATTTTCATCAAATCTTTAGTTTTAGTTTTAATAGTCTTAGCAAAAAATAGAAATATTAATTTTACTGAAACAAAACACAGTGTTCCAAAATCTATAAATATTTCATTGACAGAAAAGGATTCTGCAACATCAGGAATAAGGAAACGTTGTAGTCGAAGGTAAACACACAAACTAACGAAAACAGCATACCGAAAGTGAACTAGGCTAGTTTACTCACGCGTGATGTAATAAACTAAAAGCAGTAGTCGGAGTAAAGCAGAACTTAAAGCTAAACTGCTTTAAAGGGGAAAAAAAAGCCTCACTTTCTGTGTTTGCAACTTCACACCTTGACGTAACGGCTAACCTGTCAGATCGTGCTTGCGCATTTGTATTATATGCTACTCTGACGCGTATGCTGGACTGACAGAACACCGAATCAAAGGACTATGTTTATTTATGGTTTCTGCATTTATGGAGCATCTTCTGTAGCTCACCAACAGGAAGGGGCCCTTTGCTGCCCAGTCTCTGGAGCTCCCAGATCCATACTCCTTCCCAGCCAGAATCAGCAGAGGGACACCAGACTGCTTGTACATCTCTGCAGCGTCAAACACATCAAGCTGGAGGAACACAGGAACGATCCGTCACTTCAGCAGCCAGGAATCGCTCATGAGATGTGGGAGATTAAAACTGATCAGACCGTTTTTCCGGTGGGAAAGTGGATGGTTTGAGGCGCCTGCTTTTTCAGGAATTTGTTGAAGAGGCGTATGTTAGCGAACGTCCCTCTGGCCATGACGGCGTCGTTTCCTCGACGGGAGCCGTACGAGTTGTATTCCCTCGGGTTCACGCTGTCAAGACAGGAGGTCAGACAGAGGCTAAATTCGGCTAAATTCTGACCAGAAACAGCAGAAAGATTTAAGGCGTCTGGCGGAGACTGACCCCCTCTCGGAGAGGTAGCGGGCGGCGGCGCTGTTCCTGGCGATGTTGCCTGCAGGAGAGATGTGGTCGGTTGTGACAGAATCACCCAGGTTCAGCAGCACATAGGCGTCTTTAATGGACTCTGGAGGCGGCAGCTTCATGGTCTGAATATGGATGAGACCCAACAATTTGAACAGTAAAAAAAATTAAGATTATAACTCAGTTTATTACACATTCCTACTATAATATGCAGAGCAGATTTTATTCTTATTCTCTAAAAACTGAAACCTTATTCCATTCTTTATAAACCAGCTTGATGCTGAAGGGGCAGATAGAAAATTCCTCCTCTGTAAATTATCATTTGCTGCCCCCTTCAGTTTCCTAGAGGAATTTCTTTAAGAATCTCATCCCAGACATTGACTTTCCCTGAAATTCCCTGAAATTTAATTTCCCTACCAAAGCTACAGGGGAGGGAAAACTACTGCCATGATGCCTTTTATTCCACAATACATAAATACATTATTTCTGGTTAGTTCATTAAAGTTACTTTTACTTTGGATTTTTGACCTTTAAATATAAAATGTGGAGAAATCCTTTTTATCTTTTTTTTTACTGGAATAAAAGGCAACATGGCAGTAGGTATGGGATAATTATCCTGCCATAATGCAAGAGCACATAATTTCAATTTGAGAAAAGAATTTCATCTTCTTGCACTCAAAACTTATAATGCTCACACTCAAAACATGCGCTCTCTCTCAAATATTTTCTCTTCTCTCTCAAATCTTTCTTTCTTCTCTCAGATTTAATGCTTCTTGCTCAGATATTTTCTCCTCTCGCTTGCCTCCTTCTCTTCGCGCACAAACCGCGCTCTGCTCGGGTCTCAGATGCGCTCGCAAACCCGTAGGCTCTGCTTGCGGATTTTTTCTGCTCTCTCTTGGACTGCAGTTGGATCGTCGCCTAGCAACCTTTCCAGCCAATAGAACGACAGCCTGAGAAAGGGTGCGCTTGTTTAACCCTACTGAGTGTGCCTGTGCTACTACGCCACTTATAAGAGCGCCAGCTGAAACTGCTATTTACAGTAGTTTAGTGGCTCGATTCAGCAAAGTTCAGTACTTATGGATAACCCGAAAAATTCTGAATTAAGTATTTTTAAACAATTAGTGGTTTGTTATGTACAAAAGGAAGGAACAGACATTTTAAATTATTATCTTGAAATACTTTGTTAGTATTGATTTCAAAATGTAGGGGAAAAAATACATTTTTTACAAAAATTTAAAATGTTGGATAGTTATTTCATATTATAATTATGGTGTTATGTGTCCAGTCAGCTTTCTTATTGACGTGAACACCCAGGTATTTGAAACTCTCCACAGTTTCTATGTCCTGCCCCTGATGTTCACACGGGGGTCGTCTCCTGAAGTCGATCACCATCGCCTTGGTCTAACTGGGGTTTAAACACAGGTGTCTTTTCTCACAACAGTCCACAAAGTCCATGATGACTGACCGGTACTCCAGCTCATTCCCCTCAGACACACAGCCCACAAGGTGAAGGTGTAGAGGGTGAAGAGAAATGGAGACAGGAAGGTGGCCTGGAGGCGCCAGTGCTGCAGACTGATAGCCTTGCAGCCACAGGGCTGTCAGTCAGAGAAAATCCTGACTTTGATTTTCTTATAGAAGTCAGGAGAAAAAGATTTCTCTTCCAGGGTTAAGTCATCCACGCCTCCGAAAATTAACGATCTCACTCTTAACTAAATATAAAATTTGAGGTCTGATTAAACATGATAATAAAATTTAAATAAATAAATAAATACCAATTTTAATATGATAATACAGTACTTATTATTTATTAACCTGCTGATATAGCCAACAAACCGCATAGTTAGTCCAATGAAAAGCTCCTTTGAGGGGAAAACAGTGGTGGCTTTCAGAAGATATAAGTCTCCTTTCCTTGTAATGTCCTACTTGAGCTGCGATTGGACTCCTCTTTCAGACCAAATGTCCACTCATCCAACATTTTAAAACATCCATAACTCACTGACTGGTTAAAACCTAAATATTTGCCATTATACTAAAAAGTATTTCAAGATAATAATTTAATATGTCGGTTCTTTGCTTTTGTACATAACAAACCACTAATTGTTTAAAATTACTTAATTCAGGATTTTTTGGGTTATCCATAAGTACTGAACTTTGCTGAATCGAGCAAAAAAAAATTTTTAAATAGCAGTTTCAGCTGACGCTCTAAGTGGCGTAGTAGCACAGGTACACTCAGTAGGATTAAACAAGCGCACCCTTTCCCAGGCTGTCGTTCTATTGGCTGGAAAGGTTGCTAGGCGACGATCCAACTGCAATCCGAGAGAGAGCAGAAAAAATCCGCAAGCAGAGCCTATGGGTTTGCGAGCGTATCTGAGACCCGAGCAGAGCGCGGTTTGTGCGCGAAGAGAAGGAGGCGAGCGAGAGGAGAAAATATCTGAGCAAGAAGCATTAAATCTGAGAGAAGAAACAAAGATTTGAGAGAGAAGAGAAAATATTTGAGAGAGAGCGCATGTTTTGAGTGCAAGAAAATGAAATTCTTTTCTCAAATTGAAATTATGTGCTCTTGCATTATGGCAGGATAATTCTTCCATAAGTAGGCCATATATGTATTTCTAGTTGGTACAGACTGACCGAGCAACAGGGCCCCCTGCTATCCGATCAAGAGTGCTCCCCACAAGCCACAGCTCATTTTTACCGCTATGACATTTTTTTTCAAAAGTGAAAATGAAGGCCTAGCTTGTAAAGTTGTATTCTTTTTGTTTTAAGGAAAAAATATAAATACATATATTTTTGAAGATTTGAATACATGCATTTGAATTCGTTTTTGCACCATTTGTTTAACATCAACTTAAGTAATTTTTATGTGCAACTCACATAATACAATTTGTGTACATGAGGCATGAACGATGCATGAACCAGCTCTATATCCGCCCAGGAGGAGTTTCTAAGAGGAGTTTTTAGCATTTTGTTGCTTTGGTTGCACTAAACAGCAACTGTGTAAATTTTCTTTCTTACCAATCCATCAAAGAACGGTGGCGACTTGATGTAGGTTGATTTATCATCCCAGGTGTACAGACTGTCTGACGGAACAACCAGAGAGTTCCAACGTTCATTCACTTTCTGCAATGAAATGAAAACGGATCAAGAACCTGATGGTTGGTTTTTATTTCTTCCATCATTTTAACAGACATTGGATTCTTAGCACCTCAATTTTTTCATAGACTTCTTTAAACATCGACGGGATGACAAATTTTCTCTCTACTTCCTGGATCTCATCCCGAGTAGGCCAGATGTCCCTCAGGAAGACCGGTCTGCCCTCGGGGTCGGTCCCTGCATCGGAGGAAAAGTAGGCGTGACATTCAGATCGTCACTGAAGCTCAATGTTTTAGCTTTTTCCACAACATTTGGCATAAAAATGAGTGAAATGAATAAAATCAATGTAAAAAATTCGGAGCAGTTTATGGCGTTATTTTTGGTATATGATCTAGATAAATTGTGACAATCAATCACCCCCTCATCGACTGAAACGGAGCCTGTCGAGTGGGGTTGTCCAGTTTTTCTATGGCCTTGTAAGGCCATATGATGGGGCATCATCACCATAAGTTACTTTCATTTCATCAAAACTCTCCTGTGGTGTTCGTCCTTTCAAATACAAAAAAACGGATCACTGCTCGACAGTCAACAGGCTCCGTTTCAGACGTGACTCAGCTCAATCACCTGTAAATCAGAAACCACAATTAGCTCACAGCTGGAATTTGCCACTAAATCTATAGATATATAAATGATTGCACATGCAACAATTCAGCTAGATCAAACACGTGGAAGTGGGTCAGGGGCATTACTCCTGGAACGCCAATCGTAGCCTTTAAATGGTAGAAAAACGCTTTCTTGTATACTCAGATTCCACCAGGTGGCTCTTTTTCTTTATTTTTTTGAGCATTTTATGCCCCCAAACTACTCTAGTTTATCATTACTGAACCCCAACTCGAGGCTATTACTGGATTTCTGTCTGCTTAAGGAAAAATATTCACCAAAAGAAACAAAAACTTCTAGTAAATTTGAACCTTCCAAGATTCTTCCGGCCAGAAAAAAAAAACATGGAATTATTGTGGGAAAAAGACGCCCTCCGGAAGAAACGTCTGACCCTGGCTCCAGTCACACAGCAGCCTGAGCTCAGAGCAGGAGAAACCTGCCAGTTCTTTAGAAAGCCCGGCGTGCTCGGACCTAAACACCCACAGTTTGCACTAAAGCTTCAGGGTTACATAACCAGACGTTTTATTTTCTGCTGCCAGCTAAAGGCCCAACTCACCAATAGGTTCCTTCTCGAAGTCTATCCTCACCGTTCCAGCTATTGCATAAGCAATGACCAGCGGCGGAGAAGCGAGGTAGTTGGCTCTGGTGTTGGGGTGGACTCGGCCTTCGAAGTTCCTGTTCCCTGACAGGACCCCCGCAGCGACCAGATCCCCCTGAAGAACAAACCGGGGTTGGAAATGTACATTATAAAAAAAAGAATAACCAGAGACGGAAAGGATCCAGTTTACAGATAAAAGCAAAGTAATTCCAACGCCTCATAGATCAGCTGAGAATCTCCACTAGTGCTGCTTTTTATTAAACTTTACATCAGGGGCGATTCTTATGGAAGCAAATCGTTTCCATATTTAAAATGTAAAAGCATTTTCAGAAATGCTTTTTCATTTTAAGAATGTGGCTGCATTGTTTGGCTCATAAATGAAATTAGTAATCAATCATCATATTGCTGGGGTATATTTTGAAAAACCTTTTTGATTCTGTTCATGGTGGAGAATCCTGCTTCACAGCAGCAGGTTGAGCCAAACATCCTCTAAATGTGCAGGGTCATCTCTGAGCACGCCATTTCACTTTTCTTTCACCAGTTCACCGCAGTTCTTCCAGCAGTCCACACTTTCTCTGCTCTCTTTTTCTCATCGTCTTCTCCTTCTTTCCCATCGCCCGGCTTGCCACAGGTTTGCCTGCTGTCTCTAAAAGTAGCAGCAGCAGCAACCCAGACTGACAGCTCATTGGCTTATTTAGTCCCAAGTGCTCCGGAAGGCTTTACCATATTAACAGAAGAAGAGGTGAAACTGAAGTTAGACATTGCCGTCGGACAACATACGGTAATTAATAAATATTTTAAATCAGGTTGGGTCCGGATTAGCCAGCAGGTGGGTTCGGTCCGGACCGCAATCCGCTAATCGTGACCTCTGCACTAGACATTCGGAAACCCACCTAAAATGGCGTAAACACTATAAAGTGCACTATTTAGGGGTTCGGACGGACGTTCGGACACAGCCATTGTCTCCATTGTGCATCCTTACTTTACATCACATCATGGTTCAGTTGCTGGAAAGAACAAATACGTGACATAGAGATGACTTGTTGGCTTTGGATCCCCCATTTCTAGCCCCTGTCACACCTTGACGATTTAGACCAGCGTATGCCTGACGTACGGAAAATCTGGCAAACCGCTGGCATGCGTTGGGATACCTTAAGGGTACATTTTGTATGAGCACACTGAAACATGCCGAAACACTCTGTCACACCTCTGCATACGGCGAGTACTTCGATAAATCCCCATCATAGGGTGAGCCGGATGGTGTGATGGATACTCCCTGCGTTCACGCCCCCACCAACAAACTTTCTAGCAGACATAAGTGACTCTGCTGAGACTGCAAACCTTCTTTCCATTTCTTTCTTTCTTTATTCTGTTTTTTTTTCTTTTTCTGGGCAGTCCGTATCATCGCTGCTCCCCTCAGGAGCATTTTAGGAGATTCTGGGACCTCGTGCATACGCCGTCTAAATCTGCAAGGTGTGACAGTGCCCTCTGCTCGAAATGCATCCTTTACACAACCGACCAATTTTTTCGCTCCTGATCGTGTCTTTACTAAGGGACAACATGTAAATCTCTCGCTCCAGCCGTCTCGTTGGCGTTCGGTCAGAACCCATCTTTACACCGTACCCGTTCTGAGCAGGTGGTCCCATGTTCCCTAACCGACCTACGTGCAATGTATTGATTTAAAGTTGTTTATTTTAAAGAGGCCGCGAAAAACATTCTTCAATGGAAACACAGCTGAAGGTTGAAAATGCTGACGTTAAACCCATGTAACTCTAGGGGAGCAAAGATGTTACACGTACCTTGGTTATGGCCTCCACCACTGAATCTGGGAGTGGACCACTGTTTCCGATACACGTCATGCAACCGTAGCCAACGACTTCAAAGCTATTAGGAGACAAAAGACCTGTTAAAGCAAAATACACAACGCGTAAAACCAGGCATACACTTTGCTACATTTTCAATCGTTGCACCAGCTACAGCTAAAACTGTACAAGAAAACTGAAGGGTTTAAAAGTTCACAGCTCACGATGTTTGTTCTCACACTGTGCGGCGCGACGCTCTGATGCGATCTACCTGCTCACTGTAGGTCTAAAAAACACACGTCGGACTCAGCGCCGACAGATGGTGCTGGTCGGACATGTCTATCTGGTAGAAGGAGAGGAAGAACTCCCTTGTTTGCACATGCACAGTGCTCGAGGTTCTGGTAAATCGGCTCGTAGCTCTGACTCAACAGCAGGACAAGGAAACCTTACGACGGCTGACTGAATATCAAACATGTTTGATTTTCTCCCGACCTTACAATTCCTGATCGGGAGGTGGTCGTAAGTAACCTTCCGCTGAAGTAATTTTGGGAAGGGCCGAAAATACTGGTTAGCTGATTGGCCTATGTTGGTGATAGACGGGCCAAATAAAGCAATCAGATCAACGAAGAATATGACGTACTAAAAGAGCGACGACGAAGAGGAGCCAATTGATAGATCAAACTCTTGCCGAAACCAGTCGGGAGAAGAGCAAAAACATCGTTTCCTCTGAGAAAAGCCTCCAGAGCAGTGTTTTGCTCTTCTTTCAGTAAAGAAATACTCTATAATTCCGATAAAACTTGCTCGATAGCCACACTAAAGCTAGTTTCATCGGCTGAAGCCGCCATGTTCTTTAGACTGAACTGTCGCGCTTCTCGTTGCGTCACACCTCAACCCGCCTCAAAGCCAACGCTGATTGGACGTTCGTTTGGTGAACGGCTCCAAATTTTCTTTAACGGAGAGTCTCCAGACTGATTAGCAAGTGAAATCTTGAAAGCTGGCGAGAACAGGATGATCTCACGAGGCTAGGTCGTAAGAGGCTAATTGCCCCTTGTTACCCCCTGTATGCTACACGATGCGGGACGCACAATCAGGCTGAAACTGGGCGTAACTGAAAAAATTCTCGCACGACTGGAAAATCGGCCCAAAAAGGGTAAAAAAAAAAAATCGTACAGTGTATGCCCGGCTTAAACCAACCAGCATGCCCGAGTATATGTTAGAAATCAGAGTGGCGCGAAGCTCACCCCAGCTGAAAGAGGTAGTCCATAACGCCACTCTCCTTCAGGTAGTAGGTCACTACTCCGCTGCCGGGGGACAGGCTGGTCTTTATGTACGGCTTCACACTTAGACCACAGCTCACTGCTTTCTTTGCTAGGAGTCCTGCAGCAACAGATTATATCAGTAGTTTTCCATTGTGAAAATGGGTTATATTATCAAATACAGCCATGAAATAATTAGCAGTTGGAATAAGCACCTGCTCCGAGCATGACGGATGGGTTGCTGGTGTTGGTGCAGCTGGTGATTGCAGCAATGACCACCGAGCCGTGACTCAGCGTATACTCCTTCTCGTTGAATCGGAAGGGGATGGCAGCGCCGTGGTGTTCGGGGGCCATCTGGAAACCTTTGAATCCTTGCTAACAAGAACAAAAAAGGGAACAACTGAGAACATTTTGCAAAAACAAACTTATGGTATAATCAACATTTTATCCTGTCACAGGAATGTAAACAAAATAAATTTGTAACATTGAATTTGTTCCTTTAGATGAATTGATCATTTACGCTTAAAAGGAGTCTCTATCACTGTTCATTCATAAGCAGAGCCTCGTCTGTAATGGCTACAGAAGTAATGCCAGAAGGAGACATGCTCAATCCATGGCTATTTCTCAATATGTGTGCTTGTGTGTTCTCATGTGTTTGTGAAACGTCATCAGCCTAATGCAACGTTCAGACCACAAGCAGCAGAGGCAGCAGAAGCAGCCAGTTTACATGCAAAGTCAAAGGTTAACGTGCATCAAGGTGCAGCAAAAGGTCCTGCAGCGCATCTAGAGCAGCAGTGCCTCAAGTGACACGCTTCATAAGCAGCAGCTGCTAGAGTTATGCTACGTTCAGTCTGCAAGCAGCAGGAGCAGCAAAAAAGCGCGTACTGCTTAATTTCTGATGCTTGTATTTAATGAGTTATGGTTAGTAATAAGTAACTTTATTACCATAATTATATATTTTATGGAAACCCAGATGTATATTATATATGGCTATATACTATATATTGTATACAGTATATTGTCTGTTTTATATTGTATATATCTAGAGATTCTAGTTATATGTATCTAATTTGTCTGCACCATCAACACCAAGTCAAATTCCTTGTAAGTGCAAACCTTCTTGGCAATAAATCTGATAATTCTGATGTCTGGTTGCGCAGGCCCAAATGAGCTGATGGTCGGGATCATGCTCCCAGTGTCCTGTCCGAGCAGCATACCCATAGTCCTTACCCGTTTATCCATTTAGATCAGAGGTCACGGATCAGCGGGCCAGGGTCCGGATCCAGACCCACCTGCTGGCTGATCCGGATCCAGCCTGATTTAAAACATTTATAAATTACAGCATGTTGTCCGACGGCAGTGTTTAATTTTACTTGCACCGCTTCTCCTGTTAATACGGTAAAGCCCTCCGGAGCGTGCGGCTCCAGGCTGCACGTGATCCAAATGAGCCAATGAGCTGTCAGTCTGGGTTGCTGCTGCTGCTACTTTTAGACACAGCAGGCAAACCTGTGGCAAGCCGGGCGATGGGAAAGAAGGAGAAGACGATGAGATAAAGAGAGCAGAGAAAGTGTGGACTGCTGGAAGAACTGCGGTGAACTGGTGAAAGAAAAGTGAAATGGCGTGCTCAAAGATGACCCTGCACATTTAGAGGATGTTTGGCTCAACCTGCTGCTGTGAAGCAGGATTCTCCACCATGAACAGAATCAACAATAAATCTGGATCCAGGCTCAAAATGAGCACCTTGATATGTGCTTGAGAATGGCTTAGTCTCCGGTTAAACCCAGGTTTAAAGCCTTGCAGGGCAGCCTAAAGCCCACTGCCAACATTAAGACAGAAAAAAGAAAGAAAATAACAAACGCTCAGTTCAGCTGTTTGAGAAAATATGGGAATCAGGAAATTGTCTATTTATCAAACTGAACGTTTGTTGTTCTCTACTTCAAAAAACAATTTAGATGTTAAAATGGAAAATTTTTCTATTTTTTTCATATTTTTTCATTTAAAAATTCCATCTATAACATGGATGCATAAAAACCTCATTTAATTTCAGTGTACAATTCTGTTTAATGTAACAGATTAAAATTAAATATGTCTTTGGACCTTTACTGGCTGATGATTTTCTTTATTCAGACTCCGCTGATTTTTAAACGGTTAACCCTGCTTTGGATTATCCCTTTAGTTTCTGTCTAGTTTTGTATGAAAAATACAATTTAAACTACCTCAAGGGCGTATATCCCTTTAGTCACATACAAAAAACTATTTAATTACTTACTTTTTGGTGTTTTTTGAAGCATATGGCGATTTTACCATAAATTGTCATTTGTACACGACTAAAGGGATACACACCAGTCGAGGTAGTTTAAATTGTATTTTTTGTACAAAACTAAAGGGACAAATGCAAATCTGACGTCTTACGCTGTTAGAAATATTTTATTTCTACTCCGTTTGTGTTTCATGGGTTGTGTTCTAATGAACTATTATGATGTATAATGTGTGATTCATTGTTTATTAACTCTTGCTAAAAATCGTTCCAGATAAAGGTCATGCAACGGACGGGTTGTGAAAGAGGCCTGAACATCCTCTATCACATGTTTCTTCTTAACATGTGTTCTTGGAACAATTCAGTTGTAAAACAACCACATGCTTTGTTTTAACCTATGTGCTGAGGTTTAAAGTAAGATCATTTTGTTTCCCTTTCCCTTAGTTAAACCTCAGCCTGTGTAATTAGGGACATCCCCTGACTGCAATAAATACCGAGGAGAAAGCTGAAGACTGCAGAGTGGGTTGTAGATTTGTAAACTCCGCAGTCTCTTCCTACTCTCCTCGCGAGTAAAACTAAATTAATTGTCTCTGTGCCTTCTTTCTTTCCCTGTATGTATGTATGTATGATGTTTTAGGTACTTAGACCTGACATACGCATTTGTGTTGACTATACGATATGCTAGTCTGACGGGGTATGTTGATTCGACAGAAGACTGGGATGGATCTGGTAGTGACAGTGACCTGCAGAGGCTCCGATGTTAACCTTTAAAAGGTTCCTGTTTTGTTATATCGCATTGTTAATACGTTTAAAAAGATTTCTTTGTTTAATCAGTCAGTATTGCATGAAGCTGACAAAATCAATGGTTAAATATAATAATGCAACATTTTTCTTAAGCCAACCTTTGCTCCCAGACAGGTGTCAAAGTCTGTTTTCATCTCAGAAACAGGGATCCTGTCCTGCGGCCTTTTGGGGCCGCTGCAGCAAGGAACCACAGTGCCGAGGTCCAACTCCACCACCTTAAAGAGAAAAGGATGGCTCGTCTCTAATACTGATGCGTCTTGACTTCTGATAGCAAATAATCTGCTGTGAAAAACAAATACCCAAGAAATGTTTTGAAGAATAAAAGCTCCACTGACCTGAGTGAAATCTGGATCCTGAGCGACATCATTGTAGTCTCTGAACATGGCCGCTGCCTTCAGGTACTTGGCAACGTAGGCCAACGTGTCGGGTTCCCGTCCTAAAATAAAATGCTGTCAACACTTTGTCCCAAATCGACAGCTTCAAACCCATAAAGAAGAACGATGCCTTCAACAACCCCACAAACTGGACACTCACCGGTCTGCTCAAGGTATTTCAAACTGACGTCATCCACTGGGAAGAATGCCGCCGTGGCACCGTATTCGGGACACATGTTGGAGATGGTGGCTCTGTCAGCGATAGACAGCTGGGCCACTCCTGGGCCGAAAAACTCCACAAACTTCCCCACTACGCCCACCTGGCGGAGGTGCTTCATGTCCATGGACGGAGAGAGGAGATAATATCACGGACGTGAAAACAAAGTGATCTGCTGAATTATGCTGGTGAAGATCCTCAGTCATCCAGGTCATAGTAAAAAACAAACCACTCGACTTTGTTTCCAAGTTTGAAGATGTTTCGCTTCCAATCCCAATTGAGTTGATCCCTTCCCACTATCATCGCAACCCCAACCCTTTACAGGGAACAAGAAGACCGCGCCTATTCAGCCAGGCCAACAATTCCCTTTAAAGGAATAGTACACCCAAAACATGATTAGCCTTCATTTTCTACTCACCCCCATGCTGAACAACACTCTGGAGTACTTTTTTGATATCTCAAATGCATCTGGAGATCTGGGATGCTTCTTGCTGTCTGCTGACATTCAAATAATGGAGGTCTATGGTTCCCGAGGTAGAAAGGTCCATAAAAGTCCACAAAAAACGTGTCAATATTCCTCCATACTGCTCGTCCAATGTATTCCAAGTGTCCTGAGTTGGTAGCGTCCATAATTTACTTGAAACAAAGTCATTTAGAATGTTTTTAGAGCATAAACAGTAGTGTATAGGATTTCCTAAAAGCGCGCGCGTGCGAGCTCACGAGCCTACGGAAACATCGGCAGACCAAGCCAGATGAAAGTGCGCATTCAGCGTCTGCTCTTGATAATGCAAGCGTAGAAGAAGAAATTTGCTGTTTACCTGTGCAAAGAAAGAAACAACGAAAGAAAAATGTCTGAGGACTTCAGTGTTGAGGAAGAGCATGAGTTCTTTGCCGAGCTGAATGCCCACTTTCATCTGGTTTGGTCTGCCGCGGTTTCCGTAGGCTCGTGAACTCGCTTTTAGGAAATCCTATACACTACTGTTTATGCTCTAAAAACCTTCTAAATGAATTCGTTTCGAGTAAATTATGGATGCTACCCACTCAGGACACTTGGAATACATTGGACGAGCAGTATGGAGGAATATTGACACGTTTTTTGTGGACTTTTATGGACCTTTCTGCCTCGGGCGCCATAGACCTCCATTATTTGAATGTCAGCAGACAGCAAGAAGCCTCCCAGATCTCCAGATGCATTTGAGATATCAAAAAAGTACTCCAGAGTGTTGTTCAGCATGGGGGTGAGTAGAAAATGAAGGCTAATCATGTTTCTGGTGAACTGTTCCTTTAACAACCCCTCTTTCAGAGACATAGACAGGTATGGGGCATTGCAGACTAAACAACCTCCATTCTAAAGGGGTGGATCCGTTCGTCCATTTCAATTTGCATGTTTTCTAAAGGCTTTGTTTGGCTACTCTATAAAGCCTGGAACTCAACACTATTTCTGACATTTTGAATAGAAAAAGCTTCCTGGGTGGGAAGCGAAACGTCTTCAAACTTGGAAACAAGCAAAGTGGATTGTTTTTTAAACTTTTTGGAAGTTTTGCATCAAACTTGTGCCTACCTTCGTCACCGTGAGGACGATGTCAGTGGAGGTGATGAACTTGTTTGGAGTCCCGTGCAGTTTGTATCCCACCACCTCAGGCAGCACCATGCTTATTGGCTGGCCCAGCATCACAGCCTCCGCCTCAATGCCTCCCACACCTGAGCATCACAGGATGACTTCAGTTCAGCAACGACTCATCCAAAATCGATTTAAAGGACTTCTTAAGCAGTAAGTGCTGTTTTTTGTAGGACAGGTAACAGCGCGTCCTTTTTGGTCATGCTGCCAACCTGCCGCGCAGCGGTATATACATTCTGCATGACCACAGATCATGGCGGACCATGGCAGCAGCGGCAGGACGGTACTGCACGCTGAACTCTGACAAACCCTGCTCTTCCAGCTATGCTTGTGCAGATATGCATCTTTGCCAGCTTAGCTTAGAGTCTGCGCTCTACAATCCACACAGATGGTTCGTTCCCAGCAGTATGGTTCTTCCTGCTCTTTCTACTTGATAAATTATATGTGGCTGATCATCATCTGCCAAGCGTAAAATATCCTTTTGTCTATCAAGATTTTATTTCTTCCAGTTCGCTAAATGCCTCATCCAAGGCAAAATAGGATTCGGTATGTTCCTGCCTTTAAATCTTACACAACAGGGCTTTAAACATGGCTGATGCTGCAGAACATCGTTCTGATTCAGAAGAGATAAAAAGGCACCAGGATATACTTTGTCAAATTTCTGAAAGAAAAAACTTTAAAGGAATTAAATTACATACTGTTCAATAAATAATAAGTGTTTTTAATTAAGAGTAATTTTGATTTGAATGTGCTTTACTGGAGGCATCCATGTTTGTCAAAGAACACTACTGCCACCTGCTGGTTTGTGACGTCACGGTGCGGTATCGGCTGTTGATCAAGTCCCAGTGTTGTATCTGGTGTTTGTCACAAAGCGCTATTATCCAAGTCATCTTGAAAACATTCTTCTTCCAAATGTTGGCTACATATTACGTGTTTTTTCTCTGGCCAGAAGTTCGATGGCAAATCCTCCCTCTTCAAGTTGGCAATCCAACGACAAACCCATCCGTGGAGGATCAGGAATCAGAAAGAGGAAATAATTTTTCACTTTTACCCGATGTATTCCAGCATCCAGCTGCCATGCACGTGGGCATTGTCAGTTTCACTATAGCTGTGGTGAATTTCAAAGGTGAAGTCCTCTGGAAATCTTCAATAATTGTTGTTGATTGCAGATGTGTCTAGTAGTTCCCATTGATTTTGCTTGTAAAGCGGGGAGAATGGCGCTAGGCTTACCGCACCGTGAGGTCACTGCTGGGAGATGGCAGGAGGGAGGAGTTACTATATTTGGGCAAAAATGGCCGACCCCAGACTCAGTGATTGTGACGAAAATTATTATTATTATTTTTTTTACTGATTAACCCTAAATTCATTAAATCACCGAGACGTATTAGTTCTAGGTATGAATAATGATCCATTGATAATGCATTGCTGACGGGACCTTTCCTTTAAGAAAAAGAGTCTTCACATGAATCTGCAGCGGGAGCTGTGGAATCAAACGACAGGCAAAGATCTGGATCAGTGGTTTAAATAGAAAAACAAACAGATAAAGGTCTCACCCCAGCCCAGAACACCCAGACCGTCGATCATGGTGGTGTGGGAGTCAGTGCCCACCACGCTGTCTGGGTAGCAGAAGCTGTCGTGATTAAACACCACCCGGGCCAAATATTCCAGGTTGACCTGGTGAACGATTCCTGAGCCAGGAGGAATGATCCTCATGTTCTTGAAGGCCTTGGAGCCCCACTGTGAGAAAAACAGAGGCGATAACAAAACCCGCCGTTTAAAGCGGGACGGACTGTGAGAAGCTTAGGAGTCTGCACACCTTCAAAAACTGGAATCTCTCTCTGTTCCGGTCAAACTCCAGATCCTGATTTTTCTGAAGGCTGTCGGCCCTGGAGGACGAAGCAAACAACAGATGAGGGATGGCCGAAGGACGCAGACCAGCGACGACGGCTGGACGGTCTTACTTCCTGTTGAAGTCCACCTGGATGGAATGATCGATGACGAGGTCAGCGGGACAGACGGGGTTGATCTTCTCTGGGTCTCCACCTAGTTTCTTCACAGCGTCCCTCATGGCTGCAAAGTCCACCACAGCTGGAACCCCTCTGCAAAGAAACGAGTCAGTCAAAGCCGGGCAGCGCCGCCATTTTAACTAAAAACTCAGTAACAAGGATTAAAGCAAAAAAAAAAAAATCACTCGAGTGTTCTAATGGTACAATGTGTTTGCTCATTGGCTCAGAAGGCTAATTGATTGTGCAATCATGTTCACACATCTGAAAACAGTTTAGCTCGTTACAGAAGCTACAAAACTGACCTTCCTTTAAGTTAAGTTTCTGGAGCATCACATTTGTGGCGTCAATTAAACGCTCAAAATGGCCAGAAAAAGAGAACTTTCATCTGAAACTCGACAGTCTATTCTTGTTCTTACAAATGAAGGCTATTCCATGCGAGAAATTGGAGGAAAGGAGGCCTCTGATTGGTCAATTCTACATTCGCTCTACACTATGCATACTTCCTGTTTGGTACCTAATGGCAGAAACTCTGGCTGTAGCTCCGTCCACAACGCCTGGCACACCTCGAACACTATCCCAGATCCCGTGCAGGACGCTATTTTTTAGCTCTGTGCGACGGTCTGTTGGTTTGCACCCGGAGCCAAAACACGCAGCGCCACGGCCAGTCTTTGGGGAACACTCACTGGTGAACTGTGTGTCGTTCCGGCGATGGATGAGGGGTTGTAGACGACAAACAAGCTTGTCAAACCGCCACACGGACACCCACAATCCTAGCTAGTTCATGATTGTCCCTCTGGCATTGTGGCGTGCGCAGACCACACTTCAAAATTGGGCATAAATCAAAAATGTCTGCATCATACCCTGGACACAGTGCGGGAGTATACACAGCCTTTAAGGAGATGACACGGTCTGCTCATGCGCTCTTTGTTATCTGAGAACTGAGCCAGAACAGAACCACGCCGAGCCCTACTGATGAACTAGTACCAGTTTAGCTCGGTTCGGTTCAGTTGTGTGTACCATTTACACTCAACAGTTATCTGGGTTACCTTGCTAGGACCGATCTCGGCGCGGTTTCAAAAGGCTAGTGGAAATGGGCTTTATGGAACCTGCAGCACTAACTTTAGATTCCGATCAAACATCGTAAACATGTAGCTGTGTGTAGAGAAAATCTACAGCAAATTCAGAACCAGAAACCAAACTGTACCTAAAAATCCCTTTAGTTGATTAAATGATTCTTCCCACTGATAAGATGCAGTCAAAAAAAATTTTTAAAGCCTTAAATTATTACTTAAATAACAGAGAGTCTAACTAAAGTTTAGAGTTAATCTGAGTCTATTATTCATTCGCACTGCTGCTCTCTTCCTCCCACAGCAGCGGAGGCGCTACCTACGTGAAGTCCTGCAGGATGACACGAGCCGGCCTGAACGGCACCTCCACACTCCGGCTCTGGGTTTCCTTCCAGTTGAGGATGTTTTCCACATCCGAGCTCTTGACTAGAAACTCGTCACAGTTTCTGATGGCCGATTCCAGCAGGATCCGGATGGAGAACGGCAGCCTCTCTGAGGAGAGACGACCAAGATCAGAACTCAGCAGATCTAACGGGTTTTTATGTCACCTTGCAACCAAATACCAGTCGTCCGTTACCGTATCTGGGATCTCCGAGCTTCGGCAGGTTGAAAAACTTCTGGCTTGGTGCCTCTGGGCAGAGAGGCTCCACTATATGCTGAAAAGGATTATTTCCTGCTGCAGACATCTTCCCCTATGTGGAGCCAATGATCTTACTAAAGACAGAAACATTCAATAAGACTTTTATCAGCATTGTAAGCAGGCATGGAGTTATAAAATTTGGGGCCCTAGGCAATGGTATACAGGGTGCCCTCTGCATTGAGAAGATAACACATAGAACAGACCCATTCTACAGATAGAGAAATGTTAATAGAATAGACATCCATTATCTGTTCTACATTTTGTCTCTCTCTTCTTCTTGTTTTCCTCTCTATGTTTTGTACTCAGCTGACTTTTCATGCTGTCTCTAAAGGAATGAAAGATTTTTTCCAAGCACTAAGCTCACTTAGCTGATTGCTCCTTCCTGTGTTTCCAAAAAGGCCAAAGTAAATAACCCAGTCCTTCTTTTCATTGTAGACAAGCCATGATCTGCTTATCTGTTCTCCATTTTTCATTTGGATGAAATAATAGCTGCATGAATCATGACAGCAGACAAGATAGAGGAGAGCAGGAGGCGGGGTTACCAATCTACTTGCTCTGGAGAGCAGAGTTCGCTGCTTTTAGATGTTGTCTCCAAAGTCTTCAGTAGCAGAAAAAAGTCGCTAGATTTGGTGCTAGGCGCTAAGTTGGTAACCACTGATCTCTATTTATTCACTTGATCGCTAATAGCATTATAAAAAGTGAAGCCACTGTCCACCATATTGGTAGTCCCCACTCCAATGAAGACACGCAGTAAAAATGCCTATGGAGCATTTGGCTGCAAAAACAAGCAGTTTGCTGGCTGTGGGAAGACGTTCCAAAGGTAATTTCCCTGTCAGTGGATGAACTAACCAAGAAAATCCATCTGTAAGCCGATGGATCCAATAGTAAAGCATGGAGCGTAACATTAGTCTGGCTATCTCAGACTGACTGGAAGATATTGACTAAATTAGTCATTGACATTGTGTCTAACGTTAGAAAATATAAAGTAGAGGAACTAGAAAGTAATTCACTGTGAAATGTCAATGTAGTCATTCTTTATTAAGTGGATGATTCTGTCGTTCCTGTAGTGTTTTTTTTGCATTTCTCATTTGAAAGGTTAACTGATCCAAGCTTGGTCTGAACTCAGCATGCATATATGTATATATATATATTAGGGCTGCAACAACGAATCGATAAAATCAATAAAAATTGACTTTTAAAAGCGTTGGCAACGAATTTCGTCACCGATTAGTTGTGTCGCGCGCTTAATGCGTCATCCGCCGCCGTCGTCATTGCCGTGGGGCGCCTCCCCCATCCAAACCCCGCTCCCGCAGGAGTCCCTCTCAGCGCTGCAGTCAGAGGATGTTTACCCTCAGCGTCCAGACTGCAAATGAAGCGCGCATGCGCCGGGATTGACGGCGCAAATTGATCACAATAATTAAAATAACCTGCGCTTTGTAAAGCGAAAAAAGTCGTAACATGCAACTTTTGTAAAAACAAATGAACATGGCGCGGAAGCACCACTGTTATGATGCAGCACCTGAAAAGGAAACACGTTGGAGCCTTCGATGGCAGTGAAGAGAGCTGATCAGCAGGGTGAGCGGCCATGTTTGTTTGGTTTTAAAGTAGGGAAACGTAATGTTAGCTTCTCAGGTCACTCATCTGATGCTTTCCTTACCGTGTTAGTAGGTTACAGACAGTGATAAGGTTGGCTACTTATTTTACTTTTAATTTCATTTGAATTAGCTTAAGCAGCGTTTATATTTTCTTTATAAATAAATTAACTTGCAAATTATGAGGGCAAGGCTTTTAAAGTTTAAATCTTCTGGCAAAGATAAAGTAAAGAAGATCCTGCAATTTATGGAAGTAAAGCAGAATAAAATCCAGCAAGATCAGTAATATGTCAATTAATTATCTGCCATATTCCCATGTAATAATCTGTCTTTGGAGGATGTGTTTTTTAGCACCGCTAGTTCTCTCATTTTTATTCCAAATACAATTTATAATTTGAATCACAGGCTATTTTTATCTCTATGGTTCAGTATTTTCTCAAGTAGCAACTTTAACTGCTATACTTTCCTGTCTTAAAAGGCAGAACTCTTCTAGTCTAAAAAAACTCATTTGTTGAAATGGGGGGGCCTATTGTTTGAACCCCTTAGGGGCTTTTAAAAACAAAAATGTCTTTTTTTGCGCTTTATGAAACAAAGTAGCCTATATTTTGTGGATGTACAGCTACATTTCTCATGTAAGTTTGCGTAGTTTTAACACAAACGTATATTTTTCATATTGCACCAGGACAGTTAATGAGCAACCTGTACTTGTGTGCTTGTTGGTTCTGTCTAAAATGTTTATTTTGGAATAAAGAGGTTAATATAAAAAATATTTTTTGTCCGATTCATCGATTAATCGAAAAAATTATCGGCCGATTCATCGATTTTTAAAATAATCGTTAGTTGCAGCCCTAATATATATATATATATATATATATATATATATATATATATATATATATATATATAAATAAATAAATCACATAAATATATTAATAAAGTTATTCAATCACTGGATAGTGTATGTGTGTGTTTGTGTACTTGTATGTATAATGTTTTCAAATGATCATATGTAATTATCATAACAATGTAATTAATAATAATAATAATAAATTTTTCACTTTTGGCACATCTGCATTATTCTGCTTCGTTAATAGGTTCATTTTATTGTGATTTATTTGTATAATATGTTATATTACATGATTTATTAACTTCATTGACTTCGTAATGACTATGCAATATGATGGACCTTTTTATTTTATTTTAAGTCCCCCTGAAAATGAGAACATCATTGTTGTTCGATGCTGTAGGGCACAGATTGTTTACATTGTGACCGGTCTAACTAGGGAGTACCAACATGGCGGCTGGTAGCTTCACTTCAACCCTGTACTACCAACAGGCAATCAGCGATCCAGTAAATAAATAGTGAATAAATAGAGATCAGTGATGGCAATACTTTATGTTGTTTGTTTCCAAATGGTTTGCTGCTGTCTAGTTGGACCTTTCTGAACATGTGCAGCAAATGGACTGATCCAATATGGGGGACACTGAATAATATTATCAGCTTTCTGATGGCATTTTAGTGAAAGGATTTTTATCAAAAACATAATTAATGTGCACAAATAAGGGATAGTTGTATTAACCATACATGGAAACAGAGTTTTAATGGGGCCCCCAGGAACTTGAGGCCCTAGGCAACTGCTTAGTATTGCCTAATGGTACCCCCCCACCACACATGCAGAGCAAGAAGCAGAGTCTGCAGGGTTTAATCCACAGAGTGAGAACTATCTTCACAGCGTGTAATGGATTAGGCAAACCCACAGAGCACCCACAGGGTAAACCAGGGGTCACTGAACTTCCTGTTTCATAATCTTCTCATAACCCAACTTCTTTACCAGTCTGTGGAAGCTTTAAAAGGGGAAAATCAAATAACTCTTTATCTCTGGATCACAGTCAGGAATAGGAAAGTCAGATTTCAGGCTCTGCAACATGTTTCCTGGAACAGAGGCGTTGATCTGGGTCAAAGTTGACCAGATAAGAAAAGAGCTGCCTCTGTATACTAATATAAAGAGCTAATACTAATATAAAGAGATAAAGTTATTAATCCCGTCATGAATATAACATCAATATTGATCCCAGCAACAAACATCAACATTCATTTATCGCATTAATGCCGTTTTTTCCCCCTTAGAGCTCCGATTTCTGCTCCACTCAGAAGCCGAGGGGCTTCCATTCACCATTTAACACTCCAGCTACTTAGCATTAGCACCTTAGCATTAAATTATTAACAAACACCGCCTGAACACAACTGCACAGTATTAATACAACAACTACATCTCCACAAAACGAGCATTAACTGTTGCTTTAAGGAAAGGTTAGCTAACGTAGCCTCAGCGATTCCGCTTAAATGAGGCATAAGAACCCTGCAGCAGATGGAAAAGATACTTTGGACATAAAAAAATGTTTTAGTTAAAGATTTATGATGGATGAAAACGACTTACTGCAGTCTAAAGAAGAGGAGACAAATCAAAACAAGACCAGTATTCCTCCTCCTGTCATTCCTTCTTCTTCTTCTGGTTAGATTTAAAGGCGGTTGGCAACAAACATTTGGTAGCATTAGCGCCACTTACTGATATGGAGTGTAGTTGGCGATGGTCTATCTACTAAAAAACTATATATATATATATATATATATATATATATATATATATATATATATATATATATATATATATATATATATATATATTCACACATATATACATATTTATAGATAACTTTGTATCCTACCCAGTGGCAATTCTAGACCAAATGTACCAGGGGGCCAGGAGGGGGCCCTGCGTGTTTTCATGGGGGCACAGAAAAGCATGAAATAAAAAACAGGGCAAGAGATTTAAATATATTAAGAAAGCTGCATGAAGTGAAATTCCTTTTCAATTAGGTTTCATTAAAATTATGTTTCTTATTATGTCAATATCCTTTCATAATTTATGAATTTTACATATTTTTGACTTAATTTAAGTTAAAATCAGACTAAGAAATCAAGAAAAAACTATAAATTCAGCTGTAAAAATTAGAGCATTTTGTTTATTTGTTTTGAAAACAACATTTAGCAGATGAAAACTGGGATCCTATCTCAATACCACTGAAGCTATCACCTTATTGTTTTTAAATGATTAGTAAAACATAATTTGTAAAGAAAAACAATTAAATAGATCCAAAGGACCTATCAGTAACCATGTCTATTCCAGCGCATCATAAGAATTTCTTTGAGTATTATGTCTTCAGTGCAGGGGCCATAACAGGGGCCAGGACCTGATCTACAGGGGCACTGGCCCCCACTGGCCCCTGTCTAGAACCGCCCATGATCCTACCCATCTATATCATGCGCATATTCACCCTCTCTATAATCAAATTCTATGAAATAATTCTTACTAAAAATATCTCATAAATATAAATGTATCTTTTCCTTAATACATTCAAACGCTCCCATCATATATCTTCTCTCTATTTATTCCAGTATAACAGGTTTTATTGTTTCATATTTTCCACAGTAATCACACTTGCCAGTAGTTTGCTTTTGAATTTTGAAAAGTGTTTCATTAAGTCCTGTATGTCCAAATCTTAACCTTGTTATTAATCTCTCCTCCTTCTCGCATTTCTTCTTTTTCCTACTATCTTATGAGTTTCATAATACCACCTTCCTGTTTTTTCTTCATCCCACCTTTTTTTTTGTGCCATTTTTCCATCAGTTTTTCTTTAATAATACCTTTTCCTTCTGATTTGCTTGTTTTAAATGTAAACTAATAGGATTTGGAATTGCCCTCTTTGCCATTTTATCTGCCCTCTCATTTCCTTCTACTCCAATATGTGCTGAAAGCCACACAAATATAACTATCAAACCTATATTTTTTATTCTGAATAATGTATGATTATTATGAATATTTCTAATAGAATGTCCATCCTACTATATGACTGATTATATTTTATATGTAATAATGCAGAGCTTGAATCTGAACAAATGAATGTTTTAATGGTTTTATATCTTCTACCCATTGTAAAGCTAATAACATTGCCAACATTTCCCCTGTTTGTACTGATAATCCATCTGAAATTCCTTTACCTATTTTTATATTGAATTCTAGTATTAGAAAAGCTATTCCTATTTTCCATGTTCTTTTTGATTTGTATAAATTTGAATATATTGATAATGATTGTCTAACTGTAACTGTACTAAATTAATATGCGATTTATCTTTTTTCTTTTCCATTGGTGACATATATACTATTGCTTCTGGTAGAATCTGTGGTGTTAGAACTGATATTGCAGTGATTTCTTAATTGGTCATTTTAAATTATTTTATTTTGTTTTCAACTGTCAATCCAAAACTCCTCATTTCTTTCCTTTCTTTTTCCCAACATGGATTTAAAATTTCCCAAGTTGGATAATCAGTTATTACCTTGTAGATTTAACTGATAATTTATATCTAGTTTTGTTCTTCTTAAATCTAACAGCATTTCTCATTTTCTTGTTGCGCTTACTGCCATCTATTGGATCCTAATATCTATCCCTCAAATTCTCATAATGATTCCAGTATTTAAAATAAAACGGATCATCTTTTTCTTCCCATCAATACTATTTAACTTTTCAACCACATTCTCAAATTTCAATTCCCCCTTAAAACCTTATTCTGTTTTAATAATCTTCTTTGATTAATAAAAACATGTTCCATTGTTTGTACAATATCACACCAACTAACCGCAGTGAAGTTGGTTTCAAGTTGGATATTCGATATTCGCGATCTGCGGGCCAAGTGAGTTTAGCTCGCGGCTGATCCGATTTATGTACGCTAATGTCGGCCAGCCGTTCACCACCGCTCCATTCCCAAGTGCTCAGTGCTTCACTTAGGGACCGTCAACAAATTTCCGAACCAAACAGTGCTGACATAAAAATATTAATAAATGTCTTTCCTTGTGACCAACTGACATATAAAGTGCTAATTCATGCTTTTACATTACATAAATTACATTTTATTATTATAATTTTAAAGCTATGTTTAATACTTAAACAATTTAAATATTAAATAATATAATATTTTCTTCAATAGCTCCCAGGTCATGTGACCTACTGACCCAAAATCACTTTGAAATTTTTCTGCTAGACTCTTTAGATGGGGCACACTCATTTGATTTTCATTCTAACTCATTTTTTTTTTTTTTTTTTAAGCTATTTTGTTTTGTAAAATTGAGTATTTATCGTCAATACTTCCCAGGTCATGTGACCTATTGACCCAAAATCACTTTGAAATTGTTCTACTAGTCTCTGTAGAGGGGGCACACTCATTTGATTTTCATTTTAACATATTTTAACATATTTTCCTCTTCTTCTTCTTTTCTTTTATGGTTTTTTTATGGATTGCAAGTAACTTGTACAGTAGGTGGCATACATCTATTAAATTCTAGTTTTTATTTTGTATTCTGAAGATGAATAAATAATACGTTCCTTAAACTGTAAATATTATTTATATTCCCTTAATTTCCCAATATTCCTGTAAGACTCCATTCTAATTTTTTTCCTTTCCCAAGTTTTATAGATCATCAGTACGTGTTCTACATTTTCTTTTTCTCCACATCCTTCACATTTATCATTATATTTCCTCCCTATTAAATATAAAATGTCATTTCAATAGATATGATAGATATAAACTGATCATTATTACTTTTTCCCTTCTGTTTTTCCTTATTAATATTTCTATTTAATACTGACTTTAGTACGTTATATAATCCTCTTCATTTCTCATCTTCATTCCACCTTTTTTGTTGCCATTTTTCCATTTCTTTACTCTTAATAAGTGATTTACCTTCCCCCTTTCCCCCAAAAGGAATTATAACGGTTATTGTTCCCCCTAAATCCAGTTTTGCTAATATATCTGCCTTTTCATTGCCTTTTACACCTTCATGTGCTGGAACCCAATATAACCAAATACCAATGCCACACCTGTATAATCTAAACAGACTGCGCTGAATTTCTTATACAAAAATCTTTTCTATCATTTCCTTCTCCCTGAATACTTTCTAAAACTGCTTTGGATTCTGTACATACCCCCACCCTGTCTGGTCTAACCTCCTCTACCCATTGTTTATAGTATAGTATAGTATAGTATAGTATAGTATAGTATAGTATAGTATAGTATAGTATAGTATAGTATAGTATAGTAAAGTATAGTATAATATAGTATAGTATAGGAAAGTATAGTATAATACAATATAGTATGCCCAAGTCTCTTCTCTGAAGTTTTCTTAAGCATTTGATAAAACAAACCACATATTTGGTTTGTTTATTATTATTTCCTAATGTTATGTTAAATAAAAACACACACACATCATCAAAATCTTGTTTACAAATGAGCACAGCCATATTTTTTCATTTTTCTATTACTTATATGTCCCTAGCTGACATGCATTGCATACAAGATTATTCTGAAAAAAAAAAATATTACACTATGTGTTTTGCCCTTTGTTTTTGCTTAGTTTGCTCAAAAATAAAGATGTATGTGTATTTATTACTATTTAATAATATTTACAATAACAACACTGCCTGACTGGAAAACAACTAACTAAACAAAACAAAACAAAAACTCAGTATCCAGTGAAAAAAAAGAAAACAAAAATGAGGCTTAGACAGGTGAAATAACTATTGTTAAAGACCCTTTTAAAACACTTCTGGAAAATCTAAGTCTGCCGATCTATCAAAAACATTTGCATGGTACCATGGTACCCAGAGTCGGAACTTGTATGTTTGTTTTTTTAATTCAAAATAGTTGTTTTGGGACCAAGGCAATAGGATTATAATGCAAATGCACGCCACGTTTTTTCATGCAAAAAAGTCTTTGTCGTGAAGCAATTCTTGGAAATAAAAAAAAAACCTAAAGTCGTCTCTGGTCAAGGTTTGAAAAGGCACAACACTTTTTTATTCCTTCTAAGTAGAAGTTTATCAATTTTAGATGCAACACAGACAGTATCTTTTCTAATATAGCCCTCCCACTACCATCTATCCAAACCCCTCAACCAACCAAGTAAGCTGTTTGCAGAGGGGTCAAAAGTATAGATGCTTATTACTAAAGTAGAAGCAGAAATATAAGTATTATTACTCTGTTACGTGACACCTCTGCACCGATGCCATCTGGCCCTCTAACCACCGACAGCAAGGCAAGGTTGGCGAACTGTCTTGCATGTAATCACAAAGTAGAAAGGAGGAGCTCAAATCAGCAGCTCATTTGTTACAGGATGATAAACCCCTACATTTTGGGCCACCATTGTCCTGAAGGACAAACAATGTTTTCAAATGTAAATCCGCCATAATTCGGTGAGAATAGGATGTTATTTATAACTAAAGTGAAAATAGGTTTGATTGAATGAACTCACAATTAGCCAGAGGTGTACAGATACTTTGTTACCTTACATACCGTATTTTCGCGACTATAAGGCGCATATAAACGCCTCAAAATGTGCGGCGCCCTATGTGTGTTGTTACTGCGGACGTTGTTGAGACCTCCATGAGAACGTTAAAGGGGGAAGTGTGGGCGTGGATTGTGTAAAAAAAGAACAGGTATGTGCTTTATGCAGAACATTGTTGTCTTAACAACCCTGAAAATGTTGGGATTCTGACGCTTGCCCACCAGAGGGCGCCGAGGATCCTCTTCTGTTTTTTGTTTTCTGTTAGGGACTGGGGTTTCTGACTTCTCTTCTCAGGTCAGAATCCGCTCCGTCACTTACTGATTTCCCTCCCTCATTGTTTTCTGGCTTTTCTTGTGATTGTAAAGGTTTTTTGTGGCAATGCAAATTGTTCTTTGAACTCAATCCGTCCTGTTTCCCTGACGATGAGAGTAAGATAGTGTTTATCCTCTCACAGTTATCCGATAGAGCCCGCGAGTGGAAAGAGATTCATTTTCCTCCTGAATCTAGTATAACCTGCACCTTAGAACAATTTTTAAAAGAATTCACTTTAAAATTTTCCATTAAATCAGCTGAGTTTCATGGTCTGTCCAATTTCAAACAAGAAAATAGAACCGTAGAAGAGTTTTCGATTGACTTCCTTGGCAGAGCCACTACTTCCGGTTGGAGTGATGCCATGCTTAAAAACATCTTCATAAACGCATTAAATAAAGAAATTAAGGACAAATTAGTGACAATAGATGAACCCGCAACCCTGGAGGAACTCATCTGCATAGCAATCTATCAAGATCACAGACTACGAGCCAGAGCCAAGCCCAGACCTAGGAAACCAGTTCAACCAAGCTCAGCCCAGTTCAGCCCAGTCCAGTCCAGTCCTGTTCAGTCCAGTCCAGTCCAGTGCAGTCAATCGCAGTCCTGCCCAGTACAGCTCTGTACAGCCTTGTTCAGTCCGTCTCTTCGACAGGTCAGTTTCTGCCACCACTTACATGATCGTCAGTTAGTACCATCCACCAAGAGGCTTAGAATAAGTCCAGTATACTCACCTTCTACAGTCAGAGCTCCCCAGATCCAAGAGTCGGACCTCTGGAACTTTTTCTATTGGGATAGAGAGGATCTCTTCCCCTTTATGCCACCTCATTCACCTCCCTACTACCCAGTTAGTTTAGCCTCTGAATCCATTAGCACACCAGTTAGCCTTTTGTCTGAACCAGTCCACGAACCAATTAATCCAACTCTTAAACCTGTTAGCAATCCAGCTAAACCAGCACCTGAACCCACTTGCACACCAGATAGCTCGTTTCCAGAATCAGTCTGTGAACCCATTAGCCCAGCTTCTAAGACCCCCCGACATAAGAGACGGCATCGCCGTAAGCCCGCTCTGAGCCGTCTAGAGACACCTGAACCAGCTCTGAGCCGTCTAGAGACCCCTGAGCCAGTTCTGAGCCGTCTAAAGACCCCTGAGCCAGCCGTGAGCCGTCTTGAGTCAGTTCCGTGCCGTTTTGAAACCCCTGAGTCAACTCCGTGCCGTTTAGAGACCCCTGAACCTGCTCCAAGCAGCCAAGAGACTCCCGAGCCGATTCTTAGCCGTCTAAAGACGCATGAATTAGCTCTGTGCCGTCTAGAGACCCCTGAGTTAGCTCTGTGCCGTCTAGAGACCCCTGAGTTAGCTCTGTACCGTCCAGAGTCCCCTGAGCAGAACTTTAAAGAGATGTCAGAATTCAAAGGATGTCGTTTTACCCTTTCTAGGACCTCTCTACAGGTGCCACTGACCGCAAGGAGCCCTCTACGAGCATCACAAGCCACTTCAGAGACTGAACCTTTGCTGCCATGGGCGGTTTCCCCCATGCTGGATTGGGAGCCACAGTCGGTGGTCTCCTCCGTTCCTGATGTGGAGCCACAATCGGCGGGCTCCCCTGTTCCTGAGGTGGAGCCGCAATCGGCGGGCTCCCCTGTTCCTGACCCGGAGCCGCAATCGGCGGGCTCCCCTGTTCCTGACCCGGAGCCGCAATCGGCGGGCTCCTCTGTTCCTGACCCGGAGCCGCAATCGGCGGGCTCCCCTGTTCCTGACCCGGAGCCGCAATCGGCGGGCTCCTCTGTTCCTGACCCGGAGCCGCAGTCGGCGGGCTCCCCTGTTCCTGACCCGGAGCCGCAATCGGCGGGCTCCTCTGTTCCTGATCCGGAGCCGCAATCGGCGGGCTCCTCTGTTCCTGATCCGGAGCCGCAATCGGCGGGCTCCTCTGTTCCTGATCCGGAGCCACAATCGGCGGGCTCCTCTGTTCCTGATCCGGAGCTGCAATCTGCGGTCTCCTCTGTTCCTGATCCGGAGCTGCAATAGGCGGTCTCCTCTGTTCCAGTCCAGGAGCCGCAGTCGGCGGTCTCCTCTGTTCCAGTCCAGGAGCTGCAGTCGGCGGTCTCCTCTGTTCCAGTCCAGGAGCCGCAGTCGGCGGTCTCCTCAGAGCCTGTTTCAGAGCCGCAGTCGGCGGCCACCTCAGAGCCAGTTCCAGAGCCGCAGTCGGCGGTCACCTCAGAGCCTGTTCCAGAGCCGCAGTCGGCGGTCACCTTAGAGCCTGTTCCAGAGCCGCAGTCGGCGGTCACTTCAGAGCCTGTTCCAGAGCCGCAGTCGGCGATCACCTCAGAGTCTGTTCCAGAGCCGCTGAAGAGAGGACAGGGTACCCAATGGGGCTACCTACTGAAAGTGGGGCATCATCCTCCTAAGAAGCTGCTTTGCCTCTGGCCCTGCGGTCGACCTCCAGAGCGTCAGCTTCGCCTCCGGCCCCGCGGTCGACCTCCAGAGCGTTAGCTTCGCCTCCGACCCCGCGGTCGACCTCCAGAGCGTCAGCTTCTCCTCCGACCCCGCGGTCGACCTCCAGAGCTTCAGCTTCGCCTCCGACCCAGCAGCCGTCCACCTAAGACTCTGCTCCGCTGCCGGACCCTCGGCCGGCCCCCAGAACCTCTGCGACGTCTTCAGCCCATCAGCTGGCCACCTAAGACTCTGCCTCGCTACCGGCCCCACGGTCGGCCACCGGTACCTCTGCCTCGCCGCAGATCCCACGGCCGGCCGCCTGAGACTCTGCCCTGCTGCCGGCCCCACGGTCGGCCACCGGAGCCTCAGCCTCGCCGCCGATCCCACGGCCGGCTGCCTGAGACTCTGCCCCGCTGCCGGCCACCTGAGACTCTGCCTAAGAAATCGTTTGGGATTTTTTTTGCTTTCATCCACCGTAAGTGGATCGTTTTTTGTTCTAGATTCAGTTTTTGTTTTTGCCCTCCTTGCCTGGTTCTCCCTCCGCCCGCCCTGGGTGGGTTGTTTTTTGTTTACTTTTTTTTCATGGACTGTTCTGAGGGCGTCTGGAATCCGCCCTTGAGGTGGGGGGGGGGCTCTGTTGGGATTCTGAGGCTTGCCCACCAGAGGGCGCCGAGGATCCTCTTCTGTTTTTTGTTTTCTGTTAGGGACTGGGGTTACTGTTGGGATCTGGGGATGTACCACCTTTCTCCAGCAGAGTGCGCCGTGGGTCTCCTGGGCTGGAGCCCTCCAGCACACCTGGAGCTCGTCTGCTCATCAGGAACCTTCCCTACATAAGCAGCTGCCAGACCTTCCTTCAACGCCGCAGTGTTGACCTAGTTTGGTTAGCAAACCTGAGCCTCTGTTACCTGAAAGAATCTTAGTCATCTCAAGTGAGAAACCTGATTCTAATCTGCCTCTGTCTTTGCTCACAGGAAACCTGTCTCAAGTCTGAAGCTCTGGATGAGCTTAACCTGCCTGCCAGCCCTGGTGAGCCAAACCTGAAGATTCCAATCTGGATATCTCCTGCTGCTCTCAGAGAAGAGCTGGAAACTCCGATCAAGGTCTGCCATTCAAAGTCAGAAGCTAGACGCTGCTGCTGCTTGTGCACTCTGCTGAACCAACAGTCTCTGGACCCAACGGTTCCCTCTCTCACAAGAGAAGCGTGGACTCCTTCAAGGTAGACTCTGAATTATCCTAAGACTCAAGTAATCATCTGACTGCCTGGCTAATCAAACTGTCCTTCTCTGCAGACATCAGTGAACCCAACCCGGACCAGTACCTGAACCAGTTCATGTCTTTGTGTGAAAACTAATTTCAATAAACTCTGTTAAACTTTTACTCAGCCTCCGTTTGTGTTCTGCATGTGGATTTAACCTTAAACCATTCATGACAGAAAATGGCAAAGGGACATGCCTATGAAGCACAGTTTAAACTGAAGGCTATCAGCTACGAAGAGGAACATGGAAATCAAGCGGAAGAGATGAAAATTGAACATTTTCAAGGAGGTCCGTCGTGGTGCTTTCGTTTTATGAAACGGTGCAATTTTTCCATCCGGACCAGGACTACAGTAGCTCAGCGACGTCCGGCGGATTATAATGAAAAGCTGGCGAGCTTCCACTCCTACTGCAGCAAACAGATCGCGGACAAATGCATCCAGCCAAGCCACATCACCAACATGCCGCTCACTTTCAACATCCCGGTGAATCACACGGTGGAGAAGAAGGGGACCAGCATGGTAGCGATAAACACAACAGGGTATGAAAAGGCGTCCTTTACTGCTGTGCTTGGCTGCCACGCAAATGGACAGAAACTGCCGCCTGTGGTGATTTTTAAGCGAAAGGCTTTGCCTAAAGAGACTTTTTCAGCTGGAGTGGTTATTAAGGCAAATGAAAAGGTGGTTTTTTCCACACATCACCATCGCTGTTAATCTGTGACTCCATGCGTGCCCATCTCACAGCCGATGTGAAAAAAAAAGGTGAAACAAATGACGCTGTGCTTGCTGTTATTCCGGGAGCGCCTGGCAAGTTACGCCACAGTTTGCGGATGGATTGTAGATGCTTGGGCTAACGTGTCTGCTGGCACTGTTCACTGGAAAAACGATCTAGAAATAGGTAAAAAATTCTTAAATTAAGTGTATTTACCCTTAATTTGAGTAAGTAAATGAAATGATTTGCCAATGGAATGAGTATTTTTACTCTTAGAATAAGATATTTGGATAAAATGCACTTGAAATAAGACAATAAAATTGCGTTTTCTTATTGTAAATGTAAATTGTCTTGTTCCATTGGCAAAATGTCTCTTTAACCATCTTAATTCAAAAACAAATGCACTTATTTTAAGAAGAAATGACTTATATAGATTTTGATTTTTTCCAGTGTTGTTCGAGCTTTCGCATAAGCCGGCAACATTTCCGAGGAGCCGCACGGCACGGAAAGTGACTCTGACAGCGAAGAAGGGGAAATTGACATGTCTGATTTAGCACAGCTGTTTAATTCAGAAACAGAGGATGATGACTTCCATGGGTTTGATTAATACTTTGTAATAAATACATGAATAAAGCACAATCATACTGAGTTTTGCTCCCGCTCTATTTTTAAATACGCAGTAGAGGTATTTAAACGTAGTAGAGGACATGTACCGGTATATAAAACCTGCGCCCTATAATCCGGTGCGCCTTATGTGTGTGTTAAATACAGAAATGGCAACATAACTGAGACTGCGCCTTTTAGTACGGTGCGCCTTATGGTCGTGAAAATACGGTAAGTAAAAATCTTGTCTATCTATACTTTACTGGAATAGTTATTTTTTGACGTTTTACTTCAACTCCTTACATATTTTTTTTTTGCAATTATCTCCACTTTCTACTCCTTACATTTTATAAATAGACTCATTGTTTTGTTTTATTTAACCTCATTTTTCTTTTGGTCTGTTGGTCTTTAAAAACATAAAAACCATAAAAATAATTTGTTTAATCCAGACAACTAATTTCTTTGTGGTTGGACTCGGTGCTGCCCCAACTTGTTGTCTACTAGATTCCAAAATAAATAGTTTTTCAAGATGATGCAAATTTAATTACAGTAGATGCTTCCTTCACAGGTCTGCAAGGAACAATCATAATGGAAAGGAACATTTTGGGATTCTTGCTTTTTTTAAGTCAGTGACTCTTTTTTGTGAACTTGATTATGAAATCAGCCTAACTTATATATACTAAGAGGTTTATTTTATTTTTTTTCAGATTGCCTTGGCCTTTCCACCACTATTTCTCACCATTACTACTTTTTTAGCCAACCTTTGACCTGGAATGACGCTCAGACCTTCTGCAGACAGAAACACAGAGACCTGGCAACTATAGAAAACTCTAAAGAGCCTTACCTGCTTTATAAAACGCTTTTGTCTGCAGGTTACAGCTCTGACGTCTGGATTGGTTTGTATAATGAAATCGACTGGAAGTGGTCGAACGGGTACACGGGGACTGGGACTGACTACAGGCAATGGCAAACAGCTTATAATGAACCAGATTTTAAAAATGCCATTCAGTTCTGTGTGCTTTCTGGGTATTTAGGAAATTGGTGGGACGATTCATGTGCAAGAGAGCTTCCATTTATCTGTAAGACAGGTAAGGGGATCCAGCATGGCTCACTGTGTAGGGTTAAAAACCATTGTTCACCTCTTTAACACACCTTTCCTGCCAACAGGGACACAACAGGGGGCTACGTTTACTTATCAGAAGGAACAAATGAATTGGTCTGATGCTCAGACGTTTTGCAGAGAAAACTTTGCAGATCTTGCAACTGTAAAGAACAATGCTGAAAATCAGATGATTGCTAAATTAATAACTAACAAGGCATGGATCGGCCTGTTCAGAGAGCAAAATCTTTTTTGGTCTGATGGCAGCGACTTTCTCTTTAGCAACTGGGATTCTGTCCAGAATCAAATTGGTTCCATAAATGTCATATGTGGCGTTACATCTTCTGGCAAATTGGGAAAATTGAAGTTTTTCTCTTGTGAAAAACAATTACTATTTGTCTGCTACAGTGTCAGTGGTGAGCATTTTAACACCATAACCAGAACCCACCTTAAAGTTATCTATTTAAACTTTCGACGTTTACCGAAACATTTGAACAATAATCCAATATCTCTCCTATTCTTGATGAACCAGAGTTCATAAAGGTAGTGAAGCTGAGGCTGAAGATCGAGGACTCTGTGGATCTGAACCACCCTGCTCTGAAAGCAAGCATCTTGAAGAAGGTAAGCCTGAAAGTTAGACAGATATGGAATCTTGTATCAAACAAACATTCTTTAAGTTTTCCAATGCTGTAAAAATTTGTAGATTAAATACATGAAAACATTTCAATCAACTTTCATCAACAAAGATTTGCATCATAGCCTGCGACACAAGTTTCAGCGTAGCACGGTGTCTGGCCAGGTACTGCTGTAAACAAACTGGTGGCTGCACTGTAATTAAATTATACAGGCTTACTTTCGTTTACATAGGCTTCTTACCTTATCAATAGGCTCCTGTTTGCAGGCTGCGTTTTGTTGCACTGTTGCCACGACAAGGGGAAAAAAAGAGAATTGTATTGTTACCGTGGTTTGAAGAGGACTGCATTTTATTTCTTTGTGGAGGTTTGGAATTACAGCAGTCTTATTATGTGCATTTGATTCTGTTTCAGATCCTCAATAATAACACAAAAAATCAGATTTCTTTATGGTATTTCTATAATTCCATTCATGCAAGAAAACACCAACAAAGATTTGCATCATAGCCTGCAAAACACGTTTCAGCGTAGCACGGTGCCTGGCGTGGGACTCTTGTAACCAAACTGGTGGCTTCAATGTAATTAAATTATACAAGCCTTTTTTTCGTTTACATACTCTTCTTACCTTATCAGTAGGCTGCTGTTTGCAGGCTATTTCATTGCACTGTTGCCAAAACAAGGGGGGGGGGATTGTATTGTTACTGTGGTTTGAAGAGGACTGCATTTTATTTCTTTGTGGAGGATTACAGCAGTCCTATTATGTGCATTTGATTCTGTTTCAGATCCTCAATAATAACACAAAAAATCTGATTTCTTTATTATATTTCTATAATTCTACCGATGCAAGAGAATATCAACAAAGATTTGCATCATAGCCTGTGAAACATGTCTCAGCGTAGCACGGTGCCAATCGTGGGAATGTTGTAAACAAACTGGTGGCTTTACTGTAATTAAATTATACAGGCTTATTTTCGTTTACATACTCTTCTTACCTTATCAATAGGCTGCTGTTTGCAGGCTGTGTGTTATTGCACTGTTGCCATAACAAGGGGGGAAAAGAGGATTGTATTGTTAATGTGGTTTGAAGAGGACTGCATTTTATTTCCATGTGGAGGTTTGAAATTACAGGAGTCCTATTATGCACATTCCATTTCTTTTTTCAAATCCTCAAAATAAAAATAAACACCAAAAATCTGATTCCTTTATTAAATTTCTATATTTCCACTTATGCAGAAGAGATGTGGCTCAGAGCCATCCAAAGATTCCCCAATGCAGTAACCCCAGTGAGCAGGCAGGAGACCGATTCAGGTCTAGGGATGGGGATCGAAACCCAGTTCTATCAAGGACCCGGTTCCACTTTTTTCAAAACCCGAAAACCAATAACGTTTGGGCTTATCGATACCACTATCGAGTCTGGTCGTTTTTTTTTTTTTCTCCCGGAGGTCCTGTAACATAATTGTGTGTCCCTCGAGTCGCGTCACAGCATTTAAATCTAATCAATCCAATCACTGCAGCATGTCCACCAATGTTTTGGAATGAAATTGTAAGCAAACAGATATTAAAAGTAAAACAAGTGAAGTCTGGCAGTTAACTTCGCTCGCGACTCGAGGATGGCTGAACGGAAAAGACTCCTCCTCCTCCGGCTGCTGCCGCCGCACAACAGTCGCCACAGAGTACCACTGGTTAGCGCGCACACAGACTTTGTAACTTGTCCGGTCGGTTAAAAATAGTAATTGTGAAATCCGTGTTTTAATCGGCAGCATACAAGCTAGTTAGCTTGAAAAGTAAATAAAGTTTCAGACGTGCTGCCTGATGATGTGTTCAGATTGACTCAGTAAAACGACAATTAGGTTATCATGATGCGTTCAAGTGTAACGTAAAGAAAAGGGAAATTGAGCTTTTGGCGAGAAACATGAGTAATACAGTTGTATATTGCTCTAATTATTTTAGAATATATAATTAAACTACTGATGCCAACTTTTATTATAAATTACTTTTAATTTAAAATACAATTATTTATTTGCTAAATATTTTCCTAATCACTAAAAACATGATGAAAAGTGACAGTAGACAATACATTAACCAACAATTGTGAAAATATATTCTAGTTAGTTTTATGTCATTTCGAAGTGGCCTATTACATTAGTCATGTTTATTGAAGGCTAGAAACGTTTTTGTTATGCTCATTTGTTAAGCAATAAAAGCAATACCAGTTCTGTTAACATATTGTCGCATCGTCTTTTCACCAAATAACAGAAAAGTATCGATAGTGGTATCGATAAAGACTTGGATTGATAAGGAGTATCGCTAAAGGTATCGATATAAATAAATATTAACGATCCCCATCCCTATTCAGGTCAGAGAAACAGTTCAGAACCGGAGAGTTCCGAGTTCGAGGCGTCTGTAGCCCGACCAGGGGTTCCGATCCGAACAGTAACAGACAGATCCAGGGTTCCAGGAATCCTCAGAGCATGAAGGCAGGTTCAGTGTGCTATGAGTCCAGCAGTGAGCTCAGACAGACACACTCAGATGGAGACAGGCAGGCTTAGTCGTAGGGAGGAACATAGACAAGGCACGGTTCCAGGATAAATGCTGAACTTTAAACTGGTCTCCTTGGAGCCAGGCTTACAGGAATTAAAACTCACCTTCCCCGCATTCTGAGGCAAAACCCTGACCTCTACGCGGAGAAGTACCAGAACCCGGGCTTCCCCGGCATGCCGAGTGAAAACCCTGAAGGCTCAGCGGATAGGCTAAGAGCTGGGACACGCTAAAGACAGGGAGACAAACACCAAACCCTGTCAATCCACAGGCCTCCAAGAGTCAAGAGATGAACTAGGAACTTAACTCTGATGAAACAAAGAGGAATAACTGACAAAACATGACATGAACAAACTAAGAATACCCGAATAAAGTAAAACATAGACAAATAATGATCTGGCCCCAATAGCTTGACTGAACCGTATAGCAGATGGAGCAGATGAATAAGAATAAATGATAATTAGAGAACGGAGAGGGAACGGCGGGTGAATCAAGTGAGTAATTTAATCATCTATGGGGCAACAATCATGTCAAGAAAACATAATAAATTAATTCTGTGTTATCCTGACTGCAGTGTAGCAACTGCCGCTATGAAACTAGCTAAATTCTTCCTTGATAAACGAAAACGGGAGTTTTAGTAATCTGTGGTTGCTCTTTACTGTGGCTCTTTTCTTGGAAGTACAAGGTAAGAGTGAAAACTGTAATGAGAAAAATACAAAAATGACCGTTTAACTTCATGTAAATAAATATAAATTTAGCCACAAATAAATCAAATGCATTTCCATGTAAATACTACTTTACAACAACTTATAAATATAATTATGAAATGATCAACTTACAATGTTGCCTCTGTGACATCAACAGTGATAAATTCAGGTAGTTGAACACAGAAATGTGGCAAAATGTGAATTCAGCTAACCTCCAACTGCCTCTAACTGCCGTGTTAACTGAAAATAAACCTGAGATGTGGAATGTTAGAGTTAAAATGTCCCTTCAAAATAAGAGCTCCTTCAAAACAAAGGTCCATTCAGATTCATTTTTAAAGAATTTATTTGCTGACTTTCAACTCACACATAAAGCTCATAACGCATAATGGCACAAGTGATTAGATAATTTTCAACACAAGTTGTTACATTACTGTATACAGTACAATGTAGTTGCTAGGAGTATTCATTTAAAGCTACAGTGTGTAACTTTTAGCGACATCTAGCGGTCAGACTGCAGACCGCAGCAACATGAACATCTCCCCCCCACCGCTTCTCCCCCCCAACAGTACGGCGAGCGTTACGGGACAACATGTCTTTCACGACGTCCGCATCACCTACCTTCTCAAGTGATGAGGTTTGTTTACATAGATAATTTTACAGATAGTATTTCATTAGTCTGTGCAGGGTATAGATTTCATGTAGACTTAAGATAATAAATATACCCGTTATTTTTTCTACATCGTTGTGACGTTTAGGTTATCTCGCAATCGCTAGTTTGTTGGCTCTGTGCTGCCGTAGCGCAAAGATGTCTGCCTCCATGGCTGCGAGACCCGCTCCTATGTAATTATAAATAAGGAATTCTAAGGCAACGCAAATGTTAAGGTTAAGAGGCTGAGCTCGTAGATGATGATAAATAACATAGTTATGTATAATATATTACATTTCTGACTGTATATCACTGTAATTATTACACACTGTAGCTTTAAGAAAAGTCTTACCTAGTGCAGAAGTAAGCGAGTAAACAATTATTCAAGTCAACAGTACTTTTTGTAGTACGTGGAAAAGGCTCGTTTAGGCTTTCCAATTGATCTTGAAGGAGATCCGGAGAATAGCGGCTTAGTACAGCAGTGGTAGTTCATTTGGTAGTTGCTGTGCTGTAGTACAGCTGCTAGGCAAGCTAACTGACCCAGATGACAGCCCTGCAAGATTAGATGGTGAGCTAGCGGAGTTTGCAGAGCTGATCCCAGGTGTTTCCTGGTCAGCATTTGTTGGTACTGGCTCTTTTTCGAATTCTTGCAGAGTGTTGGCAGAGATCATGGGGTGTTTTAAAAAACGTTGAATATCCATTTGCAGTTTTCACTCACTTACATAAGGCAATTGTATGCTATAACGTTTACGTACAGGCTAGCGAGATTGACATTGAGAGGGAAACCACCAAGTAGTGGACAGTTTGGTTTTATTTCTAAATCACCTCAGTTTGAACATATACAATGCAAATAAAAGTACCAATGATCAAGTGATAAAAATTCTGAAGTTTTCAAATGAATCACAACTTTAACCATCTGAATAATAGAGCTAACAGAAAACAAAAGCTTTCAGAAAGACCCTCAGTAGAAAAATTATAGTACCTAATAAGTAACCCATTTCCCTTTACATTAAACATACTTTTCCTAGAAGCATTAACATAAAGAATAACATAAAGTAAAAATCTGCTTATCAACTTAATGTTTTGGTGGATATTTGTGTTGCCTAGTTTAAATAGACCAATCAGGAAAAATATTAACTAGTCTGGTAGAGCGGTTGACCCTGCTGCCTTCCTGAAAAAACTTTGGGCTTTCAGTCTGCTCTTTCTAAAGCTTCCTTTATTTCAATTAGGGATTTTCTCCAAGAACCTGTCCTGCCTCCCCCAGTTTAACAAGTGCAATATTTACACTTTCTTTAGAATTGTGTATATTTATAGGGTTGTCTTGGGTTATATATCTTTATTGGACCCGTTACAAACATTGTATTGAAATCCTGACCGTATGATGCTAAACTGGTGGGTTGTAGTGTATACATCTCTGAGCCAATCCCAGCTATTTGCTTAGGGTCTAGATTAGGGACATGATTTACATAAGAATTGTGATTCCCATTTACTATGGTTGAAAGTAAATTTAAAATTTCCCAAATAAATTTAAAAGAAAATAAATAAATAAAACAATTATGCTGTCTGTCATTTTCCATTTTGTTACTCTACAGGACGTTGTGACATCAACCTGCCTAGGTAAGACCTGCAAGTTTTTCACTTATAGCTTTACCAGGAAAGTAAAAGAAAGATTGCCAGTTCCTTTACCAAAACCACCACAATGGCAGTAAGTTGATGTATACAAATCTAAAGTGACTTAATTTTATCTGACATTTTACCCCGCTGACATAACTTAATTGTGCAATTCAGTCTATGTGAACAGGGCATTAGTACAGTGGACTGGAAGACGTAGGGTAAAATGAATAACTGTGTTTTTAGCCCCGCCAAGGAGATTAGGTTTTTAATTGAGTTTGCGTTTTTTTTTCACCTTCTGTGTACAGGATAACTTGAAAACTTATCGACAGATTTTAATAACATTTTTACCAAAGGTTCACCTCAGTCCAAGAAACAATCCATTACATTTTTGTAGTTCACATCACAATCCAGATCCAGGAATTCTTTTAAAGGATTCTTTAACATTATTAGGCAGAACAAGCAGTTCCCTCCTAAACCACAGAGTGGCAGCAGTGACTGTTGAAAGGAAAAGTGACTCATGCTTCGACTGAAGAAGAAAAGAGCAGAACAAACACCAGAGGCTGCAGACACATGCTCTGCCTCATTTATAAACTTTTGAAAGGATTTTGATAAAATTGATACAAAAGGTGCATCTCATGCCAAAAATTATTCATTAAAACTAGGTGATGATCCAGATAATTTGTAAGTTTTAGGTATAGGTCTAACTCACAATATGATGCAAATTTTGCAGCCTGGTGGAGTCTGTGCTCTGAAAGAGCTTTTTTAGTTTATGGCTATTTTTAACTGGCTAAACTAATTTTAAAAGTGTTCAAATATCCATAATACATATGTGTTGTACAATTCCAGTGTAATGAACAAAAAATAAAGAAACATTGAACCTTGAAATGTGTAATAACTTCAACTCAGAGAATTAATTAGGGATCATGAAATAACAGATGTTTTACAGGTCAGTCTTCTTTCGGTCACTTTCCTTTTTAAAAACTTTGCCATCCACCTGTTGTCTAAACTTTAAGGTCACTCCACTCACGCCATGCTCCTCTAGTTTGTCCTGGAGCTGAGAGAGACAAAAATCGATCTTTAATTTGGAAAGTGATCAGTGCTCCCAACAAATGTGACCTAAAAATGTCAGGACTTACTTTTTTTAGGATGTTTGCTTTCAGAGAATCCTCATTCAGATCCACCAAGTCTTCTGTCTTCAGTCTTAGCTTCACAACAGTTTTTTTGGTTTCTTCAAATTTAAGAACAAACCCCCCCCCCCAAAAAAAACATGTTACAACTGTTGAACATTTTATTGAAAAAGACTAAAAAATAAATGTCAAAAAATTTAGACAAAACCAAACAGATTTTCTTTCAGAAGTATCAAGTCATCATGTTATTGAATTATTGTTAATTCTCTCACCCCAGTAGAACACTCACCGTGTTGAACACTGTAGCAGACAAATGGTAGTTTGGTTTCACAAGGCAAAAACTTATATTTTCCTGAGCGCATAGTAGATGTTGCGCCACATATGACCTTCATTGAGCCGAGTGGATTATAGATGCCGTCAGGGTTGAAGAAGAGGAAAGACCTTCCATCAGACCACTGAAAACTGTTTGAGCTTCTAGACAGTCCAATCCACGAGTATTCACCAGATGGTATCAAGGTCAGGGCCATCTGGTTTTCTGTATTATTCTTCACTGTGGCCAGATCAATGAAGAACTCCCGGCAGTATTTCTGGGCATCTGTCCAATTTCTTCCTTCTGCCACATAAACATATTCAGGTTCCAGCTGTGTGCCTGACAATGAGGACACAGAAAACATAGGTGAGTAGGTGACTGGCCAACAAATCAGTTATGTTTTGAAATAACAAATCAGACATATTACCATTGTAACAGAGAAACGGGTACTTGATGTCACAGAAATCATCCCACCATATTTCAGTCCTGTCAGCATTAACACAAAACTGACCGCCTGAAGAAAAGTTAGGCTCATCATTGGTTGGTGTCCAGCTCCTGTAATCCGCGCCGCTTCCTGAGAAGCCATCAGACCATCTCCAGTCGATTTCATTGAACAGACCAATCCAGACCTCAGAGCTGTGTCCAGCAGATGTAAGATTGTCAATTAGTTGATTCTGTTGCTCAGAGTTTAGGATGGAGGCCAGGTCTGTGTGCTTCTGCCTGCAGTAAGTCTGAGCTTCTGTCCAAGTGAATAATTTATTAACAAAATGGTACTGAGGAAGGATGCAGGTGCAGAGGACCACCCAGTCTGGAAGATAGATTTAAAAATTTTATTTGTCATCATTGCTTTGCTCAAAAGGTTTCAATGACATCAGATGTAAACATAAAGTCACTCACCTAGAAGAAACAAGAGTCCCAACATGATCTTCTCCATCACAATGTTGCTCTGAGGACTGCAGTAGAAAGACCTGTTGTTATAATCAGTCTCAGGGTTTCTGTTTGATACATAGGTATTAGTTTTTTCAATTGCACATGCAAACTGGTTGCCATGGGTGCCTGTAGGGAAATGATGCTTAAAAATAAAATGATTTTTGCATAGTTTTTATATTACACTCGCAATACTTTCAAAAACAACCACAAATGTCAAGCTGCTAATATTGCATTGAACCCCTTCTTTCCCAGGTAATGATAGTTCTCAAAACTGAGCTTTATTATGGACCCCTTGTGTTTCGCTTTAACAAATTAAATATTGTAAGATTATTTTTTTTTACGAAAACCAATTTTTGTGTCATTTCTTACATTACACTGACAGCATTTGATTCCTTAGTTTAAACTCAGGACATGAGGTATCCCAGCTAACTCATGCCAGACATGAGGTAGCTGGGATACCCTTATTTACCTCATATCGTAAGCTAACAATGCTAGCCAGTACACTGCAGTAGTTTCTTTAGAGTGAGCATTAACATTCAGTTAAAACTCTTAAAATCATCAGTGTTAGGAATCCAGTTTGTGTGGGTTGTGTTTTTGTGTCTTTCTCTCCCTCCACCACCAGGTGGTGCCCTCTTCTCGTTGGTTCTCTCACACACCTGGTTGACTCATCACTGAGGACTATTTGAGCCATGGACTGTCACTACCTCGCCGCCAAGGTGTTTGCCAGTTTTAAGAAGTTATCCTGCAAGCTGGATGTTTGGCCTTCTTCCTCTGGAAGAATTGTTTGTGTCTCACACTGAGCAGGGGATAAACCTCCACAAGTTCCCTTCAAGTCCTCCAGGATTTCCAAGTGACAGTCCGCTCAATAGCTCCTCAGGGTCCAACCAAGTCTAAACCTGTCCGCCCTCCAATGAGTCTCTTCCTCTGGATAAACCCACACTGACTGGATTCTTGGAAGAAAGTTTTCTTCACTATCTTCTTGTTCACCTGTTAAAACTTTTACCCTGGTTCTCTGAGTGCTTTACTGCATGTGGGTCAGATCCCTAAGAAAATCCTGACAATTGAAGCAGTCAGAAATTTTATTTCAAATAACACAAAAACAACTATCTATTCTACCTAGTTCACCATAACCCAGCAATTATTAATCATTAGATGGAAAGGGGGAAGGATGGATGTTACTAGGGATGTGCCGATACCAGAATTTTTCCAACTAAGTACTATTACACGTACTTCAGTACTTTTTTAAACAATTTTTAAGCCTCCCAATGTATATAGAGTACTGATACGAGTATTATTAAGTGCCATTAACTCCTGAGTGTTGGGATCCTCAGGCTTGCCCACCAGAGGGCGCCGAGGATCCTCTTCTGCTCTTTGTTGTTTTTCTGTTAGGACTGGAGTTACTGTTGGGATCTGGAGCTTTACCACCTTCCTCCAGCAGAGTGCGCCATGGGTCTTCTGGTGCTGGAGTCTTCCAGCACACCTGAGACGCATCTACTCATCAGGAGACCTTCCCTTTATAAACACCTGCCAGACCTTGCTTCTACGCCGCAGTGTTGATCTTAGTTTGGTTAGCAACCTGAGCCTCTGTTACTGAAAAAATCTTAGTTGTCTCTAGTGAGAGATCAGATTCTAACTCTCCTTTGTTTGTGCCTCACAGGAAACCTGTCGCTAGTCTGAAGCTCTGGGTGAGCTGCCTCACTGGACACCTGTCTCTGGCCTTAAGCTCTGGAAGAGCTGCCTCACAGGAAACCTGCCTCTAGCCTGAAGCTCTGGGTGAGCTTAACCTGCCAATCAGCCCTGGTGAGCCAACCTGAAGATTCCTATGTGGAATTAACCTGAATACTCCTATGTGGAGTTTACCTGAAGATTCCTAAGTGGAGTCAACCTGAAGATTTCCTATGTGGATATCCCCTGCTGTTCTCTGTAATGAGCTGGAAGCTCAGATCAAGGTCTGTCATGCTAAGTCTGAAGCTAGACACTTAGCTCCTCATGAACTCTGCTAACCAACAGTCTCTGGTCCCAGTCAAGACTTCAGTGATCCATCCCTAAACAGTTTCAGATCCAGTTCATAATCGTGTGTTTTTGTGAAACCTCAATAAACCTTTGAACTTTTTCCCTGCCTCCTCCGTGTGTGTTCTGCATATGGGCTTGCATCTCTGACCCATCATGACACTGAGAACTAATATGAAATTTTTTTACTTTAATTTGGCTTATTAAACAGAATTACACTTGGTGTATTTTAACTGTATAGATGTCCTCTTATTATATTTGAAGACATAGAACACCACTTCTAGTCTAACCAACACTCTTAGTTTAACATAGATTTTAACATTTACTGAATACTTTTAACAGCCTTGTGACAGTTTTTACCTATAACTATGAAAACAAACTGTGAATGAGCAACTAATAAATTACATTATGCTTCTTGTAAAGCTTGTATTTTAGGTCAGAATAAAAAGCTTTCACTTCGGCTCAGTTTTTTGCAGGCTCTGGTCTTTTGTCCAGTCTGTTCGTCCAACAGTAGCTCTCATAGAGATTTGACTTAATCAGGTGCAACAATAAGAGGTAACTTATCAGGGGGATTAATTGTATAACTGACGGTAGCCTGCGTCTCCCTTTAGCCACAGTGTTTAGCCGGTAGTCGCTGCAGCTCTTCTGCGGCTCCTCGCAGGCAGGACCAGCCATGGGTCGCCGGCTTCTAAAGACTTCTTCGGCAAACAGCAATGGACCCCGCTATTGTTCCTTCAGCTATTATGCTACATTCACATCTGAAGCAGCAAAGGAAGCAGGAGCAGCTAGTTTACATGCAAAGTCAATGGTTGACGTGGATCAATCCACAGCACAACATCCTGCAGCGGGTCTCAGCAGCTGAAGCAGTGCGTTGTTAGCTTCTGAGCATCTGACGTTGGAAAAATGTAACTTTTGCTGCTCGACGCGCCACATCAACCAATCAGAGAAGCTGATCTGGGAGCTGGCAGGGAGACAGACACAGCACTGATCTTACAGATCACTATCATCACTCCTCTTAGCACATCTTACATCTTTGCTTACCTCTGTTGCAGCTCCACAACCGCCTCTAGTTCCCCTGGCTCCAGCATCCGAGGTTCCTCTGCCACAACCGGCTTCTCCTTCGGATTTTCCCCAAGCCGCAGCCCCCTCTGTGAACCACAGCGGAGCATATGTCCCGGATTCACCTCCTTTCTCCGGTGAGCTCTCCAAATGCCGAGGCTCCCTGCTACAATGCCAAATGGTCTTCAGCCAGCAACCCTCCGCTTTTGCATCTGACCTTTCAAGAACATATTTTGTCATGGGCTTGCTGCGGGATCAGGCTCTTGCATGGGCGCTTGCTTTCACTTCCACCAACCTTCTAACATCCCTCCCCTTTGCACTGTTTTCCTCCGAAATAAGCTAAGTGTTTGATCATCTTGACCATGCCTGAGACTCTGGGGCAGAAGACAGTTTTATTGATGCTGAATTGGCAAAGCAGCTGAACATTCCCATTGAACCTGTCAGCCCGCCATTGTCTGCTAATGGTTTAAATGGCAAACTATTGTTTTGTGTTTCCCACCAAACAGTGGTGTTTCATAGTGCTTTAATCACTACAGCTTCAAATCACTTTTAACCCCCTCACATTCAACCACAAACAGGTAATGACACCATGCCATTGGCCAGGTAAACTTTTCCCTTACCCAACCTTTATCACATAAACATGTCTGCAGAAGGCAAGGTATGTTTTTTTTTTAAATACTTCTCTCCTCTCTACAGATCAACAGAAGGCCTTTTTTTCTTATCTGTTCACACACCCTGCAGGTTTTTTAAACCTCAAATCCATTTGGAGTGTCTACCACACAATCACACAGCTTCCCTAGCCCTACTTGTAGTGAAATTAGTTCGTTATCATTCTCCACTTTCAAATTTACATGCGTGTTTATAACAAAACTTTATCACAAGGATGAAAGCTGGAAAACCTGTTTTAAACTAGAGAATTGTGAAACTGAAACTCCCCTAATGTGAGGCACACAAAATATGCAGTCACATTTGTTTTTATTTCCTGTTGAAAATTGTTATTTGCAATTTTAGTAGCACTTGAGTTGAAAGGAAAAGATAGTTCTTGCGGTTATGTATTTATTATCTCTGGTTGATCCTAATGTCATTGTGGAGTGCGCCACAGGGGGACAGTGTGTTGAGCATCTGAGGCAGCGGCGGACCCGCTGCCTCAGATGGAGGGAAACTTGTTGTCGGCACTTTTTCAGATTACAGTCATACTATTGCTGAGTTTGAATTCAGTGTCTTTATCCTCTAAAGGCCAGATTTGTCAGCCAAATTTTTCATAGAATGGCGAAGTAGCATGTTCGGAATCCTCCATATGCCACCGACAGATGCAGCCTTGTTTTTACCTTTGGTATTCCATGATTCATTGTGATTCCAAGCAAGCCGGCTGCTCCGTGCTTAGAGGAAAAAGGGCAATGGCGCCAAAGAGTGGTGAATATTGCAATTGCAGTTTAATATAATTCAAGTATGTGAATAGTTCCATCTAAAATGAATGAAAATAGCTGTTTTGAACGGTTGTTGAGTCAGATATGTGGAGGATTGTCATGTTTTATTTTTCAGACTCTGAATAGGAACAATCACGGAGGCAAGGATCAGTTAAGGGTTTTATTGAAGATTTGTGGTTGTACAGAGTGAAGTCCGGCAGGCAGGGTTGTCAGGATACTGATGGAAGAGGTTTGATGACAGGTGAGCAACCAGTTCGGTGCTGGTTGAAGAGTGAGGGATGTGTGAGACTCACAGAGAGGGCTTCTTGGTGTCTGTCATGGGAGGATGGTGACCAGTGGTCCTGGCGAATGGTGCAGGTCCGGGGGGTGAGATCAGATGGTGGTGTGTGAGGGTGGACAGGCAGGTGAGCTCAGGCAGGAGGGCTTTAATGGTTCTGAGGTCCAAAGCCTCACTGGTTCTTAGAGGCAGACAGAAGACGCCTCTAACAGGGGTCCAAAGCGAAAAGGTCTCTGGAGTGGTTTCAAGGCTTGGGATCCTGGGTTCTAGAAGAAGGAGCAGAGAGTACAGGGTTAGGTTCAGGCTAAGCTAAGAAGCTAGGCTTGGTTCAGGATCAGTTGTAGCAACGCTGGAGCATTTACAAACTGACGCCCTCCTCCTGGTTCCAGCTCCTTAAAAAAGGTGGGAATCAGCTTGATAAAGAGCACCTGCCCGTCCAGCCCTGCAGAGAGAAAAAAAAAGGAAAAAACTGGCCTGCACCCGGGACTCGGAGTATGACAAGGATATTATTTGGTATTTGGTTATATCTGTCCCTATGTAAATGGGTTTGGCTGACATTTAAGCTCAGATGCCAATATTTTGGAATCTATTTTTGTAGGGGAGTGGATGCCTAGTGGGTAGGGCATTGCGCAAGAAATCCAGAGGTTCTGAGTTCAAGCCCCACTCCCACAGACTGCCACTGTGGGTCCTTGAACATATACCCTTAACCCCACACTGCTCCCCAGGCACAGCACAATGGCAGCCCATTGCTTCCCAAGGGGATGGGTACTTGTGACAGTCTAATGACAATTAAAGCTGGAAATAAAATCTCTGCATTAAGAAGTTTGATATTCATTCTTTGCCTGCTTTGTGTGTCAACGGCTAGGCGACAAAGCATACAGGTGGACCTGTTTGCATCATAGCCAAAACTTCCAGCCCCCTTATTTTCATAGACCTCGAAGGAACCAGTCCAGGTAGACCAGGTCCTTGGATGATGCAGCCTCTGAAATCGAACGCACCCTATGCAGTGTGGCTGCATCAAACCAAAACACACTGCGTCTTGTCTCAGAATTTCTACTGTCCATTTAGGTAGTATTGGACGAAATGCATACAAAATCACATGTAACTGGACTGTATAGTATTTTGCTGCTCTATTGTCAGATTTTGAGTGGTTTTAGAAAAAAAAAAACCATGACAACAGATCATGCCTTAAGGGGCTGACACGAGGATATGTAATGGTGGTGATCCATCGTTGTTTTGGTAGCAGTAGGTATAGACGTTATTTTAAAGGGGTCTTGGAATGCCAAACTAAATTTACATTGTCATAGATGAATAACGATAGTTTAGTGGGTGAAATGGACGTACAGACACCTCCTTTCTCTGCAAATCTCACGATTCTAAACTTCCACCATAAAACGGGCAAATCCAAATGAAGAACTGAGTTGAAGTCAACTGCTGGGTCACTGACTGACTGGACGACCCAGCAGCCAGGGAGCCAGCTGAGACGGGGCTTCCCCACACCTAGGGCTGCCATTGTCCAGGCTATCATCACCGGGTCGGGTTCAGTCGCTCTGTTCCCTGCTGACTCCCTGCTCCCGCCCGGTAGGGTTCCCAGACCAGCCCCGGAGCTCATGGCTCGGTTCGAGCCCTGTGTGTTTCGACCCCCTTCTCCACTGTAGTCGACCTAAATCCTGGACAATTTTGAAATTCCCCCAAAACAGTGTTTTAGGTATGAAAAGTAGGACATGTCCAGGAAAAAGAGGACATCTGGTCACCCTACCATATCAACAATTTGATGTTTCAGTGAGTGAGTTCTTGTTGCTATGATGTGTCTTTGCTCAGAAGCCTTGCTCGTTGTAAACAAACCAATCAGAGCACAGCTCATCTAAATTTTGATGATCATACCATAAAAAGAAGAAAACTTGTTGTTTCATTCTACAGCTTTCAACCAGGCCTGCATTAGGGCTCATAGAACAGCAAATATGCCATTTTCAGCCCAACTAATATTACACATCCTATTCAGAGACCTTAAGGACCAGCACCAGATACCATATAGAATCATTCTATCACCCCTTTAAGGTTAAATGGTTCTTGTATCCAAAAAGAGGGGATTATATTGACACTTTGGTTTTTTTTTTCCTTTTAAGGTTCTATAGTATGGGAAAATGCAAAACGCAATTAATTAATAATAAAAGCACATATTAATTATAATATTAATTAAATTAATATTAATTTACTTTATACTTGAGTAATAAAAAAAGAAAGATTGTTATGATTCGGAAAGTTACATGTGTATTTAAGAAAAGGTGAATGAAAATGTGTTTTTGGAATACACATTTGTCAATAAATAAGTTATGAAGTGAGGCTGCATTTAACCAGAACACACAGCTTCTAGTCTAATTATTTCTTTCTTCAGGGAAAATTCTTCTGCTGTGGATCTGCCCCCCCGAGACTGGATCCGTAACACTAGCACTTTAATGAAGGTCACCTAGCTAACTGGTATTTTCTCCAGGGGACTTTTGCAGAAGAGAGAATACTTTGCAGTTATCTTTTTACCTGCGTGATGTACTGTACATGGAATAAATTATAGTCTGGTCCTGGTAATACTTAATACTTTAGTTTCTCATAAAATCAGTTGAATTTCATCATCAGGTCGTCTGGAAAGAGGTTCTCTTTTTCTTTTTTGTGAATTTCTTTGTCCAATCTCAGTTCTCTACACCCCCAGTGTTGGTCTCACTGGCTAATGAAGGCCATCCAAAGTGTTTTAATAAACAAAATTCATTTTGAGAGAAGACTGCAAGTATACAAACTCTGGTATAGAGCTTTACCATGTTGGGTTTACAAACATCGCTATATCCTCTCAGTTGAGAGAGATGTAGTGCCTTAAAGGCACAAACAGCTCAGGTGCTTTTTGTGGTTTGAAGAGGAACTGGAACTTTCTGTAGATTTTAATCAAGGAAATATAGCAATATTATTTATCTGAACTTTGAAAAACAATCAGGACTTGGCCCTCCATTCAATTTACAGTCCTACCCTGACTAATTTTGCCTTCTGTCGCAAACAAGGTTTAATTATAGGTCTATCCAACAGACTAGACTTTGTTTTAGTTTGAAGTTGTCGTAAAACTCCTTTATGTCTGAGAAAGGCTTCTGAATACTTCCATTCAACGAAGCCTTTCTTTAGGCAGAACAGTAAACCATGAGCACAAGATCTCCATGCAAAAATTTCCTCCTTGGAGTCTACTATCTCTGTCGTTCTTGTTGTAATGGAAGATATTCCTGTGTCCATCTTGAACAAAACAAGTCAGCCATGTATAATGCTTATCGCCATCTTTGACATTGTAATACATCTCACCTATGAAACAGGCCTGGAGAAAGGATTGGCTGTTTCCTTAATAACAGAAGATGAGATGGGTCAAAACATCCAGGTCCTTTGGATCATCTGATGCAGCAGTCAAAAAATGGTCATCATCCTCCAATGTCTACTGTTTCAAGAAAGAGTTCAACACCTTCCTGATTGTAGAAGTGTGTCTTTCCCATATTCCACCTTGATGGGAGGTAGTAGGGGTGTTAAAAGTCCATGTGATAATCTTTTTCATCAAATCTTCTCTGATTTAGGAATGATACAACTATGCCAGGGTTGTATTTCTGCACCAAAACTAGTTCCATTGCCTGATTGCAAAGTAGCAACTTGACCTCTTCTGAACACCATAGCGTTTCACTATACTGTGTGCGCTTTTAACTCCAAACATTCCAAAATACTCCACTTGTCTGAAATGACACGCTCCTCCAATATATTGAACATTTTTTGGACTGCAGGCTTGGCATGTAACTTCCTTTATTATTGGAGGGGAAGCTCTGTTCAATATTGGTATCTAGAAGCATTGTCTGACCTTTGCAATGAGCTGGTTTCTTCCACAATGACCATACTGATGATAATTTCGTTGCAGAATTAGCCTAACAATCTGCAATCTCCAACTTTTATGATGTAATTTTGCAGGAAAGGGTGCAAATTAGAAAGTTGATGTGACAGTTTTACTTGAGACTCTTTGCCTTGGTGTAAAGCCAACTGCTCTGGATACATTTCTCTTAGACTGTAACATATTGCACAACTTCTGCAACTAACTGGCTTTCTCAACCTCATCATTTCTTCATGCACTTCCAGATTCTGCTTTAATACTTCTGTTTCTGTCAATGCAACAAAGTCCTACCATTCCTTTCTGTTTTCAATTAGGTAGTGTAGAAGGTCTTTTAAACATAACATACATTTATTTTAGACAAGGTCCTTGTCTAAAATAAAACAACCTGGGACCCAGGACCTCTCTTCAGGTCTCTAACCCTCCCAGTCAACCAAATACTGGAGCCCCCCTTCGGTCTAGACCTCAAGAGACGTTGGACCATCTAGACTTGGTCCCCATCCATAACTTGGCAATAGAAAATGACCCAATAATGAGGGGAGACAACTACTTGCTGTTGACCTTAAGGGGCAGCTCTTTGGTAGAAAGCCAAACTCTTTGACCACCCTGTAAGTAGGTGCTGGATCCCTCCGGTGGTTGGCAGCCTTAGCTTGAGCAGCTATTCTTGTTTCTGCAAAGTTATAACACAGTTAAACTTAAGTTAAACCTGAACTGAAGAACCAGTAGTTTAAGTGTGTGGTCCAACAGTTCTATTTGGACCACTATTTTTATGTTTTTATCCCTAATAGTTTATATTCTATTACTGATCATTCTTTTTGTTATGGTTTAATTAATGTAAAGCCTTTTGAATTGGCTCTCATGCACCGCCGCCTCCTTGTTTCTTCCCAGCAAGCCAATAAGTTCTAGACCTTCGCCACTAGATGAACAGCAGACATCCAAAACTTTGGCCAGGAAGGTTTAAACTACAGTTAAAAGTACTCTGAATTGTCTTTGCACTGGATTGTGCTAAAAGAAATAAGGTATCTTCAATGTCAACATCAACAGTATGTTCTTATGAAAATGTTTTTTTATGCCTATTATAGAGGAGAAAACATATTAATTCCATTATATCCAGTACCTTTGAAATGTATCCAAAATACATGGCTTAAATAAGTAAACACCATTCTTTGTTCAAAGGATTTATGAGAAATGTCACTTTATGAATAAATATGCTTTAATTTATCCTTCCAGATAGAATTTAGTCCTTACAGAAATATACTTGCAAAATTAGAAATTGCAGAGAAAATTAAAATACTTTCCAAGTTACTATCTAAATATATATATTCGAAAGAGGGAGAAGCAGCGCAGCCAAAAACAGTTCATGGTCAAAAGTGGTATTATGTCATAAAATAATACCAGTCAGATAAGACATTCAGTAGGAAAGTTAAAAACGTTTATTAAAAAAAACGGACAGAAACAGAACTGACTCAGGCTGCTCAGGATCTGCAGACCTGCAGCGACTGCAGAAGGGGGCTTGACACCGCCCAATCACTGATACTCTGGTTAAACAGAGGATTAGTCCATCTTCTCAAAAATAGGCAGAATCAGCAGATGCACTGCCAATGAGAAACGGCTCTGAGCCATCCAGAGTGTCCCAGATGCAGCATACCCAGTGAAAAGGCAGGACTCCAGGACAGGGATTCAGATCAGACTTGAGTAGTGCTGGAATACTGGAGTCTGCAGTCCGGTCAGGGGTTCCGATCCACACAGGAACGGACAGATCCGAGTTCCAGGGATCCATCAGAGCGTGAAGGCAGGTTCTGGGTCCCATGTGTTGAGCAACCAATCAGACAGAAACACACCTGGTAAGACAGGTACAGAGTCCCCAGTGTGGAGCAACCAGCTCAGACAGAAATGCACCGAGGAAGATAGGTTTAACTGAAATGACACCAAGTCTGGTGTTTTCAATGTAAAAGTTACTGCGTTTTGAAAATCTTGGTACATCAACTTCGAGACCTGGCCACACCCCTTCACCATGCTTAGAAACTCAAAAAAATTATAACTTTAGATCTCATATGCCTTATCTGCATATACACCAACAATGAATTATCCTATTTCTAATACAAACAATCTTAAAGCTACAGTGTGTAATAATTACAGGGATATAAAGTGAGAAATGTAATATATTATACATAACTATGTTATTTATCATCATCTACGAGCTCAGCCTCTTAACCTTAATATTTGCGTTGCCTTAGAATTCGTTATTTATAATTACATAGGAGCGGGTCTCGCAGCCATGGAGGCAGACATCTTTGCGCTACGGCAGCGCAGAGCCAACAAACTAGCCACTACGGGTATTTATTATCTTACGTCTACATGAAATCTATACCCTACACAGATTAATGAAATACTATCTGTAAAATTATCTATGTAAACAAACCTCATCACTTGAGAAGGTAGGTGATGTGGACGTCGTGGAAGACATTTTGTCCCGTAACGCTCGCCGTACTGTTGGGGGGGAGAAGCGGTGGGAGGGAGATGTTCATGTTGCTGCGGTCTGCAGTCTGGACGTTAGATGTCGCTGAAAATTACACACTGTAGCTTTAATTATAAAGAAACCCATTGTCATGATTTTATTCTAAGATCTGACCCACATGCAGAAAACCAATCAGAGAGACCAGGGGGAGGTTTAACAGGTTTATTGAGAGCTGGAAGGGATGGGTCCAGTGCTGCTCTGAACACTGGCGATCCAGGACTGAAAAGAGAAGGGGAAGTTCCTGTGGTTAGTTCAGGCTCAGTGGGAAATTTTGAGCTTCGATTTGCAAAAGGGAGTAAAGGCAATAGGACTCAGGTTTCCAGAAAAGGTGTCTTTCTTTGAATCCAGTCAGTGCAGGTTGTTCCAGAAATTGACAAAAATAACACAAAAATAAAAAAAAAGAAAAGACAAAAATAACAGGATTAAGACTCAGGTTGACAAAAACTCAGTTTGACTCAGCAAAACTTAGCTTGGCTACCCAAAACTAGCAAACACTCTAGCGTCGAGGTAGTAGCAGTCAGCAGCTTAAGAGTCCTCCAGTAATGAGGCAACCATCCGCAGGTGTGTGAGTTTGAATCAATTTGACTGTATGATTTGGTTGAACTGTAAAGTGCCTTGAGATGACTTGTGTTGTGAATTGGTGCTATATAAATAAACTGAATTGAATTGAATTGAGAGGGCCAATGAGAACCAGGTGCCACCTGGTGGTGGAGGGAAAACAAACAAAAACACAACCCACACAGACTGGATTCCTAACACCCATAACTTCATTACAGCTAAGAGCCGGGGGAATGGGCAGCTCAACAGAGTTATGGCTCTGGTTGATTTTGGTAACTGTTTCAAATAGAATTCCAGGATTTGCCTTATTTTACTCTATTAATGAGGAGAAATATGCTGCTATTGCTTTACAAAGTGTAATTTTATACAGCAGTGAACTGTTTTTCCAGACTAGGTAGGAATCTGGTAGGTGTGTAAAGCGCCATTTTCTCTCCAGTTTCCTAGTATTTTGCTTGAACTGTGCAGCTCTGCATTAAACCATTGAGCCAGCTTTCTATTTTTGACATTTCTTTTTTTTCTCAAGAGAAAACTAGTAACCCCATCAACAAAATAATCAATTTTTGAAGGGAGAATAAACTAAATGTTTACCCTGTACAGCATTGTTCAGTGACACAGAGGAGAGAGAAAATAGAACAGATTCTTTAAAATATATAACTGATATTGATCTGCTGAAGTGAAACCTTTTGAGGATGAGAACTCTGTATAGTATGTTTACTGTTTGTAATGTTGAGTTTTTCCTAATACAGGATATTACTGAGTTTGACCTCAGAGCTCAAATATACTCAGCTTATGTAAAAAAAAACTGAGTTTGCTGTAAAATATAAATCTGATAATATTAAAGTTGTAACAGCAAAACCGCAATTGGTCCATAATTTAGCTTAGTGTACTTAAGAACTATCATAATCTGGGATAGAAGGGATTCAATGCAATATTAGCATCATGATGTGTCATTACTGTTGTGTTTGTTTTTAACAGCGTTGCTAGTGTCGCCAACAGTTTGCAAATTAAGGCAACATCTGTATGAATTATTTCCCTACAGGGAGTCATTGCAACCATGTTTGCATATACAAGATAATAGACATTTACCCATGTATCACACAGAAGGCTGCATCAAAGACTGGTTATACTGTAACATCAGCACTTTCTACTGCAGTCCTTAGAGCAGCGTCATGGCAGAAAAGGTCATGCTGGGACTTTTGTTTCTTCAATGTAAGTGAATTTATGTTTTTATCTGGTGGTATTGAAACCTTTTAGTAAAGCAATACTGAAAACTTTGATTTTTAAATCCATCTTCCAGACTGGGTGGTCCTCTCCACCTGCCTCCAACATCAGTACTATTTTGTGAATCAATCTTTGACTTGGACTGAAGCTCAGACCTACTGCAGGCAGAAGCACACAGACCTGGCCTCCATCCTAAACTCTGAGCAACAAAACCAACTTATCGGCAATCTTACATCTGCTGGACACAGCTCTGATGTCTGGATTGGTCTGTTTAGTAAAATCCACTGGAAATGGTCTGATGGTTACACTGGGAGTGGAGCTGACTACAGATGCTGGAGTACTTCAAATCCACCTGGTTTTAGTCATTCTAATGAGTGTTATGCGTTGTATCATACCAGAGTGGTACATGGTTTGATGCTAGGTGTTCAAACAATCGTCCGTTTTTATGTTACAATGGTAAAAATGATAAATTATGAGACACCAGTATTTAGAGCATTATTTTAAGATGTAGAATCTCTATTCAACCTTTTTCCTACAATGTCATCACTAACAGGTTCAGAGTTGGATCCTGAATTTGTTTATGTGAATACACTGATGAGTTGGTCCAGTGCTCAGATGTACTGCAGAGAGAACTTTACTGACCTGGCCACCATAACAAATTACACACAAAACCAGAGAGCCAAGAGCCTGATACCGTATGATCATTATCCATGGATTGGTCTATATAGAGATCCAGATCATCACTGGTCTGATGGGAACAGCATCCTCTTTACCAGCTGGGATTCAGTCCTTAATCGGATTGGCTCAATGACGGTCATTTGCGGAGTTACATCTACTGGGAGATCAGGGAGATGGAAGTTTTTACCCTGTGAAACAAAATTACCAGTTGTTTGTTATAGTGCTCCTGGTGAGTGTGTTTTTAAATCCATACGATGATGAGTTTGATTTTTGTCGTAATGTTGCCATCTTCAAACTTTTTATAAAGTTCAGTAAATGAAACATATTTAAATCTTCAAAGATTCAGAAAATAATATCTAATTAGTTTTTCACTGAAGTCCCTATGATGTTAATGTAAAGGTGAACGCCTTTTTTTTTTATTTACATTGGGCCCTTGATTTTACGTTATTACATCATGTTCTACTAACCCATATAAGTTTTGTGTCATTTGGAGCCGTTCTGAAGATATTTGGTTAGGTTATATCCAGAGAGCAAGGAGAGGTTAGAGGCGACTCTGGGAGCTTAGTTCACCAACAGAGCTTTTCCTGTTTTACCACTGAGAGAGCGGAAACAACTGGCAGCTTGCTGCTCTGGTCTCCTCTGGACTCCTTACAGGAACAGTCAGCCTGCCCGTCCACCCTGTAACGAAGCAAAAACACAAAGACCTAACATATTCAGGATATCAGATAGTATTGTAACAGTCCTACTCAGAATTATTTATTTGAAACTTAATTACATTTCAATGTGTTATTTATTTAAATGTGTAAAAACCTGATAGCAAAATGTAAAACCCCATATTTTAAATCAGTCATAAAACAGGTGGTGAGACTCAGACTGCATGTAGACGACTCGGTGGATCTGAACGATCCTGTTCTAAGAGGAAATATCCTGAGAGAGGCAAGTTTGAAATTATGACAGAAATCAGAAATCAATATTTAACTTTGATATTAATTTTCAAAAATCTATATTTGTATGTATGTATTCCAATGTTGTCCTGCAGCTCCGGAGCAAACTGCAGGAGAACAGAGTGAGTGGAGTCACCCTAAAGTGGAGAGAGCAGTCTGATGGGAAAATCTTCAAAAAACAGAAGAAAGAATTATGACCTGAAATATTAAAACATGTTCGCTTTATCCTAGATGAAAATCTACTTTTTATCATTAAGAAGTACAGTAATAGCTCATAACCTTTTTGCTGCTATGCTGACAGTTGCAATATCATAAAAAAATCTAAACAATGTGAAGACAATATGTGCATTTTGTGGTGTTGGTTAAGACTTTATGACATATAAGAGTGAATATTAATTAAAGCAATTTTTTTCATGATCTACGGTTTTGCAGTTTTCTGATCATTTTTGGTTTGTGTGCATTTGTCTGTAAAATCTTGCTGTTTTCAGGTCCTATTTTTGTTTATTAAACATGAGAGGTTTTCCTGAAAGTTTTTAATATGACAAATATTTGGGTTTCTAATGTTATAAATAACTTTAATCTGCCTGCTAACCAGGATTCTTGGCCTCTCACACTCCAGGTGGGCTTCTTGACCAACTGTTTAAAATTAATTTATTTCCACCAATTTAGTAAATTAGGCCATGACTATTAGCATAGTCATTAATAACCAACCAAAGAAAAGTGTCTCTATTCAAATGTTACCAAGAGCAGGGTGACTTTGACCTGAGTGAAAAATCATTCGCTGCACAATAAACACAAACTACAAGAGGTTAAAAAAACAATGTCTTTATTTGTAACTGTCAGGACTCCTGTCTGTGTGTTTGTGTTCCTGTGTTTGTCTCCCTTCCTCCACCAGGAGGTGCCTGGTTCTGGTCCGCCTACTCACACACCTGCTGATGGTTTCCTCGTTAATAGAGTGTTCTTAAGCTGCTGACTGCCGCTACCTCGACTCCAGAGTGTTTGCCAGTTTGCCACCACAAAAGACTCAACCCACGCCAATCTCGATGGTCGTTGTTTTTCTCTCGTTTCAACCTCTCAATGTCTTTTCGCCCTGGCTCTCGAGAACATCAAACTGGACGCCCTTTCTAGGCAGTTGTCCCCGGAAGAATCTGAGGAGTCAGCTGCTCCCATCCTGCTTCCTAGCTGCTCTGTTGCTGCAGTAACCTGGGAGATTGAGGATCTGGTTAAACAGGCCCAACTGACTGAACCTGATCTCGGAACCGGGTCTCCTAACAGAATCTATGTACCTTCCTCCATCCGAGCTCCGGAGTGTAATCAATTGGATTCATTCGTCTAAGTTTTCTGCCCATCCAGGGATCAGTCAAATGGTAGCCCACATCAGTCGGCGCTTTTGGTGGCCCTCCTTGCTAAAGGATGTTAAGGAGTTTGTTTTGGCCTGCCCGACCTGCGCTCGCAACAAACCCTCTCATCAACCTCCTTCCGGACTGCTTCAACCTGTGCACGGTTTTCCATCCTTGCAACAAAACTAGCAGCAGTGGTGAAGTTTGGAGATGCAATCCACCTCTTAAATCTCTCTTTTCCCTCCTCTAATTTATCCAGAAGTTCTGCAATCGCACTTTTTCTCTCCGTCCCAGCTTGGTGGTCGGTTGCATTTTTAGCCTTCCCTTGCCGAGAGTGGGATTCCCCTTTCCCAATTTTTCTTTTTCTTTTATGACAACCTCTTATTACAAATCAAAAAAGCAGGCAATCCTTTCACATTCATAATGGAAGCAAATGATTCAGTCTATTTGAATCGTCTTTTCTTATTCGCTATCTTTTTTATTTTTCCCCCTTTGGAATCTATGGTCTGAGACACACCTGTAGCTTTATGTGCCTGGGACCACGCCGCGATGGTTGCAAGTTAAGTCCACTGATCTCTATAAATATGACGCAAATTATTTTACAATTTATTTATTATACAACTGTTTACAACACTAGAAAAAAAGATTTATTTTTGTTTGACTTTCTACACACCATATTAAGACAAAGAAATAAAAAAAGGTAGATTTTCATAAATATTTGAAAAGCTCCAGGGAGCCGCAAGAGGAGAGCTAAAGAGCCGCATTCGGCTCTGGAGCCGCGGGTTGCCGACCCCCGCCCTAGTCACAGGCTCCCCTCAGGGCTGCGTCATGAACCCCCTGCTGTTCACCCTCATGACACATGACTGCGTTCCCAGGTACACCACCAATCACATGGTGAAGTTTGCAGACGACACCACGGTGGAGGGCCTCATCAGAGATGACAACGATGTGGACTACCGAGAGGAGGTGGAGCAGCTGGTGGTGCAGAGATAACAGCTTGATCCTGAATGTGGAGAAGACAAAGGAGATCATCTTGGACTTCAGGAAGAACCGGCCTAACCACGCTTCACTGGTCATCAACAGCTCAGCTGTAGAGGTGCTCAGCAGCACCAAGTTCCTCGGGCTTCACATGACAGACACCCTCACCTGGAATGTAAACACTACCTCACTCTTCAAAAGGGCCCAGAAGTGCATGTACTTCCTGCGGAGGATGAGGAGAGCTGTTACGTTTATTCAATGATGATTATAAAATTAATGTGTGCTTATGAAACATTTTTGCAAGGGGATGCTCCACTCCTGTGTCATGATTCAGTCAGGAGACCATCCTGCCTTGTCATTCTGATGGAGCAGTCTGTCTTCATGAACTGATCAATTGTTCTGTCAGAACAATACTCTGTTTGTAACCATGCATTATATTCTGTTAATAAACGCTCTGCGGAGGAGATCCAGTGGGAGACAGTGCATTTGAGTCTGGGGGTTCAACTGTCTCTCCTTCCATAATTGTGTATTTCAGTTCTTCTTAAGCAAAAACCTAAATTTTATGAACCCGACATTTTGGTGCCGAAACCCGGGAGTTAAGATCCAATTAACCGTGTTGGACCAAGGCCAAGAATCTGTCAACAGCCATCCCCCCTTCGCCGGACGGGGCCAGTTTTGTCCAACCCTGCCCTGGGCATCTTGGTGACGACTCCAGTGGAACTGATTCTACACGACAAAGGGTAGGCCTGAAGCTTTTGATCAAAAGTTGGTCTAGGACCATTTAAGTTACAGCTGTAATCGCAAGAATATTTGACAAGACAAAGTCTTCTTGACGGATATGGCATCTGGGTATTCTGTGCGTTAGAGTATGGGACTGTGTTGTTCTCGAGATAGTAAGGTTTGCAGCTGCTGCAGCAGGGATATTTGACAGATACGGCATCTGGGTATCCAGTGCGTGCGAGGGCCTGGAGTTGGAGATTCCAAAGTGTACACGTAACGATAGGTGTTGTCTATGTTGGTTAAAATAAAAAAATATATAATAGGCCTTAAAATAGATGTCACTGTGTGAGAGTGTGTGAGGAAACAATCGAAACTTTCAGGTTCTGTTGTTTCATGCTAACGCAGCAGGGGTTAATACAGTACAACTCTTGTGGATGCAGAGGCAAGAATTTCTCACCTGAAAAGGTAGAAGCAGAAATTATCACAACAGTTTTTGGGTACTGTCCTCTTGAATAAACATCCAGTGCGTAGAATACCCTAGGTGTTTGTACTGGAGTAAATTCTTTAAAATGGGTGAAGGTCAAAATAAATTTAGGGATAATTTAAAATCTACGATTAGAAGTTTGTAGAAGTGCAGGATCCAACAAAAAATAAATACCTGAATATATGGTTTAAAAAAAAATATGGGTTTGAGGTACGCCTCTATTCCAAGATAAAATAATAAGAACTAAATGATAAAATAATAGAACTAAAGTGAGCAAGGGAGGTAAAAGAATTAAAAAGGATGGGTTCAGGATAGAGTGTAGGGAAGATCATAAGGGGTATGGAAAGTTTGTGTCAGATTGATCCACGGAATTTAAAATACTTGTTGAAGTGTAAGTAAAAGTATGAAATAGATGGTGTGTGGAAGTAGATCAGTGGAGAAATGTTATGTGCCAGCTAAAAGCAAGCACTAGTGCAAAAATAGAAAAATCAATAAATAAATATATAAATAAATAAATGAGCTCCAAATGGTGAGGTGTAAGTATAATACATGCGCAAAGTAGATATGTTATTGATGATCTAATGTTGTGTTTGTCCGTCTTTTAATGTTATGCGTTTCTGTCTTTAAAGTCATGTTTGTGCGTCCAAAAAACAATGAAACACAGTTTAGAGGGACACAGCTTGAATTTGCAGCAGTGGGGGGGGGGTATCTGTCGGTGGATCGGTGACTGCAGCATTCCTAATGCGCCTAATAACCCACAAGAAAATTATTTTAGTCATGCAAGCTACGTACAGGGAATAAAAAAAAATTATAGGGATTAAATAAGTGCATTGTGCAAGCTTAAATATAGAAAAAGCTATCAAGTGTAGTTTGGACCATGATTGGGCTCAAGTGAGGGGCTGGTGGTCACAGGCAAAAAAAAGAAATTGGTCACTGATGAAGAGGGATTCACGGTGGAAGCTGATTTTGTGTTAAGCCCAGACTGTCCAGTTAATCTATTAGGCAGACATTTGTTGAGGAAATTGCAATTAGTGCTAGAGCCTTCAGACAAAGGGGTAGTCGTGAAAAGATATACATGCTGCAGGGGAAGTTACTCCAGAGAAGCAGCTGACACACATGTGATACATTCAGGCTCATTCCCAAAAACATTAATATTTCTAGCAATTAATGGACAGGCAGTTAGTTCCTAAATCACAATACAGGCCAAGGATAAAACAATATCTGCTAAAAATGTAAAGCAAAGGACAGTATAAAACCAGTTATAAAAATTTTAGCTGGTGCAGAAATAAGTTTGTTGTTTGGGCCTACACTGTTCACACTTGATCACTGCTGCAATTTAGAAATGGAAATGTTCATTTTCAATGCTAAGCTGCTGCTCATTCACTGTGTGAAAACTTTATTAACAAAAAGTAAATAATGTTGTCTAAGTCTAAATGAGTTTTATTTTTTGTGGCTCCCTAGTCCTCTACACCCCCCTGAGGTTCCATCTTGGGGAGGAGAACTGATTAATATGCAGCACAGTGATTGGGATCCACTTTGTCTTTAATGTCACTGATGTGTAACTTGCAAATTTACACAGTCTGCAATGTTTTACCACGTTATCCCTTTCATGCCGCAACCATGTTTGGGTTTCTGTTGAGACTTTTTTCCTCTTTATAGTTTAGAGTTTTTGTTCCTCAGAGGAAAAATATGGCACTCTTTCTTCTGCAGTAATGATTGTGATTGGTCTGCTACCTTAATCCCGCCCCTTTATATGTGTAAATTCCCAAATTCATGATCAGTCAAAGCTGGGTTGAGGTAGCGAGTTGATAAATGGCTTGGTGGTACCACTGATCCTGATTACTGTTATTGTGGACCGATAAAGCTTGATATGCTGGGAGTAATGAATAGCTTGAGGTAGCTCCATGGGACGGGCTTTAGGCAGATACTGAAGTCTTCAGGAAGAGGAAACAAGGTTTGGCTTGGGTCTGTTGATTCGAGTGCAGATCAACTTAGATGGAGTGAAATAAAGAGGCTGGACAATGAAGCTTCATCCCCTTTTGCAAAAGTGAGAGCAGCAGCAGCAGAACGCATCTGCCAACAGCAACTCTGACCTCCTCTTCAACACAGGCTCTTTTTATCATCTTCATCAAGGAGAATCTTACTATTTCACACAGCCAGTCCCATAGAGTGATCATACTCCCTACATTCCCATCTCCATGTGTAGAGTTGTTTCCTGTTTTTTCTGCTTCTACAAAATCAACTCTTCCTGTGTGTGTGTGTGTGTGTGTGTGTGTGTGTGAGCCAGGTCATTCTCAGCCTTCCACTTGCACATGTTTTCTACACTCTTTTCTGTAAATCTACCCTGATACATATGAAAAATAAGTTTTGCTGCAGCTTTAACTTAGCTCTTTGTTTCTTTTAGCTTAAACATGTATATATATCTTCAATTCCCCCTTTTGAACTCTCTTAAGAGTTCACCCACTAATAGTAAATCAAACACATGTTAGAACAGTATCTATAGTGAATGTTATTCAGTAAATATAGCAAAGGTTAAAAACCAGTGAATTAAACATGCATGATTTCAATGTCACCTTTAAACAAAGCCATTAATGTCTGCTCATGACCAGGATATTAATCATAGAAGAAAACTTTAAACGCTGTTTCTTTCAAAATCATAGAATCATGGAATAAACAAACAGTCCCCATGGAGATGTATCATTACTCAGGGATCAAAACTAATCACAATCAAAACTTCACAGACCAAATGTTCTCACTCAAGACCACATATTCAGCATTTAACTAAAATTTGGGTTTCATCTAATTAAAGGAAAGCTGTTTTAGTTTCCTATGTGCACATTATTTTATTTTCCTTAGACTAGGTAACATAAGGCTATAAATCTAATCAGGCCAAATTCATACCATCTCACTCGCACCTACAGTGGGTACTGGTTGGAAATGGACGGTTTCCTGCGTGATTTCTGCGTGATTCCTGCGTGAATCACGTTGTATTTCCTGAGGCCAGTTTTTTTTATTTCAAAAAGAACTGCAATGTACCCGGATAACCACCAGGTGGCACTTGGGAGCTCTGCCGTGCTAAAGGTGACGTTTGTGGGCCTGCAGTCAACTGAAAAGCAGGTTTATTGGGGATCTTGGTGTGATATTGTGCTATTTTATGATGTTTTTGATTAAAATAAAGTTAATGAATTAATATAACATAGTGACTGCATTATCTGCGAGTATCTATTTTTTATAATGCTGTGACGTTTCGGGCATTCTTTTTTTAACCTTCATTTTCATCCAGTATCCAGTCCTCACTATCTGGGATGTGCATGATACCAACATTTACTTCTGTATGAACTTTAGAAATGCGACCGCGTGACTTCACAGTGTTCAGCTGTCACATGATTATTAAATGATGTAGTTATCATATCATGCGTCAGTAACGGGGAGGTTACCTGTTACAGGTGCATGAACACTCTGCTCTTTGAGCTCACTCATGCAGTCTGAGCTTGTTTTGAAATTAAATGTATTAATTAATAGTAGATTATTATAGGCTACTTATAGCTACAGGATATTTGATGCCATGTTATGCAGAAATAATGCTTCTTATATCTTGATCTAAATTCACTAATCTGTGGTAAACTAAAACACTCAGATCTTTCTTTCTGTCATTTTGTGTGCGTGTGTGGTATCTGCAATCCATTGGGAATCCCAGAGGGAGGGAGGGGGGTTCATGCAACATCATTCCATCACCGTTTCTGGAAGGGGTTCCCCAAGCTCGGTATCCAATCAGCGTCGTCATAGTTCCTGTGCTGTAACTGTAACGCTCGGATCTTTCTGTCATTTCATTATAACTTTTTGTTAAATATTCAAATAAATAAGATGGACTTTAAACTAGCAGACACGTTTGGACTTTTGCCATTTAAATTTTTTATTTAATTTGAAAAACGAAAGAAATGGAAATGGGGTTTTTACAGGTTTGCTTAAAAAAAGATTTATATAGTAGCCCATAATATAATAGTAAAACATAAAGTCCGGAAAATGTTTCATAGAAAATGTTTTTTATTTGCATTTCAACTTCCCTTCAACGTTGTCAAACTTTTCACCAGCAGCCTTCCATTCTTCAGCTTGAAGTAGACGCAGTAAATTTTTTCCTGGGTCATTGGAGTAAATATGGGCTTCCCAAAATTCCAGCCAAGTTCTCTCAGGTCCTTTCTCACTGTACATAACCCTATCGTAATGTTGTGCCTTCGTTGTAGAAGCACTCTCACTTTCCACAACTATAATGCGGTTCACTTTTCACGGTCTCGTTGCTTCATGGATTTGCATCATGCATTGTTAAACTTTATTGTCAAACATAATCGATGGTGGCATGTCGGTTTATAAGGATCTTTTGGCCCAGAAGAAAAAAGAGCGACAACAACTATTGATAACTATGTTCTTCTCTCCAAAACACACACCTGCAGCGCAGGCTTTGGAAGAAAAAAACACCACAGAGCAGAGTCAGGATGCAGCTGTTCCGTCAGGACAGCAGTGAAACACTGTACTGTACTGTACACGTCAGTCACTATTTGTCCTTCTGTACTTTGTATTTTTTTTCATAATCAATTTTCATTTTCTACCGTTCCAATCCGTCACAGCGGGGCGGTGCTGATCACTGCAATATTAACCCTTCATTTCATATTGATGATTAAAATTATTACTTATTTATTTATAACTATATTATTTTACAGTACAGTAGAGTAGTTAACGTTTATACCATACTTTTATTTGTTAAACAAATGCTTGGGCCTGTAAAAAGTTTTTGTTCCTTGATTTCAATGTTGTATGGAGTATTTCTTTGTATGATAACTGTAAAAAAATAAAGGTTTCTACTTCACGGATTTCAACTATCGCGGGTTCTTTTTGGAACGTAACCCCCGCGATAAACGAGGGTTCACTGTATTTAAAATGGGAATACTCCAGATTAGCTCACTGATTTGTGGGTCGATCACAGCCATCTCTGATAACAGCTTAGAAACGCCACTATTCATCGGGGCAGCAAGCAGCATTCTTGCATAATGTGCCCAAAAAGCTTGGGGGTTGGGTCAAACAAAGCGGAGTAAACTAAAACATCATTGCCTTTCAAGCTTGTTGTATCAGGCATCATAGCGTCCTTTTCCAGATCAAACTGAAAATTTTACCAGCTAGATAATAATAATAATAATGATAATAATAATAAAAATAACAAAACTAGTATAACAATACGCCTATTATTATCAGAGTAAGATATTGAGGCTGAAAAATGATAATCCCTACGGTCCAATGTAATTCCTTGGAAAGGTGGAGCGCACATCAGCTGATCTTAATAAAAGAAAGACGGCATAAAATAAATGTTACGTGTCAAACAGCATAATAGGCTAGTATCCGTAAAATATATAAATAAGTTAAATAAGTTATTGTACAACTTTTGAAATCATAGGCCATCAAGTTATTAAAAAAAATAGAAAAACATTTAAGGCAACAATAATTAACTCAGCCACAGCTGGGACCGAACCTTCAACTTTTTGCACTGCAGACCATTCACTCTAGCCACTATGCTATCAGCTCTCAACACATTGAAGCCCTCCCAGTCTGCTATTTGAGCTATCTAATCCTGACTCATGGGACGCCAAAATGGACTCAGACTGCCACCTAGTGGCTATAGTAGTCAGATGTTTTTCATGCAATTCGTGAAACACGGAGAGCGTGAGTGAAGTGCCAAGACTCTGTCAGACTCTGTAGCCTTGAATGTTTGTGTATGAGAAAACATCATTCCCCATTGGACCCCTGTGTGTCCTTCGATTCCTTAACCATGTGCGTCAGTGTGTTAGTGAGTGAAGGTGTGTGTGTGGGTGTGTGTTAATCTATGTGAGTGGATCTATATGTGGAAAACTGTTCCACAGTCATCCTGCTACTGGTCTTGGAAGAGAAAGTATCTTGGAGCAGTGATCCTCTCCAACATGCAAAACAGCTCAATGTTAGGACATGTCCATCAGGTTACCCTCTGCTATTACATCAGCTTTGAACCATAAGAGTCTTGGGGCCCAGGTTTCCCCACACCCCCTGAAGGATAGTGTAAAAAGTTTCTTTCTGTCGGCTATGAACGATACGAGACAAGTTCGGTGTAACAATAGCTTTCTTTACTGACTGCCGTAATGGCTGCTCACACGGAATACAGGAACCGGTGACATCCCCGAGCATACAATATAGTACGGTGGCCAGTGTTGGACAAACAGTGTATAGTCATTTCTGAAATGATCTACATCTTTTCCTTTAGCTAATAATCTAAATTTACAGAGGAAGAGGAAACAAAAACTTTTTTTTTTTTTTCATTACCACAAACCGATCGAAGACTGGTCCTTCACCTAAGTCTTAAACGTAACTGCACTTAACGGGTGTGCCCCACTAACTAGTGGGTGCACATAGCAACCAGGGATAGCTACTGAAGTTTAACGATGCTGGCAGAAACAAATGAAGCATTGCACAACTTGGTAGATAACCTGCCGGGATTCATCAATACTGTAATAAACATATAAAGAGAGACACAGTATAATACATGACAGACAATACTGTACATGGGATAATTAACTTTTTTTTTTTTAAAGTCTTCTTACAAATATTTTGGATTGGGTCTGCAGTTACGACCCGAACGAGTGGTGTATGGTCCGCCATGCAGGATGGGCCCTGCTGAGGTAATTCAGGAGTGAAAGGGGGTGGTGGGCTTGGGATGTTGGGCTCTGGAGCGTGGTGTGTGTGTGTCGTGTCCTCCATTGGAGGAGGGATGGCAGCCCGCCGTGGGCTTGGGGCATCGTGCTTCGGTGTGTGTCGTGTTGTGTCTCCCACTGGGGGATAGCCGGCGTCCTGCCACCCCGGGTCGTGGGGCTGGATCAGAGGTGGTAGGGGCTCTGCCACAGGGAGGATGTGGCGGCGGTTTCTCCTGTAGGTCTTGCCGTTGGCCTGGATGACATAGGATCGTGGCTCCTTGCACACATCTGTCACAGTGCCGAGTTAGTCGTAGCCTCTTTCTGTTTGCATGCGGATGACCTGTCCCTCTTGGAGGGGCTGTAGCGCGCGGCTGGACTTGTCATAGTGACGTTTCACCGTCAGTCTTTTTTGAAGGAGGTGGCTGTGGATGTGCCTGCAATTTCTTTGCGACGGGCTGTAGCAGTGCACTGCTCACCGGGATATCTGTCTGGACATGAGGCGGTCAGCTGGGGACCCCAGCACCATGTCACGGGGAATGTTTCTTAGGTTCAGCAGGTTGAGGAAGACATCAGATCCATCTCTGTGAGACTTCTCCATGAGTTGCATAGCACTCCGTACAGCCATCTCTGCAAGCCCGTTTGATTGTGGAAATTCAGGGCTGCTGGTGGTATGAGTGAAGTCCCATTGTTTGGCAAACTCCTGGAACTGCTGGCTAGTGTATTGGCAACCGTTGTCAGTGAGCAGTATGTGTGGCACACCATGCACAGAGAAATGTCTCTTAATCTTCGTTATAACTGCCGCCGATGTCATGTCGTGTAGGAGGTCCACCTCAAACCAGCCAGAGTAGGAATCCACGAGGACCTGGTAGTGCTTCCCGTGCCAATCAAAAATATCGGCTGCCACTGTGGACCATGGGAGCTCTGGGACGGGGTGGAGTGTGAGGGGTTCTTTCTGCTGATGTTTCTCAGTGCTGTTCCATACCGTGCATGAGAGTAACTCCTCTGCGATGTCCTTCGACATATCGGGCTAGAAGATGACGCTCCTGGCTCTGCGTTTGGTGGCATCGACACCCGGGTGGCCCTTGTGAACGATGTTGATGTACTCTCTCTGTAGGGCGCGGGGATTGACTGCTTTGTGGCCTTTCCTGATGACACCATCCTCCACACTGAGCTCGTCTCTGAAGGGAAAGAAAGGCGCGATGGAAGCCTGGAGTTGTCCTTCTCTGGGTGGCCATCCTCTGTGGATGACTGTGCTGAGGGTTTGCAGCACTTCATCCTGCTCCGTGTGCCTTTTCAGCTCCTCCAGACGGGCCGTGGAAATGCACTCGACAGTCATGACTTCAAACTTCGTGGCCTCGGACTGGCTCTGTGGTGTCTTTGTGCATGGAGCTCTGGAGTGGATGTCTGCAAGATACATGTGCTTACCCTTTTTGTAGACCAGGCTAATGTTGTAGCTTTGCAGGCATAGCAGCATCCTCTGTAGCCGGGAAGGGGCGGTGTGAATGGGCTTCTTGACGATGGTGACCAAGGGCTGGTGGTCTGTTTCCACGATTATGGGCTTTCCGTAAACATAGTCTCTGAATTTAGTGCAGGCGAAGATGACAGCCAGCAGCTCTTTTTCGATCTGGGCATACTGTGTTTCGGTGTCGGTAAGGGAACGAGAAGCGAAGGCTATTGGTCTGCCATGTTGTAGACATGTGGCACCTAGACCATGGGATGATGCGTCACAGGTGAGTGTGACTGGCTCCTCAACGTTGTAGTATACTAAGACTGGAGGGCTCGACAGGCAGGCTTTCAGGCGGTCAAAGGCCTCTTGGTGCTGCTGAAACCAACACCAGGCTGTCTCCTTGTGTGTGAGCTGTCTCAGGGGTGCTGCGATCTCGCTAAGGTTCTGTATGTACTTGCCGAGGTAGTTGACCATGCCAAGGAACCGCTGCAGGGATGTGACATCCGTGGGAACAGGCATTGCATTGATGGCAGCTGTTTTTGTAGGATCCGCCTTGAGGCCTTCACATGTGAAGATGTGTCCCACATAGGATACCTGTTCTAGTCGGAACTTGCACTTTGCAGGGTTTAGCCTGAGGTTGACTTCTCTTGCATGTGTAAGCCCTTTTTTTAGATTGGCATCGTGTTCGGCGACAGTGCATACACCAATGATGATGTCGTCGACAATGACTGAACATGGGTAACCTGCAAACAGCTGTTCCATTGAGCGCTGAAACACTTCACTAGCAGAATTGATCCCAAAGGGCATGCACAGGAACCTGAAATGCCCGAACGGGGTGCTGAACGTGGTGAGCATTGAGGATTTCATATCAAGACGCACCTGCCAGAAGGAATTCTTGGCATCTAGAATGGAAAACACAGTGGCTCCTGCCATCTGTGCTGCTACCTCTTCCATGCTGCGCATTGGGTGGTGGGGCCTCTTCAATGCTGTGTTGAGGTCTTTTGGATTGATGCACAGCCTGATCTCATTCTTGTCCTTCTTGTGTGCCGCCACCATGGATGAGACCCAGTCAGTTGGCTCAGTGACAGGTGTTATAACACCTATACGCTGCATGCGCTCCAGCTCGTCCTTGACTCTCTCTCGCATGGCCACAGGTATGCGGAGGGGGGGCGCACTACAGGCTGCACATTGGGGTCCAGTTTCATGGAGTACAGGACAGGAAGTTTGCCCAGCTCGTCGCTGAACAGGTCGTTGTACTGGGCTAGTATGTGAGAACTGAAGCCTGTGTTACCTTCCACGCCGACTTGGTGGACATCAGGGCTCATTTTGACTATGCCCATGTTCTTGCGCGCCCTGAAACCTAGCAGCGGTTGCACCTCCCTGTCCACCACATAGAAAGGCAACGGATGGTGCTGCTCCTTTAGGCAACATGGCAGCATAACCATGCCGCTGGTTTCGATCCTGGCGCCCCCATAAGCGACAAGACTGACAGTTTTCCCCTGCTTGACTAGCTGTTCTCCATCTGCCACTGTTTTATAAGTCTTTAGTGACATTACATTGCATCTCGCCCCTGTATCAACTTTCATTTCAAGACGTCTGTTGTTTATGTCCACGGTGACAAATCCCTCATCCTTCTCTGCTGTCACAGAATCAACACGGTTCACTTGGTTAGCTATTTCTACACCATCCACATAGAACGTCCCGTCATCACATGACGATTCAGCCACCTCGATTTCGTGTACAGATTTCTTCTCGCAGCTCTACCTTGTTGGCTGTGTGGTTTGGATCTGCAGCAATGTTTGTAATGGTTGGATTTCCCGCAGCTGTGACACTGTTTTCCAAAAGCAGGGCAGCTTTCCCGCTTAGCTACATGGCTGCCTCCACAGTTTGAGCAATTTGTGGTCTGTGGAGTGTACGGCGGCTTGGGTTTGGCTGAGCTACCTGGGGCTGGCTTGACTGCATCAATGCTGGTAGCTGCTGTTGCTAGCGTTTTGCTGCTTTCCTCAGTCATCTCATGGATTTGGGTGATTGAGATGGCTTTGGCCAGAGTGAGCTCGCTGTCCCTTAACAAAGCTTTCCTTAGAGTGTCACTGGTGACACCACAGACGATGCGGTCACAGATTAGCTCGTCTGTTATCTCTCCGAAATGACAGCACTTAGCTTTGATCCTCAGATCCCTAATAAATGATTCAACAGTCTCACCTTGCCTCTGGTTTCTTGTATGAAACTTGTTTCTGTCCATTGTCCTGTTGTTTTGAGGGTTGCAGATTTCAGCAAACTTTCTTTTTAGGCATTCAGGGTCCTCTCTGGACTCGGCAGGAGAGACAATCCTGAACTGTCCTTCACCGTCGGGAAGGTGCACCTCTGGGGCGTAGACAAACTAGCGCTCCCGCTCGATGGCCTCCGGTCCTGCGATGTTGAGGAGAATGTAGGCCTGGGTTTTGGCCGGCTTGTCATAATGTGCCGCGGCAATGAAGATATCATACTCCCTTTCAAAAATTCGTCAATTCTCTGCGATATTTTTATTAAAAACGAAGGATTCGGGTCTGCGAAAACCATCCATCACGGGGAAGAAAAGAGACCCGCCGATGTAGCTGTTGTAGTAGATAACAAACAAAACTCCGCGTAACAACGGACTATACTGCACTAATGCGGTAGATAAAAATAATCCTGCCGGCGAGAAGGTTCGTCTGGCTTCTGACACCATGTAAAAAGTTGCTTTCTGTCGGCTATGAACGATACGAGACAAGTTCGGTGTAACTATAGCTTTCTTTACTGACTGCCGTAACGGCTGCTCACACGGAATACAGGAACCAGTGACGTCACCGAGCATACAATACAGTACGGTGGCCAGTGTTGGACAAACAGTGTATAGTCATTTCTGAAATGATCTACAGATACACTATATTGCCAAAAGTATTTGCTCACCTGCCTTGACTCACATATGAGCTTAAGTGACATCCCGTTCCTAATCCATAGGGTTCAATATGACGTCGGTCCACCCTTTGCAGCTAGAACAGCTTCAACTCTTCTGGGAAGGCTGTCCACAAGGTTTAGGAGTGTGTTTATGGGAATTTTTGACCATTCTTCCAGAAGCGCATTTGTGAGGTCGCACACTGATGTTGGACGAGAAGGCCTGGCTCTCAGTCTCCGCTCTAATTCATCCCAAAGGTGTTCTATCGGGTTGAGGTCAGCACTCTGTGCAGGCCAGTCAAGTTCATCCACACCAGACTCTGTCATCCATGTCTTTATGGACCTTGCTTTGTGCACTGGTGCACAGTCATGTTGGAAGAGGAAGGGGCCAGCTCCAAACTGTTCCCACAAAGTTGGGAGCATGGAATTGTCCAAAATGTCTTGGTATGCTGAAGCATTCAGAGTTCCTTTCACTGGAACTAAGGGGCCAAGCCCAGCTCCTGAAAAACAACCCCACACCATAATCCCCCCTCCATCAAACTTTACACTTGGCACAATGCAGTCAGACAAGTACCGTTCTCCTGGCAACCGCCAAACCCAGACCCGTCCATCAGATTGCCAGATGGAGAAGCGCGATTCGTCACTCCAGAGAACGCGTCTCCACTGCTCTAGAGTCCAGTGGCGGCGTGCTTTACACCACCGCATCCGACGCTTTGCATTGCACTTGGTTATGTATGGCTTGGATGCAGCTGCTCGACCATGGAAACCCATTCCATGAAGCTCTCTGCGCACTGTTCTTGAGCTAATCTGAAGGCCACATGAAGTTTGGAGGTCTGTAGTGATTGACTCTGCAGAAAGTTGGCGACCTCTTCGCACTATGCGCTTCAGCATCCGCTGACCCCGCTCCGTCAGTTTACGTGGCCTACCACTTCGTGGCTGAGTTGCTGTCGTTCCCAAACACTTCCATTTTCTTATAATACAGCTGACAGTTGACTGTGGAATATTTAGGAGCGAGGAAATTTCACGACTGGATTTGTTGCACAGGTGGCATCCTATCACAGTTCCACGCTGGAATTCACTGAGCTCCTGAGAGCGACCCATTCTTTCACAAATGTTTGTAAAAACAGTCTGCATGCCTAGGTGCTTGAATTTATACACCTGTGGCCATGGAAGTGATTGGAACACCTGATTCCAATAATTTGGATGGGTGAGCAAATACTTTTGGCAATATAGTGTAGGTCTTTATTGGTGTCATTAGCAGTATGACATACAGGCAGATGGAAACAAGAGCGTCAAAAAATGTGTTCCTCCCTTAAAGAGGAAATGTCATATTGAATTGTTCATCTGCTCAGAGCGCAGGATTGTACTCTGACTTGCTGCTGCATTCCCAAAACTTGACAATTCACAGTTCCTGAAAATGCTGAATCCAAATGCATTGTGCAAAGTGTCCAGCTAAAGTCCATTTAAAATGTTCTCCAAAAAAAAGTGCTCTGATGAAAATAAATAAATAAATAATGGTAGTTTTATTGTTTTTTTAATTGAATAGTATTAAATATGATAATTGCTTGGAACAGGGAGTTAGTGTGTTTGATAGATTTCAGCAAAGATAACGTGGATGTGTCTGATTAAGAGGAATCATTCTTCTGAATTAACTGCTTAACTATATAGAGACATTTATGATGGTTTGGTTAACCTTTAGCTCGGTGGGCACTGTACTGGGCCCATCTGATACCTACTCATGTTGATCTATTTATAGAAATGGCCAAAACACAGTCATGATTATTATTTTTTTCACAAATACTTTTTGTTTTATAGCTATGTAAAAAATAAAATGAGATTTAAAATTCCACCTGACATATATGACCCTGCGGGAGTATTGACGTTTAGCCACACTCCCAACACAGCCAGCATCATTGGAAACTGAAGGCTCAGACCTTTCCACGGAGGGGTCAAAGGTTATTGTGTGACCATTTCAGGTGATGTAACCGGCATGCGTAACACAAGCTGTTTTTCTTATTTTCTATTCAGTTGGTGGTATTATTTTGTGTTCAATGGTTATTCTAAATGGAACAACCGCTAAATCCTAGGAGCAAAGGCTTGTTTATATTTGTCTTGCCAGTTCCCCTTTTATGTGTGAAAAAATGCATTTGGCACAATTTGGCATCTTTTGCCACCACTGTGCAAAAATCACATTTCCTCCTAGCACACTGCCCACTAAAACCTATGTGGAACAAACATGCTTACACTTATGCAGTCCAAATTTGCTTGACTTATAGTCAAAATGTGGATCTATAATGTCTGAGGGTTCATCCAGAGTTTCATATGGAGTTTCATGGTGTTTTGCAGGGTTTATGTTGGAAAATATTTTGGCAAGAATAATTCTTTTTTTTTGTCTTTGTTTACTCATCAAACATGGGGACATTTGAAATAATGGTTCCACCTGAGAAATATTCCTCAATGCCTTTCTGTTATTCAAATACAAACAATTGTATTTCCAATTTATAGTTTGGGAGCTGTACTTACTTTAACTCACATATGTATTTTAATTCAAATTTGTATTTGCTCCTAAGACCCTTTGGGCTTAAGGGGTGAATAATCATCACCATTTGCAGTTATAAATTAAAATTCAGAAAACAAAACCCAGGTCCTTAACTGGTTTAATACCCACAGTTCTGATAAATTGAGTAAATCTTAAATGGTAATCAACATTTTCAGTTATAATTCAAAACAAGTCCTTAATGTAAATGATCTAAAATATCTGTAAGGTGTGGATAATTTTGATTCTAATGCATAATTAACTAATATAATTCCCAACTATAATTTATGGAAGAAATGTCCACAATCACATAAAAGTAATTACATACCTTAAGGAAACTACTGATATACTTTGCGAGGCTTAAAAATAGTGAAATAGAACCACTAACGCCCTTTAATCCAGGAAATTAAGAGGATTTACAAGGAAATTAGTAACAGTTTGGTTTTATTTCTAAATCACCTCAGTTTGAACATATACAATGCAAATAAAAGTACCAATGATCAAGTGATAAAAATGTTGAAGTTTTGAAATAAATCACAACTTTAACCATCTGAATAATAGAGCTAAGAGAAAACAAAAGTTTCAGGAAAGACCCTCAGTAGAAAAATTATAGTACCTTAAAAGTAACCCATTTTCCTTTACATCACACATACGTTTCCTAGAAGCATTAACATAAAAAATTACATAAAGTAAAACTCTGCTTATTAACTTAATGTTTTGGTGGATGTTTGTGTTGCCTAGTTCAAATAGACCAATCACGATAAGAATTAGCTAGTCTGGTAGAGCGGTTGACCCTGCTGCCTCCCTGAAAAAACTTTGGGCTTTCAGTCTGCTTTCTCTAAAGCTTCCTTTATTTCAGTTAGTGGTTTTCTCCAACTTGTCCTGCCTCTCCCAGTTTAACAAGTACAATATTTACACTTTCTATAGACTTGTGTGTATTCATAGGACTGTCTTGGGTTATATATCTTTATTGGACCCGTTACACACATTGTATTGAAATCCTGACCGTATGATGCTAAACTGGTGGGTTTTAGTGTATACATGTCTGAGCCAATCCCAGCTATTTGCTTAGGGTCTAGATAAGGGAAATGATTTACATAAGAATCGCGATTCCCATTTACTATGGTTCAAAGTCAATTTAAAATTTCCCAAAATCATTAAAAAGAAAATAAATAAATAAAAGAATTATGCTGATTGTAATTTTCCATTTTGCAACTCTACAGGACATTGTGACATCAACCTGCCTAGGTAAGACCTGTACGTTTTTCACTTATAGATTTACCACGACAGTAAAAGAGAGATTGCCAGTTCCTTTACCAAAACAACCACAATGGCAGTAAGTTGATGTATACACATCTAAAGTAACTTAATTTTATGTGACATTTTACCCCGCTGACAAACCTTAACTGTGCAATTCAGTCTATGTTTACAGGGCATTAGTAAAGTGGACTGGAAGACAGAAGGTAAAAATTAATAACTGTGTTTTTACCCCCACCAAGGAGATTAGGTTTTTAATGAGTTTGCGCCTTTTTTATCTTCTGTGTACAGGATAACTTAAAATATTATCGACAGATTTTAATAAAATTTTTACCAAAGGTGCACCTCAGTCCAAGGAACAATACATTACATTTTTGTAGTTCATATCACAATCCAGATGCAGGAATTCTTTTAAAGGATTCTTTAACATTATTAGGAAGAATAAGCAGATCCCCCCTAAACCAAGGAGTGGGAGCAGTGACTGTTGAGAGGAAAAGTGACTCATGCCTCGTCTGAAGAAGATAAGAGCAGAACAAACACCAGAGGCTGCAGACACATGCTCTGCCTCATTTATAAACCTTTGAAAGGATTTTGATAAAATTGTTACAAAAGGTGCATCTCATGCCAAAAATTATCCATTAAAACTAGGTGATGATCCAGATCATTTGTAAGTTTTAGCTAAAGGTTTAACTCACAATATGATGCAAATTTTGCAGCCTGGTGGAGTCTGTGCTGTGGAAGTGCTTTTTTAGTTTATGGCTATTTTTATTTGGCTAAACAAATTTTAAAAGTGTTCAAATATTGATATTACATATGTATTGAAATAGAACTTTCAGTACAATTCCAGTGTAATGAACAAAATATACCTTGAAATGTGTTATAACTTCAACTCAGAGAAACAATTAGGGATCATGAAATAACAGATGTTTTATAGGTCAGTCTTCTTTAGGTCACTTTCCTTTTTAAAAACTTTGTCATCCACCTGTTGTCTAAACTTTAAGGTCACTCCACTCACGCCATGCTCCTCCAGTTTGTCCTGGAGCTGAGAGAGACAAAAATGTATCTTTAATTTGGAAAGCGACCAGTGCTCTCAACAAATGAAACCTAAAAATGTCAGGACTTACTTTTTTTAGGATGTTTGTTTTCAGAGAATCATCATTCAGATCCACCAAGTCTTCTGTCTTCAGTCTTAGCTTCACAACAGTTTTTTTGGTTTCTTCAAATTTAAGAACAAAAAAAAACAAAAAAACAAAAAAACAAAAAACAAATGTCACCACTGTTGAACATTTTATTGAAAAAGACTTAAAAGTAAATGTCAAAAACTTTAGCCAAAACCAAACAGATTTTCTTTCAGAAATATCAAGTCATCATGTTATTGAATTATTGTTAATTCTGTCACATCAGTAGAACACTCACCGTGTTGAACACTGAAGCAGACAAATGGTAGTTTGGTTTCACAAGGCAAAAATTTATATTTTCCTGAGCGCATAGTAGATGTTGCACCACATATGACCTTCATTGAGCCGAGTGGATTATAGATGCCGTCAGGGTTGTAGAAGAGGAAAGTGCTTCCATCAGACCACTGAAAACTTTTTGAGCTTCTAGATAGTCCGATCCACGAGTATTCACCAGATGGTATCAAGGTCAGGGCCATCTGGTTTTCTGTGTTATCCCTCACTGTGGCCAGATCAATGAAGAACTCCCGGCAGTATTTCTGGGCATCTGCCCAATTTCTTCTTTTTGCCACGTAAACATATTCAGGTTCCAGCTGTGTGCCTGGCAATGAAGACACAGAAAACATAGGTGAGTAGGTGGCTGGCCAACATTTCAGTTATGTTTTGAAATAAAAAATCTAAAATGTTACCATTGTAACAGAGAAACGGGTACTTGATGTGACAGAAATCATCCCACCATATTTCAGTCCTGTCAGCATTAACACAAAACTGTCCGCCTGAACCAAAGTTAGGCTCATCATTGGATAGTTTCCAGCTCCTGTAATCCACGCCGCTTCTTGAAAAGCCATCAGACCATCTCCAGTCGATTTCATTGAACAGACCAATCCAGACGTCAGACCTGTGTCCAGCAGATGTAAGATTGTCAATAAGTTGGTTCTGTTGCTCAGAGTTTAGGATGGAAGCCAGGTCTGTGTGCTTCTGCCTGCAGTAGGTCTGAGCTTCAGTCCAAGTGAAATAGTTTTTAACAAAATGGTACTGAGGAAGGATGCAGGTGCAGAGGACCACCCAGTCTGGAAGATCGATTTAAAAAATCAAAATTTTCAGTATTTCTTTACTAAAAATTTCAATACCACCAGATAAAAACATAAATTCACTTACATTGAAGAAACAAAAGTCCCAACACAACCTTTTCTGCCATGATGCTGCTCTAAGGACTGCAGTAGAAAGTGCTGATGTTACAGTATAACCAGTCTTTGATGCAGCCTTCTGTTTGATATATGGAAATGTCTATTATCCTGTATATGCAAACCTGGTTGCAATGACTCCCTGTAGGGAAATAATTCATACAGATATTGCTCTAATGTGCAAACTGTTGGAGACACTAGCCACGCTGTTAAAAATAAACGCAACAGTAATGACACATCATGATTGTCATGATTGGTTCAGAGAGGCCCAATATGCAGAACACCACGGGAAACAGGGAAAAGGTTTAAATGAGTTTATTAATAAAGCACATGGAAATGAGTCTGGAACTGGTACACATCTGGAGGACAGGTTCACAGGAGACTGTAGGGATGACAGTTCAGTTAGCCACGTAGCAGATGAATGTGGAATTGTTATCTTCAGAGATCTACCTTGAAGAGTCCGGGTTTGGCTTTGAGAGAGGCACTGTTGGGTCCAGAGACTGTTTGTTTCAGCAGAGTTAAATGTAAGCTTCAGCGTCTTGCATCTAGCGTTTGGACAGACCTTGGTTTTCCAGCTCTTAGTCCAGAGCAGCATGGGAATCCAGAGGAAGGTCTTCAGGTTTGGGCTCAGAGGGCAGGCTCGGCAGGTTAAGCTCAATCCAGAGCTTACAAGGCAAAAACAGGTTTCCTGTAAGCAGAGACAAAAAGGGAATAAGAATCCAACTAGGAGATTAAAAGCAACAAGGATTTCACAGAGGAAGTGAGGCTCAGGTGCTAACCAAACTGGATAAACACTGCGGCGTTGATGCGAGGTCTGAGGGCTGCTTATATAGTGGAGGATCCTCCTGATGATGAGATGGGCTTCAGGTGTGTCGAAAGGCTCAGCTCAGGAGGATCCACAGCGAACTCTACTGGAGACAGGTGGGATTTCTCCAGATCCCAACAGTACCCCCCCCCCCTCAACGACAGCCTCTTGGTGGTCCAGAAGACGGCGATGGGAGGGATCGCTCGTATTCCTCGATGAGGGATGGGTCGAGGATGTAGGAGCCAGGAACCCACTGTCGATCCTCCGGACCGTAGCCCTCCCAATCGACGAGGTACTGCCAGCCACGACCTCGCCGACGGGAGTCCACGATCCGGCGGACGGTGAAGGCCGGATGACCATCGACTTCCAGGGCGGGTGGAGGGGAGTCGGACGGAGGGCACAAAGGGCTGGAGATCACAGGCTTGACTTGAGAGACGTGGAACGTGGGATGAATACGAAGAGTCGGAGGAAGTTGCAGTCGTATGGCTGATGGGTTTATGACCTGGGAAATCCTGTAGGGACCAATGTATCTTGGAGAGAGTTTACGGGACATCCCCTTGAGGGGAATGTCCCGAGTGGAGAGCCATACCTCCTGACCGACGGAGTAATCTGGGGCAGGACGTCTCTTAGAGTCGGCGAAACGTTTGGTGGTTTCCAGGGAACGGTTGAGGGTGGCTATGGTGTCTCTCCAGATACGACGACAGCGGCGGATGTGGTGGTTGACCGATTGCACCGAAATCTCTCTCTCGTCTGCGGGAAAAAGTGGAGGTTGGTAACCAAGACTGACCTGAAATGGGGACTGGCCGGTGGAAGCTGACTTGAGAGAGTTGTGGGCATATTCCATCCAAGGGAGATGTTGGCTCCAGTCGGTGGGATTACTGGAGGTCAGACAACGAAGGGAAGATTCGAGCTGCTGGTTCATTCTTTCCGTTTGGCCATTGGACTGTGGGTGATAACCTGAGGTGAGAGATGATTTACAGTTGAGTGCTGAGCAAAAGGCCTTCCAAACCTGAGAGATGAATTGTGGTCCACGGTCAGAAATAATCTCCTGAGGGATGCCATGTAGACGGAAGACGTGTTTAATAAGGAGCTGGTCAAAATCGGTCAACAATGGTGAGGATTGTGGACATACCTCGAGAGATGGGAAGACCAGTAACGAAGTCAATTGCGATGTGAGACCAGGGGCGAGAAGGAACAGGAAGAGGATGCAACAGCCCAGAAGGAGGTTGATGTGTGGTCTTGTTTCTGGCGCAGGTAGGACAGGCCAGAACATATTCTTTAACATCCCTGTGCAGGGTAGGCCACCAGAAACGTCTCGAGATAAGGTTGATGGTTCTACTCACCCCCGGATGAGCGGAAAATTTGGCAGAGTGCATCCACTGAATTAGGCGTGATCTGACCGAAGAGGGAACATAAGATTTGTTTGGGGGACCGTTACCTGGGTCAGGTTCAGAAGCCAGGGCAGAGTTTATGAGGTCGGTGATCTCCCAGGTAACCACCCCAACAGTGCAGGAAGTGGGTAGAACAGGTTCAGGCATCTCGGATTGATCAGTGGAATAAAGACGAGAGAGAGAATTGGGTTTGATGTTCTTGGATCCGGGTCTGTAAGAGATAATGAGATTGAAACGAGAGAAGAATAGTGACCACCTTGATTGCCGAGGATTGGCCTGTTTGGCGGATTGGATGTAGGCAAGATTCTTGTGATCTGTCCAAACAAGAACCGGGTGTTCTGCCCCCTCAAGCCAGTGTCTCCACTCCTCTAATGCCAATTTGATGGCCAACAGTTCGCGGTCACCAACATCGTAGTTTTGCTCAGCAGGGGAAAGTCTACGGGAGAAAAAGGCACATGGGTGAACTCTTTGATCTGTATCAAGTCTTTGGGATAAGACAGCACCAACTCCTGAGTCGGAAGCGTCGACTTCGAGGATGAATTGTTTTGATGAATCAGGCTGTATTAACACTGGAGCTCTGGAAAACAACATTTTAAGTTTGTCAAAGGCAGTTTGTGCCTCGGGGGTCCATTGGAAGGTTCTTTTGACTGAAGTTAGAGAAGTTAAAGGTAGAGCTGTCTGACTATAATTCCTGATGAATCGTCGATAGAAGTTTGCGAAACCCAGGAATCTCTGCAGCTGTTTGCGGTTCTCGGGAACCGGCCACTCCAAAACTGCCTTTATCTTATCTTCAGATGGCTTAACCTGCCCGCCCTCGAGCACAAACCCCAAAAAGGTGACTGAAGATTGGTGAAACTCGCATTTTTCGGCTTTGACAAAAAGTTTATTCTCTAGTAGTCTTTGTAAGACCAGGCGAACATGTTTCTTGTGCTCGGAAAGATCCTTGGAGTAAATGAGTATGTCATCAATGTAGACAAACACGTTCAAAAAGTCTCTGAGAACGTCGTTGACTAAGGCTTGAAAACACGCAGGGGCGTTTGTTAGACCAAAAGGCATGACTAAATACTCGAACTGGCCCAGAGGTGTCTTAAAGGCTGTCTTCCATTCATCGCCATCTCTGATTCTGAGAAGGTGATAGGCGTTCCTTAAATCAAGCTTAGTGAAGACAGTAGCACCTTGAACTGGTTCAAATGCAGAAGCGAGTAGAGGAAGTGGGTACTTATGTTTAACAGTGATTTGGTTCAACCCTCTGTAGTCGATACACGGTCTAAGTGAACCATCCTTTTTGCCCACAAAAAAGAAACCTGCTCCCAATGGAGACGAAGAGGGGCGGATTATTCCAGCAGCTAATGACTCATTAATATATTTTTCCATCGTCTCCCGTTCTGGTTTGGAGATACACTATATTGCCAAAAGTATTTGCTCACCTGCCTTGACTCACATATGAGCTTAAGTGACATCCCGTTCCTAATCCATAGGGTTCAATATGACGTCGGTCCACCCTTTGCAGCTAGAACAGCTTCAACTCTTCTGGGAAGGCTGTCCACAAGGTTTAGGAGTGTGTTTATGGGAATTTTTGACCATTCTTCCAGAAGCGCATTTGTGAGGTCGCACACTGATGTTGGACGAGAAGGCCTGGCTCTCAGTCTCCGCTCTAATTCATCCCAAAGGTGTTCTATCGGGTTGAGGTCAGGACTCTGTGCAGGCCAGTCAAGTTCATCCACACCAGACTCTGTCATCCATGTCTTTATGGACCTTGCTTTGTGCACTGGTGCACAGTCATGTTGGAAGAGGAAGGGGCCAGCTCCAAACTGTTCCCACAAAGTTGGGAGCATGGAATTGTCCAAAATGTCTTGGTATGCTGAAGCATTCAGAGTTCCTTTCACTGGAACTAAGGGGCCAAGCCCAGCTCCTGAAAAACAACCCCACACCATAATCCCCCCTCCACCAAACTTTACACTTGGCACAATGCAGTCAGACAAGTACCGTTCTCCTGGCAACCGCCAAACCCAGACCCGTCCATCAGATTGCCAGATGGAGAAGCGCGATTCGTCACTCCAGAGAACGCGTCTCCACTGCTCTAGAGTCCAGTGGCGGCGTGCTTTACACCACCGCATCCGACGCTTTGCATTGCACTTGGTTATGTATGGCTTGGATGCAGCTGCTCGACCATGGAAACCCATTCCATGAAGCTCTCTGCGCACTGTTCTTGAGCTAATCTGAAGGCCACATGAAGTTTGGAGGTCTGTAGTGATTGACTCTGCAGAAAGTTGGCGACCTCTTCGCACTATGCGCTTCAGCATCCGCTGACCCCGCTCCGTCAGTTTACGTGGCCTACCACTTCGTGGCTGAGTTGCTGTCGTTCCCAAACACTTCCATTTTCTTATAATACAGCTGACAGTTGACTGTGGAATATTTAGGAGCGAGGAAATTTCACGACTGGATTTGTTGCACAGGTGGCATCCTATCACAGTTCCACGCTGGAATTCACTGAGCTCCTGAGAGCGACCCATTCTTTCACAAATGTTTGTAAAAACAGTCTGCATGCCTAGGTGCTTGAATTTATACACCTGTGGCCATGGAAGTGATTGGAACACCTGATTCCAATAATTTGGATGGGTGAGCAAATACTTTTGGCAATATAGTGTATTATAAAGTCTACTGCCGGGTAGAGGTGCTCCTGGTAATAGCTCGATAGCACAGTCGTATGGTCTGTGAGGTGGAAGGGACGTAGCACTGACCTTACTGAAGACAGGAGCCAGATCATGGTACTCTGGAGGGACAGAAGAAAGGTCAGGAGAGTCCATCTCCCCCCCACCTCTAGGAGATCTTACAGCGGGGGCTGCTGAACGAAGACACGTCTCATGGCAAGAGGTTGACCAAGACTCAATATGACGATCAGTCCAGTTTATATGGGGGTTATGTCGTTCCAGCCACTCAAACCCCAATACCAGAGGAGAACATGCAGAAGGAAAAACAAAGAATGATAGGGTTTCACGATGGTTACCTGAGACCAACAGCTCGAGGGGTTGTGTTTGGTGGGTAACTTGGTGGAGCTTCTTTCCATCGATAGCAGAGACACAGAGAGGCTGGATTAGGGGAATCGTTTCAATCTGTAACTGCTGAACCAGGTTAGAGTCAATTAGATTCCTTTCACAGCCTGAATCGATGAAGGCAGATAAAGTGAGGTTTTGATCAGCGAAGAACAATGTGGCTGGAAGCAACAGGCGAGGAGATTTCTCAGAGATAACATGGCCCGTCAGACTCCTCAGATCCTCTGACGGGCCTCGGCTTTTGATTTAGCTGGGCATGAGGCAATGAAATGGCCACTCTCACCACAGTAGATGCACAACTTGCTCCTGACACGCCTTAACCTTTCCTCAGGAGTTAGCCTCGTATGTCCAACCTGCATGGGTTCGGCCTCCAAGTTAAATGTCAGCTTCAGCGTCTTGCATCTAGCGTTTGGACAGACCTTGGTTTTCCAGCTCTTAGTCCAGAGCAGCATGGGAATCCAGAGGAAGGTCTTCAGGTTTGGGCTCAGAGGTCAGGCTCGGCAGGTTAAGCTCAATCCAGAGCTTACAAGGCAAAAACAGGTTTCCTGTAAGCAGAGACAAAAAGGGAATAAGAATCCAACTAGGAGATTAAAAGCAACAAGGATTTCACAGAGGAAGTGAGGCTCAGGTGCTAACCAAACTGGATAAACACTGCGGCGTTGATGCGAGGTCTGAGGGCTGCTTATATAGTGGAGGATCCTCCTGATGATGAGATGGGCTTCAGGTGTGTCGAAAGGCTCAGCTCAGGAGGATCCACAGCGAACTCTGCTGGAGACAGGTGGAATTTCTCCAGATCCCAACAATGATGCTAATATTGCATTGAATCCCTTCTATCCCAGATTATGATAGTTCTTAAGTACACTAAGCTAAATTATGGACCAATTGCGGTTTTGCTGTTACAACTTTAATATTATCAGATATATATTTTACAGCAAATTCAGTTTTTTTTACATAAGCTGAGTATATTTGAGCTCTAAGGTCAAACTCAGTAATAACCTGCATTAGGAAAAGCTCAACATAACAAACAGTAAACATACTATACAGAGTTCTCATGCCAAAAAAGGTTTTACTTTAGCACATCCATATCAGTTATACATTTTAAAGAATCTGTTCTATTTTCTCTCTTGTCTGTGTCACTGAAAAATGCTGTACAGGGTAAACATTTTGTTTATTCTCCCTTCAAAAATTGATTATTTTGTTGATGGGGTTACTAGTTCTCTCTTGAGAAAAAAAGAAATGTCAAAAATAGAAAGCTGGCTCAATGGTTTAATGCAGAGCAGCGCAATTAAAGCAAAATACTAGGAAACTGGAGTGTGTTCTACACACCTACCATATTCCTACCTAGTCTGGAAAACAGTTGGGAAAAGGATGCTTAAAAATAAAAATCATTTTTGCATAGTTTGTATATTACACAAGCAATACTTTGTTTTTAAAAACAACCACAACGACAAATGTCAAGCTGCTAATACTGCATTGAACCCCTTCTTTCCCAGGTAATGATAGTTCTCAAAACTGAGCTTTACTATGGACCCCTTGTGTTTCGATGTAACAAATTAAATATTGTAAGATATTTTTTTTTACAGAAAACAAATTTTTGTGTCATTTTTTACATTAAACTGATAACATTTTAGCCCTTAGTTTAAACTCAGGACATGGGGTATCCTGAGCTAACGATGCTAGCCAGTCCACTGCAGCAGTTTCTTTAGAATCACGCTGCTTGTTCAACCTGTTCAGTGAGCATTAACATTCAGTTAAAACTCTTAAAATCATCAGTGTCAGGAATCCAGTTTGTGAGTGTTCTGTTTTTGTGTCTTTCTCTCCCTCCACTCACACACCTGGTTGACTCATCACTGAGGACTATTTGAGCCATGGACCATCACTACCTCGGCGCCAGAGTGTTTGCCAGTTTTGGGAAGTCATCCTGCAAGCTGGATGTTTGGCCTTCTTCCCCTGGAAGGATTGTTTGAGTCTCACACTGAGCAGGGGATAAACCTCCACAAGTTCCGTTCAAGTCCTCCAGGATTTCCAAGTGACAGTCCGCTCAATAGCTCCTCAGGGTCCAACCAAGTCTAAACCATTTCCGCCCTCCAACGAGTCTCTTCCTCTGGATAAACCCACACCGACTGGATTTTTGGAAGAAAGTTTTCTTCACTATCTTCTTGTTCATCTGTTAAAACTTTTACCCTGGTTCTCTGAGTGCTTTACTGCATGTGGGTCAGATCCCTAAGAAAATCCTGACAATTGAAGCAGTCAGAAATTTTATTTCAAATAACACAAAAACAACTATCTATTCTACCTAGTTCACCATAACACAGCAATTATTAATCATTAGATGGAAAGGGGGAAGGAGGGATGTTACTAGGGATGTGCCGATACCGGAATTTTTCCAACTAAGTACGATTACAAGTACTTCAGTGCTTTTTAAAACAATTTTTAAGCCTCCGAAAGTATACAGAGTACCGATACGAGTACTATTAAGTCCCATTAACTCTTCAGAATTAATATGAATTTTTTTAACTTTCATTTGGATTATTAAACAGAATTACACTTGGTGTATTTTAACTGTATAGATGTCCTCTTATTATATTTGAAGAGATTGAACACCACTTTTAGTCTAACCAACACTGTTAGTTTAACATAGCTCTCAACATTCACTGAATACTTTTAACAGCCTTGTGACAGTTTTTTTCTATAACTATGAAAACAAACTGTGAATCAGCAACTGATAAATTACATCATGCTTCTTGTAAAGCTTGTCTTTTAGGTCGGAATAGAAAGCTTCACTTCGGCTCTGTTTTTTGCAGTCTCTGGTCTTTTGTCTAGTCCGTTCATCCAACAGTAGCTCTCATAGAGATTTGACTTAATCCGGTGCAATAATAAGAGGTAACTTATCAGGGAGATTAATTGTATAACCCCAACTTTAGCCACGGTGTTTAGCCGGTAGTCGCTGCAGCTCTTCTGCGGCTCCTCGCAGGCAGGACCAGCCATGGGTCGCCGGCTTCTAAAGACTTCTTCCTCAAACAGCAATGGACCCTGCTATTGCTCCTTCAGCTATTATGCTACGTTCACACCTAAAGCAGCAAAGGCAGCAGGAGCAGCTTGTTTACATGCAAAGTCAATGGTTGACGTGGATCAATCCACAGCAAAACATCCCGCAGCGGGTCTGAGCAGCTGAAGCAGTGCGTTGTGACTTTTGCTGTTGGACGTGCCACATCAACCAATCAGAGAAGCTGATCTGGGAGCTGGCAGGGAGACAGACACAGCACTGATCCTACAGAGCACTATGATCACTCCTCTGAAACAGTTTATTAATGCCTAAATCAACTTAAGATGCCGAAATCTGCCAGCAAAACATGTTCACTTCTATTATCCTGGTGCTTGTAGTTTGGATTACATACATGAAAAATGCCTTCCAGCCGCCACGGCAAACTGCAAAGAGATGATCAGGCCATAGGCTGCTGTGGAATGGGATTCCCAGTGACAGGGCACCACCAGCATGTAGGGGTTTGAGCGGCTCCAACAGTGAAATAATATCTGAAGGCAGGATGGTAATCTGGATGAACTGACTGCACAGATTAAGTTTTCAGGTGAACTTTCTCACTGAAAAACATATTAAAACTACTTTTTACCCACTGATCACAGCATATATATACAGTGGGGCAAAAAAGTATTTAGTCAGCCACCAATAGTGCAAGTTCTCCCACTTAAAAAGATGAGAGAGGCCGGTAATTTTCATCATAGATATACTTCAACTATGAGAGACAAAATGAGAAGAAAAAATCCAGAAAATCACATTGTCTGATTTTTAAAGAATTTATTTGCAAAATATGGTGGAAAATAAGTATTTGGTCAGTTACAAACAAGCAAGATTTCTGGCTCTCACAGACCTGTAACTTCTTCTGTAAGAGGCTCCTCTGTCCTCCACTCGTAACCTTCATTAATGGCACCTGTTTGAACCCATTATCAGTATAAAAGACACCTGTCCACAACCTCAAACAGTCACACTCTAAACTCCACCATGGCCAAAACTAGAGAGCTGTCAAAGGACACCCGAAACAAAATTATAGACCTGCACCAGGCTGGGAAGTCTGAATCTGCAATAGGTAAACAGCTTGGTGTGAAGAAATCAACTGTGGGATCAATTATTAGAAAAAGGAAAACATACAAGACCACTGATAATCTTCCTCGATCTGGGGCTCCATGCAAGATCTCACCCCGTGGGGTCAAAATGATCACAAGAACGGTGAGTAAAAATCCCAGAACCACACGGGTGGACCTAGTGAATGACCTGCAGAGAGCTGGGACCAAAGTAACAAAGGCTACCATCAGTAACACACTACGCCGCCAGGGACTCAAATCCTGCAGTGCCAGACGTGTCCCCCTGCTTAAGCCAGTACATCTCAAGGCCCGTCTCAAGTTTGCTAGAGAGCATTTGGATGATCCAGACGATGACTGGGAGAATATCATATGGTCAGATGAAACCAAAATAGAACCTTTTGGTAAAAACTCTACTCGTCGTGTTTGGAGGAGAGAGAATGCTGAGTTGCATCCAAAGAACACCATACCTACAGTGAAGCATGGGGGTGGAAACATCATGCTTTGGGGCTGTTTTTCTGCTAAGGGACCAGGACGACTGATCCATGTGAAGGAAAGAATGAATGGGGCCATGTATCGTCAAATTTTGAGTGAAAACCTCCTTCCATCAGCAAGGGCATTGAAGATGAATCGTGGCTGGATCTTTCAGCATGACAATGATCCCAAACACACCGCCCGGGTAACGAAGGAGTGGCTTCGTAAGAAGCATTTCAAGGTCCTGGAGTGGCCTAGCCAGTCTCCAGATCTCAACCCCATAGAAAATCTTTAGAGGGAGTTGAAAGTCCGTGTTGCCCAGCGACAGCCCCAGAACATCACTGCTCTAGAGGAGATCTGCATGGAGGAATGGGCCAAAATACCCGCAACAGTGTGTGAAAACCTTGTGAAGACTTACAGAAAACATTTGATCTCTGTCATTGCCAACAAAGGGTATATAACAAAGTATTGAGATGAACTTTTGTTATTGACCAAATACTTATTTTCCACCATATTTTGCAAATAAATTCTTTAAAAATCAGACAATGTGATTTTCTGGATTTTTTTTCCTCATTTTGTCTCTCATAGTTGAGGTATATCTATGATGAAAATTACCGGCCTCTCTCATCTTTTTGAGTGGGAGAACTTGCACTATTGGTGGCTGACTAAATACTTTTTTGCCCCACTGTATATATATATATGCCATTGTTACATTGGATAGAAACAGTGTGGTCAACTCGGCTTGAATCGCTGGGAAAAAAAAGCAATACACTACAATCAACTCCTTCGGAATCGTAGGAAAGGTTGTCTGCCTCGGTCCAGCGAGCACAGAACTCTATGGAGGGTTTTGGTCACTACTTTAGAATAGCCTTCATCTAGGAAGCACTTAGAGTCTAGCTTTAAGCAGCTGTGGAGTCCCAGCAACAGGACGTTGATGGTAAGTGTTTCTTCTTAAAAACTCAGTTGGAGTAATTCCTTAGACTAATAACATTTCTCAATTCATTGGAATGTGAGTACGGACTCGTGTCCTCACCAAATATTATCTTGAGAAGAACCCAGGAAAGTGTGGACGTCACCACATTCAAAGCTAGTCTGGAGCTGCATTTCACCTCCTGTTATTATTAGTCTCTAGATAATAATAAATTCTTACTTTTTTCATTTAGGGATGGGGATATTAATTAACACAGTCAGATAAGCACAAATTCAATGAACATTTTGCCAAACGAAACAAAAATATGTCCATCAGAGCCCGCGGTCCTTCACACACGCTATGATGAGAGAGCCGCTGCATGTTTTTTTAAATTACACATTAAATGGGTAAATGGGCCATATAGTGATGCTTAATGTTCTCGCTTCAAATGATCTGAAAACATACTTTTATTGAACAACAGGAACACCAAAGAGAACTTTTAACTTAATACTATAAAGTCTGTGAGCTCTAACCTGGAAGCTGCTGCAGCGGCAGTGCATGCTGGGACAGCTGTGTCTCAAGAACGGACAAGTCTTCTCTGATGCATACTAGCTAAAAAGAGAGGGGTGAGAACAACATCTGGGGACTTTGTCCGTCCTTGGTCTGCTGTTCTCGTGAATTGGAAGAGTACTAGGGCTGAGGCTGATGACTTTCACGAGGACACGAGCACATGAGAATGCACAAGTACAAATATTGAGAAACGGCCTTAGACAACAGCTTTCATGACATTTCAATTTCTTAAAGTGTGGCAGTGTTTAAATGTAAACGGTGGGAGAGAAAAAAACATGTTGCAAAAATGCATTGATATGGAAGTTAAGAGCATTTTATATATGGTGCAATTATGCAGTGTTTTTGGTTTGGAGTTATCAGTGTGATGTAGAGTCTGTGCCATGATTTAGAGTTTTCTCAGCAGTTCAGCAGTCTGATGGCAGTGGGAAGGAAGCTGTTTTGGAATCTGTTGGACCTGCATCGAATGCTGTGAAGCCTCCTCCCAGAGGGCAGCAGGGAGAAGAGTCCATGGTGGGGATGTGAGGGGTCACTGATGATGTTATGGGCTCGGGACACGCAACGCTGGGATGAAATGTCTTTAATGGAGGTAGGAGGAGCCCCATATATCTTCTCTGCTGTTCTAAGCATTCTTCTTACCTTCTTCTAATCTTCACATTATTGACATTTGTTCCCAACATCTCGGTTTTTAATTTTCATCAGAAATCTGGCTGCAGCATTTTGAATCGGCTGACAGCTTTTAATTACAGTTTGTGGACTTCCTGATAGTAAAGAATTAGAATAGTCCAGCCTTAAAGTAACAAATGCATGGACTAGTTTACCAGTATCAGCCCTGCACAGAATATTTCAAATTTTTGCAATACTCCAGGGATATAGAAAAAAGAAAATTCTAAATATCCAGTTGAGATGGGGTTAAATGAAAGTTTCTTATATAAAAAATAACACCAAGATTTTTTACTTTACTATTTGAGATCAATTTATCCTATACCTAATATCCTATCAAGTGACTTAGACTACCTTATCAGCTTCTTTTTCAAAGACCCTGGTCCAAACAAATGAACTTGTGTTCTGTCTGCATTCAGAAGCAGAACTGTAAGAGTCATCCAGGTTTTAATATCTTCAAGACATGCCTGCACTCTATGTAATGGGTTAGTTTGATCTGGATGTATGGATAGGTATATTCAGATATACCCAGATATAGCTGAGTATCGTCAGCAGGTTCATGCAGCATAAATAGGTGCTTGAACCAGGTGAAACATGTATGCTTGCTTAGAAACTTGAAAAAATTATAACTTTAGATCTCATATTCCTTATCTGCATACACAACAACAATGAATTATCCTTTTTCTAATACATTCAATGTTAATTATAAAGAAACCCATAACTTCATTACAGCTAAGAGCCAGGGAAATGGGCAGCTCAACAGAGTTATGGCTCTGGTTGATTTTGGCAACTGTTTTAAATAGAATTCTAGGATTCGTCTTATTGTACTCTATTAATGAGGAGAAATATGCTGCTATTGTTTTACAAAGTGTGATTTTATACAGCAGTGAACTTTTTTTTCCAGACTAGGTAGGAATGTGTAGAGTGCCATTTTCTCTCCAGTTTCTCCATTGAGCCAGCTTTCTATTTTTGACATTTCTTTTTTTCTCAAGAGAAAACTAGTAACCCTATCAACAAAATAATCAATTTTTGAACAGCATTGTTCAATGACACAGAGGAGAGAGAAAATAGAACAGATTCTTTAAAATGTATAACTGATATTGATCTGCTGAAGTTAAACCGTTTGAGGATGAGAACTCTGTATAGTATGTTTGCTGTTTGTTATGTTGAGTTTTTCCTAATGCAGGTTATTACTGAGTTTGACCTGAGAGCTCAAATATAATCAGCTTATGTAAATAAAACCTGAGTTTGCTGTAAAATATATATCTAATAATATTAAAGTTGTAACAGCAAAACCGCAATTGGTGCATAACATTGCTTAGTGTACTTAAGAACTATCATAATCTGGTATAGAAGGGATTCAATGCAATATTAACAACATGATGTGTCATTACTGTTGTGTTTGTTTTTAAAAGCATCGCTAGTGTCACCAACAGTTTGCAAATTAAAGCAATATCTGTATGAATTATTTCCCTATTGGGAGTCATTGCAATCAGGTTTGCATATTCAAGATAATAGACATTTACCAATGTATCAAACAGAAGGCTGCATCAAAGACTGGTTATACTGTAACATCAGCACTTTCTACTGCATTCCTTAGAGCAGCATCATGGCAGAAAAGGTCATGTTGGAACTTTTGCTTCTTCAATGTAAGTGAGTTTATGTTTTTGTCTGGTGGTATTGAAACCTTTTAGTAAAGTAATACTGAAAAGTTTGATTTTTAAATCCATCTTCCAGACTGGGTGGTCCTCTCCACCTGCCTCCAACATCAGTACTATTTTGTGAATCAATCTTTGACTTGGAATGAAGCTCAGACCTACTGCAGGCAGAAGCAAACAGACCTGGCCTCTATCCTAAACTCTGAGCAACAAAACCAACTTATCGACGATCTTATATCTGCTGGACACAGGTCTGATGTCTGGATTGGTCTGTTTAGTAAAATCCACTGGAAATGGTCTGATGGTTACACTGGGAGTGGAGCTGACTACAGATGCTGGAGTACTTCAAATCCACCTGGTTTTAGTCATTCTAATGAGTTATGCGCTGTATCATACCAGAGTGGTACATGGTTTGTTGCTAGGTGTTCAAACAATCGTCCGTTTTTATTTTAGAATGGTAAAAATGATAAATTATGAAACACCAGTATTTAGAGCATTATTTTAAGATGTAGAATCTCTATTCAACCTTTTTCCTAAAATGTCATCACTAACAGGTTCACAGTTGGATCCTGAATTTGTTTATGTTAATACACTGATGAGTTGGTCCAGTGCTCAGATGTACTGCAGAGAGAACTTTACTGACCTGGCGACCATAACAAATTACACACAGAACCAGCGAGTCAAGAGCCTGATACAGTATGATCAATATCCATGGATTGGTCTATATAGATATCCAGATCATCACCGTTCTGATGGGAACAGCATCCTCTTTACCAGCTGGGATTCAGTCCTTAATCGGATTGGCTCAATGACGGTCATCTGCGGAGTTACATCTACTGGGAGATCAGGGAGATGGAAGTTTTTACCCTGTGAAGCAAAATTACCATTTGTTTGTTATGGTGCTCCTGGTGAGTGTGTTTTTAAATCCATACGAGAAAATAAGAAGCTGCTTTTCCTAAGAATCATGTCCTGATGAGTTTGATTTTTGTCGTAGTGTTGCCATCTTCAAACTTTTTATAAAGTTCAGTAAATGAAACGTATTTAAATCTTCAAAGATTCAGAAAATAATATCTAATTAGTTTTTCACTGAAGTCCCTATGATGTTAATGTAAAGGTGAACACCATTTTTTTTTTTACATTGGGCCCTTGATTTTACGTTAATACATCATGTTCTACTCACCCATATAAGATTTGTGTCATTTGGAGCCATTCTGAAGATATTTGATTAGGTTATATCTAGAGAGCAAGGAGAGGTTAGAGGCGACTCTGGGAGCTTAGTTCACCAACAGAGCTTGTCCTGTTTTACCACTGAGAGAGCAGAAACAACTGGCAGCTTGCTGCTCTGGTCTCCTCTGGACTCCTTACAGGAACAGTCAGCCTGCCCGTCCACCCCGTAACAAAGCGAAAACACAAAGACCTTGTCATGTTGGGTATGGGGATCAAACCCAAATGCAGAACACACCACGGAGACAGGGTTAAAAAGTTCAACAGTTTATTTTGAATCACACAGAATAAATCACAGATACTGATTCTGGTCCGGGATGATTTCACAATGGTTTCTCTGTAGAGAAGGGATAGTTAGGTTAGCCAGAGGTCTGGGAAATCTTGACACAGTCAGATTCTGATCTGTACCTGGAGAGATTCAGATTGACGCAGTGAGAGAGGGAACCAGTTGGGTCCAGAGTTTGATGGTTCAGCAGAGAGCTAGCAGCGCCAGAGTTTGACATCAGACTTGAGCTCAGACTTCGAATGGTCAGCCAAGGTTCTCTCCTGAGAACTGGAACAGACTCAGCTTGAGGTTCTTCAGGTTTGGCTGTCAGGGCAGGCAGGCAGGTCATAACTGGCAACACTCTGGCGCTGAAGACAGGTCTGGCCGCTGCTTAAGTAGTTGGTCTCCTGATGAGAGGATGAGCCTCAGGTGTGCAGGTGGCTCAGCTCAGGAGACCCATAACGCCATCTGCTGGAGAAAGGTGGCAGAACTCCAGATCCCAACAGACCTAACATATTCAGGATATTTGATAGTATTGGAACAGTCCTACTCAGATTTATTTATTTGAAACTTAATTACATTTCAATGTGTTATTTATTTAAATGTGTAAAAAGCTGATAGCCAAATGTAAAACCCCATATTTTAAATCAGTCATAAAACAGGTGGTGAGACTCAGACTGCATGTAGACGAATCATTGGATCTGAACGACCCTGTTCTAAGAGGAAATACGCGTGTTAAGTGGGAGTATTGGCGACTAAGCGATAGTCAGCATGCTCCGTGAACTTGTGTTGTATTAGGTATTAAGTATTAGGTATTGAGAGGCTAAGCGATAGCCAGGCTAAGGGATAGCCAGAATATTACCGATCAAGCGATAATCGGAAAAAGAGTACCGCTCTACCGGATGATGTCTACCTATTTTCAGTTAGTATCTGAGTAGGTCCGGGTAGCAGGGAAAACGCGTGTGCCACTGTAGGAGACAGTGAGGAAAAGTAGAAGTGCACTGTAAATATATAATCATTTGTCTTGTGTGTCTTTGTCAGTGTAAAGAGTGAAAGAGTTAATTACTAAGGGGCGAATAATAATAATAATAATAATAATAATAATAATAATAATAATAATAATAATAATAATAATAATAATAATAACGATAATAATAATATTAATAAAGCTTAAAAGGCATAATAATAAATTAACAGAAATAATTATTATAAAATATAGTTAAAAAAAGAATAACACAAAAATTAACAGAATTGGTAACTATAACAGAATTGGTAACTGAAAAACACATGGTTAAAAGAATGAAATAAATTAACAAGGTCCCAATTTAAAACTACAAAACAGGTTTTAAGTGAATAAAAATTATGTTATACATAAAATATAGAGTAACTAAACCGAATACTCAGTATAAGTACGAAAATAGTATTATAGATCTGTTCTATTAGAGATCCTAACTCAAAATTGTAGAGATCTAAGAGTAGGAAAATTAAAACAAAAAGAGATCTGTATTGGAGAGAGCAGAACAAGTTAAATTAAAACATTAGGAACTATAAAGGTTGGTGAATAAGCACAAACCCTAAGGGTTGAGTGACTGCTGGTTGCCATGGGAGCCAATGTGAGCAAACAGACTGAGGGGCTAACGCCTGCCAAACAAAATTCAAAAATGCATGACAGAATGGCAGTATGAAACTGCACATCTACTCACGTCGTCCCTTGGAAATGATTCGCTGCACCATGTACAAACGCCAGGCAAAGGCAGAGAATCAGCGTTTGACCCGAGAAAATGCAGAGCTGACACGTCAACTTCAAGAGGCACGGCAGACCATAATCACCCTGCAAGGGCAGCTGCTGCAGCTGACCGCTGATCAAAAGCGCATGGCTCCCTACCCCCGTGGAGGCCCGAACTATTATTAATCTCAACCACAACACCATACTGGATATAAAGGACAATGCTGATAATTAATGATTATGAATACCTATGCTAAAAATAACTGACAGAATAATTGTGTATATGCATATGTGACATTACAAGTACTGTGCAGGAGAGTGCCCATGGTTACTCATATGTTGGTTGTAATGATGGTCCATTGACCATTAGATGATGTGTTTGCCTGGCTTAGTCCAGGCATGATGGTGTTGCTGTTGGTTTATTTATGGGTGTGCAATGACACCTTACGGGGGGGGAATGTAGTGACCTAGTAGGAGATGAAGCTGCTTGGGTATTGGGATTCCCCTACTGCTCAGACAACAATAACTGAAAATCCTTCTATAAAAAAAGTAAGCAAGAGGTAAGAACCTCGTAAGTGAGCCAAGGGGGGGATCCCTCTTTGTTTTAAGACGTTCTCCATTTTTTACATTTTATCACTTTATCATGTAATCACCACATTTTATATCACTCACTATAAGCATATGGTGTGTTTTAGTCTCACTTTTAGTTTGGTGTGCAAAATTTATAAACAGCAGTTATTTTTGAAACTTCACATTTATAGTATAGTATTTCACTTTGACAATCACCTGTAGATTCACTTGGTGATCCTTTTCAGGATCACAGGGGGGAAATGATGTAGTAAATTAATCTGTACCAATGATTAGAATATATTGGATACATGTTTTACATATTGAATAAATGTTTTACACTAAATACATTTATTTTATAAAGGTCACAGAGTCCAAAAGAGTGTGCTCCACCAAATATGGAGAGATAGAGAGCAGTGGGTGTGTAAGCTCTCTGCTGGTGCTGCTTTGAGTGCAGCCTTGAAGTTTGAGAGATAAGACCAGGGTGGGAAAACACAGAATGAGCGGGAAACAGGAACATTGAAAGGAGTCCAAGGCCATTTGAGGCCTTTGAAACCAAGGGTGCAGAAATGAGGGCTGTTTGTAAGACAGAAGCATTGAGAATGGGTTGTTCATGGTTGCACAGCTCAGCTGAACTAATTGTAATATATTGAGTTGTCATCTCCAAAGCATGCGGTGCGGTACTGGTCACACAAAAAGTGAGGTTTTTACTGGGACTTTGAGTTTTAAAATTATGCTGACCTTTTTTGATGTAATGTTATGATCATAAGTCACACTGGATGAAAACATTGTTTTGAACATATTGATGATTAAGACTATGATGTGTTTTTGATTTAACTGCACTAATTGTCATCATGATCTACAAGAAATGTCACCATGACTTGTGAAGAAAAAGCTTTGATAGATCAAAGAAAGGCTTCAATTAAAAATATAAAATATGGTTTGAAGGTGGGTCTTCCACCAAGATGAAAGAGCCCCAAGCCCCAGGAGTGAATAAAAGAGAGCCTGTTTGTGCATGTAAGTCAGTTGCTCACCGGTGAACAGCTCATATGTGTTTTGCAATAAACCACATTGGACTTGGACCCAGTTGCCTCTGCCTGATTTTTGATCATTGTCTGAAGACTTTTCTTCTGCTTTTTAAGAACTTTGAATTTTTATAAGACTTAGCATCAATTTTAAGTCGTTGGGAAGACAGTTTCCATGACAATACAATATTGCATCTTCTAATATGTTTCCTTAAAGACTGTTTAGGACAGGAAGCTACAAAAAGTTAAATGACCATAAACTCAATGTAAACCGCTAGCTATTATTATTTTATGTTTATTTTATTTATTTATTTATTTATTTATATGTTTTTTTCCCTTGTTTTATTTTTATTTATTTTTTACATTCTATGTCTCATTTTTTTTAAAGTTATAATGTCACTAACTGCTGTGTATCTTTGATGTTTGAATTACTCTGTATTGTTACACGGAATTGCCAATAAAGCAACAAAAAAAAACAAAAAAAAAACATGATAGACGCAGCTGTTCTCGCGAGTCCTTCCATATAACAATGACCTCGTATCTGATTGGAGGATCTATACTCAGAAGAACTTTATCTCCAGTTCCTTTGGATTTTGCTGGTACATGATCAATGGCTGGAGGAGGTCTCACGTTCAACTCGCCTTCAACTCCTCTTGGACGCGATGGCGACTCTGCAGTCGAACAACTGTGCGGGAGAGACGAACTGAAAGAAGAGAAGCTAGCGGTAAATATATGTTCGATTACTGCTAGCTAAGCTAAAAGCTAAAGCTACGGCTAATAGTAGCCTTGCAAAAACAAGCTTTATTAAAGTGTATTTTTTGTGATTCACAGGAAGCAGTACGCCGTCTTCACAACTCGGAGCCAAATTGCAGGCGCTATGAACCGGAGCAAGGGTAAGAGTTAAAGAATATGCTTTCATTCTGCGGTAAAAGGAAATAGATACAGATGGATACTGATCATAACTGTACATTTTGTTTCACAGACTAATCTCGCCTCATAATGAGGCGGTGACCTCCTATTATTCATACCACTCTCATTTAATTGTTTTCCAGCTGCCTGTAAGACGTATTATGAGACGGTACGCAGGAGCTTCAGATATACGCAGCCAGAGAACACGTTGCGCGAGGAAGCTGCCAAGGATTCAGAAAAGAAAGAGAGTAAGACTTTATGTGGTGACTATTTTTCAGGTGCATTGATAGATGTGTTGTGTCCATACGCAGTGCATCCCATCGCATAGTGCTGATTCATTGTTTTTTTTTTTTTTCTTAGAGCTGCTGGAATCTGGAGTGTGCTAGCTCATGAGGAAGTGGAACTCTGGAAGTCCGCCACCGTCGACCTCATGTCTGACGAAGAAGATGGCGTAGTTAGCGGATGGATTGTACGGCTGCCATCATTTCGTAGGCCGGATCTCTCTGAACTCTGTGTTAAGCTGCAGTCCCGGTTAGAAGCGATGCCGAAGTACAGGGCCACGCACAGTAGGCGTCTGCACATCGGACCTGCCTCGGGGGGAATGCTGCCAGTTACCTCCAACCCCGAGGAGGCAAACGGACAGTTCACAGAGTTGTAATTTTTGGATACGCATGTGTGGGCAGATCCTCGCGTTGTATATAGTTGTTTTAATAAAGCTCTTTCTTTGCATAAACAGCTTCCTGGCAAATGTTCATTTCCTGTATAAATTCATTCATGTCCTTGATGGTAGCCTAATAATTGTGTAGTAGTGTAGGATAACATAAATACACAGCATATGAATAAATAAATATATGAATAAATAAATATATATATATATATATATATATATATATATATATATATATATATATTTAAGTAAATATACAATTAAATATATATATTAGCAAACCAATCACGAGCTATTTTACTTGTTTAAAAAGAAGCGGTTCCGTCCAATACTCAGTAAGAAAATTCAAGCCCGGCCTGGCCACGTGTGGTTTTGCTGCCAATCACGAGCGATTTTACTTGTTTGAGAATAGTGTTTTCAGCCAATACTGTTGGGAGCTGGAGAAATTCCACCTTTCTCCAGCAGAGTCCGCCGTGGATCCTCTGAGGGAGCCTCCTGCACAGCTGCAGCTCGTCAAGATCATCAGAGGATCCACTACTTAAGCTGTCTTCAGACCTTGCCTCAACGCCGCAGTGTTGTTCCAGATGGTCAGCGCTTAAGCCTAGATCCTCAGAGTAATTCGATGACTTTTGAATCCAGCTTGGATTCTAACCCCTGTGTCCGTTTTCCAGGAAACCTGTGCCTCCTCTGTGAAAGCTCTGGAAGAGCTAACCTGCCGAGCCGACCCTCAGAGCCAAACCTGAAGATTCACAGAGAACCTCCAAGCAGCTCTGGACTAGAGCTGGGAAACCCAAAGCCAAGGTTTGTTCAAATTTGACGTGAGACGCTGAAGCAGCTAACGGACTCTGCTGTTGAACTCATCGCCAGAACCAACAGTGACTCTCCCGAAGCTAACCTCAAGAACCCTAAAGGTATAATCAGTAAACTTCAGAGAATCAAACCTCTGTCGTCAACGCTAACTGAACTGTCTCTCACGCAGACTCCGGTGAACCAGAATCCAGGCCCAGAACCTGAACCATTATATCCTGAGTGCTTGTGCATAAATAAACTGTTATTAATAAACAGGCTGCCCAAATCCATGAACATGGCCTGGCTCTACGTGAGTTAAACACCCACATTGAAAGACAGAATTAAGCTATTCAAAGCTATGCTAACTACGTGAACAGCGCTAATGCTGCGCCAGTACAGCAACCATTTCCGGGTCCAGTCCCTCCTCCGAGGTCACCAGCTATGACGTCATCAGAGTTCCGTCCTAGTCTCCCAGAAAGATTTTCTGGTAACATGAAAGATTGCAAGGGATTTTTATTTCAATGTCGGTTGATTTTTCAGAACTCCCCTGGCTGTTTTTCCACGGATCACAAGAAGATAACTTTCATTCTCTCTCAGTTAACAGGAAGAGCCTTGGAATGGGCTCAGGCAAGATTTGCCGCTGACGATAGCTTAAATTGCTACTACTCTGATTTCATCTCTGAATTTACCCAGGTATTCAACCAAGAAACTGACCAAACTATTGACTCTAGAGCTCTTTTCAATCTCAAACAGGGAAAGTCTTCGGTGGCTGAATTTTCAATTAACTTCCGGGTTAAAGCGGCAGCTTCCGGATGGAACCAAAGTGCCTTGAAAGGAGCCTTTTTCATGGCATTAAACGAGCACATTAAAGATGAACTCGCAACCCTCGACGAACCAGCTACCCTCGAAGATTTAATTCGCCTCTCCATCAGATTAGATAATAGAATTCGAGCCAGAAACAGTTCCAAGAAGCAGGGTACACTTTCTTCTGCCTCTCATAACGTGACTGTTTGTTCTCCCTCTACAGAGCTGTTGCCCATTCAGAGGTCTAAGCCCCAGTCTCTACCGCTGCCTGTTCAGGCCTCTCATTCGGGCGAAAGGGATGTCGAACCCATGCAGGTGGGACACACCAGGCTCACTCCAGAGGAGAGACAAAGGCGCTTTCTAAGTAAACTATGTATCTACTGTGGTGAGAGTGGACACTTCATTGCTTCCTGCCCGGCTAAATCAAAAGCCTGGGCCCGCCAGAGGATCTGAGGAGTCTGGCGGGCCAAATAAACACTAAGAAATCTCCTCGACTGTTGCTGCCTGCCACACTTTTCTGTGCCAACCAGAGCCTCTCTTTTTCTGCATTCATCGACTCAGGCTGTGAATGTAACCTAATCGATTCCAACCTCGTCCACCAACTCCAAATTGAAACTATTCCTCTGACTCAGCCTCTCCGAGTATCCGCTATTGACGGGAGAAGACTCCATCAAGTTACCCATCAAACTCAGCCCCTCGAGCTACTTCTGTCAGGTAACCACCGAGAGACTATCACATTTTTTGTTTTTCCCTCTGCATGTTCCCCGCTGGTGCTCGGCTTCGAATGGTTGGAGAAGCATAATCCTCACATAAACTGGGCCAAACGTCACCTGGAATCATGGTCCATCTCATGCCACGAAACATGCCTGCGTTCAGCTGCCCCCTTGGTGGGGTCTCCTAGAGGTGGGGGGGAGATGGACTCTCCTGACCTTTCTTCAGTTCCTCCTGAGTACCATGATCTCGCCCCTGTCTTCAGTAAGGTCAGTGCAACGTCCCTACCTCCACACAGACCATACGATTGCGCCATTGAACTGTTACCTGGTGCTCCCTTACCTAGCAGTAGATTGTATAACATTTCCAAGCCCGAAAGGGAAACTATGGAAAAGTACATCAGCGAATCATTAGCAGCTGGAATAATTCGCCCCTCATCTTCTCCATTGGGCGCCGGGTTCTTCTTCGTAGGAAAGAAGGAAGGTTCCCTGAGACCCTGTATTGACTATCGAGGTTTGAACCAGATCACTATTAAAAACAAATACCCACTGCCTCTTCTCGCCTCTGCTTTTGAGCCCGTACAGGGAGCTACTGTATTTTCTAAACTGGATTTAAGAAACGCTTATCATCTCCTTAGGATCCGTGAAGGCGACGAGTGGAAAACTGCCTTCAAAACACCCTTGGGCCAATTCGAATACCTGGTTATGCCCTTTGGACTAACCAACGCTCCAGCCTGCTTCCAGGCCCTCGTTAACGATGTTCTAAGAGACTTTCTCAACGTTTTTATTTTTGTGTACATTGATGACATTCTCATTTACTCCAAGGACCTCGACGAACATAAAAAACATGTCCGTCTTGTTTTACAGAAACTGCTGGAGAACAAATTGTTCGTGAAAGCCGAGAAGTGCGAATTTCATCAACCTTCTGTCACCTTTTTGGGGTTTGTGCTCGAGGGCGGCCAGGTTAAACCATCTGAGGACAAGATCAAGGCAGTTTTAGACTGGCCTGTTCCAGAAAACCGCAAACAACTTCAAAGGTTTTTGGGTTTTGCTAACTTCTATCGTCGGTTTATCAGAAACTACAGCCAGACCGCCCTTCCTTTAACTTCTTTGACATCTATCAAACGCAGCTTTCAGTGGACTCCCGAGGCTCAAGCAGCATTTGATAAATTAAAGTCATTGTTTTCCAGAGCACCAGTCCTCATGCAACCTGATCCTGCTAAACAATTTATTCTAGAGGTGGATGCTTCAGATTCCGGTGTTGGGGCAGTCCTTTCCCAGAGACTAGACTCTGATCAGAAAATACACCCCTGTGCTTTCTTCTCCCGTAGGCTTTCCACCGCTGAGCAGAATTATGATGTGGGTGACTGAGAACTCCTGGCCATTAAACTGGCACTGGAGGAATGGAGGCATTGGCTGGAGGGAGCTGAGCACCCGGTTCTTGTATGGACAGACCACAAGAACCTGGCTTACATCCAGTCAACTAAACAAGCTAATCCTCGCCAATCCAGGTGGTCAATCTTCTTTTCTCGGTTCAACTTAATCATCTCCTACAGACCCGGATCCAAGAACGTGAAGCCCGATTCTCTCTCTCGTCTCTACTCCGTCGATCATCCCGAGACACCTGAACCAATCCTTCCGGCTTCATGTACAGTTGGAGTGGTCAACTGGGAAATAACTGACCTCATCAACTCAGCCCTGGCCACTGAACCCGATCCAGGTAACGGCCCGTCTAATCGTTCATATGTTCCATCTTCTGTCAGGTCCCGTCTTATCCAGTGGATGCATGCCGCCAAATTCTCCGCTCATCCTGGAGTCAGCAGAACAGTAGCTCTCATCTCCAGACGCTTCTGGTGGCCCACTCTCCACAGGGATATGAAGGAGTATGTGTTGGCTTGCCCCACATGTGCCCGTAACAAAGCCTCACACCAACCTCCTTCTGGCCTGCTTCAACCACTTCCTGTTCCCTCGCGTCCCTGGTCCCATATCGCCATCGATTTCGTCACCGGTCTCCCTGTCTCTCGAGGTATGTCCACCATATTCACTATTGTTGACCGCTTCTCAAAGTCCTGCCATCTAATTCCCCTCAGAAAACTTCCCACGGCCTTCCAGACTGCCCAGCTTCTCATTAAGCATGTGTTTCGGTTACACGGCATTCCCCAAGAGATCCTCTCGGACAGAGGCCCGCAGTTCATCTCCCAGGTCTGGAAGGCATTCTGTTCCGCTCTCGGCTGCAAACCCTCTCTCACCTCTGGTTACCACCCCCAATCGAATGGTCAGACTGAACGCATGAATCAGCAATTGGAAACCACCCTTCGCTGCCTTACGTCTAACAACCCCGTGGATTGGAGCCAATTTCTGCCACGGATAGAATACGCCCATAACTGCCTCAGATCTGCATCCACTGGACAATCCCCATTCCAGGTCAGTCTCGGCTATCAACCACCTCTTTTCCCCGCAGACAATGAAGCTTCATCCCCTTTTGCAAAAGGGAGAGCAGCAGCAGCAGAACGCATCTGCCAACAGCAACTCTGACCTCCTCTTCAACACAGGCTCTTTTTATCATCTTCATCAAGGAGAATCTTACTATTTCACACAGCCAGTCCCATAGAGTGATCATACTCCCTACATTCCCATCTCCATGTGTAGAGTTGTTTCCTGTTTTTTCTGCTTCTACAAAATCAACTCTTCCTGTGTGTGTGTGTGTGTGTGTGTGTGTGTGTGTGTGAGCCAGGTCATTCTCAGCCTTCCACCTGCACATGTTGTTTTCTACACTCTGTTCTGTAAATCTACCCTGATACATATGAAAAATAAGTTTTGCTGCAGCTTTAACTTAGCTCTTTACTTCTTTTAGCTTGAACATGTATATATATCTTCAATTCCCCCTTTTGAACTCTCTTAAGAGTTCAACCACTAATAGTAAATCTAACACATGTTAGAACAGTATCTATAATGAATGTTAAAACTCAGTAAATATAGCAAAGGTTAAAAACCAGTGAATTAAACATGCATGATTTCAATGTCACATTTAAACAAAGCCTTTAATGTCTGCTCATGACCAGGATATTAATCATAGAAGAAAAATGTAAACGCTGTTTGTTTCAAAATCATAGAATGATGGAATAAACAAACAGTCCCCATGGAGATGTACTATTAATTAGGGATCAAAAGTAATCATAATCAAAACTTCACAGACTAAATGTTGTCACTCAAGACCAGTTTCAGCATTTAACTACAATTTGGGTTTCATTTAATTAAAGGAAGGCTGTTTTAGTTTCCTATCCGCACATTATTTTAATTTCCCTTAGACTAGGTAACCTAAGCCTATAAATCTAATCAGGCCAAATTCATCTCCTCTCACTCCCACCTGGAGGCCTCCTAAATGTGACAGCTCATCATGGATAAACCATCCGTCCACATTTACCAATCATTCAGTCACAGTAGGGGTGGTCACAGGACAGGCCGGGCCGTTCTCCACCGGAAAACCCTACCTTCTCTAAAAGGTAGTAAAAACTGGGGTGACCCCAGGGAAATCCCACTCTCAGCCAATCTGAGCAAGAAACCCTGTTTTGAATCTGACAATTATCATTACCAACTACTTAAAGAACATTTAAGCCAATCAGTCTCTGAGTCTTTCTACATCAAAGAAAAAGTGGTATAACACTTGATCTTGGTGGGTCTGGAGCAAAAGGTTTCCATGATTTTCATTAAAAAAAATCTAAATAAAAACATATAAATCACAATTAGGTAAAATCAAGAATTATCCTGGTCTGAGTTAAAGGCAAATGATGAACATCACTGACGATGATGAATTCTTTCAGCGTCTCTATCACACACCAATCTAATTAATCAATCAGAGTCTCATATGGTCTCCTCTACAGTCCCTTTGGTCTCCATGCTGTCCGATTGCAGATAGATGCTGAATCCATGTGGTGGTTCTCATGATGTGTTCTCATCACAGTTCAGCAATCCATTCCTCCTGGATGCTCCAACACACAGAGAGTGCAATCAATGTTCTTATCCGAATAAGCAATGTCTTTAATGAGTAATTGTTGTCTACTCAAAACCTAAGTGCAGTCACAACCAGATATTCTTACCCACAATTACTTTCACTTTATCCCTTAATCATTAAATTCACTACATTTAAATTATCTTTAGACTGTATGTTTATTCAGCAGATTTTTTCAGTCTATTCAAACAACATTATAAGTTCAAAATTTGCAACTTGCAACTAATATAATCTCTAATATAATCTCATTCAAGGAACCTGTAAACATTTAGAAAGCATTTAACTCTGGTTTTACACATTGTAACATTCAATTCTTGGATTACCTAAAGAAAACTTTAAAATATCTTTACATCACAGTGTATTAAGTTTTAGTTTCTTCTAAACTTATAACTGCATTTTTTGTTTACTCTTATCCTCTCCCTACTGAAAGCGACTAAAGTTCTTTAATCTCTAAGAATAACCAGCTTGGCGCAGATGCCCCCTCTTTAAAACTTCCTTGTCAGACTCTGTAGCCTTGAATGTTTCTGTATAAGAAAACATCATTCCCCAGTGGACCCCTGTGTGTCCTTCGATTCCTTAACCATGTGCGTGGGTGTGTTAGTGAGTGAAGGTGTGTGTGTGTGTTAATCTATGTGAGGGGATTTATATGGGGGAAACTTGTCATGAACCGAGGACAGATGGACCCAGTATTCAAGGAGAGACAGTCAGCAGGAAAGTTCAAATAGGTTTATTAAATTAACAAAATCAAAAGTGGAGCTGTGGCTCACGGACACTGCAGGATGGGGAGCGGGGCACTGCCCAATCACAGACACTCTACAGGAGAAACACTGGTAAGTGACCACGATCATCTGACAGAAGATGTTTATCTGAGTTGGCCACTTACCTGGTTTAACAGTCCAGTCCAAGAATGTCCCCAAGTGCTGCAGTCCCAGAGGTCATGCTGGAAGCTGATCCTGGTCAGGGATCGAGAACAGACAGGAACGGGATCCAGATCAGGCAGGAACAGAACAGGTGGCAGGATCCAGACTTCCAGGCATCCACAAGCTCCCAGGAGGGTTAAGAGTCTGACTGGGACCAGAAGCATGACCAGGTGATCACTTACAGGAGCTGACAGGATCAGGTGCAGATGAGCAGGCTCAGTGGAAGAGGGTAGCCCAGACGGGACATGGAACCAGAACTTGATGCAGGACTTTAAACTGGTCTCCTCCCTGGAGCCAGGCATACTGGAATAAAAACTGAACCTCCCCACATATAGAGCCAAAAACCCAGAAGACTCCGCGGGGGAGGAACAGTGGACGATCAGGAGACGAGACAAACACTAAAACCCTCTTTCCACTGGCTGCCAGGATCCAGGGCAACTAAGGAAAAAACTGAACAGACTAACAGAAAGACAAGTAATGATCTGGCACTGAATGCTCAGGCTGAACTGAATATAAAACAGAGGAAACAGGTGAGAGGAATAAATTATAATTGAGGCAGGGAGGGAAAACGACAGGTGAAAGGAATGACTAATTAAGGGAGAGCAAACAGGCCAGATCATGAACAAACTGGTCAGGAGTCATCCTGCTACTGGTCTTGGAAGAGAAAGTATCTTGGAGCAGTGATCCTCTCCAACATGCAAAACAGCTCGATGTTAGGACAAGTCCATCAGGTTACCCTCTCTTACCACATCAGCTTTGAACCATAAGAGTCTTGGGGCCCAGGTGTCCCCACACCCCCTGAAGGATAAGTCTTTATTGGTGTCATCAGCAGTATCACATAGAGGCAGAAGGAAACAGAGCGTCAAAAAATGTGTTCCTCTCTTAAAGAGGAAATGTCATATTGAATTGTTCATCTGCTGAGAGTGCAGGATTGTACTCTGACTTGCTGCTGCGTTCCCAAAACTTGACAATTCACAGTTCCTGAAAATGCTGAAACCGACTGCATTGTGCAAAGTGTCCAGCTATAGTCCATTTAAAATGTTCTCCAAAAAATAGCGCTCTGATGAAAATAAAAAAAAATAAATAAATAATGGTAGTTTAATTGTTTTTTATTTGAATAGTATTAAATATGATAATTGCTTGGAACAGGGAGTTAGTGTGTTTAATAGATTTCAGCAAAGATAACATGGATGTGTCTAATTAAGAGGAATCATTCTTCTGAATTAACTGCTTAACCATATAGAGACATTTATGATGGTTTGGTTAACCTTGAGCTCAGTGGGCCCTGTACTGGGCCCATCTGATACCTACTCATGTTGATCTATTTATAGAAATGGCCAAAACACAGTCATGATTATTTTTTTTTTCACAAATACTTTTTGTTTTATAGTTGTGTAAACAAATAAAATACGATTTAAAATTCCACCTGACATGTGTGACCCTGTGGGAGTATTGACTTTTAGCCACACTCCCAACACAGCTGGCATCATTGAAACTAGAGGCTCAGACCTTTCCAGGGAGGGGTCAAAGGTTATTGTGTGACCATTTCAGGTGATGTAACCGGCATGCGTTACATAAGCTTGCTCTGTTATTCTTATTTTCTATTCAGTTGGTGGTATTATTTTGTGTTCAATGGTTAATCTAAATGAAACAACGGCTAAATCCTATGAGCAAAGGCTTGTTTATATTTGTCTTGCCAGTTCCCCTTTTATGTGTGAAAAAATGCATTTGGCACAATTTGGCCACTTTTGCCACCACTGTGCAAAAATCACATTTCCTCCTAGCACACTGCCCACTAAAACCTATGTGGAACAAACATGCTTACACTTATGCAGTCCAAATTTGTTTGACTTATGTTGGGTTTCAGGGATCTAACCCACATGCAGAACACTCAGAGGCAGGGAAAACGTTCACAAAGTTTATTGAGGTTAATCACAATAATGAACACTGGTTCTGGGATAAACTGGGTCTGGGTCTGGTCACGACTGGTTTTCACTGCAGAGAGGGAAGGATTGGTTAGCAGTCTTTCAGTGAACTCGCAGGTTGGATGTTTGCAGGTCTATACCTGATCAGAGGTTGAGCAGAGCGGTGAAGGGGGGAACCAGGAGGGTCCAGAGGCTGAAGGCAGGAAGAGCGCTAGGCAGAGGCAGGGCAGAGCAGATAATCTTACTGAGCAGGTTCAGAGCTTCTCTCTCAGCTCTTGCTGAGAGCGGGCAGGCAGGTTTCAGACTGAGTTGGTTTTCCATGGTTCTTCAGAGAACAGACAGCTTGGTTTCACGCTTGAGAAACCCTTCCAGGTCTTCGGGTTTCCAGGCAGGTTCTTCCTGAGAAGTAGAGAGGACAAAAAGCAGATTAGGTTCAGGTTCAGGGGAGTCAGAGATTCAGACAGACAGGTTGGCTCAGGTTCGCTAACCATAACTGGCAAAACACTCTGGCACTGGAGTGTTGTCCACAGCCCACTTAATGGAGACCAGTACACCGAGGAGTACTGGTCTCCTGATGAGCAGATGAGAAGCAGCTGGTGAAGTCAGCTCCAGCTTCAGGAGATCCAGTACGCCCTCTGGTAGAGGAAGGTAGACAATACCCCAGATCCAAACAGAAGTACAAACCATCAGGAAGGGATCCTCGGCGCCCTCTGGTGGGCAAGCCTCTGGATCCCAACAGGTTCCACCCGAGAAATATTCCTCAATGCCTTTCTGTCATTCAAATAGAAACAATTGTATTTCCAATTTATAGTTTTGGAGCTGTACTTGCTTTAACTCACATATGTATTTTAATTCACATTTCAATTTGCTCCTAAGACCATCTTGGCTCAAGGGGTGAATAATAATCACCATTTGCAGTTATAAATTAGAATTCAGAAAACAAAACCCAGGTCCTTAACCGGTTTAATACCCACAGTTCTGATAAATTGTGTAAATCTTAAATGCCTCACGGACTAAAACTGGTAGTTGGTTCCACAGGAGAGGAGCCTGATAACTAAAAGATCTGATAATGATCTACTAAAATTGAACCTTCTTTTGGGGAAGGAGAACTCTGTTAAAGTAATTCTGAAGGTTATTAGAAAGTGGTCAGAGAGGACAGGGTTGTGAGCAAATACTGTTATTTCTTCACATTCTATGCCGTATGTCGGCACAAGATCCAAAGTATGAAGATGAGAATGTGTGAGACTATTCACATTTTGAACAAAGCCAATAGTGTCTAAGATAGCATTAAGATACCATTAAGATAGCTCCTTTAATTTATATAGAAGTTCTGCAATCGCACTTTTTCTCTCCGTTCCCAGCTTGGTGGTCGGCTGCATATTTAGCCTTCCCTGGCCGACAGTGGGATTCCCCTTTCCATTTTTCCAATTTTTCTTTTTCTTTTTTGACAACCTCTCATTAAAAAGCTAAAAAGCAGGCAATCCTTCCACATTGATAATGAAAGTAAATGATTTGGTCTATTTGAATCCTCTTCTCATTCGCTATATTCTTTTTTTCCCCCTTTGGGATCTATGGTCTCAGACAAACCTGCAGCTTTGTTTGCCTGGGAATACCTGGTGCTGGTTGCAAGTTATGACCACTGATCTCTATAAATATGACGCAAATTATTTTAAAATGTATTTATTATACAAATGTTTACAACATTGAAAAAAATGATTTATTTTTGTTTGACTTTCTACACACCATATTAAGAAAAAGAAACAAACAAAGAAAAAAGTGGATTTTCATAAATGTTTGAAAAGCTCCAGGGAGCCGCAAGGGGAGCGCTAAAGAGCCGCATTCTGCTCTGGAGCCGTGGGTTGCCGGCCCCCCGCCCTAAGCACAGGCTCCCCTCGTGGCTGCGTCCTGAGCCTCCTGCTGTTCACCCTGATGACACACGACTGCGTCCCCAGGTTCACCACCAATCGCATGGTGAAATTTGCAGACGACCCACGGTGGTGGGCCTCATCAGAGACGACAACGACCTGGACTACAGAGAGGAAGTGGAGCAGCTGGTGGTGCAGAGATAACAGCCTGATCCTGAAGGTGGAGAAGACAAAGGAGATCATCTTGGACTAACCACGCTCCACTGGTCATCAACAGCTCAGGTGTAGAGGTGGTCAGCAGCACCAAATTCCTCGGGGTGCACATCAAAGCCAAACCTTTATCTGCACTGTAAACACCACCTCACTGGTCAAAAGGGCCCAGAAGCGCTTGGACTTCCTGAGGGGGATGAGGAGAGCCCACCTCCACCCACCCATCCTCACCACCTTGTACAGAAGCACCATAGAGAGCTGTCTCACTGTGTGGTGTGGAGGCTGCAGAGCATCAGACTGGAAGAAAGTGAGAAAAGTAGTGAGAACAGCATGGAAGATCTTCGGGGCTCATCCCTCCATAAAAGACATTTCATCCCAGCACCGAGTGTCCCAAGCCCGTAACATCATCAGTGACCCCTCACACCCCCACCATGGACTGTTCTCCTTTCTGCCTTCTGGGAGGAGGCTTTGCATCCTTCCATGCAAGACCAACAGGTTCAGTAACAGCTTCTTCCCCACTGCCATCAAACAGCTGAACTGTTGAAAAAACTCTAAATCAGAATTGAAACTCTGCATCACACTGATAATTTCATAACCAATAGAACCCAACTCACATGTTTTCTACTGCATTCTTTGTACCATATATATCTATGCTGGAAGTGCTCTGAACTTCCACATAAATGCCTTATTGCACAATGTCTCTCCTACACTGTTTTCATTTGATCACTGCTGCACTTTAGAAAAGGAAATGTTCCTTTTCACTGCTAAGCTGCTGCTCATTCACTGTGTGAAAACTTTATTAACAAAAAGTAAATAAAGTTGTCTAAGTCTAAATGAGTTTTATTTTTAGTGGCTCCCTAGTCCTCTACACCCCTGTGAGGTTCCATCGGGGGGAGGAGAACTGATTAATATGAAGGACAGTGATGTAAGGAATCCAGTTTGTGTTTTCTGTTTGTGTGTTTCCTTCTCTCCACCACCAGGAGGTACCCTGTCTTCGTTGGACCTCCCTGCACACCTGCGGCTCATTGGACCATTATCTGGAGGAGTATTTGAACAGTGGGCTGTCAGTACCTCGACGACAGAGTGTTTGCCAGTTTTGGGTACTCTAGCCAAGATGAGATTAACTGAGTCTAACCGAAGCTTTGTTTCTCTGAGACTTATGTACTTTTGTCTTTGTTCTTCAACAGGAAGCCTTCCTGTTTAACTGGATAACTGGACCTTCTCCCCCTGGAAGGAAAAGCTGAGTTCACACTGAGCAGGGGAAAACCTCCACATGATCCGTTCAAGTTCCCATCGGAAATCCGAGTGATAATCCGCTCCATTACTCCTCCGGGTCCGACTTTTTTCTACCTGTCCGCTCTCCAACGTGTTCCCTATTCTCTGGATATCCCACACAGACTGGATTAAAGGACTGACTAAGGCCCCCTCAAATGTGAGTCACTCACCTGCATAATCTTTACAACATCCAAGATTCCCACTGTGCCTGAACTGATCTCTGTGAACTTCCCTTCTCAGTTCCAGTTCCGGTTCACCAGTTCACTGAGTTCCATATCCTACCCGTTCTCATAGCACAAATAAACCTGTTAAACTTTTCCCGTGTTCCCTGAGTGGTTACTCTGCATGTGGGTCAGATTCATTATCCCTTTCATGCCGCAACCATGTTTGGGTTTCTGTTGAGACTTTTTTCCTCTTTATAGTTTAGAGTTTTTGTTTCTAAGAGGAGAAATATGGCCCTTTCTTCTGCATCATAACTTATGCATGGAAAACATTGACACCTCTGCCTGTAGATGCATGTTGGTATAGGAAAAAAGGATTTGCATTTTTTTCACTAACACAAAAGCAAACACTGACATGAAGGACAAGCTTGTCAAGTTTAACGCCGTCTATTTATTCTTAGAAGCCCAAACTGAATTGTTTGGACATCTTGATGTGTAATTAAAATAGTGACTGTACTTAACAGCATGTTTTTATTCTGATTGGCTCTTATACGTATAAAAACACCTTTAACAAATCTGTCATGGATCACCACTCAGAGAAGTACCACAGGAAAATAGTTATCTTTAAAGTTATACAAGATTTGATGGGATTAGCCATCAGGCCCACTTAGCTTTTCATCAGTCTGAAAATTAATTTTCTTGGCCTGAATAGAATCCCATTAAAGACCAATGTGGTCTCTCTATGTTCTCACAAGCAAAGAGAAAGGGTGTTCGGGTCACATCGCCTTAATACTAAGTACAATATTCGTGGCGTCACATGTCGCTTTGATGTGTCTCTGTAGGAGGGTTTTGCAGAGGGTCTTTATTCTTTAGAGTTGGCATATAAAACCAACATAGACATTGGTTCTCTTTTCCAAAATTAGTATTATAGGTTATGGCATAAAACTAACCACACATATCTAACATAAAAAATGTTTTTTTTTGTAAAAGTGAAACATTTGTGTCCTCCACCAGTTTTGGTAGTTCGGCATTATTATGTCCTACCATTACCCAGGTACCAAAATTTTGCATAAAGATCTGCGATAACTGGTTCTATATTTTCAGGCAGAAATAAGTTCTTAATCCTTCAGATATTAACTTTATAGTTTTTTGTTTTGTTTTTTGTACATTTAACAATAGGAGGAGCTAGTGAAGAACAAAACCTTTAATTTCCTTTAAGATGTCCAGTAGAAAACCTAAGAAAAATAATGATTGCAATCTGTATTTCTTGTGTTAAATATTTAATCATATATATTTTCATGTACAGCTTATGCCATTCTAAAAGACATGTTGACAGAGTTCTTAATCATCTAAAATGTTATTTTCTTAAAATAAGTCTTTTAGAAATTTAACAATTCAGATTAAAGTTCAGAGTAAAAGGAAAAGTTACAACCATAGCTAGAGTTCTATTCTCTCCTCCTTGACTGCAGAGGCAACGCTTTAAGCACTGAATGGGGGCAAATGATGATGACTTTGAAATATGGGTTAGTATATATAAGGATAATTCAATTCAATTCAATTCAGTTTATTTATATACGCCAAATTCACAACACGTCATCTCAAGGCACTTTACAGTTCAACCAGATTATACAGTCAAATTGATACAAAGTTTTCTATCTAAGGAAAACCAATTGATTGCATTGACTCAAATACAATCCCTCACACTAAGCATGCTTGTAGCGACAGTGGAGAGGAAAAACTCCCTTTTAACAGGAAGAAACCTCCAGCAGAACCAGGCTCAGTGTGAGCGGCCATCTGCCGAGGCCGACTGGGGTTCAAGGAGACAGAAGCAGAGACACAAAAAGCAGCTGTAAAAGGCGGCCCCGTCCAGAAAACACACAGCCAGGCAGACGAGCTCTGAGCCAGCTCCCATGTCAGAGGATTAAGAGAGCACATCCACCCAGCCACGGCCAGAGAAACAGGACCACACTGGAAGACAGTCCGATCTCCAGCATCTATAAACAATGGTGTTGATGGAAGCAGCACAGCTGATGTTTCTTTCCAGGATGGCGTCACAGCCAAACAGGAACAGACGAGGCAAAGCTACTCTGAGGAAAAGCAGAGAGAGCAGAACGTTAGAGATTGAACTAACAGATTCTGCAAAATAGGAGAATAGAGAGAGAATGAAGCAGAATGATGAAATGAGGCTCCCTATGTCCTCCAGATTTCTAATGCTACGTTCACACCGGACGCAGCAAGAGCAGCAAAATTGCGTCTGCTGCTTCCTTTTTGCTGCTTGTACCAGTTAGTTCTGACGAGCGGCTGAAGCAGCTTTGCTGCTCTGGCTGCGTGGTGCAAAAGTGTGTCTGACGCGCGTTGGGCGGAGCTTCACTATCCTTTTTCTGCCTTGCAGCTATATTTGCTGTGATCAGTGGGAATAAAGTAGTTTTAATATCTTTTTAAGTGAGAAAATACACCTGAAAACTTCATCAGTGTAGTCAGTTCATCCAGATTACAATCCTGCCTTCCAATATTATTTCTGTCGGAGCCGCTCAGACCCCCCATACCGGCGGTGCACTGTCAGTAGGAATCCCTTCAACAGCAGCCTCTGGCCGGGTCGCCTCCTCGCGGTTCACCGCGGCAGCTGGTAGGTGTTTTTTATCTAAATAATCCAAACTGCAGGCAGCAGGATAATAAAAGCAAACATATTCTGCCGGCAGATTTCTGCATTTTAAGTTAATAGTGTCTAAGATAGCATTAAAGGCTGCTCTTAAGCTATCGCCTTCAATGTCAGCATGGATGTTAAAATCTCCCACTATGATGACCCTGTCAGTTTTTAATACCAAATCAGAAAGGAACTCTGAAAACTCATCTAAAAATTCAGAGTAAGGACCTGGTGGACGATACAAAGTTACAAAAAGAAGAGGTTTTCTTGCCTTGAAATTTGGATCAGGGAAATTAAGGGTTAAATGTTCAAAAGAGTTGTAGGTATTAACTGTTTTGGGAGTAATCAGTAAGTCAGACTGGAAGATTGTTGCTACTCCTCCTCCTCGCCCAGAACTTCTGGGTATGTGAAAATTAAAATAGCTTGAAGGAGTTGCCTCATTTATGCTCAAATAATCCTCTTGCTGCAGCCAGGTTTCTGTAAGGCAAAACAAGTCAATGTGCTTATCACAAATCAAGTCATTAACTAGCAGACTTTTAGAGGAAAGAGATCTTATGTTAAAGAGACCACATTTAATTGTTTTAACTTTTTCCCCAATTGAAGTCAGACACCAGTCCCTCAATCCTCTCACTGAAGCATGAGGAACCGAGCTGAAAATCTCAATCTTCATGTTTGCCTTCCTTTAGAATTTGTTCTTTATAATTACATAGGAGTGGGTTTGCATTTAAGGAGGCCTTTTTGCCTTACAGCAGCACAATGGGACTGCGGCAAGTTATGGACCTATATACAATCTTATACAGAGTAATAAAATACTGTTTATAAAATTATATGTGTAGACTACCTTTACACAGGCCACAACCGGCAACCTGCCAGTTATAATGAAGGTGACTAATTTAAATGGCCAGTTGTTGAGTTGATGATGTCGTAGTTAAATGATAGATCATTCAAACTGGAGGGTAAAACTAATTGAATGTTATTAGTTGAATAGTTATAACTTTAATCCACCTACTAACCAGGATTTTTAGCCTCTCACACTCCAGGTGGGCTTCTGGACCGACTGATTTAAATCCAGTTATCTCCACAAATTAAGTAAAATAGGCAATCGCTATTAGAAGATTTAATAATTACCAGTCAAACAAAAATGTTTGTATTTAGATGCTACCAAAAGGAGGGTGACTTTGACCTGAGCAGTGTTGGGACTAACGCGTTACAAAGTAACGCGTTACTGTAACGGCGGTATTTTTTTCACTAACTAGTACGCTAACGCGTTAGTTTTTAAATTCAGTAACTCCGTTAACATTACTACATGATGCGTTACTGCGTTATTTTATAGTCTCGGGATCAGCTGCAGTGAAGTATTGTCTTCCTGTGTTAGAGTGAGGGAGACAGGAAGGAAACATGCTGAGGGCGTGTTTGTGTTTACCAACACTAGTCATCATGGCGGCTGCTGCAGAGCCCAAGACGAGTTTCTTCACTTGGAGATTTTCTCATTAATTTACAATTTGTGCCTTGGATCAAAGATTCTACAGCCCAGAACATCAACTGTAATCTGTTGAAACACCTACAAAAGCAACATGCTGCGACGAAGCTAGAAGCTACCGGTGTCGTGCCAAGGTAGTTATCCCTGGGAAAATTTGTTTCCTAACGTCGGGAGCGCGCACGGAGTAGGACGAACAACCCGAGTTAACTCCGCCTCAATTCTAACGTGCAGAACTTGAAATTTGAAAGGTTTTACGTGGATGAAAGTTGAGCTTTACTGTTTTATTCTTTACTTCACATGTTATAGCAGAATATCGCCAGTGATATTGATCTAAAGCTAATATTAAAACACAAACATTTGCTGCAGTGTCTACTCCTCCCTCTGAGAGCAAACAGATCCTTGTTCTTTTCCACACGTTCATTAAAAAAATCTGTCATTGTTTCACAGTCTCCAAATGTTCTCATCCCTTTGAAAACTGTTGTAAACCATATACTTGTAATAAAAATGAAATAGAAAATGGAAAGCACGTGTAATCATTAAAGACTATATGCAGAAGGAAATAATTTTTTCCTGGTTGAAATTTAGTACTTAAATCTATATTTGTGTTTTATATTAACTTAAAATTTATCACTGTTGTACTATCCTTAATAAACAGTTTGTCTTCTAACATCAGCCGTTTTATTTCATCCCATATTGCCAGAATTGGCAATATGGGATGAAATAAAACCTGCTGTAATCTGTTCCCCCTGTCTAAATCAGACAAAAAAGGTCCCAGCTTTTTCATTTTTGGCTTATAAGCATCTTTTATGATGACAATTCATTCCTGAAACTTTGGAGTTTATTGACCTTTGTTTCTTAAAGTTACAAAGGAACAAATTATAGCAGGCCACCTGCTGTAAGGGGCAATTTTGCAGGCAACTACCTACTATGTAGCATTGTCAGTTTGTTCTGCCCTGAAATAAATTGGCACTTTGAAACATACAGTATCTTTGTTGCTTGTATATAGAATTGCTTAGCAGAGTTTCATGATGCAAATGCATGTCAAGTTCTTCAAGAGATGGTATTATTCTCCGGTGCAATAACATTTCTGAAATGATGGCTATAAGGGCATAATATGAACCTTTAAAAAAAAACAGTAACTAAATAATTACTTTTCACAGTAACGCATTACCTTATGGTGTAAGTAATTGAGTTAGTAACTACAGTGGGCACTGGTTGGAAATGGACACTTCACTCACTCCCCGTGTTTCACAAATTGCGTGAAAAACATGTGACTACTATAGCCACTAGGTGGCAGTCTGAGTCCATTTCGGCGTCCCATGAGTCAGGATTAGATAGATGAATTTGCAAACTGGGAGGGGAGTCACGTGTTGTGAGCAGTTAGCGTAGAGGGTAGAGTGAGTGGTCTGTGATCTGAAGGTTGAGGGTTGATCCCAGTTGTGGCCGATTAATGCTTTTCTATTTTTTTTAATCACCTTTTTATTACATTAGACCATAGGGATTATCATTCTACATTTTTATCTTACTGTATATATAGGTCTATCATATTGCATGCCTTATAGCCACAGTGTTTAGATATTTTTAAAATACCCTATTCCATATTATATGTGTCATGGTCTGGCGGTGTTTGTGAATGAGAGATGGTGCGGCTCGGCTCATGTTCATGTGAAGCAGCAGATATGCAGCCCAGATGTGGAATTACTCGCAGTGAGTTTAAGACTTTATTATCTGCCGCGGGAGTTTGGTCACGTGTCGTGCTGTGCGTTTCCAACGCGTGGTAAACAAGTTTCAGACTAGAGTCTGAGACGGGAGTGGATTTTCACTCCTGTCCCATCCCGCTCCTATTCAGAATGACTCCCGCTGCTCCACCACTCCCATTCTTGTTTTTTTTTTTTTTGAGCTCGGGAGAAAAACTCAGAGCGGAAGCAGTGATGGTTTTTGGGTCGTGTAGTTTTTTTTGACTCGCATTATAGTGTAGGCTTCAAGGAAAAAAACTACAAAATGGCGGCGCCGCGCCAGTACTGAATTTTTTTTCTTTCTATTTAATTTTATTTTTTGGCATCGATCCTAGTGTTTTTTTTTTTTTTTGATTGGTTTGCTCCCGCTCCCGTCTGCTCCCGTTAGTGTTTAATCCTGTACCGTCCCAATCACGTGATCATTACTAATACTGACTCCCATCCCACAATACTTCAATGTCTTTTTTAAATTTTTTGACAATATGATCATTAGACGGGTATAACTTATGAATTATTTTTAAATGATATTGCTTTAATTTTGGTGGTCAGCAAATATCGGTTGGGTAAGAGCCAGACCTTCTTCCAGTCAATGTTTTGCACAAATGTATTCCAGTATGCAGGGCCGGATTTAGGAGGATGGGGGCCCCTGGGCTGGAGTCAGGATGGGGGCCCCTGGGCTAGAGTCAAAAAAAAAAAAAAAAAAAAATATATATATATATATATATATATATATATATATATATATATATATATATATATATATATATATATATATATATATATATATTGTATGTGTTTGTTTTGTTTTAGAGGATAAATAACATGCAAATACCAGAAGAAATTGCTCCAAAGACTTTGGCATAATCTATAGGAGACACAGGAATTTTGTATTCTTCTAGAAACTCTTTATAAGAGTAAAGAAGACCCTCTTTGTTAAATAATTGGTCAACCAAAATAATGTTATTATTAAACCAATAATCAATAAATAAGGATTTATGTTTAAACAATATGTCTTTATTGTTAGATTTGTTAGGTAGGATTTGTTAGAACAGACTTCTTCACTCCGCTCCACTCTCCCCACGCTCACGCAATACGTCACATGCAACCAGGAACAATAAAAGGCTGGACCTTTTTTATGCAAATGTTAAGGATGCATACACCTCTGCACCCCTCCCCCCGCTGGGTCGTTCAGATCACAACCTTGTCTACCTGCCCCCCCATTACATTCCACTGGTGAGAAGGACAATTGCACAGTCAGTGAAAGTTTGGTGGGATGACGCCACTGAGGAGCTGAGGGATTGTTTCAGCACCACAGACTGGAGCATGTTCCAAAGCTCTCATGGTGAGGACATCGACAGCCTGACTGAATGCATCACTGACTACATGACCTTCTGTGTGGAGAGCATTGTGCCTACACCAAGTTTGCAGATGAGTTAAACAGCTTCTTCACCCGGTTTGACTCCCCTCACACTGGTCCCCTCCCTGCCCTCAACTCTCCACACACTTCCAACCACCAGCCCCCCAGAGACCTTTCCCCCCCACCGCCGCCACTCCCACCAACCCCCGACCCATCCACACCTTCAGTCGTGCCTTCCTCCCCCCTCACAGTAACACCAATGCAGGTGAGAAGGCAGCTGAGGAGGCTGAAACAGCGGAAGGCCTCAGGACCAGACGGCCTCCCCCCCAGGCTGCTGAGGACCTGTGCAGATGAGCTCTGTCAGATCCTCAGCAACATGTACAACCTGAGCCTAAGCCTGGGGGTGGTCCCCACCCTGTGGAAGACCTCCTGTGTGGTTCCGGTTCCCATATCAGCCAGATTGGAGCAGTGGTTCTAGAGGAAACTTATTTGGAAAATTCCTGAAATGTTTGCATTTCTGGCCTCTAATAGTATCTTTGATTCCAATTATCTCTAAAAGTAATAAAGCCAAACACTTCAAACTTGGTAGATCTATGGAGGGTCCTTAAAATGTTCAATCCCTAAAATATCGGCCGGATTGGAGCAGTGGTTCAAACTTATTTGGAAAATTCCTGAAATTTTTGGCCTCCAATACTAGCATCTTTAACTTCAATTATCTCAATAAAGCTAAACACTTCAATTTTCACAATCGATACAAACATTCCCACATATGTCCAATGTGAAAGATTATGAGGATATGAGCAATTGTTGTGAAGAAGTCTTTATTTAAAAATCTAAAGCAGCTTTGTTTCCAACACAGTGCTATTTAAACAAATACACAGTGGGATCTAATTTGTCATATTGATAGCATGTCAGGTTTAGATTATGAACAAAATTAAAAACAAATATGTTGCATATACTCTATATTTATTATCCTAATTATGTACAGCATTATAAAACAAAATTACAAGCAGGTTTATCAATACAGAAGATCCAACAATAACTGCCTTGCTCTTTCTCCGACATTGTATACTGAGAAAAGTGGTTTTCAAAAGCCTCACCATGCTCACTGCACTAAATATTAATATTAAGAAAATATTTACAAATTCTACAATGTCTAATAAGGCATCATTATGAATGTCAATGATGGTTACAATGGCTGCGTCTCAATTCGCAGGCTGCCTACTTCGGAGTGTATGTATGTATGTATATATATGTGTGTGTGTAGGGAAATAACATCTTTCATTTATTATATTCATGTTAATTTACATTTTGAGTGAGCTTGAAAAAGTAATCTCCAGGTTACCATTCCAAAGTCTTTTTCTGTAGAATTTCATCAATCCATCCAAATCATCAAACATTCCTTTTTTCTAGCTTTAAAGAAACACTACAGAAAATATAATTTGTTTATACAAATTGTTTTCCTCTACTTTAGGAATGCAAAGATCCAGGGACAGGGCAAGGGGTCAGTGGGAAGTCCACCGCTGTCACCTGGCCCTGGTTTGTCCTCATGGATGAGGTATTAGGACAGAGGCCGTCTTTTGCCCCACCTGTCCTAAGTGCCTCCATCCCTGAGGACACACCAGGGCTAGATGCTGCAGAGGCTGAGCAGCACACAGATGAGCTTGGAGTCTTCTGACTGCGAGACGGACATCATCTGGGGGGTCGGGGTGCCTCTCTCCACTGTTCACCACATCGTCCATCAGGGTTTGCAGGGCTGACCCAATCAACGGCTGCCATGTTACTAAAAAAGTTAAAAAAGATGCAGAAAATAATGACTTTACTAAAACTGTTTTCATAACCCTGAAATGAGAACAGCTAAAATGTGATTCTACTTGCCATCTAAATGTAATGGTGGTCGGGTAGACCCTCCTCCAGGGCAGACACCTCGGCAGACAGCTGGTCCCTCCATGGAGCACCACTGACTGCCTCCAACACGTTCTCCCCTCCTCATCCTCTGGCATGTCATCCTCTGGGGCCGTGATGTCACCGGCTCCCAGGCAGATGTTGTGCAGGACAACACATGCCGTTATGACCTGTAGAAAAAAAAAGACAAAAATATTTACTTTTATTCAGTCATCTATATTTTTTTTCATTATCTTTATTACATGATTTATTAGAATTTAAATTTTACTTGATCTAGATCCACTATTTAACTTATTTTTTCCTTTTTATATTTAGATTTTTTACCTGTATTATGTTTTTTTATATATATAATTGCAAATAAAATTAGGCAGTAAGGGGATAACAATTTAGACAAAAAATGATTTATTTCTCAACAGTTTGGCTTCTCAACACAACATTAGTGATAGTGAAAGTAGTGATTTATGTCAGTTATTTACAGGGGTTGTACACATTTAACTATTCAATTCAAATTACTAAAGTTACAAACAAATAAATTACAAACTTACAAATAAATATAAAATTTTATATTTAAACATATTCATCAATCTGCTGACAAGCGTTTATTTAATAACTGGTATACAGTGATGGGCAGTAGCGCCGCTACATGTAGCAAAGCTATTAGTTTAACTACATTTTCCAGTAGCTTGACCGTAGCGTCGCTGCTTTATTTATCAAGTAACTTTCCAGTAGTGACGTTATTGTTTTTATCAAGTAGCGACGTAGAGTCCACAAACGCTACAAAATCCAGGGCATAACTAAGTAATGAAACCAAGTTTTGTATTTTTGAAACAACAATCGGAGTTATTTGCTCGACATTGACGCATGAGCCTCTATTCTGCCTCTCCTGTCTGTGTCTACGAAACATGCGCATGCGCACTGTAGTGGAACTCAATGAATAAAAATGATAAAAATGAATAAAAAACTAGCCTCAGGAAATACATCGTGATTCACACAGGAATCACACAGGAAACCGTCCATTTCCAACCAGTGCCCACTGTAGGTTACTTTTGAAATGAAGTAACTAGTAACAGAAACTAGTTACTGCTTTTCAGTAACTAGCACAACACTGGACCTGAGTAATAAATCATTCGCTGCACAATAAACACAAAATACTAGAGGTTAAAAAGGATGTCTTTATTTGTAACAAACGAGGATTATAGGAAATCTAACATCTATGCAAACACCACACACAACTAGAAAACAAACCTGCATTCATCTAAAACCCAGTTATAGAGGAGCTTTACCAAGACAAAAAGTCATAAAACAAATGGCTGACTCCTACCATACAGTTAAAGGAGGTGGAGCAGCAGTGCTGGAAAAACACTTGAGGTTGTAAATCTCACAATATGGTGGCTCTTATCATGTGACAAAGGGGGCGAGGTGGACTGCATACACATTATCTGTTACTGGGCTCATGTAGTCGTAAAAATACATTTCCTATCATATCCTTTCTGATATTAATTATGAATGTAGATTTTTATTTCCTTAATTTCTCTTTAGCAGAGCTGCTAGTGTCATAAGCTCAGAAGGTAGGATCCAGAATTCAGGCGAGTCAGACAGTGGGATACTTCAAACGGCTTATTTAAAACTGCACCACTACAGCTCACAGCTGCAGGAAGCAGGCATGGCTGCAAGGGAGCAGAGCGAGCCCTGAAGCTGCAAGACGGCTCCTTCTATTTTGATTATTTTACATTTTTAATACTTTTCCGACTATTTCTATCTGCAATATGACTAAAACTCCCACTTTTATCTGGTTTCTTTTTAACACAAATTCATCAGATGCAAAGCAAATAAGCTTAAATTCACCAACCTTTCTGCTCTTTTAATAAATATTTATTTATTTTTCAACTCTTCACTATACTGTTATTTTTATACACTTTTTCTATAAGGTCCATTTTTGTGTGACCACTTTTGCTGTAATCTTTTGCTGCTTTAACACCCCCATTGTGGTACAATAAAAGGATTTTATATTCTATTTCTAAATCACAAATATTGACACAGTGTCTACTACAATAGATGTTTATAAAAGGGCTATTATATTAAAGTGAAATCATGAAACATTTTTATAGGTCAAAATATTGTTGTTGAGGTTTTAATTAACAAGAATATATAAAGTTATTCAGGTAAAAACAGGCTGCCGGAGCTTGGCTTGATCGTTTACTCTTTTCATCTGTGTAACTGGCCTGGTTGCTCATTACGTTTATCTTGTCCACCTGGTTCCTGCTACTATTTATGCTGCCTGTTTTCCTGCCCTTGGCTCCAGATAATTTCTGCTGTTTGCAGACATCCCAAGTTCCAGAAAGTCATTTCAGGGAGATGCTTATACCCCTCCAAAAAAAAAAGAAAGGTGGATTTGGATCTATTTCATTCTTTTTCTTTACAAATTCTGTTTTACTAATTATTCAAAAACAATAAGGTGATAGCTTCAGTGGTATTGAGATAGGATGCCAGTTTTCAGCTGCTAAATGATAACTTTTTTCACAACAAATAATGCTCTAATTTTTATAAAATGAATTACACAACATTAATAACAGTTTTTCTTGAGTTCCAATTTAAATTTTATAGAAAACAGTAGTTTTAACTCAAATTAAGTAAAAATGTGTAAAATTCCTGAATTATAAATGTATATTGACCTCATAAGAAATAGAATTTATATTGAACCTAATTGAAAAGAAATTTCACTTCATGCATCTCTCTTAATATATATTTGAATCCCTTGCCCTGTTTTTTATTTCATGCTTTTCTGGACCCAATGAAAACATGCTGGCCCCCTCCTGGCCCCCTGGTGCATTTGGTCTATTTCCGCCACTGTTCCTCCCCTTCACTAGACATGGATATACTTTAGTATATTCTGCTGTAAAATGAGTCCTATATTTTCGTTTTTTACTCGAGGATTGAACCTCTGCTGTTTCCCAGGATGCACAGCTTTGAGTGGTAACTAGGTGACTCCCAGAGAGTAACCCAGAGAAACTTATCGGACTAATCCAATCAGCTCTCTGATCAACCAGTCGCCTGCAACGCTGGTTGAACAAAACATCGCTTTGGACAGATACGCTGCACAGGATTCACCAGCAACCTCATCCCCACACCCCGCTCTCTCTTGCTGTCTGCGCAATCACAGTAGTTCTAATCCGCATGTGATGCATGAAATATTGTACCGCCTGCCCGTTTTCACGCGCCTAAAAAAAAAAACAGCACCTCGCTGTCTAAAATCCAGGATAATCTATCCGGGCATCCATGAACAACTATCGATATCAGGGAGACTCCCGGAACTTCCGGGAGACTTGGGATGTCTGTGTTTGTGAGAGTAACTCTAGCGTTTTGTATAGTGTTCTGATTTTCTGATCCTGACCCGTTTACGTCTTTGGGACTCCCGAGTTTTTGCTCTGTCCATGTCTGTTCTATTAGTCTTGTTTGTTCTGGACTGATTCCTGGATTCTGCTGGCTTACCGAACTTGGACTTGTCTTCGGACCTCGGCTTGGAATCTCCTCTGGTACCTCCTCGGCTCTCTGATCTTCTGGTGTGTTAACCTGGTTCTGCTTTGACTCTGGCTCTGGATTTTCCCTCATGGACACTGTTGCTTCTTGGAGCGATTCGCATCAACTCTACTCTTCTCTTGGAACTCTCAAGGAGGCACCTGCCACAAACTGTGCACAAATCTCCTGTTCGGATTCAACTCCTTCCTCTGGGATTGAACTGAACGCAGAACCAGGTTAGTGACTTTTGCTCATAGTCGTGGCCAGTCCTTTATTCTGAATCACAAACCTGATGTTCTTTTTCTACAGAGGATCCGGTGTATCTGCCCCCGCTAACGAGCAGCATTTTTTAAACAAAAATGCGACTGCTTCTCAGCTGGGGCGGGCTCACTGGATACTCTTGTAAAGTTCAGTCGAAGCCCAGAAGTAGAAGTGAAGTCCAGAGCAGTGATACTCCATAGCTTTTAACTGAGCACGAACCAGAGATCCAGGAGGGAAGAAGAGCAGCGACCAGCAACAGCCAGAACATGCAGAGGAACCAAAGGATCCACAGGGATAAATCCAAGCCGGGGTCAGAAGACAGGTCTAAGGCCGATAACAGGGGGTATCCAGGTAACACAGGCAAACAGAGCTGGTCAGCAGTGTCCAAAAACTCAAAAGTCTGGGGGCAGAAATGGGGCAGTAACAGGCAGAACTGAACACAACAGGGTATGCTAGAATGAGTCCCACCAGAAGCTATCACAATCTGGCACCAATGGCTGGGAACAGGTGGCTTAAATAGAAGCAGGAACAGGTGGCTTTAATAGAAGCAGGAACAGGTGGATATGATTAGAGACAATGAGTGCAGGGCAAAGCAGATGAGAGAAAACAGAGTCAAACCCAGCCATCTGTGGCAAGATCATGACAAATACTACAAATATTGAGAACCAGATCATTGCCCAAAATTTTTACAGGAATTTTTACAATGGTCTTATCAGCTAAAGAATCATGAGCCTATAGCTTTAAATGATAAATATTCATAATTGTCTGGAGGAAGCTGTTTATAAACAGGTTTTGCCCCCAGCCTGCTAGGTTCTAAGTGGTTGTTGTGCCTAAAGTAGGTCAGTGAAGGGGCTGTGTTGTGTAGATGTGGCTATCAGCTCAGGGGATTAAGATATTCTTCTTTAAAAAAGATAGCTATGTATATCTGTATTATTTTTATCCAGAAATAAATATTTAAAGCTCTAAATTTAGTTTCAACGATATACACCTGGCTGTAAATCATTCTTAAAAAATAGGTTTATTATAATTTTACTTGGACTTAATTTTAAGAAGTAATTATTGTAAAGATTGGAGAAACAGTTCACAATGATGAAACAAATATTAAAGATAAAAATGAAACTGTTCGATCATTATTTTCATTACCCTGTCCAAATCCAAGGAGGGATATTTTTCAGATAATGCAACAAAGAAAATAACATGTTTAAGCATTAACAGAATTTATTCCAGTCTTGGTTAATAAATTAATTGCTTTAAGCACCATTTGCAGAAAATCTCACCTTCTATCTTAGACCCTTTTTTACATCTTGACCAATCAGCTGAGGAACCAACACAAATGGCCCCGAGCTTCTACATGCTTTTCAATCTCATCCCAAAGCCCCCAGTCAGCATTGGGCCCTTCTCACACAGCATTCAGCATTACCATATAAGGTGATGCTGGAGCGTCTCTGGTTTTGGCTGACTTACACAGAACATGAACACATATAGAAATGAACAGATATAACAGTTTATTTAAAACATGAAATAAAATAATAAGAAATTAATCTTCAACAAAGCGTTTTGGCATTTAGAAAAAATGCACCAGTATTTCTCCTTATTTTAACAAAAGTTATTTTGAAACTCATAAGAACAACGAAACCTTAATTTGAAAAAAAAACAACAAAAAAAAACAAACTTGAAGCTTAAATGTTGAGTGAAGTTAGATTACTGGGAGAAAATGTGAAGACCTGAGGCAGAATCCTGAGAAGGAAAACCAGCGAAGGGAACCAATTCACAGAGATAATGGAGAGATTCAATTAAAATCTACAAATTAAGAAGAAAAAGGACTTAAACTAAAATTTAAGTATGAAACCAAAATATAAAGAGGAAACAACACATGAATTCACCAAGAAAGAAAACATAAAGGAATTAAATTATATTGGAAGAGTAATAGGGGAAAAAATAGCAACTGAAAAACAGAAAAAAGAGAAAAAGAAAACCAAAGGACAATAGATCATGATAAAAGAAAGCTTTAACAAATGTATACAGTCTTAATCACCACAGCAAACCTTTTGGTGGTCAAACTTGAACATATTTTGTTCACATCATTTGGATATTTTTCACTCTATTACAGTAATTTATTTGCTTAGCAGTAGGCAGATTATTCACAATTACTGCACTTCTGAATGACAAGTATATTTCAGCCGAGGAAAAAGCAAACAGGCTTCATATTTCTAAGTTTATAATTCTTTCTTCTCCTTTTTGAAGACTTTCCCATCAGGCTGCTCTCTCCACTTCAGGGTAACTCCACTCACTCCGTTCTCCTGAGGTCTCTTGTGGAGCTGTAGGATAAAGGTAGAAGACATAAAAAAATATAATTTCAAAATCAGATGGAATTATTCATTTGGAACGAAGAAGAAAAAGTACTAATTTCAAACCTGCCTCTGTCAGGATTTTCCCTTTTTGAACAGGGTCCTCCATAGCCTCCGGGTCCTCAAAGTGAAGCTTTGATACCTGTTTTCTGATGCCTGATTTAAAATAAGGGACATCAGTCGCAAAAAAACAAAACAAAACAGCAAAATCAATAAATTACATTATTGCTAGGCTATTACCAAATGCTGCTATTATATTATCACAGCTTACCCTTTAACTCTTTAGCAAAGACCTTACTTTTAAATGCAATTCCTTCATCTGTTGTGACGTTGTTAGGACTGGAGACTTTTCCTCCTGTGGCCAGAGAAGTGACATTAGTGACAAAATAACATAAGCAGTAAATTCAGTAACTGATGGATTATGATGATCTTGCCACTGATGGCGGGATTTCGCTCTTTTCTCCAATCTTCTTAGCTGCGCCCAGCGCCAATTGTCATTCATCAGATAAACTTGTTCCTGCTTTCTATTTAAGCCACCAGATTCCAGACATCGTTACCAGAATATTTGAGCCAAGTGTGAGAGATTTCTAGCTATCTGTGAGTTTCGGATTACCTGATCCTGACTAGTTTCCTTCTGATCTCCTGGCCTGGAAACCTGTTTCTGCTTCCACTCTGCCTTCAGATTATCCCTCTGGACTATTCTGCTCCTCTGCGTGCTCTGGCTGCTTTTAATCGCTGCTCTGCTTCCCTCCTGGAAGAAACAGTCCCTCAGGGCTTCACCCCATCTTCTGGGCTCAGTCTGAACTTTACCAGGTTAGTGACTCACACACCCATTAGCATTACCAGTCTGGGTTCTGAAGTCACTAACCTGAGTGTCCCTGCAGAGTATCCAGAGAAATTGTTCCTGCTGACGAGCCGCCGCATGCTGCTTCCTTTAATAAATGCTTATTTTGAAATTACCATGATCCATCTGCTTGAATTCTGCGTCCTATGTTCTTAGCTTTTGACAGTTACATTAGAAAAACTTGTTAAGGAAATTATAAACTGCATTCAATAATATTTTCACAGCTCGCCTTCAAATACTTGAACAAAGATCTAACCTTGACTTTGCTCATCTGTAACTCTTATATTCTGAAAGGCTGCCAGGACCAGCCATTGCTGTTCCACTTGCTGTGGCTGTGCTAGGACCACTGTTTGTTTCTGTAACTGTTTACTGCTGCCGCAGGGCAGAGCTCAATTTGTGGCACTTCTGGTGGCAGCTGGATCTAATAGTGACACTTCCAGCGGCACTTTCATTGGCACTTCTATTGCTGTTTATGGTTAAATGGTTTGATTATATAGGACTCTTAGTCTATAACTACTTTCAAAATATCATATTTTCTTTCTCTTATTTCTAATAAAAGCTTGTGGAACTTTTACCAGCCCCCTGCCACAAGGTATCAGAACACCAGCAGTCCATCTGCCTTAACCAACGGCACATCCTCCAGCACATTGTGGCTGCTGCAGTGGCATGGCCCTGCCACCTGCTGCACTTCTATTGCTTTCTATGGAAAAACGGTTTAATGTTGGGGTTATTTAATGCTTGCTCTATATTAACTTTCAATTAATGTAATGGCAACAATACACATTTACTTACACATTGTCGACTTAGCGACACCTTGTGCCACTGGAAGTGCCAATACTCTCCAAGTGTCACTGGCAGTGGTACCATTAGATACAGCTGCCATAGGAAGTGCCACTACCAGATGCATGTCATGACTGTATGTCATGGAAATCAGTGGGAGGCTGTCTGGCACCCTCTTTGATAGAGTGGCAGGACATGGAAACTGCATCCGCTCCTGTGCCATGGCAGGCAGCCTGGTTGGCAACAAGCTACGTTCAAGATTTTTTGTGAGCTTACAAACACCTACAGCAGGTGTGGACTATGTTTAAGACTTAGACTAATGTCTATGTCATGATTGGTTTAAATTCAAACCCACATGCAGAACACAACGGAGGCTGGGTAAAAGTTTAACAGAGTTTATTAAAGGTTGTAGACACAAAAATATGAACAGGATCTGGAACAGGTCCGGGTTGGGTTCACTGAAGTCTGCAGAGATGGATAGTTTGATTAGCTGGGCAGACAGATGATCAATGAGTCCTTAAAGATAATTCTGAGTCTACCTTGACGGAGTCCAGGCTTCTCTTGTGAGAGAGGGAACCGTTGGGTCCAGAGACTGTTGGTTCAGCAGAGTGCACAAGCAGCTACAGCGTCTAGCTTCTGACTTTGAATGGCAGACCTTGATCAGAGTTTCCAGCTCTTCTCTGAGAGCAGCAGGGGGAATCCAAATAGGAATCTTCAGGTTTGGCTCACCAGGGCCGGAAGGCAGGTTAAGCTCACCCAGAGCTTTCAGGCTTGAGACAGGTTTCCTGTGAGCAAAGACAGAGGAGGGTTAGAATCAGTTTTCTCACTTGAGACAACTAAGATTCTTGCAGGTAATCAGAGGCTCAGGTTGCTAACCAAACTAAGGTCAACACTGCGGCGTTGAAGGAAGGTCTGGCAGCTGCTTATGAAGGGAAGGTCTCCTGATGAGTAGATGCGTCTCAGGTGTGCTGGAGGGCTCCAGCCCAGGAGACCCACGGCGCACTCTGCTGGAGGAAGGTGGTACATCCCCAGATCCCAACAGTACCCCAGTCCCTAAAAGAACACAAAGAAAACAGAAGAGGATCCTCTGCGCCCTCTGGGGGGCAAGCCTCAGGATCCCAACAGTCTAAGCTTTAATAGAACTTTGTAAGACGTTATCTTGGTTAGCCTTTTGGGAAAAAATTTGTGAACTACTGCTTTCCCTAATTCAACCTTTTTTAATCTTGTGGTCTCTTCGTTTGTGGTTTTTGGGTAACACAAACCCCACCCCCCACCCCCCCAGGTCATTTAATACAGGCTCATGTCATTGTGGTCGTTGTCAGGCGGACTAAGACATTTGTGTGCCTCCAAGAGGGTTAGAATGTCTAACAAGCTGGGTGGATTGTACATAATGTTCAGGTATTTTGAAATGAAACATAAAAAAAAATAAAAAAAACATGAAATAGAAAGCAATTTAATATCACTGGTGAGGGACTTTAGTAAAAACACTAATTAAGTATTAGGTTTTTAATTATTTAAAATTGAAATAAATTGGTTTATCAAAGTTAAAACGTTTTAGAAAGTAACTTAGATACCTATTTCTAAATACTAGATATGCCAAATTATACTAATCAGAATATACCTTTCTTTGAAAAGCAGCTTCTTATTTTCTCTTTTGAATCTTGAAACACACTCACCATTAGTGTCATAACAGACAAATGGTAATCTTCTTTCACAGGGTAAAAGCTTCCATCTCCCTGACCTCTCAGTAGATGTAGCACCACATATGATCGTCCTCAAGGCAATCTGAATAAACGTGGAATCCCAGTTGGCAAAGAGGACGCTTCTCCCGTCAGACCAGTGATGATCAGGATCTCTATATAGACCAATCCATGGTTCGTCATTCTTAGGTATCAGGCTCTGGACCTGCTGGTCCTGTGTGTCAACTTTTATGGTGGCCAGGTCAATAAAGTTTTCCCTGCAGTGGATCTGAGCATTGGACCAATTCATTGTTGTATTCACATAAACAAATTCAGGGTCCAAGTGTGAACCTGTTAGTGATGACAACAGAGGATAAAGTTAAGTAGATGTTCTATGACTTATAGTAATGCTTCAAAGAATGTGTGTCATAATTAATATTTTAACCTTGGTAGCACAAAAATGGTCGATTATCTGTGCAGACATCATCAAACCAACTTCCACTAGAAAATAATCCTACACATAAGTCATCATCATATTGCCATGATGGTTGATTTATGTGCCAGTTTCTGTAGTCAGATCCACTCCCAGTGTAACCATCTTACCATTTCCAGTTGATTTCACTGAACAGACCAATCCAGACGTCAGAGCTGTGTCCAGCAGTTGTAAGATTGTTATTAAATTGGTTCTGTTCCTTAGAATTTAGGATGGTGGCCAGGTCTGAGTGCTTCTGTCTGCAGTAGGTCTGAGCTTCATTCCAAGTCAATGATTGATTAACAAAATAGTACTGAGGGAGGATGCAGGTGGAGAGGACCACGCAGTCTGGAAGATAGATTAAAAAATCTTATTTTTCATCATTCTGTGTCACTTTGCTGCAAAGCTTTTAGTAGCGCCAGACGTAAAGATGAAGTCACTCACCTAAAAGAAACAAAAATCCCAACAAGATCTTCTCCATCATAATGCTGCTCTGAGGACTGCAGTAGAAGGTGCTGATGCTACGATCAGTCTCTGAAAAGACTGTCTGTTTGATACATTGGTAATGCTCTTTTTTCATTTCCATGCAAACCTAGATGCCAGAACTTCCTGTAGTAAAATGATATGTAGAAAGGGTTGAGTGTCATGATTTTATCAAGAGCTCGGACCCACAGGCAGAAAACCAATACAGAGAGACCAGGGGAAAGTTTAACAGGCTTATTAAGAAGATTGTGATGAATCCAGTGTAGCTCTGAACACTGCTCAACCGAACTGGAAAGTGAGGGGAAGACACTACGGTTAGTTCAGGCTCAGTGGGAAATTTGATTATCGAACTTGAAGAGGAGAAATAGATTGCAGACTCACGTTTCCAGAAAATGGTTGACTCTTTGACTCCAGTCGGTGTGGGGGTGTTCCAGTGTTTGTCTCATTCGATGGAGCTAGGACAGGGTTTACCCAGAATGCGGTTGTTTGTAGGTGAACGGAGAAGCTGACTGCCACTTAGATTTCGTGCGGTACTTGAACGGGTTGTTGTGGAGATGAATCCCCTGCTCAGAGATAAGCCCCAGACATTCCTTGGGGATATGGGTTGATCAGAATCACACCCTTGAATCCTCAGCTCAGCTTGATTCTCAGAAGATCCTTCCAGGGGAGAGAAGGTCCGAAACATCCAGGTGCAGAATGGCTTCCTGCCCAGAGGCAAAGACAAAACAACGAGGTTGAAACTCAGGTAGACAAAAACTCAGTACACAAAACTGTCAAAGACTCTGCCGTCGAGGTAGTGGCGTCAGCAACTTAAGAGCACTCCGTTAACGAGGTAACCCTCCGCAGGTGTGTGAGGAGGCGAACCAGGACCAGGCGCCGCCTGGTGCAGGAAGGAAGACAAACACACAAAACACAGACAGGAGTCCTAACATTGAGTAGATCTGCAAAGTCTGTAGGCTACACATAGATGCCCCTCTGCTTGAAAACAAGGAAAACCACAAATGACACGACAGCCTGCTAATATTACATTGAATCATTTCTTTCCAAAGCAAGTTTTTAGAAAAATGGAGCTATATCATGGACCCTCTGATGTTTTCATTGTGCAAATCAAATATTGTCAGATATATCAGAGCAATACTTTAACCTTAGTTTAAATTTTGTAGTGTGCTGTGGTAAAAAAAATCAAACAAACAAAGTTGGTGTGAACACCTTCTAAAGTAAATATACTATATCAGGGGCAGGACCCACAAATGGCTCGTTGGACCTTCAAAATGTCTCGATGAAAAACATGGTGAAAAGCGGCATCTAAATCCATGTTTGAGCTGTCACATATCATCATCTCATTAAAGAGGTCATAGAATGATTCTATAGCAGACCTGGGCATTTTACGGCCCGCGGGCCGCATCCGGCCCGTTGACCGTCCCTGTCTGGCCCGCATGAAGTCAAGTAAATTAAAACATAAATCAAAAAATAGGCTTATTTAATCTGAGCATGAAATACGGCAGTGTTACTTTTATTTTGAAAAGACTGCCATTGCTTTTTTTTGTTTATATTTATGTAATGAAGCACATGCATAAGCAAACAGCGACAGATGATGCTCGTAAGAAAAAAAAAGTGATGCTGGTAAGCTCGCCCTCAACATGTCAGCCCACGGCAAAAAGAGGAAAATCGACACAGAATGCCGCGTTTTCAACAAGACATGGACTGCTAAATATTTATTTACAGAAGTCAAAGGTAAAGCCGTGTGCTTAGTTTGTGGTGTACAGGTCGCCGTGCTTAAGGATTACAATTTGAACCGCCACTACCTGACCAAACATGAGGAGAAATACAAGAACTTGTCTGACCAAGAGCGCGCAAAGGAGTCGGATGCTTTGCTAGCTAAACTGCAAAACCAACAAGGACTTTTTACAAAACTTTACACATCCAGAGATGCAGCTGTCAAGACAAGTTATGTCATATCCCACAAAATCGCCAGAAAAAGTAAGCCGTTTTCTGAAGGGGAGTTTATTCAGGAGTGTTTGTTGGACTCTGCTGCCCTAATATGCCCGGAGAAAAAGGGAGCTTTTGAGAACGTGCCTCTCTCACGACGGACTGTAACAAGGAGGGTGGAGGACATCGCGGGGAATCTGGAACTTCAGCTGAAGAACAGAGCGGTCAGCTTCGACAAATTTTCCCTAGCTTTGGATGAAAGCTGCGATGTAAGTGACACTGCCCAGCTCCTTATTTTCATACGTGGGATATCTGCGGACTTTAAAATCACGGAGGAGCTGGCAGCCATGCAGTCAATGAAAGGGACAACAACCGGGAGTGATTTATTCACGGAGGTAAATGCGTGTTTGGACAAGTTGGAACTAAAATGGGAAAAGCTGCCATGTGTGACAACAGATGGTTCTCCAAATCTGACTGGGAAAAATGTTGGACGTTTGAAGAGAATGCAGGATAAAGTGACAGAAATTAACCCTGAGCAGAAATTGACATTTTTGCATTGTATTATACACCAGGAAGTGTTGTGTAAGTCAGTGTTAAAAATGAACCATGTTGTTGATGTTGTAACCAAAACGGTTAACTTCATCAGGGCAAGAGCATTGAATCACAGACAGTTTGTTTCACTCTTGGAGGAAAGAGAGACTGAACATCGCGACATAGGCTACCACACAACTGTCAGGTGGCTCAGCCTGGGCAAAGTACTGAAAGGTTTCTGGGACCTGAGAGAAGAGATACACGAGTTCTGTGTGAAGAAAGGAAAAGACATTCCACAGCTTTCAGATCCAGACTGGATTGCAGACCTTGGTTTTGCTGTGGATGTGACAGCACTAATGAATGAACTAAATGTCAAACTGCAGTGCAGAGGCCTTTTTGTACATGAAATGTAGAGTGCAGTAAAGGCTTTCATGAGGAAATTGCAGCTTCTCTCAAGCTAAGTTAAGGACAACATTTGTCTACCCCTTTAAATCATCTTGTGACTGCAGTTGGGGTTGGGACCCCAAGGTTGAGAATGGCTACTTTGGGTGACACATAAAATGCTTTTAGCCCTTCCTTTTCCTACTTAAGCAAGAAATTTACTATTGTACTGATTTACTAATCTTACTATTTTGATTGAAGTAGGTGAAAGTTAGAGATGATGAGAAAGTAAAATGATCTGGCATTGAAATTTTGTCAAGTTGTAGCTATGAATGATCAAATTTTTCTTTGTTACATATCCTGAGAATATCCATATATAATGAATATGACTGAAACATCAAAGACCTGCAGGTCAAGATGAAATCTAAGCACAGAGTATATTTAAATTTATAAGTGTATCTTCAGAGCCTTCCTTGCTCTCAGTAGAATGACTTACATCAAGAAGAGATACAACAGGTTGCATGAATGTGTCTACACATCACAAAAGACACTTGAGAAACATTTAGATCAGGTTTTTTCACTTTTCGATTCTGCATTTCCTAATGTTATTGGTAAGCTGGACTGCACAAACGTTTAGATATACCGCAAAAAGTAAACCTGGTATTAAACCATCAGCTTTCAGATCTGCATGTTACTACAATGTTATATTCAACTGTTAGTGTTTAAGTTTACAGTTGTTCATTTGAAGAAATGAAAATTAACTTCTGAAATTAAGAATCATTTCGAAGAAAGAAAATTTTAATTTTTATGCTGTTTAGGCATCTTTTGTTTGCAGCATCTGTGAATCTATGATCAACTTAATGTCTGTTTAATAAAGGTAGAGGACACGCATTTAGATGGATTACGAGAAGTGTGGCTTGACACAGCCACACTTTGACAGCTTGGGTTGGCCTTTGTAAAATGGATAAAGCTAGAAAGCAGTGATAAAAATACATCAGAGCTGACAAGTAACAAAGTACAAATACTTTGTTACTGTACTTAGGTAAAATTTTTAGGTATCAACACTTTACTCCATTACTTATTTTTCTTCCTACTTCTGACTTCTACTCATTACATTTTCACACAAGTATCTGTACTTTCTATTCCTTACATTTTTAAAACAAACGTTACTCGTTACTCTTGGCTTCAGTTTAATGTTTCTAAATATTTATTTCACATCATGTGCTCCATCCAATGCAGATCATTGGCTCCATCCACATCTAGTGAAAACTAGTGTAATTGGATGAGTCATATAATGCAAGCACTCTTTGGTTAGCTGAAGGAAATCATCAGAAGCAAGCAGGTCTTCTTCAAACTGCAAACGTGAATTATCTATGCCATGCTACAATGTGGGATTCAGAAAAAGATGTTGAAAGGTCGGACACAGGCAAGAGCGTATCGGGAGACGGAGACCAACAAGACCTCCCTCATCCTTGGCCCTATCTCAGACAATTTTTCAAAATAGTCAAAAATTAAGCCCTTAATTCATATAGTGGCATCTGGCTGTTTATTTTTAAAGGTTAATTTATACTTTTTTTATTTTAAGTAGTTTTTGGAGTACATACTTTTTCACTTTTACTTGAGTAAAGAGGTCAAGTTAATACTTCAACTTTTACCAGAGTGTTTTAAACCGCAGTATCTATTCTTCTACTTAAGTAACAAAAGTGTAAACTTTTGACAAAACTGCAAAAGATCAAGCCTTGCTTTAACTGTTATCAATGATTTCTTAACCCTGCTTACGTAAAAAAGCCCTCTAAGAGAAAAAAGATTTACAAGCAGATTCACTCCCTCATGAGGCTCCACAGCAGATAAGAAACCTTTACATTATAGGGATATTTGCTGTTTTTATGCTTTAGGATAGAAAACATTTGAATATGATCCTCTCCATGCAAACTTTATAGCAACTGTATCCTTTGCAGGAGGCCATTTGCATGTTTAGGTTTGCATTTTTTCCCCTTAGGCATGAATGGCGTGGTTCTTTTAAAACAATAAAAGAAAAAAACTGTCCATCTCTCCAGAGTCCAGCTAACCAAATAGTGCATCTTATATATTGAGAGGAATATTCTTTTATAAGAATTATAGAATTCTTTAATCCTTTTTTTCAGGCAAATCCTTCATTTCAAAGATTTAAACACTGCAGATCACATCAAAGATGTAAAAAATATTACAGCCTATCATAAATCATATCCTTAGCATGCTTGTTATTAATTACTATAAAACATTTCATCTCCATGTGTTTTATTTAACAAAACACTTGAATGACATATTTCAACATCCCTCTATTCAACAAGAAGTAATATTTTTTTTGTAATATTCATCAAACTCACATTTTATTTGACAAACATCCTTACATTTTATATAATTTACCACTTAATCTCTATACAGACCAGAAATATGATTGCAAGAGTTTTTATCCGCTGAACCCAAAGATCTAAGATCTTTGTTTATGTACACAAAAGGCTTTTTTCCTGTTACTGTATACTAATTCGTCTTAGTCTGGTACCAAGCACTTTATCTTTAGCCAACATAATTCATCCACTTCACATTTTACATATAAAAATGCTGTTTAGACAGCATGATTATTGCACAGGTGTGCCTTAGGCTGACCATAATACCATAAATTTTTATTCTCTCCAGGATGATGTCACAGCCAAACAAGATTAGATGAGGCAAAGCTACTGTGAGAAAAAGCAGAGAGAGCAAAACCTTAGAGATTGTTAGAGACGTTAGAGATTCTGCAGAGTGGGAGAATAGAGATAGAATGAAGTAGAATGATGAAATAGGGGTCCCTATGTCCTTCAGCAGTCTAAGCCTATAGCAGCAGAACTATAGAGATAGCTCAGGATAACATATATATATATATATATATATATATATATATATATATATATATATATATATATATATATATATATAAACTGTTTTCTCACCCCTCGTGGGGGGGTATGTGTCATCCTCAAGCTCGGGTCCTCTACCAGAGGCCTGGGAGTTTGAGGGTTCTGCGCAGTATCTTAGCTGTTCCTAGGACTGCGCTCTTCTGGACAGAGACCTCTGATGTTTTACCTGGAATCTGCTGTAGCCACTCTCCCAGTTTGGGGGTCACAGCCCCCAGTGCTCCCATTACCACTGGCACCACTGCTGCTCTTACTTTCCACATCTTTTCTAGCTCCTCTTTCAGCCCTTGGTATTTCTCAAGCTTCTCGTGTTCTTTCTTCTTGATGTTGCTGTCGCTTGGGATTGCCACATCTATCACTACTGCCTTCTTCTGCTGTTTGTTGATCAACACGATGTCTGGTTGGTTAGCCATCACCTGTTTGTCAGTCTGGATCTTGAAGTCCCATAGGATCTTAGCTCGGTCATTCTCAACTACCTTAGGAGGTGTCTTCCATTTTGACCTTGGGACTTCCAGCCCATACTCATGGCAGATGTTCCTGTACACTATGACAGCTACCTGGTTGTGGCGTTCCATGTATGCACTTCCTGCCTGCATTTTACACCCTGCTGTTATGTGCTGTATTGTTTGAATGAATTGTCTAAACAGCATGAAAATGCTGTTTAGACAGCATGATTATTGCACAGGTGTGCCTTAGGCTGACCATAATACCATAAATTTTTATTCTCTCCAGGATGATGTCACAGCCAAACAAGATTAGATGAGGCGAAGCTACTGTGAGAAAAAGCAGAGAGAGCAAAACCTTACAGATTGTTAGAGACGATAGAGATTCTGCAGAGTGGGAGAATAGAGATAGAATGAAGTAGAATGATGAAATAGGGGTCCCTATGTCCTCCAGCAGTCTAAGCTTATAGCAGCAGAACTATAGAGATAGCTCAGGATAACATATATATATATATATATATATATATATATATATATATATATATATATATATATATATATATATATATATATATATAAACTGTTTTCTCACCCCTCGTGGGGTGGTATGTGTCATCCTCAAGCTCGGGTCCTCTACCAGAGGCCTGGGAGTGTGAGGGTTCTGCGCAGTATCTTAGCTGTTCCTAGGACTGCGCTCTTCTGGACAGAGACCTCTGATGTTTTACCTGGAATCTGCTGTAGCCTCTCTCCCAGTTTGGGGGTCACAGCCCCCAGTGCTCCCATTACCACTGGCACCACTGCTGCTCTTACTTTCCACATCTTTTCTAGCTCCTCTTTCAGCCCTTGGTATTTCTCAAGCTTCTCGTGTTCTTTCTTCTTGATGTTGCTGTCGCTTGGGATTGCCACATCTATCACTACTGCCTTCTTCTGCTGTTTGTCGATCAACACGATGTCTGGTTGGTTAGCCATCACCTGTTTGTCAGTCTGGATCTTGAAGTCCCATAGGATCTTAGCTTGGTCATTCTCAACTACCTTAGGAGGTGTCTTCCATTTTGACCTTGGGACTTCCAGCCCATACTCATGGCAGATGTTCCTGTACACTATGACAGCTACCTGGTTGTGGCGTTCCATGTGTGCACTTCCTGCCTGCATTTTACACCCTGCTGTTATGTGCTGTATTGTTTGAATGAATTGTCTAAACAGCATGAAAATGCTGTTTAGACAGCATGATTATTGCACAGGTGTGCCTTAGGCTGACCTAATACCATAAATTTTTATTCTCTCCAGGATGATGTCACAGCCAAACAAGATTAGACGAGGCGAAGCTACTGTGAGAAAAAGCAGAGAGAGCAAAACCTAACAGATTGTTAGAGACGATAGAGATTCTGCAGAGTGGGAGAATAGAGATAGAATGAAGTAGAATGATGAAATAGGGGTCCCTATGTCCTCCAGCAGTCTAAGCCTATAGCAGCATAACTATAGAGATAGCTCAGGATAACATATAGTTCACAAGGGGCTGAGGCGGGGGTCTTCTCCTGAAGTAAATCACCATCCTGTTGGTTTTCATGGTACTTTAACACAGGTGGTTGTTCTCTCACCAGTCCACAAAGTCCATGATGGCGCTGTCATGGTTCAAAATGGCTTCTGCAACATCCTCATCACCTCTCTCCAAGAATTGACAATTTCTTCCTACATAGATCAATCTAAAAAAATATTCTATTACTCTGCGTAGGATATAGATTTTATATAGTCCTAAGTTAACGAATATAGCACTTGTTTGTTTCACATCATCATGTTTTAGTGAGCTCCTTAGCACAGTGATATAAACATATTCCTTAATTGTAGTAATTTAGTTTTACAGTGAGTTTCTGCTGGTTTAAAGTATATATCCTCATTTAATGAGTCCAAGTGTTAAATGGGGCATGAGGCTTATTAAACGAGGTCGATGGAGAGGATGTATTTATGAAGAGCAACTTCTAAGGTAACGCAAACACAAAAAATAGACTTTCAGTTCATAGATCATAATAAATAACATACCTTTATATAATTTATTACACTTCTTTTAGAAAATCTGTAATATTTAACACTGATGACATAAGCAGGAAACAACGTAAAGGTGTAGGGCAGTTCCTGAAGGCCAGCGTTGAATATCCTCTATTCAGCTCAGTTTTTGGATACTTGTTGGTTAAGACTCTGTCGTGGGAAAAAAGTATTCAACCATTCATCCTAGTTAAATAAACGGAGATCGATGGATTTCACTCAGTCGGCACATTTATTCATATCTTTGCAAAGATAGAACAGTTCATCATGAAGCCTTCATGGCACAGTATTCTGCTCTGTTCTGATCTGGGCAGCGTTCGTCCCCCCTACTTAGAACACTGCAAAATTAGTCAAAGTCAAAACAAATTACACACACTTTGGTTAACAGTAACATGTGATGAATAAACCTTGAGAAAGAACCTGATTTGTTATGGGAAGAAGCTATGTCTGGTCTACAAACACCAGCCTGGAGAGAAATGTGTGGCCTTGAGAGAGAAACAGACTGAGTGAAAACTTTTATAGTGAGTAAATAGGATAAATTAATATATAATAGAAGAAAGATAAAAATTTTCCGACAACAGTCCACCCTTTCCATTATAAAAGGATATTCTCCTTGTGTAATCGATATTATAAAAAAAGGAAAATTTATGAATATAAAAAAACTAAGAAACTAAAATTGTGAGTAAATGTAAAGAAAAAAAAAATAAAAAATCCACAACTGCATTAAGCCGGTGGACAATGTTAAATGATTATAATAGATGGAAAAATTATGGAAAAGATTATGATAGCTAAAATATGTTGCCAATAAATAGAGCCCTGGAATCACACCTTATTTGGCAAAAATATTTACTGTATTTCCCCATGATGATACTTTTATGGTAAAATATCTATTTGCTGAGAATTTTAATTTTTAGTTCTTATCATTTTTAGTTACCCTTTTGTTTCCCTGGAAAGAGAAAAGTTCAAATCAGTCAAAACAATAGACCCCTTCATGTCTACAAAGTGTAAGTCAAATTATTAATCTGAGCTTCATTAAAAGTAAAAAGGATCAATCTCTGTGCAAAATGTTAAAATCATAACACAAAGATGTTTCACGCAGATGACGAGTTCAGCTCTTCAGAATCAGGGTCAGTCAAAGCTCACATTGAAAAGTTGGAGGATTTAAATCAGCGCTCCTCTTCCCCAATGGTAGCTGTGATGACCCGATCATCAGAGTTCATTCTCTAATCCAGAAATCTCTGCCAATACTGACCATCAGCCATCAGCTGCTCATCTAACACTTGGACTTTTTGTTTTTTATCAAGAAAAGTTATATCAAACACTTAGATACTAAAAATGTTAATCTTTGATTAAAATACAACACATCACAACACATTTCCCTTCTCATTCATGTTGTATAATTAAATAATCAAAAAGCCAAAGCTGATGTCAGACATCTTCAGGTGGGCGTCTTCATCTTTCTGTTGATGTTGGTCCCTTATACAGGCGACATTTTGTACGTGGTCTGAAGAGCAGCTGGTCCTCAACACATCCGGTGGACTACTGATGTGTTAATTAACCAATCAGAGGGGATTATTCTGCCCCTTTATTCTGATTTGTTTTGTTGAAGCTTTTCCTGGTTCCTTCCTGATGAGCACAGATGAGCTCTGATCACTATCTTTTGATGACTTTGAGCCACACCTCCTCCTGCTGAAGGATGGCTGAGATGGTCCTCCATCAGGGTCTCCAGGCACCTTGGTCCGTCTGTAAAGCCGTCTCTAAGGGAAAAAGGTCTTGTAGGTAATTTTAATGTGTCACCTATCAGTCCAAGTCTGGCCAGAGGTCAGTGGTCTGGTCTGTTCTGTGGTGCAGGAAAGGGTCGACCCGTCATGAGCTCATGTGGAGGAAAACTGAGTCAAAGTAACCAACAGTCTGAATTAAAGGAGCTGGGAGAAGGACAGATCAGATGTTATCTTACCCTTTCACAAACAATAGTAGATAAAACAAGTTCATGTAGCTTAAAGAACTTTAGATTAAAATTTGAATTTTGAACTTTGTCAGAAATCATTGAATTATTCCATAATTTCAAACTTACCCAGTAAATGTACTTCCCTAGTATTTGGTACCTTTATCACTTCTGCACCTGCAGAAGTCCAAACAAACTTCTCCTCAGCAAAGAACTGTGTGTGTGTCAGTGGACTGCAGCAATGTAAACAAGGGAGACACTGCAGGACACGAAATGGGCTTTCTATCCAATTTCAAGAACGATGTTTCCAAGGCGAAGCAAAATCAAAGAACCAGAACAAGAGTTTCATGAGATGAAGAAACAGCGAACCAGAGGTGCAAGAAGCTGAACCATCAACAAACATCAGCAAAGCTGGTTTTCCCAAACTCACATCAGACAGTCAGGCTGAGGTGTTTAAACTTCATCCAGCAGTCTAGCAGTCGTTGCTGTCCTCTGCTGCTAAGAATTTCCTTAATAGATCATTTTCCTTTATAAGGCCATTTTATTCCATTATTTATTTACTTTACTGGTTTAGTCATAATTTAGTATTTTATTTAGGTTGTTTATTTATTCTGCTCTCAATTACCAATCCATATTCCACATGGACTGTTCCAGATGGAAAAATAAACAGCATCTATATGGATCCTTATGAGTTTAGCTTTGCTGTTTATCTCTTGTTTTATCTTCTTTCCACCCTTTTCTTCATCAGAACAAATAACACATGTTCTGTTGAAGAAAAACCAAAAATTTTCAGTCAATTTTAACCTCTAGATATATCTGAGCTTTGGATTCATTGAGAATAGATAATTTTAAAGTCTCCACCATTTATCTTAATGTAGGAATTAAATCCTGTTATTTATATCCTCTATCACTGTAATCATTATTATTAATGTTATCATTATTATTAAATAATATTATTATTATTGTTATTTCCAATTGAGTCATTTAAACACCGTATAATTATTAACCAATACTTATGTTAAATAAATTTGTATATTTATTCCAGATCAGCTTAAGATAGATTTACTTCTTAACGAATTGTCAGTAATTTAAAAGCAAATTCAACCAGCCTAATTTATTTTTATACAAGTTATTTGCGCTACACACATATAGATTTATTGTTAAACAAGCATAATCTGTTCGTTTGATTTAATTTTTTTTTTTAAATCTGTCTTATTAAACTTTATTTGTTGTAATATTTGAACCTTATATCAATCCCCTTTATTACCAATTTAAACAGCTGTGCATTAACTCTAACACATTTAACACCTGCTTTGTTTTGAAAACAGGTTAGGGAAAAGAATGAGCCACAGAAACTAGAAACTGTCCTTTTTACAGTTTAACCTTAATTATTCACTCATTTCTATTTTACCAAGACTAAAATAACTAAACTATCATTTCACAAATGGACAACATACAATAGGTAGAGTGGATCCACAGACACTACAGACAACATGTAAGAAAAACGGATAAGACAAACAAAACACAAACAAATGGCCATAACGTAAATGATTAAACGTTGTAATTATTGCATGCAAACCTTCATAGATGTCAGGCCCTTTTCTCAATTGGGGTGGGGGTTGGGGGGACCCTTAGCCTGCCCATCTTTACCGAACCTCCTGTAACTGGTTCAACGGTAAAATGGACGCTTTTCAGTCTATTTATACGCAGGTACTTTCACTCTAGTCAATAAACAGCGAACCACTTACTATTCTGCTGTAAGACAACCATTTATTACTTTATGTCAGGTGCTATTTCAGTCCTAATTCTGAAAGTTAGGATGTTTTTCAAAACTGTTATTAATATTATTTCACTCTCTCAGGAAAATATGCCATTTTCAGTCAAATCCTTAGGAATAAATTTTTTATTTTTTGCCAATCTATAATTTTAGTTAATAAACTCATAGCTTTTATATATTTTAGTTGCATTTTCAAGACTACTTCCCATACATTTGATTAACTGTAAGCTGTATGTATTTTAAACACTTAAGGGATGAAAATTGCTGATTTCATTGTTCATATGTTTTAATGATATACATGTGTATTAATATTTTTTGGAGGAAAGGAAAATCAATTTCTCTTAGTTTTTCATTTAGTGAAATCTAATTCAGATTAAAATGACACATAATTTTAGATTTTATCCTATTGGATTATATTATTCATTCTTTTTCCTCCATAAGATACTATTTTGTTTACATTTTTATAAGTCAGAGCAACAATCACCTTTTCTCTGTCTTAGTCAGAACCTCAGACATTCATGGCACAGGGACAAAGCAACATACCACAAAATCATGAAGAGATGAAGCTAATATCTCCGAGTGGCTGCTGTGGAAATAGAGAATTTGGTTTGTGACTAAAACCTGTGCACATTTTACTGTGTCAGACCATGTTTGGACCCTTTTCTCTCTCTGGATTTGCCTAAGTTTTGATCTCCAGGTCCGTCCATAACATTATGGAACATGGTGACAGCAGGAAATGAACAAAACGAGACCCGTCCTGTTTTTAAACAACCACAGGCCTGATATTAAACGTTTTGTTTTCCAGTCCTGAAGCCGACATAGGAAAAGACAGTTGCTGCTGAGTTTCTTCTTTTAAAAGATCATTTTTGGTTTAGATATTTAAGGTTGGTTTTGATTTGATCAGAAATTATTATACTGACTCTAAAACAATCATGGTTTAGTGAAAGCCAACCAGGCCGTACATTATCACTCTCATTAGACATTTTCCCATTGATAAAGTCATGTCAAGAAAGTCAGCAAGCATTTTCTTCATTGCAAGATGCAGAAAGGAATCTAGTAAGAGAAAGTAATCAAGCTTTTCTTGAATAGTTGGAAGTCTATGGAAATGGAATATAAAATACAGAAAACAAAATAAAAGAAAATATATTATCGATCACTTTATCCTTTACTGATTGCTGCCTCCAGGCGGTTTCAGTCCTGGAGCTCCCCCACCTCAGTCCAAAAAGGTCAGCCACTTCTCAAACAAAAAAAAAAAATGATTCATTAATTAAAAAATAATTTGGCACCGGAGCACCTCCTCCTTGTTTCCCCACAAAAAAAATTCCCCAGTGTCTCTGTCCTCATAGTTCTTGCACACATACATTGTGGAGCAGGTTGCAGCTATTGCAGTTATTAGGGTCAGGGGTTCAGAGCAGATGAAAATCCTTTTGTCTTGTTTTCCCCATATTTTAACTCTTCATTTCTATCCGTTTGCTGTGTCGGTGTGTGTGCGTTGGAGGGTGGTGGTGTTGATGCTTGTAGCAGGCTGCCTTTCTCCGGCGGGCTGATGGGAGGGGGGGCAACTCCTCCAGGTCTGAATTCCACAAGGAGCGGCTCCGATCAGGGAGTCCATGTTTAAAGGGCAGGAAGTAAAAAAAAAAACAATGATTAGTTTAAGGAAGAGTTTCAATGTTATTCAAATGAATAATAATAATAAAAAAAATAATATAAAGTTGTTCATCTTTACCATATAAAAGAAGAAGCCTTTTCAGGAAGGAAATGTCGTCTTGTCAGTCCCCCACCTTAAGTCACTTTAAGTCACCTTTCCCCTCTTGTCACATACTTTTCTCATGTAATTTTCTCATATTTGCTTTTATCATCAACCTTAATTTTTTTCTATTTAATTTTGCTGATTTTTTATTTAATTTTAGGTTAATTCCACCATATTACAGGTTTTTTTCAGTTTTAAACTTTTAATTTCACCTTATTTTATGCCCTAATTACTTTTGTTTTTGCAATATTTTAATAGTTTTTTATTTTTTTTTAGCTATGAGTTATTAATTTCCTGTAAGAGTTTAGAGTTTTGTTTCTTTAAAAGCACCATTGAAATTAAAATTCATTATTATTACTTAGCATAGTATAAGTTTAATATATAATACAGTGTAAAGATGTTTAGTATAAGGTTTAAACACTGCCTTTTTGAATTCTTATTTTAACCCATATGTTTTTGAAGCTGAGAGTTTCTTTGAACTCTCCTTTTATCCATCCATCATTTTAACCTGTTTTTTTTTTTCTTACCTTACCTTCTTTTTAGCCTCTAACTTCTCATCATATTGGTTTATCTTATCTTTAACATTTTTTTTATTATTGCAACATTAAAAGAACCTTATTTTCTTAGCAATTGATCAAAAATTTCTCCTTGAAGAGTTGATAATTCCCCGGAAACCTTGCCTTTTGTTCTACTACCATAGAACTGCAAAACCTTTAACTCTGCCCGATATGCAATTTAACTCTGCCTGATACACACAAATCCTCTGGAGCCAAACTGGATAACTGGGGGGGATCCCACTCTAGATTACCGACGTCTCAGTAAAATTAAGTACCTTCTGGTGGCACCTACAACCTTCCTCTCACCCTTAGAGAGAGCCTCACGTTCCTATGCGAGGTCTTTTGGTTCACAGGTAGAAAAAAACCTGAATTGCCTTTCTGCTCCCCAAAAAGAAAAGTTATCTTTTATTTTGTATCTATATTCTTTAGTATTATACTAATGGTAATGCTTTTGAAATGATTAATCTTTAATTTAGTTAGATTTTTATTTGGTTTTGTTAGATTACATGTATTTATTTGATTATTTTTAATTGAGAAGAATAGGACTTTGAGCTAATTTTCCAGTATTTGATTTCTAATTATCTTTAAATCTGTTAACAATCTGTTGTTTTGTAATTTAGTTTTTGAGATTTAATTTAAACTGTGTCGACAAAATATTAATCTCACCGTCTCAAAAAAATGGTTCGTTTTGATCCTCCTGCTGACCTCCAGGGACCTCGATGCCAGAAGTCCTCACTCCCTTAACCTTCTGACGGGGTATTGAGGCTGGAAGACTGCTTCCTCCAGGTGGTACCTGACACTTCTGACAATCGCTGTCCTCAGAAAAAATCTGTCAAAGAGAATCCTGCTTTGACAACGCCAAATTGTCGTGGGAAAAAAGTATTCAACTAATCATCCTAGTTAAATAAATGGAGATCGATGGATTTCACTCAGTCGGCACATTTATTCATATCTTTGCAAAGATAGAACAGTTCATCATGAAGCCTTCATGGCATATCATTCTGCTCTGTTCTGATCTGGGCAGCGTTCGTCCCCCCCCTACTTAGAACACTGCAAAAGTAGTCAAAGTCAAAACAAATTACACACACTTTGGTTAACAGTAACATGTGATGAATAAACCTTGAGAAAGAACCTGATTTGTTATGGGAAGAAGCTATGTCTGGTCTACAAACACCAGCCTGGAGAGAAATGTGTGGCCTTGAGAGAGAAACAGACTTAGTGAAAACTTTTATAGTGAGTAAATAGGATAAATTAATATATAATAGAAGAAAGATAAAAATTTTCCGACAACAGACTCCAATCATAAACCCCACTAAGTTTTACTTTTTTATGTTTTTTTTTCACATGTCCTAGGGTTTAGATTAATGAAAAACAGCTTGGTTGACTATAAAAAGCTGCACACTTAAGATTAAGACTTCTGCCATTTTGCTTTGTGAAGAAACTTCATCTTTCATGTTAAAGTCATAGGGAGGTGGCTGTTCTGAACTCCAGCATCAGACGCTCCGATGCTCGGATGTACTGCTGGACCTCTCAATACCGCCCTCCATAGACTGTGCACAAAAATCAGACGCTTTAATCCCCAAACCGCTTTGGTATGAATGCACTATTACAGTCATTTGAGAGACGCAGGGGAGCAGTTCAAGTGGACCCATCTGTGATTATTGGGGGTCTGGTAAATGTTCCTTCTATGCAACCAGTTCACTCCCTTCAAACTGTCTATCACAATTTTCTCCAATGATTAATGTTTTAACTGTATCCTTCTTGTTCCTCGTATCAGGCTAGACCCCACAAACTTTTTTTTAAAATGGATAATTATTTCTAAATGATAAGATATTACATATTGTATAAATATTACACTGTTCTATTATGAAAGTGTGTAAATTATTATATATGGAAAGTAAATGTGGAATTTTGCATGCTCTTTGGGGCCCCTACAGTAGCCACCCTTGGACCCTAAGCAGCCACTTAATCTCTTTCTTCCCTCTGCCATGTATAAAACTACTCTAATTCTTTAATTCAACAGTTGTCAGGAGCTGGAAAGAGTTAACTGAATGTGCGCCTGCTTACATTAGTTACCCATTGAAGTTTAAACTGAACTAGAAAGTTTTTGTAAAACTGGATCCAAAATTAATAAATGCAAATTTATTAGAGAGTTGCCAAATATTGAATATGCATATTAAAAGGAAAAGCAGCAGTAATTTACTGAAGTTAGCACTGAATGTGTGACAAAACCAACAAAGATGAAAGGAGCAAGAAGCTGCAACTGCTCCATGTTAGAACTACTCATCACTCCATGACCCACGTTGTGTTTCAGCATTAGCTCAGCTTTTCAGAACACAGGAAGGTCCAAACCACCCATAAATCACTCTGGGAAAGGGAAGAACAGTGTAAAGGTTTTAATTATGCTTGTGATTATAGTCTGTAGCCACTGGGTGGCAGCACAGTGCTTTGAATACTGAAAAATCAAACACAAAAAAGGTCAATATATCACTAAGAGATTAACATATGGTGTTACTCAAATTCAAAGAGAAAACACATTTTATAGAAATAGTGAAATGTTATTGGCCTTTATTTCTTGTAGTTGGATGATTATTGCTCCCAAATAATAAAAAATAAGTAACTTCTGAGTCTCCAAAACTCTAAGGGCTTCAGGTTTGGTGAGTTTGCTGCTCAGTCAGAAACAGTAACACTACAGTCATTAAACCCGATTTAAGGAGTCAAGTCTTACTGAAAAAAATTATCTGCAGGAGAAAAATCTTTTAGAATTGAGATGAAAAAAAAAAAAATAGATTTTTTTTCAAAAACACAAAGATAACAGATGTAAGCCTAATTTATGTTTTGATTACATTTTTGATTTGTTCCTAAAAAGTTTGGCTTCAGCAACAATAAAGAAGAAAATGTGGTTCATGTGCATAAAGAACTGGTGCTTATTTTATCTTTATATTATTTGTTAAACATTTTATTTATGGGCCTAAATGTTACAAACTAGAATTTAGAAACACTGCAATTTTGAGTTGCCATATATACAATGGAGATAATGTGTTTTTATGTTTTTTGTTGACCAATACTAAAGTAAGTGTGTAGTTAAGAAGAGTAGTTTAATATTTATTCTTCATGTAGGGTTTTCCTTTACAGTTTTGGAAGTTATCTTAAGCTTCAACTTGGTCAAGCTATTTTGATGGAATGTGTACAATTAACACCTTGAACAGACAAAAAAATAGGTTAACGGTAAAGTGTGAACTAGTAAAGAGCACTGCTATGACTGTTATAACATTTGCGTCACAAAGGAGCAGAAATTAAAGAACTTTTATTCATGTCCCCCCAGGTATTAGTCTCTGAAATATTTTTGTTTAATGTTGCCCCTAAAGTTAGATTTTTGTCCCCGAGTACAGTGTTTGATAAAGTTGTTTTCTGCTCATCTTCCCTGGTTTCTTTGGGGAAACACTGTTCTGTATATTAAGAGTTTATCACATAAAATCACAATATTAGACTGAAGATAACATGGAACCAAGTTCTCTTAAAGGTTAATTTATTTAGAATTTCTGAAGAAAAATTATCCTGAATGGGACTGAAACCATGAAATATGATTCACTTCAACAGCTGCTCAACAGTATCCAGGAAACGTGTTTAGGTTTGGTTTTATCACATTATGTGTTATCCGGGGCCTTGCCCACCAGAGGGCGCCGTGGATCTATTCCTGGGGAGCTTGGGTTCAGCGTTGACAGCTGTTCCCCATCAGCTGATTAGGAGCTCTCCCTATATTAGCTGTAGAGGAGCTCCACTCGGAGCCGGATTGTTGCCCTTTCTGTGCCACCCTGCCTGTTCCTGACTCTGTGAACCTGTAACCTGAATCTAACCTGCTCTGTCCTTTCTGCCTTCCAGGCAGAACCCTGTTCATCCAATAAATATTGGACTTTAATCCTCCCTCTGTGTCCGTGAGTTCTGCATTTGGGCTAGTAAAACCTGCGTATCATGACATTATGGAAGTATCCAATAATAGAATCCAGCATTCTAAGATCTTCTGTCTGACCTGTGGAGAAGTAACAGAACAACCAAAAACATGCTCAATCTCTCCATCTACAGTATAAGAATGAAAAATTCCATCATCTTTTCTTTTTGAAGCTGTAATTTTTGAAGAGAAGATGATGACCAGTGAGAAAAAATAAACTTGATGATCTCAAGAGGTAGAAAATAAGGAGCAAAGAACCTGAAGTTATGTCAAAAAATGAAATAATGTTTTTTTAGAGTTGAAAATTGAAGATTTTTTCCAATCTGTTTTTTGAGTGTACTTTGGTGTAACTCAAAAATAAAAATACAAATATATAATAAAAATAGTGTATTTTGTAAGTAGCAATGCATTATAAAGTGATCCTCCTTCCATTTCTATTTAGTCATGAAAGCTGATTTAAAAAGATTTATGGAATTTTCAGAACATTTTAAACATACTGATTAGAGATATCTATAAATTAGATTTTCTTTCCAGCTGTTCTTCAATATACATTTAATCGAGATGGGTTTTTTCCAGGGGATCATCAATTTGCATCAAACAGAGATCCTGTCGGTGTGTTTATATCCACTGAAAACTTCCTCTTCATTGCTTAGAGAATCGCGTCCCTGCAATCAACTTACTCTGAATCTGTCCTTGAAAGTCTCAATTAACAGAAAATAGATGTTTGGGTTTATCTTTGGAGGCAAAAGTAGAACGAAATTCCCAGTAATCGTCTATAACAGAGTGAGAATCTGACAACTTTAAAGGCTCCTGAAATGATGAAAAGCTCCATGGATGTAAAACATGAGCTCAGTCTGAAGGATGGAGAGTTTTCTATCTGTTGCAGTCAGATTGACGTCAGAAAATGTTTGTTTTTGGATATTATTGTTGTTTTGGATGTTGTTTGACTAATTTCTAAACTATTCATTTTAAGTTTTTTTATTTTATTTTCAATTGTCCATCCAAAACTCCTCATTTCTTTCTTTTCTTTTTCCCAGCATGGATTTAAAATGTCCAAAGTTGGGTGATCCACATTATTTCCTTGTAAATTTAACCAGTAATTAATTTCTAATTTTGTTCTTCTTAAATCTAACGGCATTTCTGCCATTTCTATTTCTAATGCTGCTGTTGGTGTGGTTTTAAATGCTCCAGTACATAATCTTAGTGTCTGATGTTGGATAATGTCTAATTTGGTTAGATGTGTTTTAGCTGCTGAACCGTACACTAAACAACCAAAGTCTATGTTGGATCTTATCATACTTGTGTAAATCTGTTTTATTGATTTCCTATCTGCTCCCCAGTCACTGCCAGCCAAACATCTCAAAATATTCAAAATTTTCTTACATTTATCAACAACTTTTTGTATATGTATATGCCATTTTAATTTTTCATCAAACCATAATCCTAAAAATTTTATACACTTTACCTGCTCTAACTCTTGTTTATATAATTTTAATTTTATTTCCTTGTTCATTTTTTTCTGAGTAAATAACATTACTTTCGTTTTATCAACTGAGAACTTAAATCCCCATTGCAACGCCCATTTCTCTATTTCAATAATAACCTTTTGTAATTTTTTAACAATAAAATCAACATTTTTCCCTCATTTCCAAACAGCTCCATCATCTGCAAATAGTGAACATCCCATGTCTTTTTCAATATCTTTAAATACATCATTTATCATAATTGAGAACAATAGTGGACTTATAATACTACCCTACGGAGTTCCATTTTCTACTATATATTTTCTATTCTGCCTTAAGTTCCGCCTTCTCTCTTTCTGATTGCGTTTTTTTCTAGTCTGTAGGTGCTTGGAGTGCGAAAAAAAAGACGCTAAAATAAATTAATACTGGGCTACGAAACTAGTCCAAATTAAAAAAAACGTATTATCTACGCTTAAACAGGCGAAAGCTTCTGATTGGAGTTCTGTAAAGAAGCAGGAGAGAGTTTTTTGATTTGTGGAACTTGAGAAATGTAAATTAACAACGTCAGGATTTCTTTTATTTTATCTTTTAATCAGATAGCCAAAGGCTCCTTACAGAAGATCTTTTTTGAAATGAAACCAGGTGAAACAGAAACATTTAAACTGTTCCTTTGGAGGAGTTCTGGATGGAGAATATTGACAGACAAAAACAATTTTTTTTTTACTTCTTAAATGCAAAATGTTTACATATTTTTTACAATCTTGGTATAATTCCTGCTCTAAGTGGGTCGCTCTGTCGGCTAAAGGCACATTTTAGTGGCCCTATATTCCAGTTAACGATTAATCAATTACATAGTTCACGATTATTTAAATAATTTGTTAATATGATTAATTGTTTCAGCCATAGATAAAATACATGAAATTAGCTACACAGAGTAACTACATCCCAGATGTACAACTTCTATTAATACTTTAAATGCTCAGTGTCAGTTCCTCTTCTAGTTCCAGTGCACATGTAAATACAATACATTTATTTGCCGTCCCTTGAATGTATTATTTTGCATGATCCAGAGAGAGCATATTAGATAAAAATAATAAGAGTGGGGTTTACCTCTGTTTACCTCTGCACAATTCTCTATCTTCAGAAGAAAACACAGGATAAATCCACATATTATAGACTATATTTGGTTAAACAGACACTGTCTTAGTCGCAGGTAAATTTAAATACAATCCTTTTCAAAGTGGAAAAAGTCCTAATTCCACATTCATCAGAGCCAGTTATGCTTTAAATATTGATAAACAGCATCTAGAGCATGTAGCGTTTATAAGATTTTTGTATTAATGTAGCAAGAAATGCTGCTGTTCTCTTTAATCAAAATGAGCCCTGAAGCTCACATTAAGCATAAAAAAGAGCATGCATATTTTTGCAAAGGACCAATGAAACTGAAGAATAGTGTCCCTACCAAAGTTGAAATCCAACCTACGCCCTTGGAGCCAGCCGATAAGTCAACACTCCCTTAACAGCTAACACATATAATTATCCTATATTTAATGTCTAAGTGTAATAAAACCAGTTAAAATAATATCAATAAACAGACATGTACAGAAGAGGATGAGGGCCACTGAAAAAAAAGGTAACTGATTTTTAAATATTATTTCAGGTATTTCAGAAATATTATTTATCAAATTAAGAATTTTGAGATTAAAGTCAGAATTCTGAGGAAAAAAGTCAGAATTCTACTTTAATCTTAGAATTCTATCTTTAATCTCATATTTCTTACTTTAATTTTAGAATTCTTGCTTTAATCTCAGAATTCTGACTTTTTTCCTTAGAATTCTGACTGAATTCTGACAGCTAACAAACATGTCAGCATCAGGCCGTAGCCATGTCTGTTTTAGAGACTAGCTCTATTGCTTTAATCACCTTCTGCTCTTCCATTATAGAAATAGCATCACCAGGGACCCCTCAGGCACGTAAAAAGTCACCAAAGCCAGAATTCTGAAATAAAATTTAAAAATCAGTTCTTTCTTTTTTTTCCAGTGGCCCCAATCCTTTCTGTTCAGTGGAGATCAGATCAGACAGCAGATATATGCTCTTTAATGTAGATTTCTCATGTTCCTCTTCAGCGTCAGTAGATAAAATGATTAGATGCTGTTTAAATCAGACATAGATCGTTTTGATAAATTTCTGATTTTAACAGAAGTGACAGGATTAAAATCTCTAACTTTTTTTCTTCAGAGAGGAACACCCTCAGTGTGTCAGAACTATGGTGGAGGCGGTGCTCAGCCTGTCTCCTCCTACGTCCGCAGCAAACACACAATAGCTTATACTCAGCAGCTGTTGAGCATTTCTGACCTTGTGATCCAAAGAAAGACACAATGAGCGGCAGAGGAAAGGGAGGTAAAGGACTCGGCAAAGGAGGCGCTAAGCGTCACCGTAAAGTCCTCCGTGATAACATCCAGGGAATCACCAAGCCCGCTATCCGCCGCCTGGCTCGCCGTGGAGGAGTCAAGCGCATCTCCGGTCTGATCTACGAGGAGACCCGCGGTGTGTTGAAAGTCTTCTTGGAGAACGTTATCCGCGATGCCGTCACCTACACCGAGCACGCCAAGAGGAAGACCGTCACCGCCATGGATGTGGTGTACGCTCTGAAGAGGCAGGGCCGCACCCTGTACGGCTTCGGAGGTTAAACTGCTCCGCTTCCAGCCACCAATCAAAGGCCCTTTTCAGGGCCACCCATCCACTCATTAAGAAGCAACTTCTACCGTTAAACAGTCATACAATCATTCAGCGTTTCTAGAACGTGATTGTATCAACAGCTTCGCTTTATTTATACAAAATCTTTTAATATAGAAGGAAGTTGGTATAGGTGAATATACATATATGTATTCAGTCTGATGAAATCTTTCTAAACTGAAGTCATGTGTTGCTCTAGTTTCTCTGAAGCCACACTATTTTATTTTAGTGTGTGTATATATGTCTGTAAATGACATACTAAATCCAGTAATGGGATTAGTTTCTTTTTAACATTTTCTAGTATTTTAGGAGTTATTTCTATATTGTCTCTGATACATTCTACATTCCTGATTACGTTCTGTTAGCTGATTGGTTCAGTTTTCTAATTACCAAGAAAACTATTTTTTTGGACATTTTCTCCTAGTTCTCCTTTTTAAAGCTTCGTCTTATTATAAAATCATTTTATCTGAATAGACCATTTATTGATGTCCTTGCTTCAACATGATTCCTGTCTAACATCCCATTCACACTGATGTAATGTCGTCACATGAAACTATATTTATAAATTCTTGTACACAACAGCTCAAAGTAATCATGGTTTTTATTCTTTATTTTGGCTTTTCTCGCCTTTCTTTTCCCTCCTTTTTTCAGTCTGAGCGCAACATTTGAAAAAGCACCTGATTGAAATTCAAACTCCTTCCAGACTGAGCGGCTCATCCAATCACAGCCGAGGGACGCAGCAGCTCAATCTTAGTGCCTGCTGGATTAGTGCAGGCAGCTCATTCGTTGTGTCAAACACCGAAGATCACCATGCCTGAACCCGCTAAGTCGGCCCCTAAGAAGGGCTCCAAGAAAGCCGTGACCAAGAGCGCCGCTAAAGGAGGTGTAACAATTGTTCAACATTTGCTGTTATTTTCTGTTTATAAAGTGTTTGAAATTTCACCCAAATCTGATTAATACGAAATAGCTTTTGTTTTAGTCACATTAGATAAGTTATCTGTAATTTGTTAATTTTTACATGAATACTTGTACTGTTGCTTTAAGAAAGCGCTCTGTAACGACGTCAGCGGTGCTTCATGCTCAGTTGGCGCTAGGCTGCCTAAGAGGAGGTAGGAAACTTTTACTGCTTGTAGTTTTATAAAAATGTTTTATGAAAACATGTAAATGTAATTACGTGCAGATGTTAAACGTTGCCTCTACTGAAAAACACTCAGATGACATATTTGTTTCTCAATATGTGTCTGTATTTATTGGTCAGAGCAAGTATTTTCCTGCTACAGCTACGGGGTTTCCCCATGTGCTTTTCTCAAACAGGGGATGCTGACCTGTGTATGTGTTGAAGCTGCATGTTACTGAGCGTTTTGTTTCTGTCTGTGCAGGTATGTACATCTAGTTCTTAGCATCATTGTTTATGCTGCTTGCATTAATAATATATGTTGGATTTAATTAATTATTATAACAGATTTATTGTTTTCTGTAAGAATTGTTACTTTTTTCCCATGTTTAATGTTTTATTTTTGTTGTTTGTTTATTTTTCTTGGTAGTAAAGATTATTTTTGATTGAATTGTTTAGCGGTGCTTCATGCTCAGTTGGCGCTAGGCTGCCTAAGAGGAGGGGATGCTGACCTGTGTATGTGTTGAAGCTGCATGTTACTGAGCGTTTTGTTTCTGTCTGTGCAGAATCCGGCTGGATAACTGTATTAAAGAGCAACTGGCTATACCTACGGTCTGGGTCCCTCATTCATCAGAACACAACGCAGAGCATAAGCAAGTTAATCGGTGTCATAATTGAGGAGTGTTTGGACATAGACAGATGAGACCGGTTACAATGGTGCCGTGACCTTTTTTTTTTGGATCTGTTGAGGAACGACGTCATCTCGTCCGCCGTGGGAAGCTACAAGTAAATCTCATTTTTGATTGTTTTTTTCTTGTGTTTTTGACAAACTCATTTTGGACATTTTCACTACTCTCTTAAGAAGGAGAAACTGCACCTTTTGGTCTGTTTATTATCCAATACCAGAAAGTGACTGCACACTTAATTATATCAGAATTTCCCCTTTTTTTTTCAGTGTGTTTATCATCCACTACTATTTAGCAATATTGTTTATCTGTTACTTCTTATTTACTTTATTTGAATTAATCTCTCATAACAGTGTGTGCGCATTTTGGGGTTATGGCTGATTCTGACATTTTTGATGGGGAGGATAGCGATCTTGCAGCTCGTCCATACCAATTTGGTTTGGGGAGAGGGTTACTTTACAGATCATTAGAATCAAGAGCACCAGGGCGTGGATCTACAATTTTGAACACCCCACAATTAGCTTCGACTCGTTTTTCAGACCAACATATGCCGGGTCAGGCTGGGCAGGTTACACCAGATTTGGGTTCGCTTATTACCCAGCTAGCTGAAAAACTGGGTGACTCTATTAGAGCTCAACTCTCATCTGGTGAGCATGCACAAGGTGCAGGGGCTTCTGACCTGACATATCAGGTGTCTTCTCCCAATGTTAGTCTTGTTATGCACTCTGATGCTAAGGAGCCCCCAATATTTCGAGGTGATGGCTCAGATAAGTTCACAGTACATGAATGGGAGAGTCTCATGACTATGTACTTAAAAAGGAGGGCTGTTCCTGTCCATGAACAATCCCAAGAGATTATGGCGAGGCTGATGGGCAAGGCAGGTGATGTTGTGAGAATTACACTCCGCAACAACAAATCTATCAATCATGTCACATGTCCTAACTTAGTCTTTGACATCTTGAAACAGCACTTTAGTGAACTCACTTACTCCAACATGCCTCTAGCTGATTTCTATAATACGCTGCCAATGCCTAGGGAGGATGCAATGGAATATTGGATAAGATTAAATAGAATGATGGATGTGGCAGATGAATGCTTAGAGGCAGGGTCGAGGGATTGATGACCCACAGCATGAAGTGAGCATGATGTTTATTAAACATTGTCCTGACAGAGCTCTTGCGAGTGTCTTCAAGTTTAAGTCTGCAGAGAAGTGGACAGCAAGCGAGATTCAGGAAAGGTTAGATGAACACATGATGGAAAGGAAATCTCAGAGTACTATGCACACTCAGCAGCCCAAAGAAATTCCGAGAGTGGTTAAAGGATATTCTCATTGTCATGCACATAAGACTGACAGTCCTTCTGTTTCAGAAACTTCAGGACGGACTGCTCAGTGTGGGATGCCTACACCAGCTACACCACTGACTACTGGGGTAGATAATGACTGTTTGCGGAGCTTGGTGAGCTTATTGGACAGGTTAGTGCTACAACATGGCAATGACCCTCGAAATCAAGCGGCCAGGGGTGCAGCTTCTCAGCCCTTACCGAGGGCTTGCAGGGCTTGTGGTTCTCATGACCATTCAACCTTGAGTCACTGTAAGCGTGAAAACCTCTGTTTAAGGTGTCTTTCCCCTGGTCACTGGAAGCGAAATTGCCCTCAGCAATCTGCACAACATGTGCTTCGGTCTGACAACAGGTCTGCGGATGCAGACCAACAGTTAAACTAGGAAACCCATACCTGGGGAGAGGCGGTGTGGGTTATGAAAATGAATCTCTCTCCAACATCTGTGATTTGGCAGACCTTTTTGAGGATACCTGTGCCAAGGCACCAAAGGGTTCAAGAGTGGTCATTCAAGCAGCACAGAAGCTTCAAGCTTTCAGTGAACAGTTTTATTCCCCTGTCCTCATTAACCACAGCGTCCAGCTCAAAGGCATGCTGGACTCTGGCTCCATGGCATGCAGTATTAGTGACCAAGCGGTGGAAAAACTGAGTTCTGCTGGGATGTTGCCAGAAAAGCAGCACCCTCAAGAAAGCATTATTCTTGTGGGGTGTGGTGGACTGCAAACTAAGCCTGATGGATTTTTTCAGCTGGAGATGGAAGTATTTGGCATCTCTTGTAGTGTACCCACGTTGGTTGTGCCTGGTCAGCATGATGATCTGATTTTGGGCTCGAATGTTATTAAACACATCATGCATGTTTTGAAACAGGACGAGAAATACGGGGGAAATGCATTGAAAAATGACTCTGACCCTGAAATAGGGCAGTTTTTGTCAATGTTTACAAATGTTGAACACTGGAGGGGTGAAGAAGTTCCAGACAAAATTGGCACTGTCAGATTAACCCAGGCAGTCACCCTCTTACCCAGACATGAGCACTTAATCTGGGGTAAGCTTCCTGTCAAAGTTCCCATGTCCCCCGGGAGCACTGTCCTTGTCGAACCTACCAGCTCAAGAGCTGCCCCACGTGGTGCTCTAGTGGGTCGGCTCATCACACCATTGTGGGGTGATAGATGGGTACCTTTGACAGTAGTGAACCCTTCTGACAAGCCATTGATGTTGAAAAAGAACAGCAAGTTAGCTGATGTCTCTCCATGTTTAGCAGTTGAGGACTTCGATGTTTTCCAGGGTCTGCACATGGCTGTAGAGGATCAGCAGAAGTATTCTCAGCAACAGCTACGACAGCTGTCGGCTACAAACAGTAACAATGTTTCTTTGGAAAGTCTGTGTGATATGGGTTTGGGGGCTATTGACTTGGACCTTTGCGAGGTTAGTGAAAGTTGCAAGTCCCAACTCATAAAGTTGCTGATGGAGTATCGTGACATTTTTTCTAAGGATTCCCTGGACTGCGGCAGAGTGCATGGTTACACCCACCGCATACGGCTGACAGACGACAGACCCTTCCGGTTACCGTACCGCAGAGTTCCTCCTGCACACTATGAAAAATTGAGACTGGCTCTGACTGAGATGGAGGAAAAGGGAATCATTAGGAAGTCCTCAAGTGACTACGCCTCCCCCCTGGTGATGGTATGGAAGAAAGATGGGGGGCTTCGTATCTGCAATGACTTCAGGTGGCTGAATGCTCGCACGGTTAAAGATGCCCATCCCTTGCCTCACCAGTCTGACTGTTTGGCTGCACTTGGGGGGAATTGCATATTTAGCACAATGGACCTTACTTCAGGGTTTTTCAACATTCCAATGCATGAACATGACAAAAAATACACAGCCTTTACGACTCCCCTAGGACTGTATGAATACAATTGCATGCCACAGGGGCTTTGCAACAGTCCAGCCTCATTCATGCGGATGATGGTTGGAATTTTTGGGGACATGAACTTCACAAAATTGTTGTGTTACCTCGATGACTTGCTTGTATTTGCTCCATCAGAGGATGAGGCCTTATTGAGACTTCAAGTGGTTTTCCAGAGGCTGAGGGAGAACAATCTTAAGCTGGCTCCCAAAAAGTGCCATCTGATGAGAAGGAGGGTGCGTTTTTTGGGACATGTCATTGATGGCAATGGCGTGTCTGTAGACCCAGACAAGGTGGAGGTGATCTCCAAAATGACTCCTTCTGACCTCATGGAAGATGATGGGCGTACACCATCAATAAAGAGGATAAAGTCTTTCCTAGGTATGGTGTTCTACTATCAGCATTTTATCCCAAACTGTTCCTCCATTGCTAAACCCCTGTTTGCACTTACAGCGGGACAGAAAAGGAGAGGACGCATGGTGAAGGACAGGAAACTACAAGGTGTTTATCGTAAACTCATACCTAATGACTGGACTGAGGGATGTGAGCAGGCTTTCCATAAGTTAAAAACCATGTTGTTGGAATGTGTCATGCTTGCTCACCCAGATTTTGATGAACCATTTATCTTATCTGTTGATGCATCTTCGGATGGTCTTGGAGCAGTGCTATCACAAGTTCCCAGAGGACAATCCAAGGCGCGACCTGTTGCATTTGCGAGCAAGACTCTGAGTGCATCACAGCGGAAGTATCCAGCTCACAGATTAGAGTTCATGGCTCTTAAGTGGAGCGTCTGTGAAAAGTTTAGTCATTGGCTGAAGGGGCGTCACTTTACCATCTGGACGGATAATAACCCCCTGACTTACCTCCTGACAAAACCAAAGCTTGATGCATGCGAAATCCGCTGGGTGTCAAAGCTTGCTTCTTATTCCTTTGACCTTAAACACCTGGCTGGGAGAAAAAATGTGGTTGCAGATGCTCTCAGTCGTGACCCCTTTGCAACACCAATCAGTCACAGGTTGTTGGAAGAGTCATATCTGTCTCTTACACAAGAAGCTGACCAGGTTGATGAAGATCGTGTGCAGAGCGCCTTCAGGTTCAGCTGTCAGCCAGAACATGATAAATCAAGGGATTATTCATCACTGAAGGTTGTTTATGACTCAGCTGAGATCCAAGCCCTGTGTCAGTCCCACTGTGACTGGATTTCAGGAGCAGAATCGAGGGCGTTGCAGTTGACACAACAAACTCAACACATGCAATGTGGGCAAGGTGAATTTCCAGTTCTCTCTATTCAGGAACTGCAGTCCAGTCAAGAACAGGATGCAGTCATCTCTAAGGTTTTACCCTTTGTCGCCACCAGGACGAGACCATCTAAGCGTGAGAGGCGATGTTCAGACATAAAGGTTGTCAGAATGCTGAATCAATGGGATAAGCTGGAAGTTCGGGATGGTGTAATGTATCGAGTGACGAAGAACCCTGTAACCAAGCAGAAGAGGTTCCAGTTTGTGCTTCCCCAGTGTTTACGAGACAAAGCATTATCTGGCATCCATGATCTGGCAGGGCACCAAGGACAAGATCGCACTTTGTCTCTTGCTAGGCAGCGTTTCTATTGGCCAGACATGGAAAAAGATGTGCGTAGATATGTCAAATGTTGTCAGAGATGTGTACTGGGAAAGACACCAGAACCAGCTGCTCGTGCACCCTTGGAAAGTATCCAGAGCTCTGCACCAATGGAGTTAGTCTGCCTGGATTTTTGGTCTGCTGAGGATGGCAAGCAACGGTCAGTGGATGTTTTGGTGGTTACTGACCATTTCACCAAACTGGCGCATGCTTTCCCCTGTGCTAACCAGACAGCGAAGCAGGTTGCTAGAAAGCTCTGGGATCATATCTTTTGTGTTTATGGGTTCCCAGAACGTATACATTCTGACCAGGGCACAAATTTTGAAAGCAAACTGATTGCAGAACTTCTCCAGTTGGCAGGCGTTGCTAAATCCCATACCACGGCTTACCATCCTATGGGAAATGGTGTGACGGAGCGATTTAATCGCACCTTGGGTTCGATGCTTCGTACTCTTCCTCTTAAAGAGAAGCAACGGTGGCCAGAACAAATCCAGACACTTACATTTGTTTACAATGCAACTGTTCATGAGACGACTGGGTACGCACCGTTTTACCTAATGTTCGGGCGGATTCCAAGACTGCCGGTGGACGTTCTGTTTAAGCCTGTCCTGAATGACCCTGCTTTTGCTGATTACGATTCATATGTCAAGACTCTCTTTTCCTCCTTGAGGAATGCGGTGGAAATTGCTCAGAAACATTCCCTTACTGAACAACAACACCAGTCCAGTCAGTACAACAAGCGCACAAAGGGCACTCATTTGTCAGTTGGTGACAGAGTTCTTGTAGCAAATAAGGGAGAGCGAGGGAAGCGTAAACTGGCTGACAGATGGGAGGACAGCATGTACAACGTTGTCGAAGTGCATCCAGATATCCATGTGTATAAGATTCGGAATGCTGAGGGACAAACAAAGGTTGTACACCGAAATCTTTTGCTGGATGTGAGTTTCTTACCAATCCTCAGGTCAGATAATGAGGGAACAACGGATTTCTCAGTCAACAGTGATGGGTTAGGGTACAGCACCGTCAACAGAGGGGACGGGAGTCTCTCGTTCCCTGGTGACTCACTATTGGACGTGGATGTGACTGACGTGTCTTGTTCCACCACACCGGTGCTGTCAGGTGTCCCTGAGCTACAGACTCAGTCGCAGTCTGACAGTGATGAACATGGCAGTTTGACCTTGCCAGCTCCGGGGGCATCACTTAATGAAGGTGTGGATTCTCCAACTGGCATGGATGTGACATGTTCTGGAACTGCTTTTCCAGACAATCGGCACGCTACTTTCGGGAGCAATGGACCATTTAGTACCCGTGCTGGGCGGTTGGTAAAATCAGTTAACAGATTAATAGAATCTATGGTTCAGGGGCCTTTCTTGAAGAGTTAGAAAATCTTACATGTTAGCTAATCCCTTTGAGTTAAGCATAGATTTTGTTTTAGTGACATATGTATTCCATATAACCTATACTTTTAGGGTGTTTAATTTTCCATTTTTGATTTCATGAAAGTTAACATGGCGGGAGTTTTTATTTGGGCCAGATGCTGTTACGTAACAGGCGTAGCATTGAGCTAGGGACTTTTAGAGACTTGATCAACCTCTTTCTTTCCCGAACCTTCTGTTGAGGGTGACTTCTATGTTGCATGAGCAGACTAGGTCTGCCTTTTCATTTGTGCCAGGATGTGCCCGGTGTAGACTGATCCTTTTGTTTATACTTCTCTTTAGGCCGAAATCAGGATTTTGGTGAATTTCACGGGGGGTGAATGTAACAATTGTTCAACATTTGCTGTTATTTTCTGTTTATAAAGTGTTTGAAATTTCACCCAAATCTGATTAATACGAAATAGCTTTTGTTTTAGTCACATTAGATAAGTTATCTGTAATTTGTTAATTTTTACATGAATACTTGTACTGTTGCTTTAAGAAAGCGCTCTGTAACGACGTCAGCGGTGCTTCATGCTCAGTTGGCGCTAGGCTGCCTAAGAGGAGGTAGGAAACTTTTACTGCTTGTAGTTTTATAAAAATGTTTTATGAAAACATGTAAATGTAATTACGTGCAGATGTTAAACGTTGCCTCTACTGAAAAACACTCAGATGACATATTTGTTTCTCAATATGTGTCTGTATTTATTGGTCAGAGCAAGTATTTTCCTGCTACAGCTACGGGGTTTCCCCATGTGCTTTTCTCAAACAGGGGATGCTGACCTGTGTATGTGTTGAAGCTGCATGTTACTGAGCGTTTTGTTTCTGTCTGTGCAGGTATGTACATCTAGTTCTTAGCATCATTGTTTATGCTGCTTGCATTAATAATATATGTTGGATTTAATTAATTATTATAACAGATTTATTGTTTTCTGTAAGAATTGTTACTTTTTTCCCATGTTTAATGTTTTATTTTTGTTGTTTGTTTATTTTTCTTGGTAGTAAAGATTATTTTTGATTGAATTGTTTAGCGGTGCTTCATGCTCAGTTGGCGCTAGGCTGCCTAAGAGGAGGGGATGCTGACCTGTGTATGTGTTGAAGCTGCATGTTACTGAGCGTTTTGTTTCTGTCTGTGCAGAATCCGGCTGGATAACTGTATTAAAGAGCAACTGGCTATACCTACGGTCTGGGTCCCTCATTCATCAGAACACAACGCAGAGCATAAGCAAGTTAATCGGTGTCATAATTGAGGAGTGTTTGGACATAGACAGATGAGACCGGTTACAGAGGCAAGAAGAGGAAGAGAAGCAGGAAGGAGAGCTACGCCATCTACGTCTACAAGGTGCTCAAGCAGGTCCATCCTGACACCGGCATCTCCTCCAAGGCCATGAGCATCATGAACTCCTTCGTCAACGACATCTTTGAGCGCATCGCCTCCGAGGCCTCCCGTCTGGCTCACTACAACAAGCGCTCCACCATCACCTCCAGGGAGATCCAGACCGCTGTGCGCCTCCTGCTGCCCGGTGAGCTGGCCAAGCACGCCGTGTCTGAAGGCACCAAGGCTGTCACCAAGTACACCAGCTCCAAGTAAACGGCTCTGCTCTCAAACCCAAAGGCTCTTTTAAGAGCCACCCACTCCATCTGAAGGGCTCTGATTTTCTTTTTGTAATTGATGATCTAATGTAGGGGTGGAGATAAAAAATATCTATATAATTTACATTGAATCAATTTTTACTGCTTCAGTGTTCATGCTGTACTCCATTCCTCAATCAGTGGGATTAAGGTTGCTGGCATAAAATCCCTGAAGTCTGATTGGCTGCTTCACACTAAGCAAGACTCTGGTGTTGAACGGCAGCAATTTATCTTAACTGTTTATCACAAAATCTGCAGCTCTGGGCTCCATGGTCACGTGTTTATCTGCTTATCTCCTGCTCCAAAAATGTGCAGGAGGAGCAAGCTCTGCAAGTTGCAAAATAATCAGAGAGGAATATTCAAAAGCGTCACCAAGGAGAGGTGGACTATTATCACATTTATTGGATTTAAAAATAATACTTTTCTGAGGAATTTCCAAAAGCCTAAATGACAAATGGCACCCCCATTTTATTATTAGAATACGTATAAAATGATCAATGACCACACTATAGATCATTGTAGTGCCTTCAAACTTGTAGCACCTATAGATAACCTCAACTAGTTCACACTACAGCTCTTACTTTGGGAAAATGTGTTAAACTCTATTTATATATATATATATATATATATATATATATATTTTTTTTTTTTTTCATTGTTATAAGAATATGAAAGCCAATAATTACTTATGATTTAGACAGATTTATTTTGTCATTTTGGATACACAAGTGTAAACAAAAAGAAATTTCATTTAGAACAGCTCTAGACAATTTCATATTTTCAAGTGTAGCTTTGAAAACAGTAATAAATACATTTAAAAAATACTTATATAAACATATGACTGTATATTTACAGTTCTAACATTCTTTTCTTTCTTACTTTGGGAAGATAGGCCAAACTGTATTTTTAGAGATTTATTCATTGTTATAAGCATGTAATAGCAAATAATTACACTATAGATCATTGTAGTGGCACAAAACTTGTAGCGCACATAGATAACCTCATCTAGTTCACACTACAGCTCTTACTTTCGGAATATGTGCTAAACTTTTTATTTATTTATATTTTCTTTCACATAGTGAGCTTTGCAATATAAATGAGTCTGTTGGTGAACGGGCAATATAAATAGGCTCCGCCTTGCCTTGTTGGAAAATCATGGTTATGACCTGTTCTCAGCTCAGGAACTAGGACCCGTATGATATCTAGTTGTTCAATAGGTTTGCCTAAATAAAAGATTTAGATATGACTTATCAAGATATTCCTGCAAAAAGGTCTGATGTTACAGGGGAAGGAATGTCACGTTGTTGCCCATGGGAAAGATTGATTGACAGAATTCTTTTTTGCACCTGTTTTTTTCAAGAAGTTTCACCAGTAAGCTTTAAGACTGTTTTTGTGAGAAAAGCTGTATAAGTTATCTTTACTCCTCTGGAATTTATGCAGCCAATGAGGTACGACTTTGTTTTACTTGTATTTATTCGTGTAAACCTCTATATATGTTTTGAGCTAATTTGGGTTTCTGTTTCCCTTCTTAGTTCTGATGGCATGTTTTGGGGCTTTTTAAGACCTGTCCACAATAAATGGCTGTTAAAACCAAAAGAACGACGTTGAGCCTTGATTATCCCGAGAGGAGTAACAGGGATATTTTTCAGATAATGTAACAAAGAAAGAAACACAGTTAATCATTAACAGAATTTATTCCAGTCTTGGTTAATAAAATGATTGCTTTAAGCACAAATTGCAGAAGATCTCACCTTCTATCTTAGGCCCTTTTTACATCTTGACCAATCAGCTGAGGAACCAACACAAATGGCCCCGAGCTTCTACATGCTTTTCAATCTTATCCCAAAGCCCCCAGTCGGCATTGGGCCCTTCTGACACAGCATTCAGCATTACCATATAAGGTGATGCTGGAGCGTCTCTGGTTTTGGCCGACTTACACAGAACGTGATCATATATAGAAATGAACAGATATAACAGTTTATTTAAAACATGAAATAAAATAAAATGAAGTAATCTTAAACAAAACCTTTGGAGAAAAAAAGCATAAAAGGGAACCAATTCACACAGATTTTAACTTAAATCTACAAATTAATAAGAAAAAACATCTCAAATTAAAGTTAAAGAATAAAACCTGATTTCAGATAATAAATTAAAAAATCTTGGTGTTGTTTTTGATCAGGACCTGTTATTTAAATCCCATATCAAAGAGGTTTCTAGAATTTCCTTCTTTCATCTGAGGAACATTGCAAAAATTAGAAATCTCCTGTCCAGGAGTGATGCTGAGAAACTAGTCCATGCATTTGTTACTTCAAGGCTGGACTATTGTAATTCTTTACTATCAGGAAGTCCACAAACTGTAGTTAAAAGCCTTCAGCTGAGCCAAAATGCTGCAGCCAGAGCTCTGATGAAAATGAAAAAGAGAGATCATATCTCTCCTATCCTGGCTTCTCTTCATTGGCTTCCTGTTAAATCCAGAATAGAATTTAAAATCCTCCTTCTCACATATAAAGCCTTAAATGGCCAAGCTCCATCTTATATCAGAGATCTGATTGTTCCTTATGTTCCTAACAGAGCACTTCGCTCTCAACCTGCAGGTTTACTAGTGGTTCCTAGAATTTCTAAAAGTAGAATGGGAGGCAGATCTTTTAGTTATCAGGCTCCTCTCCTGTGGAACCAACTACCAATTTTAGTCCGTGAGGCAGACACCCTGTCTACTTTTAAGACTAGGCTTAAAACTTTCCTTTTTGATAAAGCTTATAGTTAGGGTGGCTCAGGTTATCCTGAGCTATCTCTATAGTTATGCTGCTATAGGCTTAGACTTTTGGAGGACATAGGGACCCCCATTTCATCATTCTGCTTCATTCTCTCTCTCTGTTCTCCTATTCTGCAGAATCTGTTTGTTCAATCTCTAACCTTCTGCTCTCTCTGCTTTTCCTCAGAGTAGCTTTGCCTCGTCTGTTCCTGTTTGGCTGTGACGTCATCCTGGAAAGAAACATCAGCTGTGCTGCTTCCATCAACACCCTTGTTTATAGATGTTGGAGATCGGCCTGTCTTCAGCTGTGGTCCTGTTTCTCTGGCCGTGGCTGGGTGGATGTGCTCTCTTCATCCTCTGGCATGGGAGCTGCCTTGGAGCTCGTCTGCCTGGCTGTGTGTTTCCTGGACGCGGCCGCCTTTTACAGCTGCTTTTTCTATCTCTGCTTCTGTCTCCTTGAACCCCAGTCGGCCTCGGCAGATGGCCGCTCACACTGAGCCTGGTTCTGCTGGAGGTTTCTTCCTGTTCAAAGGGAGTTTTTCCTCTCCACTGAGTCAATGAGTCGACGCAATCAACTGGTTTTCCTTAGATAGAAAACTTTGTATCAATTTGACTGTATGATCTGGTTGAACTGTAAAGTGCCTTGAGATGAAAGGTGTTATGAATTTGGCGCTATATAAATAAACTGAATTGAATTGAAAACCATAATAGAAAGAACACAATAACTCACTCGAAAAGTAAACACAAAGAAAGGAACTTATATATTCCAAGAGTGTAGGGAAAAAAAATTAGGAACTGAATATGGCAAGACTCTACTGACAGAAAAACAGAAAACAGAGAAAAAGAAAACCAAAGGACGATAGATCATGATAAAAGGAAGCTTTAACAAATGTATACAGTCTAAATCATATTGGGCTCATATCATTTGGATATTTTTCACACTATTACAGTAAGTCATTTGCATATCAGTAGGCAGATTATTCACAATTACTGCACTTCTGAAAGACAAAAAGTGTATTTCACTCGAGGAAAAAGCAAACAGGCTTCATATTTCTAAGTTTATAATTCTTTCAGAGTATTCAGAGTATTTCTTCACTGAAAGAAGAGCAAAACACTGCTCTGGAGGCTTTTCTCAGAGGAAAAGATGTTTTTGCTCTTCTCCCGACTGGTTTCGGCAAGAGTAGCCTGGCTTGTGGTTGTGTTTTCGTCGTCGCTCTGTTAGTACGTCATATGCTTCGTTGATCTGATTGGTTTATTTGGCCCGTCTATCACCAACATAGGCCAATTAGCTAACCAGTATTTTCGCCCCTTCCCAAAATTACTTCAACAAAAGGTTTCCAGATGGATATGCGGAGCAAAATGGATATGCGGAGCAAATCCATCTGACGGAGTCAGGTTAATAGAAAATTACACCATATGCCAACCGTCATAAGGATGTGCATGATAAGGAAGGGCTTTATATACTGCATGCATCATTTAGGTAGTTAACAATGGGTTACTTCTTGAGCTCCGAGAGTTATTTACTGTCACAGGTAGGAGCTTTGGACGGAGATTAAGTGTTGGGGCCGATATGATCTAAAAAGGGGCCGGCCCTCGCAGGCTGAAATTAGAGAAATTAGGGCCGGCCAACCGGGTAAACGCCCTGTATCATAGATTACCTGACCGAGCCTGGCTCGATCTCACCTTCACTTTGCTCATCTCTAAGCTCTAACTGTTATCTTTGGATGAGCTGCCAGGACCGGCCACTGCTGTTCCAGTTGCTGTGGCTGTGCTAGGACCTGTTTGTTTCTCAAACTGCTCAATGTTGACAACTAACAGCTGGCCTCTAACTGTCTTTATACTTGCAGATGCAGCAGCCTGGTTGGAAACAAGCTAAGCTTAAGATTTCATTTGAGCTTACACCTACAGCAGGTGTCTGGAATAGACTATGTTAGCTTTAATAGAACTTTGTAAGAAGTTATCTTGGTTTGCCTTTTGGGAAATAAATAGTAAACAGCTGCCTTCCCTAATTCTACCTTTGTTCTTTTTATTCCTGCTTGTGATATATTGGTTTATCTTTTTTGGGTAACATAATTTCCCCCCAGGTCATTTAATCCAGGCTCAGGTTTTTGCGATCGTTGTCAGGCGGACTAAAACATTTTTGTGCCTCCAAGAGGGTTGGAATGTCTAACACTCTGGGTGGATTGTACATAATGTTTATTTTCTAATTTCATTTCTTCTGTTAATTAGATGTTATCCAATTCATGCGAAATAAAAACATCACAAAACATAAACAAAAAAAATAATGAAATAGAAAGCAATTTAACATCACTGGTGAGGGACTTTTGTAAAATAATAATTACGTCTTTGTTTTGTAATTATTAATATATAAATAGAACTGGGTTATCAAAGTCAAAAGAAAAAGAGATATCTATTTATAGATATCTATTTCTAAATGCTAGATTTCAGGAAAAAAATACTATTCATCAGAATATGCCATCCTTTGAAAAGCAGCTTCTTATTTTCTCTTTTGGATTTTGAAACACACTCACCATGAGGATCATAACAGACGAACGGTAATCTTGTTTCACAGGGTAAAAGCTTCCATCTCCCTGACCTCCCAGTAGATGTAGCACCACATATGACTGTCCTCGATTGAATGTGAATTTTGGTGGAGTCCCATCTAGTAAAGAGGAAGCTTCTCCCATCAGACCAGTGATGATCTGGATCTCTATATAGACCAATCCATGATTTGTCACCATCACGTATCAGGCTCTGGACCTGCTGGTGCTGTGTGACATCTTTTATGGTGGCCAGGTCAATAAAGTTTTCCCTGCAGTGGATCTGAGCATTGGACCAATTCATTGGTGTATTCACATAAACATAATCAGGGTCCGAGCGTGAACCTGTTATGACGACAATAGAGGATAAAGTTAAGTAGATGTTCTATGACTTATAGTAATGCTTCAAAGAATGTGTGTCATAATTGATAGCTTTGCCTGTGTAGCACGAAAATGGTCGATTTTCTGTGCAGTTATCATCAAACCAACTCCCAGAAGCATATGATCCCACACAAAAGTCATCATCATAATGCCATGATGGTTGATATTTTCTCCAGTTTCTGTAGTCAGCTCCAATCCCAGTGTAACCATCAGACCATTTCCAGTCGATTTTACTGAACAGACCAATCCAGACGTCAGAGCTGTGTCCAGCAGATGTAAGATTGTTATTAAATTGGTTCTGTTCCTCAGAGTTTAGGATGGTGGCCAGGTCTGTGTGCTTCTGTCTGCAGTAGGTCTGAGCTTCACTCCAAGTCAATGATTGATTAACAAAATAGTACTGAGGGAGGATGCAGGTGGAGAGGACCACGCAGTCTGGAAGATAGATTTAAAAATGATATTTTTCATCATTTTGTGTCACTTTGCTGCAAAGCTTTTAATAGCGCCAGAAGTAAAGATGAAGTCACTCACCTAAAAGAAACAAAAATCCCAACAAGATCTTCTTCATCATAATGCTGCTCTGAGGACTGCAGTAGAAGGTGCTGATGCTACGATCAGTCTCTGAAAAGACTGTCTGTTTGATACATGGGTAATGTTCTTTTTCACTTCCATGCAAACCTAGATGCCAGAACTTCCTGTAGTAAAATTATATGTAGAAAGGGTTGAGTAGATCTGCAAAGTCTGTAGGCTACACATAGATGCCCCTCTGCTTGAAAACAAGGAAAACCACAAATGACACGACAGCCTGCTAATATTACATTGAACCATTTCTTTCCAAAGCAAGTTTTTACATACATCCAGCTATATCATGGACCCTCTGATGTTTTCATTTCTCAAATCAAATATAGTCAGAAACTTAGTTTGACAAAGCTGCAATACTTAGACCTTAGTTTAAATTTTGTAGCGTGCTGTAGTAAAACAACATAAACAAACAAAGTTGGTCTGAAAACTTTCTAGAATAAGTAAACTATATCAGGAAAGGAGCCGCAAACAGTTCTTTGGACCTTTCACAATGGCTCTTGATACTAAATATTCTAAAAAGAACCATCTAAATCCAGGTTTGAGCTGTCACATATCATCATCTCTTTAAGAAACTGTATCTGTCGTCTTTTTTAGTAATGTTTTGATCACTAGAATTAACATTGTGGTTATTTGGAGCATGTGTTCTCAACTTTTTAATTTTTTTTTATTTTAAAATAAAAATAACGCAAACTTTACATTCTTTATCATAACACAATGACAGCATCTACTAAACTTTAACAAAACACATCGCAAAAACAGCCCATCTTTAATTTTATCTGAAAAAGAAGCTGATTAGCCAGTCACTTCATTTGGATGGGATTAAACTGATTTCAGATAATAAATAAAAAAATCTTGGTGTTGTTTTTGATCAGGACCTGTCATTTAAATCCCAGATCAAAGAGGTTTCTAGAATTTCCTTCTTTCATCTGAGGAACATTGCAAAAATTAGAAATCTCCTGTCCAGGAGTGATGCTGAGAAACTAGTCCATGCATTTGTTACTTCAAGGCTGGACTATTGTAATTCTTTGCTATCAGGAAGTCCACAAACTGTAGTTAAAAGCCTTCAGCTGATCCAAAATGCTGCAGCCAGAGCTCTGATGAAAATGAAGAAGAGAGATCATATCTCTCCTATCATGGCTTCTCTTCATTGGCTTCCTGTTAAATCAAGAATAGAATTTAAAATCCTCCTTCTCACATATAAAGCCTTAAATGGCCAAGCTCCATCTGATATCAGAGATCTGATTGTTCCTTATGTTCCTAACAGAGCACTTCGCTCTCAATCTGCAGGTTTACTAGTGGTTCCTAGAATTTCTAAAAATAGAATGGGAGGCAGATCTTTTAGTTATCAGGCTCCTCTCCTGTGGAACCAACTACCAGTTTTAGTCCGTGAGGCAGACACCCTGTCTGCTTTTAAGACTAGGCTTAAAACTTTCCTTTTTGATAAAGCTTATAGTTAGGGTGGCTCAGGTTATCCTGAGCTGTCTTTAAAGTTATGCTGCTATAGGCTTAGACTTTTGGAGGACATAGGGACCCCCATTTCATCATTCTGCTTCATTCTCTCTCTGTTCTCCTATTCTGCAGAATCTGTTAGTTCAATCTCTAACCTTCTGCTCTCTCTGCTTTTCCTCAGAGTAGCTTTGCCTCGTCTGTTCCTGTTTGGCTGTGACGTCATCCAGGAAAGAAACATCAGCTGTGCTGCTTCCATCAACACCCTTGTTTGTAGATGTTGGAGATCGGCGTGTTTTCCAGTGTGGTCCTGTTTCTCTGGCCGTGGCTGGGTGGATGTGCTCTCTTCATCCTCTGGCATGGGAGCTGCCTTGGAGCTCGTCTGCCTGGCTGTGTGTTTCCTGGACGGGGCCGCCTTTTACAGCTGCTTTTTGTATCTCTGCTTCTGTCTCCTTGAACCCCAGTGGGCCTCAGCAGATGGCCGCTCACACTGAGCCTGGTTCTGCTGGAGGTTTCTTCCTGTTAAAAGGGAGTTTTTCCTCTCCACTGTCGCTACAAGCATGCTTAGTGTGAGGGATTGTATTTGAGTCAATGAGTCAATGCAATCAACTGGTTTTCCTTAGATAGAAAACTTTGTATCAATTTGACTGTATGATCTGGTTGAACTGTAAAGTGCCTTGAGATGACATGTGTTGTGAATTTGGCGCTATATAAATAAACTGAATTGAATTGAATTTTAAATAACTATGTTTTCCTGAGTACAGAGACCCTAAAGGGACATAGAGGGTTCTTAGTTTCTAGACAAGTCAAGACAAGTCAGACAAGAGGGTATTGCATGAATGAAGAGAGACAAGGTCCATATACAATCCATTCAGTAAACAACGTACATTTAGCAACAAAACATTCGAATTTGGAGTTAATACTATGCTGTCGTAAGCTAATATTGCTAATATTAGCAGACTTGTAGAAATACATAATTTTTCTATTTTATTACAGTGAATGCATACTTTGTAGCCCAATAACAATGATAACATATCATAAAACTTGGGGTAGAGGATGAAACTGGTTACCATAGTAACTTTGAACTCCTGGCTTCTTTGTGAATACTGTAGACTGAAAAGTCTGGTTGATTTTCATATCAGAAAACCTGTATCGTCATGTTCAGCTGGTTATGGTTCCTTACCAGTTATTGACCGTTGTATAAAGTTACTGAAATTATTAGAGCTGATGGTTTTGAGGCACAGGTGGCTTAAAGGGCAAGTCTTATCCTGTCAGTTTTTCTTGAAGTGTAATTTAGTAAAGTAACCCTTGAAAGCACTCGAACACCTTTCCAATCTGCACTTCCTGACTATTTTATTATGCATCGGAGTAAAAATACAGAATGAATAAATAACAAGTGGATAAAGATCATTGACAGAGCATTATTTTTTTTTTACTTTATTAGAATACCTTTCTGAAACTGTTATGGTTCTTATTTGTTGTGACTCTGAGTTTTCAGTTTTCTGTTATCAGTTGTTTTGTTTTTATTTTCCATGAGCTTCAAGCATTCTTTAGTTACTCTCTGTTTCCCCCTTGTGATTGTTTTCTTTTCCCTTGGATTCCCTCTTGCCAGTTCCACCCACACCTGCTCCCCATTCAGCTCGTTAGTCCATCCTTTTGTTTGGTTGTCCTTAAATACTCCACCTCTGCAGTCACTCAGTGCTGGTTCCTTCTTGTTGCTGTATCGTCTACTCTGCTCGTCTCTCCCCGGCTCCTCAGACTCGTCTTTACCCTGATGTCTCCATGATTTTGGTTTGTTTTATATTTTAAGTTGGATTTCTGGATTTCTGCCTCTGCTGCTTTTTTGTCTACAATTAAACCTCTCAGAACTCATCCCTGCTTCACTTTTCTCTGCATCTGGGTCCTCAAGCAACCTCACCACCCATTGTTGACAGAAACTCATTAATTAATGTTGAAGACATTTCAAATTAATTTAAAAAAACATATTTGTCATGATGTGTTATAAAGGTCTGACCCAAAGATGCAGAGAACCACTCAGAGAACCAGGAAAAAGGTTTAACAGGTTTATTGGGATGGGTGTACAGGGGAAGTGTGATCTGGAACTCAGGTAGCTGGTGAACAGGAACTTGGATGTGTTAGGGTGGGTTCTTCTCTCACTAGCACCCAGTCTGTTTGGGTTGATCAGAGAAGAGGCAACATGTTGAAGAGTGGACAGGTAGACATTCTTTGGACCCAGATGAGCACTGGAGTGGACTGTCACTTGGATTTTCGTGAGGGACTTGAACGGCACATGTGGAGGTTTCTCCCCTGATCAGTGTGAACTCGGTAAACAATCCTTCCAGGGGAAGAAGGCCAAACATCCAGTATGCAGGAGGACTTCCTGGTTAGACTCAGAGAGACAAAGACTCAGTTTGACTCAGTGAAACAAAGACTCAGGTTAGACTCTGCTAATCTAAGCATGGCTAGAGTACCCAAAACTGGCAAACACTCTGGAGTTGAGGTAGTGACAGTCCACTGCTTAAATACTCCTCCAGATAATGATCCAAAGAGCCGCAGGTGTGCAGGGAGGACCAATAAGGACAGGGCGCCACCTGGTGGTGGAGGGAGAGACAGACACAAAAAAGACCACACAAACTGGATTCCTGACAATATTTACATATTTAAGTCAGCAAATACTTATACTATAATTATTTAAAGGATTAATAATACAGATAAATGTTGATTAAATGCATTAATTTTCAAATGAGTACATTGGTTCTGTATACAAATTCATAGATTAATCTATACGTGTCTATGAGATACTTTGTTATAGGTTGAGTTTTAGTTATATAGCTTAACCAGCACAGGGTCAGCTTTTAGCTTTATTCAGGTTGAGATAAACTGGACACAAAACTTGTTTGGCGCATGAAATGTGAAGCCTAAACCACAGGAGAAGTTTTTAAGTTTTCCACGTTGAATCAAGGAATCCTTATCTTTCAAATTAAATAGTGCATTAATTGCAGGGATTATTGCAATTGTTTTAATGCACAAAAGTGGGCTTTGCGTCAGAACGTTTGTCAAGACAGTATAATTCAGTATAATAAAATTAAAACTTTTCAAGATCAATATGTGGCTGCATTGAATAAGTTAATACCATGGAATAAATAAATGGCATTTAATATGTGCTAAACTAAATTTCGGATTATCTTGATGCATCTCAGTAATCCAGGTAGAAAACTAAATAAGACATTTTTTAGATTTCAGACACGATTATCTCTCTCTCTCGTTATTACAGGTATACAAGGCAGTGTTGCGCATAATGACTGATAAGCAAATGACAAAATAACCTCATATGGTGACAGAGTAGCTGTGCTAGCACACTCTTTTACAGAGATTGAAATATAAAATAGAGGCACGCAAAATGAAACAAAGAAAAGAGGATCACTGAGTGGAACCCCAGATGAACTCCTGATGATGACTCCTGGAAAACCAAGTGACAGTCCGCTCCTTTACTCCTCTGGGTCCAATTTATGTCTGCCTGTCTGCTCTCTGAGTTCTCTCTTCTCTGGATTAAACCCCCACAAACTGAATCCAAGAATGAACCAAGAGCCCCCCAAAAGTGAGTGCCTCTCCAGCAATATTCAAGCCTCAGTCTATTTTCCCACTGTCCCTGAACTGATCACTGTGATCTCCCCTTCAGAATTTCCGGTTCCGGTTCACCAGTCCGAGTTCCAGCATTGTTTCCCCACAGAGTTTCAATCTCCATCAGTGTTTGCTAACCTGCAATAACCCTGTTAAACTTTTACCCTTGGTCTCTGAGTGGTTCTCTGCATGTGGGTCAGATCTTTAAAGCCCATTATGACAGAAAACACAAGTGATGTCACTTTTCCACAACCAGGTCCCTTGTTTGACGAGGTACATACACTTCTGTGGGATTCTGACGATGACGTTGTTTTTGTGAATTTAAAACATGTTGATGAGGATGTCACATAGGTAATGTTTTGTTTAGAATTTCTTAATAAAAATGTATTTTTTTAATTTTAATATCACATGTTTGGTGGGTTATTTAAAACAAATACTAATTGTTATCTTTAATAAAATTAGGAGTCAGTTGAGTTCTTTTTATTTATTTCCAGAGATTGTGCAGTAATTGTAACTCTGATTTATGATTTTATTAACTGTTGTGCCTCTAGTATGCAAGTTCTTTCATTTTATCATTCCTAAAACTTAAGCTGACTTTTTAACATTGTCTGAAGTGTTGCTGATTTTGACTAGAAGGAATAAAAAAAAATAAAATAAAAATAGATAATCGATTTTAGGGTTACAGTATCTGCTGTCTTTTATTGTATTCTACAGAGCACAGAGGTGGGTGGAGCACCTACACAGGTGATACAGCTTCTACTCCCTTCAGGTGATGGCCTACCTATACTAAGCAAAACTCCCCAGGTAAGACACACCACTTAAAAAAAAATGATGTTATCAGTGTTAACTATTATTGGGGTAGGAGATCTCAAATTTTGAACAGAAAGCAGTTTGAAGGGGGAGTGTTGTTCTAGTGGTTAGAGCAGTGAGCTTCTGCTCTGAGAAGGTTGCAAGTACCTGGTTCGATCTCCACAGCCTCCACTTTGGGTTCCTGAGCAAGATCATTAACCCCACACTGTATCGTAAAGTGGCATCCCACTGCTCCACAAGGGGATGGGTTATATGCAGAAGTAAACTTCGCAAATGCAAGATCAACAAAGTAAAATTATTATTCAATTATTATTATTAAAAAGATGTTTGAGATCAAGGCCATGAGAACTCAGGGTGCTGAGGGTGCTACAGAACCCCTCAGTGGGGAGAACTAAAAATTGTTAGCGAAAATAAAAAAATATAAATACATATCTTATCTATCGCCCAATATCTTCCAATTTTTGTGTATTTTCATTTTGAGTATAAATATGACATAATTATAAATAAATAGGCTATAGTTTTAAGCTTAGTTGGAACTCAAATTTCACCACTTCGGGACATTAAAGGAATTTTTATCTTGGGGTGTTTTCTCACCTGCAGCTTTATATCAATCTAAATGAAAGCACAATCGGACTCTTATTCACAATAAACTGGAGTAGACTGAAGAGCCCAGCTTTGCATTTGACAAGCAGGCATAAAAAAACATCCAGAGGATTTACTATGTTTTGGGAGGATTTTTCTACCTGGATTATTAAGATGCATCAAGACAAAACAATGTGTCATTTTCACATTTAGAGCCGCACCACAGTGCGCACTAAATGTGTGAAAACTGTTTATACTGTTAAAACATTACAGTACAGTATTTTATTGCTTTTTTTTACTCTTCATTATGTTATTCTTATACATTTTTCTAAGGTCCACATGTGTGACCATATTTTCTATCTTTTTGCCGCTGTAAACACCAGAATTTCCCCATTGTGGGACAATAAAGAGATTTTCTATTTTTAACCTTACACCTAGGATACTTTGGCCTCTGCTTTATTCATCGACAATTCTGATTTTAATGTGTGTTTTTTGTTCTTCTAGCTGGACAGTGGGCTAAATTTGATGTGCCCTCAGATTCAAGCAGCCAGATGTTTTCATCCACATCAGCCAGCAACCCAGGAAGTCACCTCACCACATGACGTCCTTCAGTTTGCAGGATAAAGGTTGTTGATGATCTTTTGGCTTTAGTTGCTGACAGCAGCATAAACAATATGACTTTAAGCTATTGATGATGCCAGAGTGTCAAGAGAGGTGAACACAGCCTTCTGGGAGCAGTGTGGAGGAGAAACAGAGCGAGTTCCTGGGCTTTGGCCAGATTTTTCTGAGGCTGAATGGGAAGCAGTTGGACGCATTTAGCTGAAAGGATTTGTAGACCATGGTGTTGTGCCTGTAAAGCAATAAATGGCTTTTATTTTAGCATGCATCAATGGAATTGACCACGTTGATAGAGACATCTTGATGTCATTGTTTCTCAACTACCTCCCTCCCATTGAGAGATCAAGAAAGTGATCAAGAGACTTGCTTCACCTTTTCACACGGATGGGTTCCCATTTCTTACCTCCAGAGAACAACATGAAGCCTGCCATAGAACCAATGAATCCGTGTATCATTCGTTCTTTCTATTTTCAATTGCCAATCAAAAAATAAAAAATTGACTGGTTAATTTGTTTTTTGTTTTTTATGGTTAAACCAAAAACGAAAAAAGGATTGGTTTTTCATATATCAATTCTAAGCTCAGATCAAGAATACGAAATGGAAAAACGGACAGCAACGCAGAATTTGATTTTAATATTTAATCGGTACAGTTTACGTGACCCGGAAGTTTGGTGGAGCGTTAGCTAAAAAAACAATTGGCTTACCCCCAGCACGTTCGATCAAGCTGCACCAGATAAGGCAGTCGGACCTATCAGCCATGGACAGTTACGTTTTATTTCGAGGATCCAAGCGTGTGACTCTTAAGGAGGAGGACATGACAACGGAGAAAATCCGCAGGATTTTCCAGGTATAACTTTTTTCTTGAAACTTTTCTGTGCACTGTACTTTTAACTAGCAACAACTTAGCATAGCCTATATTTTGCTGCGTAAGCCTTCTTTTATTTTGGTATTTATTTTGGTATAGTTACATCAAATGCAGTCTCCCTCTGCCATAGTTTAAATTCCTTTTCATTTTGTTTGGTTGCTGTTTTACCTTTTGCTAATTTTGATGTTTTTATTTATCTATTTGCACATTTGTGGTCAATTACTTCAGTTAATTTATTTGATATAATGTTCAGTATAAATCATATATCATTACTTTTGCAAAGGTTCATGGCTCCAGTGTCTACATTACTGATGACACCAATGTTGCCATATTTCCTGGAAATGATGGTCACTTCAGCACCATTGACCTCAGAGTAAGGGGGCATTATGAAGTGCATGGAGAGAGTGACGCTGTGGGGGAGCCATCCAGTGTGCCTGTCCCCTTCGCCTTCCGCCGCCCATCTAGTGTCGCTGCTGGTTCAGCTCTAACTGCAAGGCCTTCTCCAAGAGCACCAGTGACAAAGACATACCAAAGGTGACAAAACTTTAACACATAAGTATCTATCTATCTATCTATCTATCTATCTATCTATCTATCTATCTATCTATCTATCTATCTATCTATCTATCTATCTATCTATCTATCTATCTATCTATCTATCTATCTATCTATCTAAATTCTAAACATATTGTAATCTTCAGGACCATTTTTGTTGCTGATCTTGTGGAAGGCATGTTGGAAACAAGCAAAACCCTGACAGTTAGATTCTCGGAATTTGAGGCGTCTGTCATGGGCATCACAAATAAAGTAAATGATGCCCTTGAACATGAGGACTCCTTCATTCTTACGGATGGTCAGGGGAAACGGATTTTGGATACAGAAGGAACCAGAGGTAAATTAATAAATAAATGAATTAATAAATAAATGAGCACATTTAACTGCCTGATTTTAACTAAAACACTTTTGCATTATTTTGTTTCTGAAAATGTGATATATTTTATGTAATACAAAATCAACTATTTTCCTTTTAAGGAGCCGCTTTTTGGAAACAAAATGCTAGGAAGGTGTGTGCTGTGAAAGAAGGAGATTTGCAGCAGTTACAAGGAAGCAAAAAAAGAAGACTAAGGTATTTAAACTTGATTTTTCTCAGTCATCAATGGCCTAGCTTGGTGGGAATTTTTTCCAACAAAGGCCATTCAAGTCTGTAATTTCCATTGCATGAGTTAGAATCACAATGATTACATTAACTTGTAGAAAGTTTAATTAAAAGGTATGAATTAGTTTAACAGATCATTGGAAGTTGCAATGGTAGAGTTATTATATTTTGAGTGGTGTATTTGAAGTATAAATCAGACAACATGAATACAAAGCTGGTTATAATTGCTATTATTACCAAGTAGGTTATAACATCTTTATTCTGCCTGCTTTTCAGTCGGCGAGATGATAATGGTCTAGAGGCATTGTACGACACAATTGAAGAGGTGGTCCTGGCAGCACAGGGTCTTCGGGGGGTGTCAACTACAATTAGAGAGCTGACACATCTGGCAAGTTCCAACAGAAGAACAACAGTGTCCTTGACTGAGGCTGAAGCAGCTGCTGCTAAAGAAGCCTTTTCCTGTATTATCTGCAAGGGTAAATAAAAACTTTTGTCTTCTTCGGACAGAAGTCAGTACAACTCATGTACCCAGGTTCATGAACAGAATATCCCTCAATGCAAAAAATATGTAAGCTATGCAGTTACTGAATTTAAAAAAAATATGTTTCTGAATCAAATTTGCAGGTCCAGTGGTCGACCCCATGGTGTCTTCGTGTTGCCATAGCATTGTTGGCTGCAGGAGCTGCATTGAACAATGGCAGCAGAATTCTGCATTTTGTCCAAAATGCAATGCAGATGATTTTGGTAAAAATGCACAAAAACTTACTGAATTGTCTGATGCACTAGCTGCACTGGACAAAATACTGTACCAGTAAAACTGTACAGTATTTACTTGTGTTCATGCTGTTCATCTTTTGTGTTTGCATCTCTTGCAACGTTTTAATGATTCACTCAAAGCACTTTTGACTGTTTAAAAATGTTTATGCAACTTCAAAGTGTTATTTTATTTTGCCAAAACTGTGTTTCAGTTTTAAGACAGTACCTTAAATTTGCACTATTTTATATTGTATATTTTCTGTATTTTACAGTAAAAATGGAAAACCTAGAAATTAGGACTCTGTTGCTGTTTTGTTGAGTTTTGAGCTCAACCTCAAATTATATCCTAAGCTTTTGTATTTTTCTATACCTTTTGTAATTCTAAAAAGGTTGAATAAAACAGTTGAAAGAAATTGTTTTCCAAAATTATTTAACTGAAATAATGGCAGCTTTGTAACATATGAAGAACTACAGAATTGTTAAGTAAAAAAACTAAACTCTTTGCTTATCCAGCAAATCAAGCAGACCACATGCTGTGAAAACTACTAAAACATTTAATTAAGCAGATTAAGGCATCTTGGAAAGGAGTATCATCATTGTTTACCACATGATTAAAAATGAGAGAGATGTCAGGGTAGTTCTCTGCAAAGATCTGCTCAGCATGGCATCTGTCTTCTTCACATGAAAATGGATCAGCTCCAAATACAGACTCCCAAGTTAGTGAGGATCCCAAGTCTTGCTCATATAGGTTTCCCACAACAGAAGCACATGGCAGCAGCTCCTCGGATACTTTAGCCAGGCAGCCATCTGCTGCTAGTTCATTGGGTATTCCACGACCTAAAACATAATCCAAAAAAAAAATGGTTGGATTGGAAAAAAAGAAGCAATAATTCTATAGTGAAAATGATCAGTTAAGTATACCTGGTATCTTGTGTGCATTCCATGAACGCACAACTCTGTTAAGTCCAATTTGGCTTACTTGACATGTCAGATTTGACATGCAGAACCTAGTGAGGTTATCCTCCATGTTCAAAACCTCTTGGTCCAGCAGGTGCACCAGAGCCCGTTTAAGTGGGTAGTTCACACGATTGTTCACCTCTGGCCATAACCTCTCCACACGAAGGTCTGTTGATAAGTCCATGATGTTTTTAGGTTAAAGGTAAATACGAAAGCAGGAAATGTAACAACACGTTATGTATTTTTCTTTTAAGATCAGAATCATGTTAATATTCTAAGTATGTGTGTGACACAAATCATGTCACGACACAGATGAGATTATACAAAACTAGAAATAAGGATGAACACAAAATCAAACAAAAATGTGAAGATTAAAAATAAAAACATACTGGACACAATGGACAGGTAATTGCACATGTACAGTAGTTCCTGTTAGGATCCTCAGGCTTGCCCTCCAGAGGGAGCCGAGGATCCTCTTCTGCTCTGTATTTTCCCTTAGGGCTGGAGTTACTGTTGGGATCTGGAGATTACCCTCTGCCTCCAGCAGAGTGCGCCGTGGGTCTTCTGGAGCTAGAACCTTCCAGCACACCTGATTTCCATCTACTCATCAGGAGACCTCCACTTTATAAGCTCCTGCCAGACCTTGCTTCCACGCCGCAGTGTTGATCTTAGTTGGTTAGCTTCCAGAGTCTCTGTTACAGATTGAATCTTGGTTGTCTCTAGTGTGAGATCAGATTCTAATCCCTCCTTTGTCTGTGTCTCTGGGAGAGCTGCATCACAGGAAACCAGTCTCAAGCCTGAAGCTCTAGGAGAGCTTAACCTGCTAATCTGCCCTGGTGAGCCAACCTGAAGGTTCCTATGTGGAATCACCCTGAAGAATCCTATGTGGATGTTCCCTGTTGTTCTCTGCAATGAGCTGGAAGCTCAGCCTGAAGAATCCTATGTGGATATTCCCTGTTGTTCTCTGCAGTGAGCTGGAAGCTCAGATCAGGGTCTGCCATGCTAAGCCTGAAGCTAGATGCTTAGCTTCTTATAACCTCTGCTAACCAACAGTCTCCGGTCCCAGTCAAGACTCTATTGAACCAGTCCCTGACCCATTCCAGTTCCCGTGCTTTACCGTGTGTTTTTGAACTGTTATTAAACATTCTGAACTTTTTCCCTGCCTCCTCCGTGTGTGTTCTGCATCTTGGGCTTGCCTCCGTTTACCCATCATGACAGTTCCACTGGGTTTATGGAAGAGTTAAATCATGTTTAATAATATTTAAAGGGAACAGTGCATGAACCATGAATAATTTCAATAACTTCTCACCCTTGTTGATGTGGTTTGGAGGTATGGTGGCCTGCTGAGGTTGTGTCTGTATCTTGACAGCCTCTCCTGCATGTAAAGACACAGGTAGAACTCCTTTTCATGATCAACCCGAACTTGGTCCCACATGCCATGGTTCACGACCACTGATCTGTCATAAAAAATGTTGCATCACTAAATTGAATTTAAGTAATTCAATGACTTGCTTTAAAGGTTATATACTAAAGACAACTATGACAATAATACTATTTGTTAATTTATTCACCTGTATACATCCTCGTAAATCACAAGGTTATTTTTGATTGGCATGGTTGAATGTGCAACAATTCTGCTGCTGTAGCCATCAACAGCCAACACATGGGTAACTCCAAACATCCCAAGCTTTTCATTTTGGTCTAAATGAAGTTTATGGCCCATATATTCAGCATGGTACGGAGTAGGATTTAAATTACGAGCACCCTGGGAGGGGGAGATTAGAACACCATTTTAATAAAATGTATTTAGAACGACTCAATTATACATAACAACGTCAAAAATAACAAACAAATTTTGCAGCCTTTTTCATTTGCCTGATTTTATTTAATGCATTTATAAAATGGCAAAATAAAACCGTGTGGTTATTTAAAATGGATACAACGAGATTAATCTTGGGGCTCAATGTGTTTGGCATCTAAGCTGCTTCGCTGTCCCGGTTGCTAGGCAACATGAGTAACGCCAAGGAAAGGGTGAGTGGACGAAGGACCCAGGAGCGGGTCCTTTTGAAGGATGCAGCCCCTCAGCTTTCCTTGACTCCGCTCATAGCTCAACTTGCATCATGATCTGCTGAAATCACTCCACGCTTCACTGAGTCCGCACATTTCAAAATAAGAAGAAACATGCACGTTTATTTATCAAAACTGACGCCTTATTTAAAAAAAGAGATGGGAAATTAAAGGAGGCTTTTTGAACTGTAGCTTCGTCAATGTAATCAACCTTTTTCCAAGAAGAAAACTTTGAGTGAGAGGTGGGAGATCATGGCACGATTGATCCCGACCTCAGTAGCATTATAAATTTCAAACGTTAGGCTTATCATTACCAAAACTGTACTTTTTAAAGCACAAGAATTACCTGACGTCGGAGTTCATGGTATGGCTGATGGAGCTCTCTTAGGTGTTTTCCAACCCGACCCTCTCCCGCATGCAGTCCCAGTGAAGACAGATAGCCATATGATGGTCCCGTCTGTCACAGAATTACAAATTTACTGTCGGTGTATTATATAGATATAATACTTAAAATTTACAGTGGAGGTCTGGCCGATTATCATAATGAAATATGAAAGACAACTTACCTCATATACAGATTGGATCAGAGCGCTATCTAGCTCTGCGTCTGAAACAGACCCTTTTCTCCTCAGACCATGGAGAGCACACAATCTTCTGACGCTCATCTTAGAGCATTCCTTGATACCCATCTGCTGCAAGGAGCTTGAAATTTCGGCGTGTGTCAAACCGCTGGCAAACAGCTTCTCGATCAACATAGTGTGTGGTTCTAGCTTCGCCATGGTAGCCACTTCATTACCCCAACTGCCGCGCAAAGAGCTATTTCTGGGTCACGTAAACTGTACCGATTAAATATTAAAATCAAATTCTGCTGTCATGATGGATTTAAGGTTCTTAGCCCACATGCAGAACACAACAGAGGCTGGGTAAAAGTTTAACAGAGTTTATTGAATGTTTCACAATCACAAGATAATGTACTGGGTCAGGAACTGGTCCGGGCTGGTTCACTTAAGTCTGCAGAGATGATAGTTTGATTAGAAGGCAGGCAGATGAGCAAGAGTCCTTAGATAATTCAGAATTCTACCTTGACTGAATCCGGGCTTCTCTTAGAGAGAGAGGGAACCGTTGGGTCCAGAGACTGTTTGTTCAGCAGAGTTCAAGAGCAGCTGCAGCATCTAGCTTCTGACTTTGAATGGCAGACCTTGATCAGAGTTTCCAGCTCTTAACTAAGAGCAGCAGGGGAATCCACATAGGAATCTTCAGGTTAGGCTCTCCAGGGCAGATTGGCAGGTTAAGCTCAACCAGAGCTTCAGGCTAGAGACAGGTTTCCTGTGAGGCAAAAACAGAAGAGAGTTAGAATCTGATCTCTCTCAAGAGACAACTAAGATTCTTTCAGTTTCAAGGCTCATGTTGCTAACCAAACTAAGGTCAACACTGCGGCTTCGAAGCAAGGTCTGGCAGCTGGTTATAAAGGGGAAGTCTCCTGATGAGTAGATGCGTCTCAGGTGTGCTGGAAGACTCCAGCTCCAGGAGACCCACGGCGCACTCTGCTGGAGGAAGGTGGTACAGCTCCAGATCCCAACATCTGCGTTCCTGTCCGTTTTTCCATTTCGTATTCTTGATCTGAGCTTAGAATTGATATATGAAAAACCAATCCTTTTTTCGTTTTTGGTTTAACCATAAAAAACAAAAAACAAAATAACCAGTCAATTTTTTATTTTTTGATTGGCAATTGAAAATAGAAAGAACGAATGATACACGGATTCCAATGGCTCACAAAGCCATTCTAAAGGAGCCAAAGTTTATAGTTGATTGCTTCTCCAATGTCACTCCCATGTCACTTGTATATGGTTGGTATTGGCTTGTTGAAACTACCAGATAAGGAAAGTGTGTTGAGTCTGTATGAGTAAAAGAGGCTCACAGGCAAAAGAGTGATGCAACTGCTTGAAACTATTAAGGTGGTGTTTTCTCAAAGAGAACAAGCAATCTTAAACCATCTCCAACGTTATGTGAAAAATGCTGTTCAAGGAAATCCTGCACAGGTTCTTCAGTTATATGTGTCGAGAAAATTATGTTTAGCTTTAATGCTGAAACTGGCCTCAACAGAAGGCCTGTTGCTCATGCCTGTGGAGCTACACTTGACGTGCCATGTACATACAGTTCTTACCCCGAATTCTGCACGGAGTTTGACAACATACTGTCCAGCAACTACTTAGAAATGGACATCATTTGAATTTGGGACCAGTCTTGGTCAGGCCAAACAGTAACTGGCCTCATTGTTTGATTGATTATAATTTATTTAATTTCTGTATTGTGTTGTCATTGAAACATCTGATGCACTGACATTGTGGTAAGAAATCTTTAATTTCCTTTTCAGTCTGCAATTATACTTGTTTTACAGGTGCAATAGTACACCTCCATAGTTTTTTTACAAGGATTTTTATATTTTGAATAATAATAATAATAATAATTATAAAAATAACTGCAGCTTTAATTTCCATCAGGTCAAATCTAACCCGGTTTCTATGCTTAGCTTCTTTCCCAAAAAGCATATTAGTGTGATATTCTATTATTTACAGAGTTGTTAATCACTGGTAGAATCAGTGATTGTTCATGTTGAAGTCATGCTAGTTGGTTCCTTATTCAGAAGCAGTTTGAAACTCAATACTGAGATACCTACAAAGTGTTCCTGTTCACAAATGTATAGGCTGACTTTCTCTGTGTAATATGGCCTTCAGAATTATTGTATTTCCATTATATTTGTACAATGTACTACTAGAACTTTTTGCAGTCACATGTATTTTTTATGTGATTGCATTTTGGCCAAGAAGTAACCTATAAGCACTGAAATCTAAATGTATCTTTTCTTTTATTGACAAACCAGTCAGATTTGGCAGAGTTCACATTAACTCATGGTTTCACGTTTTACATAATTCATCCAGAAAAATAAACAGTTTTCTTCTGACACACTAAGATTTTACAACGCTTGGAAGTACTTGGACTGATCCATAGCAAGGCAGACGAGTTCCAGTGTCAAATGATGAAAGACAGCTCATACTTTTAATCACAGTAAAAGAAACAGGACTACATTAAAAAAACAGGCCAAGCTTCAACATCTACAGTATAAACAAAGATATAGTTGACAGCAGCACAGCTGATATTTCTTTCCAGGATGAAGTCACAGTCAAACACAAAGAGACCAGATCAAGCTACTATGATGAGATAAAGCAGAGACCTCTGCATTTAACCCACCCGCTGAGGGGGCATCATGAGGCGACCAGGGAGCACTCAGGGCTAAATGGTCTTGCTCAGGGAGGCAGAGCAGCAGTGGGTGTTGAACTCAATTTATCAAATAAAGGTAAAATGCAGAATGAAGAAAAGTGGACCCTATCTCCTCCAGCAGCCTAAACCTATAGCAGCATAAATGTAGAGAAAATAGCTCTGAATAACCAAAGTATTTTGTATGAGGTAGGATAAAGGTACAGCCAAGGAGAAATAAGTATGATCTAGCATTGAATTTTTTCAAGCTGTAGCTTTGAACGATCACATTTTTCTTTGTTACATATCCTGACAATATCCATATAGAACTAATATGACTGAAACATCCAGGACCTGCAGAAGGTCAAGATGAAATCTAGGCAGAGTTTACTTAGATCTATGAGTGTATCTTCAGAGCCTTCCCTGGTCACAGTAGAATGGATTACATCAAGGAGAGATAGAACAGGTTACATGAATGTGTCTAGACATCACAAAAGACACTTGAGAAGCAATTAGAAATGGTTTTTTTTTTATTCTCTTTTTGATTCTGCATTTCCTAATGTTATTGGTAAACTGGACTGCACAAACGTTTAGATATGCAGCAAAAAGTAAGCCTGGTATGAAACTATAAGCTGTCAAATCATTTTGTTACTACAGTACAGTGTTAGCTTTCACTGTTAGTGTTTAAGTTTACAATTATTCTTTTGAAGAAATGAAAATTACTTTCTAAATTAAGATTCATTTCAAAGAAAGATAAATTGTATTTTTATGCTGTTTAGGCATTTAGTTGATCATCTTTTGTTTGCAGCATCTGTTAATCTATGATCAACTTAATGGCTTGTTAAAGTCATTGGAGGACACACATTTAGATGGATAACAAGAACTGTGGCTTGACATAGCCACACTTTCAGAGCTTGGCCTTTGTAAATGGATAAAGCTAGAATGCACTGATAACAACAGATAAAGCCTGGCTTTAAATGTTATACTTGATTTCTTAACCCTGCTTACGTAAAAAAGCCCTCTGACAGAAACAAGATTCCCAAAAGATTCCCAACTCCCCTCAGGGCCGCATCCTGAGCCCCCTGCTGTTTAGCCTGATGACACATGACTGCGTCCCCAGTTTAACCACCAATCACATGGTGAAGTTTGCAGACGACACCACGGTGGTGGGCCTCATCAGAGACGACAACGACCAGGACTACAGAGAGGAGGTGGAGCAGCTGGTGGTGCAGAGATAACAGCCTGATGCTGAAGGTGGAGAAGACCAAGGAGATCATGGTGGACTTCAGGAAGAACCGGTCCAACCACGCTCCACTGCTCATCAACAGCTCAGCCGACCTGCCCCACCCCCCCATCCTCCCCACCTTCTCCAGAAGCACCATAGAGAGCGTTCTGACCAGCTGTCTCACTGTGTGCTGTGGAGGCTGCAGCGCCTCAGACTGGAAGAAGGTGAGAACAGCAGAGAGGATCATGGGGGCTCCTCTTCCCTCCGTTGAAGACATTTCATCCCAGCGCTGCGTGTCCCGAGCCCGTGACATCATCAATGACCCCTCACCCCCCCACCATGGACTGTTCTCCCTGCTGCCCTCTGGGAAGAGGCTTCACAGCATTGGATCGAGGTCCAGCAGATTCCAGAACAGTTTCTTCCCCACTGCCATTAGATTGATGAATGTTGTGTAAAATGGGTTATTTTATTGTATTTTATTATATTTTATAAAAAAAACAGAAATGTTAGAACTGTAAATATACAGTCATATGTTTATATTACTGTTTTTATGTATTTATACTGTTTTCAAGGCTGCACAAAAAAAAGCGAAATTGTCTAGAGAGCTGTTCTCAATTAAATTTCTTTTTGTCAACACTTATGTATACAAAATGACAAAATAAATCTAAGTCTAACAAAACCCACTCCGTCATGATGCTCCTCAGCACATAAGAAACTTTTACATTTTAGGGAAATTCCCTTTTTTCATGCTTTAGGATAGAAAACATTTGAATATGATCCTCTCAATGCAAACTTTATAGCAACTGTATCCATCGCAGGAGACCATTTGCATGTTTAGGTTTTCATTTTTTCCCCTTAGGCATGAATGGCATGGTTCTTGTAAAAGAACCATGCCATTCATGCTCTCCTAGGAAGTTTTTCATAAAAAAACAAAACAAACAGAAGGAACAAGTATGCTGTCTCCTCAGCATGCAGTCCATCTCTCCAGAGTCCAGCTAACCAAATGGTGAATCTTATATATTGAGAGGAATATTCTTTTATAAGAATTATAGAATTCTTTAATCTTTTTTTTCAGGCAAATCCTTCATTTCAAAGATTTAAACACAGCAGATCACATCAAAGATGTAAAAAATGTTACAGCTTATCATAAATCGTATCCATAACATGCTTGCTATTAATTACTATGAACCATTTCAGCTCCATGTGTTTTATTTAACAAAACAAGGAGCTGCATTTTATTTTTCTAATATTGGTAAATTCATAAAACTTACATTTTATACTAGCAAACATGTATAAAGTTTATACAGTTTAACAATTAATCTATACACTGACCAGAAATATGATTGTAATATTTTTTTGCAGCTGAACCCAAAGATCTAAGATTTGTTTATGTACACAAAACGCTAATTTCTCTGTTACTGTATAAAAATCTTTCTCTCTGTTACAGAGCACTTTATCTTTAGCCAACATAATCCATCCACTTCACAGTTTACACATCAAAATGCTGTTAGACAGCATGATTATTGCACAGGTTGACCGTAATAAAAGGCCAAGTTTTATCCCAGAACAGTGCCACAGATTTTTATTGCAGTAATGTTCACCAGAGCCGTTGTTTGTGAATTAAAGAATATTTTTTCCACTATAAACCTTCAACAAAAGCATTTTAGACCATTTGCCAGCACATCCTACCCAAACAGGGATGCAGATCAGAACAGGAACAGGTTGGTTCAGGGGTCCACTAGTCCACGGGCAATTCACACAAACTGTACAGACAAGCACAGTCAGGCTCAGTGGATGAGAGGCAGAACAGGTCAGGATCAGGAAATCATGAACAATATGGTATGTTAAAAACCCTCTCTCCACTAGTGAAAACAAGAATAGGAAACTCTGTCCTGATAGCTGGATGAAAGCCCCTTAAATAGAGGCAGAACCAGGTGGATCAGATGACCGGTAATGAGCAACCGGGCAGAGCAGACAGGTGAATGGAATGAATAATGAAGCCAGTCATCAGTGCCAAAATAATGACACTTTTAAATGTACTAATAACTGCAAAATGATATTTTCCAACTGTGTCTTTCTTCACAGCTTTCCATTCTGCTACTCTAGCGGCAGCTGAAGATAGCAAAAGACATGAAGCCAAATTTGTATTAATATGCTTAGGATTTTCATGATTCAATATAATTAAGTTAATTCTGTCTAAAAACTCTTCAACCACCATACCATTAAAATCTATATCTTGACTTTCCCACAGAGGGCCATGAGCATTAAAATCAGCAACCCTGATAACTGAATACCTCTCCATTAATTCATCAATCTCTGATATTACTTCTGAATGTTTATGCCACTGATTCAGCATCTCTAACGTTTATCAAGCAGCTCTGGTAAACAACATAAGGCTCACTGCACTGCAGCTAGACAGGAAAATGCAAAACATACATTTTCGCCTCTGTTCTGGGTCAGACAGCAGTGCAACGCTCTAATACAGAAACAGTATTGCGGCTCTCACCTGAGAAATGCACAGAAACAGCTTTGGATAGGTCTCACCTGCAGAAAGTCTGGACTATTTGAGCATGCGATCATTGCATAAAAGCACTCTGATGACCGAAAAAACTCAGCAGTTTCTGTCAAGGATTTGTTGTCTATCTTTGTTAAATGAAGTTATTATTTAGAGCCAACCAAAAATTCTTGTTAAGAGGTTGCAATGTTTTGAATATGACTGCAGTGACTACCAGGCAACTGAGGCAGTTATGGTATGTATGTTTCTGCATTAAAATTTTAACAAATTTTAATTAACAAACATACATATTTTTGATGCTCCGAAAAAAATTAGATCATATGATATATAATTTTATCTCAATAATTATAAAATTAATGCACAGATATCAAATTTTACTTTGAGGAATAGGTTTAATAACAATAACAGCAACAATAATAATAAAAAATATATATATAATAACAATTTACAGATGTTTTGAAATTAGAGTCACTGTATGGTTTAAAATATGGAGCTTTTATTTAGAGTGTATGAATAAACTCCATAGTCTTGTTTCGATGCACATGAAAGCTCTGTCAACACATGAGACTGTCAGACGAAGTGTAGCTGAGGACTTCCGGAACATACTTTGATCAATAGGAATAGGGTTAAACCTATTATGTTTCATCTCTATATTTCAGATTGTTTGTGAATTGCTGACATAACGGCATCTGGAAGACAACTAAGCAGCAGTTACAAGTGAACAGAATGAACCAGCTGAAAAGAGAAGAAAGGTGGCAACTGCTGCTACAAGGTCGTCTAGTGGTATCTATCTAATTGGGCAACCCAGATCCATTGTGCTTTCCAGCAGTTGACTCCACCTCCTTTTACTGTATGGTAGAGGCAGCCATTTTGTGGTTTTATGGCACTTTGTCTCAGCAAAGTTTCACCCTCTAGCTAGGTCTTAAGTGTATCTAGGCTAACCAATGTGTTGCAGTACTGTATTATTTAATGCATTTCACATATACCTGTTGCTATTTTGAACGGACACTACTGCTTCTGTCTCCTTGAACCCCAGTCGGCCTCGGCAGATGGCCGCTCACACTGAGCCTGGTTCTGCTGAAGGTTTCTTCCTGTTCAAAAAGAGTTTTTCCTCTCCACTGTCGCTACAATTATGCTTAGTGTGAGCGATTGCTGAAGAGTCAATGAGTCGATGCAATCAATTGGTTTTCCTTAGATAGAAAACTTTGAATCGATTTGACTGGATGATCTGGTTGAACTGTAATGTGCCTTGAGATGACATGATGTGAATTGGAGCAATAGAAATAAACTGAATTGAATTTCAATAGACAGCTACATTTTTCTCAGTTGGTTATTAATAAGTCTGCTGATAGCCATAGCCTAATTTACTAAATTCGTGGAGATAAATGGATTTTGAAGAGGTGGTCCAGAACCTGTGATGTAGAGGCCAAGAATCCTGGTCAGATTACAGTTACAATGATTAAACTAATAACATCTAATTGGTTTCACCCTCAATTTTGAATTATCTATTTATTAACTATTAATTATCACAGCAGAGTAAAATGCTGATGCTGTAAATTATCAACGCTTCCACCCTCTGGTTTAAGTGTGAACTGCTTTTTTTTTCCTCTCAGTGTTAAAGAATCCATAAAACAAATTCTGATTATGATCTGAATCATCACCAAGATTTAATGGATTGTTCCTGGGCATTAGGCGCACCTCTGGTGAAAATGATATTAAAATCCAATAATAACTTTTCAAGTTATCCTGTACACAGACAGACAAACTCTACTAAAAACATAACCTTCTTGTCGGAGGTAATAAGGGTCACATGGTGAAATGGGAGCACTGCAGTCCTAATAAATAAAACACTAAAGATTATCTTTGTTTGTTCTTTACTTTATCATCCATTAACTCAATTTTACTTTAGAAAACAGTTTCAGAGTGCTGAACATGTTTCAGCTAATGAGGATGATTCATATGTATGTAATTAAGACTGTGTGATGCAAAGCATTATATAAGACTTAAAGTAGTCATTGTTAGTAGAACTGTGAACTTTAAGATTGCACAAACCTTGTTAGCAGCTGAGGGAGAGCTTTGGCCTTTAAAGTCATTGGGCCCATTACCAGTGTAGGCACCAGATCTACTGTACCTGGGACCTGCTCATGCCAATGACATTACACTATATGCTTGGATGAACATTGACACAATGACGTAAGATATAGTGTTGGTTGGACAAGGATAATAACATTTTAATTACATAACAATTTCTACAAGTGTTGTTTTTTTGTCGAAAATCTCCATAAAAAGTCTTTTGTAGGGTGTTTAATTTGTCCTCCTCTGCCCTCAGATATCAATAAAAAGAATAAATAAGTACTCAGTCACCACTGCTCATCTGATTTATACAAATAAGGTATCAGAACATACATAGACAACACATAAGTACAATGTGGAAATATCACACAGGTTAGTGGTTACACAGGGGGCGTTACAGCTCCCTCTAGTGGTTCCTAGTTGAAAGTTGTACATATAAAGACAAAAAAATATAATCTTTTGAGGTGTAGAAAAAAAAAAAAAAAAAATATATATATATATATATATATATATATATATATATATATATATATATATATATATAGATATATATATATATATATATATATATAGATATATATATATATATATATATATATATATATATATATACATCACCGGCCACGTTATTAGGTACCCCATGCTAGTAACGGGTTGGACCCCCTTTTGCCTTCAGAACTGCCTCAATTCTTCGTGGCATAGATTCAACAAGGTGCTGGAAGCATTCCTCAGGGAGTTTGGTCCATATTGTCATGATGGCATCACACAGTTGCCGCAGATTTGTCGGCTGCACATCCATGATGCGAATCTCCCGTTCCACCACATCCCAAAGATGCTCTATTGGATTGAGATCTGGTGACTGTGGAGGCCATTTGAGTACAGTGAACTCATTGTCATGTTCAAGAAACCAGTCTGAGATGATTCCAGCTTTATGACATGCCGCATTATCCTGCTGAAAGTAGCCATCAGAAGTTGGGTACGTTGTGGTCATAAAGGGATGGACATGGTCAGCAACAATACTCAGGTAGGCTGTGGCGTTGCAATGATGCTCAATTGGTACCAAGGGGCCAAGTGCCAAGAAAATATTCCCATGACACCACCACCACCAGCCTGAACCGTTGATACAAGGACGGATGGATCCATGCTTTCATGTTGTAGACGCCAAATTCTGACCCTACCATCCGAATGTCGCAGCAGAAATTGAGACTCATCAGACCAGGCAACATTTTTCCAATCTTCTATTGTCCAATTTCGATGAGCTTGTGCAAATTGTAGCCTCAGTTTCCTGTTCTTAGCTGAAAGGAGTGGCACCCAGTGTGGTCTTCTGCTGCTGTAGCCCATCTGCCTCAAAGTTCGACGTACTGTGCGTTCAGAGATGCTCTTCTGCCCACCTTGCTTGTAACGGGTGGTTATTTGAGTCACTGTTGTCCTTCTATCAGCTCAAACCAGTCTGGCCATTCTCCTCTGACCTGTGGCATCAACAAGGCATTTCCGCCCACAGAACTGCCGCTCACTGGATGTTTTTTCTTTTTCGGACCATTCTCTGTAAACCCTAGAGATGGTTGTGCGTGAAAATCCCAGTAGATCAGCAGTTTCTGAAATACTCAGACCAGCCCTTCTGGCACCAACAATCATGCCACGTTCAAAGTCACTCAAATCCCCTTTCTTCCCCATACTGATGCTCGCTTTGAACTGCAGGAGATTGTCTTGACCATGTCTACATGCCTAAATGCACTGAGTTGCCGCTATGTGATTGGCTGCTTAGAAATTAAGTGTTAGCTGAGCTGTCTTTAAAGTTATGTTGCTATAGGCTTAGACTTTTGGAGGACATAGGGACCCCCATTTCTTCATTCTGCTTTATTCTCTCTCTGTTCTCCTATTCTGCAGAATCTGTTAGTTCAATCTCTAACCTTCTGCTCTCTCTGCTTTTCCTCAGAGTAGCTTTGCCTCGTCTGTTCCTGTTTGGCTGTGACGTCATCCTGGAAAGAAACATCAGCTGTGCTGCTTCCATCAACACCCTTGTTTGTAGATGTTGGAGATCGGCCTGTTTTCCAGTGTGGTCCTGTTTCTCTGGCCGTGGCTGGGTGGATGTGCTCTCTTCATCCTCTGGCATGGGAGCTGCCTTGGAGCTCGTCTGCCTGGCTGTGTGTTTCCTGGACGGGGCCGCCTTTTACAGCTGCTTTTTGTATCTCTGCTTCTGTCTCCTTGAACCCCAGTCGGCCTCGGCAGATGGCCGCTCACACTGAGCCTGGTTCTGCTGGAGGTTTCTTCCTGTTAAAAGGGAGTTTTTCCTCTCCACTGTCGCTACAAGCATGCTTAGTGTGAGGGATTGTATTTGAGTCAATGCAATCAACTGGTTTTCCTTAGATAGAAAACTTTGTATCAATTTGACTGTATGATCTGGTTGAACTGTAAAGTGCCTTGAGATGACATGTGTTGTGAATTTGGCGCTATATAAATAAACTGAATTGAAATTGAATTGTTAACGAGCAGTTGGACAGGTGTACCTAATAAAGTGGCCGGTGAGTGTATATCTTTTAACTGGAAAGGGTTGAATATATTCTGTAATATAAAACAAATTTAAAGGTATAATAATGCTATTGTTTAAATACTCTAAAGCTATTTTTGAAATATCCCTTTATTTTACTTTCCAGTTTTCCTGACTTAACTCCTGACATCATTGTATGATGTTCTCTAATAAACTTTTACTTTCCTGGAAGGATTTTACCGACATCTGCATCCTTTAATTTCTGTAATTTCTGTATCACTGCTCATTTTCTACATCTAACAACATTCTGCCATATTCCTCATGTGCTGAACAAAGGAGTGCAGAGAAGCAACACTACACATTACAAAAACAACATGCCTGCAGTTAAACATGGTGGTGGAAGGATAATGAGCTGGGATCACATTTCTTCCAATGGAAATGCGAGTTTGCCAATGAGGGTAGAAAGATGTGAAATAATTGCTAAAAAGCTTCAAACAGTAATCAGTTTAATCCCAAAACCTTTAAAGTTTCCTAGGAAACTGAGGATGAAAAATGATTTAGTTTTTAGATAAAAGCCTTTTTCCACAGAAGAAAAATTATATTTCTCAGATAAATTAACATGACTGCAGGAATGTGGACAAAATGTTTTCTTTCATTCTGATTTATTATCATTATTATCTGGGTCACCTTTTTCTTCTTCTTTCTCTAAAAAAGATCAGCTGTAGGAGAGCCAACATAAACACGGTCAAAAAACTCGGTGCTTGGCTTAATTAAGCATGACTCTAGGTTCAAATTAAAGGAAAAGTCCGGTAATGTTCAGAATTCAAACTGAAAATACTTTCAATATGAAATTATTACAAACTGTTCAATAAATAAGTGTTTTTATTTAAGAGTAATTTAATTTGAATTTGCTTTACTGGAGGCATCCATTTTGTCTTTACTGACTGACAAAGAAAAATGACCTATTATGTAGGCTCAGTTCAGAATTAAAGTTTATCTGAATAAAAAGTTATAAGACACAAATACACCTTATCCAATATTATTTATTTTCATCAGTTTGCATAGTAGAAAAGCTTTCTCAAGCAGTTTGTGATGAATTTTAGAAACAGGAGATAAGCACCTGGTGTAACCCGCCACCTGGCTTAAAAAACCTGTTCACAGACTGTTAGTTATTATTTAGGTAGCAGACACATGATGAATGCCTTTGGCAGAATTAAGATGAGCCATTTTAATCTACATTAATCTTGAATAATTCCGAGATTACAGTGAGATTAATCTAGATTTTAAAAAGTCATCTATGCCCAACGCTATCCAGCAGATTGCCATCACTAATCATTCTGTTAATTATTCCAAATTAATTTTGATACAAATCAAAACTTTAGGGTCAAAATAAGATGCAAAATATTACTGGGCCCAATAAGAGACAAATTTCAACAAACTATCACCCAACAATAAAATAAGGAGACAAAAGAAGGCGTATTTGGCAGATATCTCAGTTTTCAGACTTTAATAAGCAGATAATTACATGACTATGGAGTCCACAGCTGCTGTCTTTGTGATAAAGATTTTAGATAAATTGCTGCCCTTCAACACCAGAGTCTTGCTTAGTATGAAGCAGCCAATCAGGCTTCAGGGATTTCATGACATAAACCTTAATCCCACTGATTGAGGAATGGAGTACAGCATGACCACTAAAGCAGTATGAATTAATTCAAATTAGATTTTATAGATATTTTTATATCCAACTCCACATTAGATCATCATAGACAGTACATTTACATCAAGTAGGAAAATCAGAGCCCTTTAGATGGAGTGGGTGGCTCTTAAAAGAGCCTTTAGGTTTGAGAGCAGAGCCGTTTACTTGGAGCTGGTGTACTTGGTGACAGCCTTGGTGCCTTCAGACACGGCGTGCTTGGCCAGCTCACCAGGCAGCAGGAGGCGCACAGCGGTCTGGATCTCCCTGGAGGTGATGGTGGAGCGCTTGTTGTAGTGTTAATTTCGTTAACGAAAACTAAACAAAAATATTTTCGTCAACGCACATTTTTCACCGAACGAAAACTAGACGAGACGAGACGAAAATCCCCACTAATAAACAATAACCGGGGTTAAATCAGAAATAATTTTCGTGGACTAATAAAGACGAGACGAAAATGCAGTTCGGTAAATAAAGACTGGACTAAAATATATGGACATTTTAGTTCACGAACAAAGACGAGACGAAAATTATATATTATTATTTTATGTTTTTTTCAAATCCCGTCTCGTCTCCTCCTCCGCCTCCTCCTCGTAGCCTACTCTGGGGCTCGGGAGAAAGAGGAGACGTGATCTATGGACACATTTTCGCTTCATTGAAGTGGAAAACCAAATGCTTGATTTTAGCGGAAGGGAAGGAATGTGGCCACATGGTAGCTGGAAAAAACTTAACAACAAACCTGAAGAGACACGTCGCAGTTCACCACAAAGACATTACGGTAAGTTAACAGAAAGATTGGTGGTGGTTGTTTATAATTTAACATTAAATCAACGGCTATAATGTCCAAATGATAAACTAACTAATGTTGGCTAACTTTCATAGCATTTAGTATCCAGGCTGGCTATGTCCCGTTAGCTTGTTAGCACGTAGCGACCGTAGCCACTTGTTGATAGAATTGTATGTGAAGTTAAATTTATGCTAACTTAGATATGTTATACTGGCCGGGCAGATAGTTTCAGTTAAATTGCAAGTTTGATTAAAGCAGACAGACGTTTTAGGTAATCTAGAAGCTGCAAGTGAACTATAGTTAACACAAACACCTCGGCAGCTACACATGTATGCTAAATGCTAAAACGAACTGAAACTATTTATCAGGATAAGACAAAATAAAAATAATATGCCACACATAATTCAGAACAACTCTAACCTAGATTTTCATATACAAAATAGTCATTGCTAGGGGAACCACTGCAGGGATGTCTTTATTTGGTGACATAAAATGCTGCTCTGTTTATCTAGACATTACTATTACAAGGACATTTGATTTGAATTGGCATCAATATTAATACAACCAAAATGCATGCACACATAAAAATGTCTGCAATTTATTCCTGCATTAAATGATAGTTAGGTTGTTTGTATGAGTTTGAAATGGATTGTCAAATGTAGTTTTTACAGAGACTTAGTTTTTGTTAAGGAAAAAAAGAGACCTATATGCTACTTATACACTTGGAATTCCTGTTATGCTGTTTATCTATCCTGACGTATTAATTTCTGTTCCAGATTGAAGATACACCACCACCAACAGCCACCCAGAAACAATGACAGGCCAGCTATAGCTGGCAGGAAAGCACTTTTGTTGTATCAGTTGGGTTTCTTTTTTTTTTTTAACAACATTGACCTCAAATCTATTTATTTTATTATTCTATGTGAACTAGCTTTAAACAGCAAGCACTTGTGTAAATTTCATAAGACACTTTATTTTATTTATGTTTCCTTTGTCAGGTGTGTTTTATTTGTTTTAATGCAAGCATTTGTGTCTTTGAACCTTAACAATGTTCAAAATAAATATGCAAATATTGTCAGAACATTAAAATTGTGTTTTTATCAAAAAGATGAGAGAAAATGTTGAAATAATTTTAGGAAATCTTAAACGTTAGCCTATCTGCTGACAAAAAAGTAAAAGGTTAAAATTATGTCCTGACTAAAACTAGACTAAAATGTTGAGAGTTTTTATTGACTAAAACTAAACTAATAAAATTATGTTTTCTTGGACTAAAATAAAGACTAAAATGCTCTGACTTATAGTCGACTAAAACTGGACTAAATAAAAATGCGATGATGTCGACTCAATGTGATAAAAACTAATAAACGATGCTGAAACTGGACTAAAACTAAATTTAAAAATGGCTGCTAAAATTAACACTAGCTTGTTGTAGTGAGCCAGACGGGAGGCCTCGGAGGCGATGCGTTCAAAGATGTCGTTGACGGAGTTCATGATGCTCATGGCCTTGGAGGAGATGCCGGTGTCAGGATGGACCTGCTTGAGCACCTTGTAGACGTAGATGGCGTAGCTCTCCTTCCTGCTTCTCTTCCTCTTCTTGCCTTCCTTTAGCGGCGCTCTTGGTCACGGCTTTCTTGGAGCCCTTCTTAGGGGCCGACTTCGCGGGTTCAGGCATGTTGATCTTCGGTGTTTGACACAACGAATGAGCTGCTGAGGAGAAGCTGCACTAATCCAGCAGGCACTAAGATTGAGCTGCTGCGTCCCTCGGCTGTGATTGGATGAGCCGCTCAGTCTGGAAGGAGTTTGAATTTCAATCAGGTGCTTTTTCAAATGTTGCGCTCAGACTGAAAAAAGGAGCGAAAAGAAAGGCGGGAAAAGCCAAAGAAAAGAATAAAAACAACCATGATTACTTTGAGCTCTTGTGTACAAGGGTTATTATAAATATAGTTTCATGTGACGACATTACATCAGTGTGAATGGGATGTTAGACAGGAATCTACATTAGAGAGGAATCATTTTCAAGTGGACATCAATAAATGATCTGTTCAGATAAAAATATTTCATAAAGATGCAGCTTTAAAAAAGGGAACTGGGAGAAAATGTCCAATAAATAGTTTTCTTGGTAGTAGAAAACATATAAAAGTGAACTAATCAGGTAACTGAATGTGACCAGGAATGTAGAATGTATCAAACAATAGGACAACATAAAAAATAATTCTTCGTAGAATGATGAATTTGCAGAGCTGTTTAAGAGCATAAACAGGCATTTAAAACATCTACCTGAAAATCCCGATTTAATAAAAAAGAATACATGGGATAAAATTTCTACTAAATATTAATAACAAATAAACACTTTTCTAGGAACCTAGCAAGAAATTAATTACATAAATGGATTTTGCAGGACTTTTACAGGCCATGACAAATAAAATGGTTGTCAGTGTCGCGACAGCAACACACAGGTTTAGTTTAGAAATAAGTTTCATTATAGACTGATATATAATATATACTTTTACCAACTTCTTTATTTAAAGACCGCATGTATAACAAAGGGTTAAAGCCGTTTAGTCGCTCTCTAATAATTTGCGATTTGTATTTTTTGACCAGCTCACTGCTCAAAGACTGCATATTAAATAAAGCAATAGAGCTGTTGATACGACATAATCAGAATGATTGTATGACTGTTTAACGGTAGAAGTTGCTTCTTAATGAGTGGATGGGTGGCCCTGAAAAGGGCCTTTGATTGATGGCTGGAAACGGAGCAGTTTAACCTCCGAAGCCGTACAGCGTGCGGCCCTGCCTCTTCAGAGCGTACACCACATCCATGGCGGTGACGGTCTTCCTCTTGGCGTGCTCGGTGTAGGTGACGGCATCGCGGATAACGTTCTCCAAGAAGACTTTCAACACACCGCGGGTCTCCTCGTAGATCAGACCGGAGATGCGCTTGACTCCTCCACGGCGAGCCAGGCGGCGGATAGCGGGCTTGGTGATTCCCTGGATGTTATCACGGAGGACTTTACCGTGACGCTTAGCGCCTCCTTTGCCGAGTCCTTTACCTCCCTTTCCTCTGCCGCTCATTGTGTCTTTCTCTGTGGAGCACAAAAGAAATGCTCAGCAGCTGCTGAGTAAAAGGTATTACCAGTGGCGGATCTAGAAAAATTTACATGGAGGGGCAAAGGGGTGGCAAGAGGTCTTGGCAGGGTGGCAGAAGTAGACGGTACATGGGAATCCTTATATGTGAGCTGCTTTAACCAAATAAACACAAAACACTTTTAAACTACAATAGTTGTTGTTTAATCATGCCCTTACACACTACAAAGTTTTTCTTTTAAATTTACAACAGAATAAGCAAAGTGCAGTGATCGAACAAAAAAACCTGCATCTTTTAAAAAGTAAAAGTCTAAGAAGCAAAATCCCTTTAATTTATTTGTTATAATAATTGTGTCCAAGATGCAGTGGACTACAAGTATGAAACAGCGGACAATACCCTACCTAAATACTTATGCCCTGAAACCACAAATGACCCAAGGGCAGCCATTTCTTTAAGAAAGCTTAAGGCGACGGTTGTTATGCTTAGCAGCAAAACATTTTACAAACTTATCTAAATCTAGTGCTTTTGCACGCTGTTTCTCAATACTGAGAACAGCCAGATTTCTGAAACGGTCATCTGCCATGGTTGAGCGCAGGTGAGTTTTTACAAGCTTTAAAGTGGAAAAGCTTCGCTCACACCCAGCAGTACTAACTGGCAAAACAATAGCAATCTTGCACAGGCGAAAAAGTTCAAAGAAAACCTCTTTAAAAGGCACCAAGAATGTCACAAACTCCGTCAGACTGGACGGGTTTACTTTGCCGTTTGCTCTGCTTCTTTCAAGAAGTCTTTTTGCCTGGTGTATCTCAGTTTTTAAGTCTTGCCAGTCAGAGCCGTATTCCTCAGCCACTAACAAAACTAATTCTTCCTTTAAAAAGTCATTGTTGGATGGGTTTAAAGCTTGTATACCCCTCATAATTTTACTGCTAGAGTTAGAAAAGCGCCTGTCCACTTCACTGATCATTGAGTCTATGATGGGAATGAATATACCTATTCTAAAGGCATCTTTGCTGTCAATGTGTGTTTGCTGTCCAAGTGTAGATGTTACAAGAGTATCATGTAGTATCCTAGATGTGTGTTTGGTTCTTTTGCATTTGACAATAGTAGAAATGTTACAACCATTGCATGTGTCAATTGCTGTACTCCACAGGTCATTAAAGCTCTCCTCTTTATGATAATCTTCCAATGTCTGTCTGAGGGTTTCAGAAAGGTCAGCTGCTTTGGTAAGGTCCACATTAGTTGACTGGAGCATCTCAGATAAAATCTTAGTTTCACCTAGAACTTTTCTGAAGACTGCAAGGAGCCCTATGAAATTAAAATCCATTTGAGAACGAAGTCCTCTTGCGTCTACAGCTCTCTGTGGATTAGCCTCATCTGAAATTTCCTCCAGCACTCTTATTACTGCAGGCAGCCTGTCCATAAGGTTTCTACATGCAGCATAGCGACAGGCCCTTCTAGTGTCACTTAGCCTAGGAAGTTCTCGTGGTGGCACACCACTGAACATTTCTTTTTGAACATCCATCCACTTAATGTGAACATATGAGCCTGACATGAATGTGTACAGTCTTTCCAGCAAAGTGAAAAAACATGCAGCTTCTGGGACATTTTTTACACTGTCCACAATGACAAGATTCAAACAATGTGCCCTGCAGTGAACATAAAATACATGTTTGGCAACTTCTTTAACCCTTGTTTGGACCCCAGAGCACCTGCCACTCATGACTGCAGCCCCATCATTGCCTTGGCCTACCAGATTCTCTTTGTATTCCAGTCCATACTTTTCTAGACATGAAATAATTTTCTCTGTCAAACTTACTGCATCTAAGTGCTCTAAATTCTGGTACTCAAGGAAGCTCTCCTGAACCACACCATTGTAATAATATCGTACGACCAGAGATAGCTGCTCCTTTTTTTGAATGTCTTTAGTCTCATCAGCTTGTTAGGTTTAAACACCAAACACCTTATTCAGCAACCTGCACAAAGAAAGACACAGAGAATTGAGTATAATTTACTTGCAAGGAGAGGGGATCAGAAACTGCATTCAGTTACAATCTCCAACCCACTCTGAAGCAGTCTCTGCTCTCCAAGCTTTTTATTTGGAACGCCCTGGTTACAATGTGGTTTCAACCGCTAAGGGGAAGGGGGGTCAACAGAAGCCAGTTGAAACCGGAACTTTCGTACAACATCATACAACATCATAAGATAAGGAAAGTTCCTCTCCACATCCGGTGTGTGCAACTCTGCGCAGCTCTCCGAGTTTCACAACATTAACCCAGCTTTTACCCCAGCAACCTCCTTGCACAGACTTACAACAAGTAAAGTTCAACAGCTTACCCCAGCTGTGACCTCAACATCCTCCTGCACAAACTGACAGCAAAACATTAGTAATCATAGCAAGCAAAGTTCACTCTTTGTAATATAAGTAAGATAGAGATAACAAATGTGTATAATATGATTAAAGTAGAATAACTTATGTACAATTAATCCAACATTTCCCTCCTGTTTATTCACTTTAAGCTATTTATTTTATCATTCAATAGTTACTTCTTTTCAGATTTTCAACTATGAAATCATTTTTAGCTCTAAAGGGTACACTCAGAGGTACTTTAAACTGGTGGGTTATTGTCGTTGGGATTAGGATAAAGGTCAGGAAAGTGTAAAGAGGTTTCATCCTCTTCGCTGTCTTCATCATCCGATGGGTGTTCCTCAGTGGACATGAGGGCATACATTTCTGTTTTCATGGGTTGTATTGCTGTGGTAATTAGTCTATTTAGCAGCGCTCTAATACATGGAATACAACAACATCCACATAAGGTCAGGATGGCGGCAAATACAGCTATAGACATTAAAATAGAAACTACCAATTGTTTGTATTTACCAAAAATGTCTCCAAATCCGTCCCACAATTTTGTGTCAACTCCAGAATGGTCTTTCATTTTGATGTTAAGAGAGCGAAGGCCTTCAAGGGCCTTTGTGAGGCTGCCATCAGCAGTGGTGTTGTTGGGAATAAAGGTGCAACACTGATCTCCAAAAATAGAGCACACACCACCTTTTTCAGCTAACAACATGTCAACAGCAATACGTTTCTGGAAAGCCATCAGAGAGGTAGCTGACAATTGTTCATGGACAGCGGAGAAGCCTTGTTCTGTTTTATTTCCCAGCCTCTGGACGTTATAGTGGATGTAATTTATTCTGTTTACATTTTTGTTTATAGTGCACCACCAGCATAAGATAGATTCAAATCCTGCAGTAACTTGATTCGCTAGTTTATACTCATCTGGAACACCTCTGGGTACCCCAATGCTGTCAATATAAGTAGGGTCATCTCCACTCCATGCGTTTTCAGATGCCTTTTTCCTTCTGGTATGCCAGGTGTGTGGTAAAATGCTGTTTATAGTCGTTAACAATTCATCCATTGTGAGTGATGTAATAGAAACAGGTAAAATCAAAGTGACCGCAGCACACAATCCAGTGGTGTTGTATGGAAGTCTGTCAAACAATCTGTCATCTCCACACCACCACCAGATGTCACTGCGGGATTGAGGTTGAAAAAAGATGGATACCAGTAAAATGCTTGCACATTGTGTTTCATTTAGTGTGCCTAGTTTCGGGCCCACTCCGGTCCTGTTTACACAGGTGAAATTTGTCACAGCTACTTTTTCAAAAAGATTGTTTTTTTCTTCTCATCTGTGGTCAGGGGATAGATCTTATCCCAATAGGTGCAATTATCAGTTGGGACTGTATAATTCATTATATTTAGAAGACATTGTGGAGTTATGGTAGCAGGAACCACGCGTAACAGCGGTCTGGCTCCCATACACACAAGACAATCAGTGGACACTGTTTTAGCTGCTTGTTCTGCCATTAAAAGCCAGTTGTTTGTCTGTCCAGAGATTCCAGTAGTGACTTGAAACAATTCATCTGTTTTAAGCGGGCCATTAATATTTTGAATTTTTATCTGTTCACCTTGGGCAGAAGTAAGAATCCCTTGTATCTCATCTCCTTCTTGTGTAATATTTGCGGGGCACAAATACAATGTCCAACATGGATCAGTTCCAGCAGACCGCGCACATATAAATGAGGAAGAACAGCCTTCCTTCTCAAGGGGTTCTGCTGTGGAGTTTATCGTCATAGTGAAAACTTTGGAGTCATGGTTAACAGTGAACCTTGATATTCTACTCATCCATTTCTTAGCTAAATATGTTCATCCATATGATCCTTTCTTCCACTGTCCAGTGGTTCTAAAAACGTCTCCCCAACTCTTTTGAGTTCTTTGAACTACACGGGGATATAGGTAGAAATCATAACCCCGCCAGACTCCTGGGTCAATTTTGAATCTTTGCGAGAATGTTTGAAAAGGAATAGTCACTACACTGATTACTCTAGTAGAGTTATAGCAGAGATAGACGTCCTTTTACAAATAGCTGGATCATGAGGGCGACAAGAATCCTTGCCCTGAGTGAGAGCTAAAGACAAAACTAATATGAGTAGTCGCAACATTATCTAGGTTCAAACTTCAAAAAGTTTCCTATGGGTAATCTTTCACACAATGGTCTACTTCCTATGACCTTTCGGCAGAGTTGTGGACAATCTTCACCAGTTTGAGATGGTTGTATACTAAAAATACAACCCCCTTTGTACGATGGACTTCCTCTGAAGGTCAGTGAAGGAGACCAAATGTGTATTCTATAACAGGTACCACAGTAGGATTACTAGAATGCTAAACACTATAGTAAGGTTCCACAGAATAATTAGGAGAGTGATTTTATCCATTAATCATCTGATCTTTCTATCACCTTTTTACAGTGTGACAAGTGGATCCATGTGCTTCTTTCAGCTATTTTCAATGCAGTTGGAGTGGTCAACAAAACCTGATAGGGTCCTTCCCACTTAGGTGAATACCAATGTTTCTTATTTGGTCTTTCTTAGTCTGTTTTTAACAGTACAATTTATTCATTCCACAAGTCCTGCGCTCTGTGGATGATATCCACAATGATTTTTTTAAATCAATGTGGAAGGCTAATCCTATTTTGGACACTATTTAATTTACAAAGTAAGAATCATTCTCACTATATATTATCTCTGGAATGCCATATCTTGGTATTATATCTTTACAGAGTGCTTTTGCTACTGTAAGGGCATCAGGGTTTTTTATTGGAAATAGTTCAATCCATTTAAAAAACAAATCTATTATAACTAAACATAATTTTTTACCTTCGCTTGGATTTAGTTCAATAAAATCCATATGTATGTGTTGAAAGGGGTAGTTTGGTTTTGGGAATTGTCCTCTTTTAGGCCTTAGGTTCCCCTGAGCATTGTACTTTGCACATATTAAGCATGCTCTACAAAATTTTTTTGAATAAGCATTAAAACCATAGGTTGTATATGTTTGGTTTACCAATCCTACCATCCCTCCGGTTGACACATGGGTCTTACCATGGGACAATATAGCTGCCCATTTGTATAAGTTTTTTGGAAGGATTGGTTTATTTGCTGGTCAGGTGTAAATCCCCTCTTTTAATTGTGCTCCTTTTCTTTTCCATTGTTCTTGTTCTTGTTTAGGAGCTTGCTGCTGCATGTCTTGTAATATGTCATTTTTTAGTGGATTTTCTGTTAATGTTAGTACTGTTATTTCTTTTAAAGCAGCTTCTTTTGCTATTTTATCTGCAAAGGAATTTCCTTTTGAAACCGCATCTGTTCCGGATGTGTGGGCTGCACATTTGCATATTGCAAGCTGCTTTGGCAGTTGCACTGCTTGTAGAAGTTCTTTCAGTAAATTGGCATGAGTCACTGGTTTTCCGGTTGATGTTTTCATGCCTCTGTTTTTCCAGTGTTGTGCAAACGTATGTGTTGTAGCATAAGCATATTGACTATCTGTCCAGATAGTTACTTTTTTGTCTTTCATAAGTTTGCGAGCTTCAGTAAGAGCAATCAGTTCTGCTGCTTGTGCAGAGTAATGTTGTGGTAAGGCTTCCGCTTTTAGCACAGCGGTATGTGTCACTACAGCATAACCAGTTCTCGTTTTCCCGTTTTCATCTTTTTTAGAGGATCCATCAACAAATAATGTTTCTCCTTCTGACAAAGGAGTGTCTTTTAAATCTGGCCTACTTTTAGCAGTTTGTTCAGCCACAGCCTCACAATCATGGGATTCCCCATCATCTGGTGTGGGGATAAGTGTTGCTGGGTTCAGCACCGTGCAGCGTTCTATTTTTAAATGCGGCTGTGACAGGAGTATAGACATGCATGAGAGGTGTCTGGCTGGGGATAGAAAAGTCATTTTTGTTTGTAAAAGCAGAGCAGACACCGAGTGAGGAACTTTTAATGTCAGTGGATGGAATAATACTATGTCAGCACTGGACGTTACTGCTAATAAAGCAGCTATCACTGCTTGCACACAATGTGGAAGTGCACATGCTACCACATCTAATTTAGTAGAATAGTATGCTACTGGCCTTAATTTATTTCCATGCATTTGAGTTAATACTGAGGTCATAAAATGAACTTTGCAGTCTACCATTTGTACAAACTCTTTCTCATAGTCTGGCAGGGCCAACGTGCAGCTACTCACCATAGCCTGCTTAATGTTGTAGAAGGCCGCTTCTGCTTCGTTTTAGTTTATCTGACATTTTCAGTTCCTCTTTATACATAAAAAGTTTTAACGGTGCAGTTATTCCTGCATAATTTGAACTTAGAGGTGCGTGGGGTATGGGTTCTTTTATTGTGGTTCTGCAGGCTCCTGTATCACACAAAATTTAACAGGAGTGCCCTGGACCATCAGAACTATTTCTGGCCTATATTTTTCTTCAAAAATCAAATCCTCTAGGTTTAATACATCCATGTTTTCATCTTCTATTTCTTCAATAGAGAATGGTTGCTCATCTAGTCATGCTGAGCTCCCTGAATTTTTCTTTTTGGGTTACTTCGACAGTCTCTAGCCATGTGGCCTTCTTTTCCACATGACCAACACGCTCTGGAATTATCGGTTGAGTGTGATCCAAACCCTCTTCCCCTTCCATGGCCTCGACCTCGGCCTCTACCTCTGGACTGCTGATAAAACACAGTGTCCTCCTCCTCCTGATAAAACATGGTGGATTCTTTGTTCTTATTCTTTTTGCTTTCTTCACTTTCTCTCTCTTCTTTCTCTTTCTCTTAGCTCTACACTCTCCCTCTTCTCTCTGTCCTGCTAATTTCATCCACACCAATGTTTGACTAAAACCTTCTTTGGCCATCAGGTTGTCCTTATTTTTGGTTTTAGTTTTTATTTTTTGTTGTAATTCTTTTACATTTGTGGTGCTCAATTTACCATTAAAACCATAGTTTTTTATCCAGTAACACAACGGCTCTACCGCCGCCGGGTCATCATTTTCAACTGCTTTCCAGTCTTAACACTGGAGTTCCTCCAATAATTTTTTTATGGTTTACTTTGCCCTTTCCCATTTTTAACTAAATTTGGGCCCAGTGGGTTTTCAACACCTGTCGTGTTCTAAACACTGGGGCTTCAGACAAGATGGTGATCAACTACCTTTTGTGGTAAAACTCACTTCAACCTTTACAGGTGGAGTTTTCTTGTCTACAAACATCCACAAAAGCTCACCATTTAACCCTTGTCTTTTTGGTATGAAATACAGATATCTAGTGATATCTATATTTCCTTTCACACACACATACACACACACACACACACACACACACACACACACACTGCGCAGTTAATTTTTACTTTATTCCCGTTTTCTTTATTTTAAACACAGAGGACACCGCCGTCCTACGCAGAATTTAACTAGTTTACACTAGGGGACTTTAACTGTTTTAAAATTTCTGTTTTACCTGATAGAGTCTAGAATTGTCAGGGTTTTAGTACAACAGGGGGACCTCGTTACCCCGCGCGGAATTTAACTATTAAAAATAGAGGACACCGCCGTCTTTCACGAGGTTTAAACTGTATGCTGTTTTTCTCTCACAGTTCTCATTCACCCCTTTTTTAAACGAAAAACTACTTACAATTCTCTGCGTCCTTGGTTTGCTTCAAGCGTCGGACCCCAGCCTGTAAGGGAGGGACCAGTCCCGTAAAGGGTCTGTTTGCTGCGGCCGCAGGCTTATCTGGATCTCGCTTACCCGCTGGGATCGTCAGGTGTCTTGCAATCCGGCTCGAAGGACCATTTAATGTTAGGTTTAAACACCAAACACCTTATTCAGCAACCTGCACAAAGAAAGACACAGAGAATTGAGTATAATTTACTTGCAAGGAGAGGGGATCAGAAACTGCATTCAGTTACAATCTCCAACCCACTCTGAAGCAGTCTCTGCTCTCCAAGCTTTTTATTTGGAACGCCCTGGTTACAATGTGGTTTCAACCGCTAAGGGGAAGGGGGGTCAACAGAAGCCAGTTGAAACCGGAACTTTCGTACAACATCATACAACATCATAAGATAAGGAAAGTTCCTCTCCACATCCGGTGTGTGCAACTCTGCGCAGCTCTCCGAGTTTCACAACATTAACCCAGCTTTGACCCCAGCAACCTCCTTGCACAGACTTACAACAAGTAAAGTTCAACTGCTTACCCCAGCTGTGACCTCAACATCCTCCTGCACAAACTGACAGCAAAACATTAGTAATCATAGCAAGCAAAGTTCACTCTTTGTAATATAAGATAGAGATAACAAATGTGTATAATCTGTTTAAAGTAGAATAACTTATGTACAATTAATCCAACAAGCTAAAATAGAAAAGTGCACACTTTCTTTAACCTCTTTTATAATTTCCTCTCTCACCATTTCTGCTAAACACTCCAAAATCTCATTTTGTGTGCTTTTGCTTGTGTATTTAGCGTTTCTGGGACCCTGACACAGCCGCTTTTTCACTAAGGCATCATGTTTACTCACAAGATCTAAAATCTCAAGGAAATTTCCTCTGTTTTTTGAGTTTTCTGATTCATCATGGCCCCGTTGGGAAATATTCTGAGTGGCTGTCAACAGCAAGGTTTCAGCTAAAGTTTTGATGTACTTTTGATTTTCGATTACTTGTTTCTGATTTTCATCTCCCATCATTCCCAAGACAGTTGTGTTTTTCTTGGCAATTATTTAAAATCACTCCATGCAATCATTGCATTCACATGTGTGTCTGCTCTGGAATGTACACTAAACCCACTGTCTTTGGAAGTGGCCTTCTTCCAGTTAGAATAGCCATTTTCTGAAGTGAATACACTGTTTTTCAAATGTGCAAAATGTCTGCATGCAAAGCAGAATGCTGCATCTTTAGACATGGAATATTCAAGCCATGGCCAAGAACTGTACCACTCCCTGTGGAAGCTTCTTTTTGAGGCTCCATGTTGTGTCTTTGGAAATGTCTTTAAATCAGGCTGCACTGCTGCATCACCTTTGCATTTTGATATATCTTAAAAAACAAAGAGTGCCAAATATGATTATCTAATGCAATTGAACAGTACATGGACATAGCTAATGCATATGTGGCATTACATATATTATCCCTCTGTATGGCAATTTATATAGAAGAAAAATAAAAACATACCATGTGGTCCAGGGAGAATTTCAGGTCTACCCTCTTCCTCTCTGTCATCTTCCTCCTCCTCCTGATCATTCCCTGCGTCTGTTCCTCTCTCTGAATCTGGAGCCTCCTCTTCATCTCTCATTGATTCTTCTTTTTCCTCAGCTCCTGCACTCATTTACTCATTTCCTTCACTCATTTCTGTGTCTCCTTCATGTATTTCCTCTTCTTCGTCACTTATTTCTGTGTCTTCTTCAGTCTTTTCCTGCACTGATCCTCCTGGGCTCTCCAGTTTACTGCCTTCTCCCTCATTTCCCTTGCGCTCTTCCTCTTGTGTACTTGTTGGAATTTTCTTTGCAAAAAAGCTGGTTATATCCCCACTTTTAGCAGAATTAGAGTAGTTTTATAAGTGGCTGATTAGGGTCCAAGGGTGGCTAGGGGCCCCAAAGAGCATGCAAAATTCCACATTTATTTTCAATATATTTAATAATTTACACACTTTCATAATAGAACAGTGCAATATTTATACAATATGTAATATCTTATCATTTAGAAATAATTATCCATTTAAAAAAAAGTTTGTGGGGTCTAGCCTGATACGAGGAACAAGAAGGATACAGTTAAAACATTAATCATTGGAGAAAATTGTGATAGACAGTTTGAAGGGAGTGAACTGGCTGCATAAAAGGAACATTTACCAGACCTCCGATAATCACAGATGGGTCCACTTGAACTGCTCCCCTGTGTCTCTCAAATGACTGTAATAGTGCATTCATACTAAAAGCGGTTTGGGGATTAAAGCGTCTGATTTTTGTGCACAGTCTATGGAGGGCGGTATTGAGAGGTCCAGCAGTACATCCGAGCATTGGAGCGTCTGATGCTGGAGTTCAGAACAGCCACCTCCCTATGACTTTAACATGAAAGATGAAGTTTCTTCACAAAGCAAAATGGCAGAAGTCTTAATCTTAAGGGTGCAGCTTTTTATAGTCAACCAAGTTGTTTTTTCATTAATCTAAACCCTAGGACATGTGAAAAAAACATAAAAAAGTAAAACTTAGTGGGGTTTATGATTGGATTCTCAAAACTGAGCTGAAGAGAGGATATTCAACGCTGGCCTTCAGGAACTGCCCTACACCTTTACGTTGTTTCCTGCTTATGTCATCAGTGTTTAATATTACAGATTTTCTAAAAGAGGTGTAATAAATTATATAAAGGTATGTTATTTATTATGATCTATGAACTGAAAGTCTATTTTTTGTGTTTGCGTTACCTTAGAAGTTGCTCTTCATAAATACATCCTCTCTATCGACCTCGTTTAATAAGCCTCATGCCCCAGTTAACTCTTGGACTCATTAAATGAGGAATATATACTTTAAACCAGCAGAAACTCACTGTAAAACTAAATTACTACAATTAAGGAATATGTTTATATCACTGTGCTAAGGAGCTCACTAAAACATGATGATGTGAAACAAACATGTGCTATATTCGTTAACTTAGGACTATATAAAATCTATATCCTACGCAGAGTAATAGAATATTTTTTTAGATTGATCTATGTAGAAAAACCTTGTCAATTCTTGAAGAGATAGGTGATGAGGATGTTGCAGAAGCAATTTTGAACCATGACAGCGCTATGATGGACTTTGTGGACTGGTGAGAGAACAACCACCTGTGTTAAAGTACCATGAAAACCAACAGGATGGTGATTTACTTCAGGAGAAGACCCCCGCCTCAGCCCCTTGTTCTATGGGGGAGGACATAGAAACTGTGTAGAGTTTCCATCAATCATAAACTCTCTCTCTCTCTCTCTATATATATATATATATATATATATATATATATATATATATATATGTTATCCTGAGCTATCTCTATAGTTCTGCTGCTATAGGCTTAGACTGCTGGAGGACATAGGGACCCCTATTTCATCATTCTACTTCATTCTATCTCTATTCTCCCACTCTGCAGAATCTCTAACGTCTCTAACAATCTCTAAGGTTTTGCTCTCTCTGCTTTTTCTCACAGTAGCTTTGCCTCGTCTAATCCTGTTTGGCTGTGACATCATCCTGGAGAGGATAAAAATTTATGGTATTATGGTCAGCCTAAGGCACACCTGTGCAATAATCATGCTGTCTAAACAGCATTTTCATATGTAAAATGTGAAGTGGATGAATTATGTTGGCTAAAGATAAAGTGCTTGGTACCAGACTAAGACAGATTAGTATACAGTAACAGGAAAAAAAGCCTTTTGTGTACATAAACAAAGATCTTAGATCTTTGGGTTCAGCTGATAAAAACTCTTGCAATCATATTTCTGGTCTGTATGGAGATTAAGTGGTAAATTATATAAAATGTAAGGATGTTTGTCAAATAAAATGTGAGTTTGATGAATATTATATATGAATAAAAAATACTACTTCTTGTTGAATAGAGGGATGTTGAAATATGTCATTCAAGTTTTTTTGTTAAATAAAACACATGGAGATGAAATGTTTTATAGTAATTAATAACAAGCATGTTAAGGATACGATTTATGATAAGCTGTAATTCTTTTTACATCTTTGATGTGATCTGCAGTGTTTAAATCTTTGAAATGAAGGATTTGCCTAAAAAAGAGGATTAAAGAATTCTATAATTCTTATAAAAGAATATTCCTCTCAATATATAAGATGCACCATTTGGTTAGCAGGACTCTGGAGAGATGGATAGTTTTTTTCTTTTATTGTTTTAAAAGAAGCACGCCATTCATGCCTAAGGGGAAAAAATGCAAACCTAAACATGCAAATGGCCTCCTGCAAAGGATACAGTTGCTATAAAGTTTGCATGGAGAGGATCATATTCAAATGTTTTCTATCCTAAAGCATAAAAACAGCAAAAATCCCTATAATGTAAAGGTTTCTTATCTGCTGTGGAGCCTCATGAGGGAGTGAATCTGCTTGTAAATCTTGTTTCTCTCAGAGGGCTTTTTTACGTAAGCAGGGTTAAGAAATCATTGATAACAGTTAAAGCAAGGCTTGATCTTTTGCAGTTTTGTCAAAAGTTTACAGTTTTGTTACTTAAGTAGAAGAATAGATACTGCGTTTTAAAACACTTTACTGAAGTAAAAGTGAAAAAGTATGTGCTCCAAAAACTACTTAAAATATAAAAGTATAAAGTAACCTTTAAATAAACAGCCAGATGCCACTATATAAATTAAGAGCTTAATTTTTTGACTATTTCTAAAAAATTCTCTGAGATAGGGCCAAGGATGAGGAAGGACTTGTTGGTCTCCGTCTCCCGATACGCTCTTGCCTGTGTCCGACCTTTCAACATCTTTTTCTGAATCCCACATTGTAGCATGGCATAGACAATTCACGTTTGCAGTTTGAAGAACACCTGCTTGCTTCTGATGATTTCCTTTAGCTAACCAATGAGTGATGCGTTAAATGACTCATCCAATTACACTAGTTTTCACTAGATGTGGATGGAGCCAATGATCTGCATTGGATGGAGCACATGATCTGAAATAAATATTTATAAACATTAAACTAAAGCCAAGAGTAACGAGTAACGTTTGTTTTAAAAATGTAAGAAACAGAAAGTACAGACACTTGTGTGAAAATGTAATGAGTAGAAGTCAGAAGTAGGAAGAAAAATAAGTAATGGAGTAAAGTGTTGATACCTAAAAAGTGTACTTAAGTACGGAAACAAAGTATTTGTACTTTGTTACTTGACAGCTCTGATGTATTTTTATCACTGCATTCTAGCTTTATCCATTTTACAAAGGCCAACCAAAGCTGTCAAAGTGTGGCTGTGTCAAGCCACACTTCTCGTAATCCATCTAAATGCGTGTCCTCTACCTTTATTAAACAGACATTAAGTTGATCATAGATTCACAGATGCTGCAAACAAAAGATGCCTAAACAGCATAAAAATTAAAATTTTCTTTCTTCGAAATGATTCTAAATTTCAGAAGTTAATTTTCATTTCTTCAAATGAACAACTGTAAACTTAAACACTAACAGTTGAATATAACATTGTAGTAACATGCAGATCTGAGAGCTGATGGTTTAATACCAGGTTTACTTTTTGCGGTATATCTAAACGTTTGTGCAGTGCAGCTTACCAATAACATTAGGAAATGCAGAATCGAAAAGTGAAAAAACCTGATCTAAATGTTTCTCAAGTGTCTTTTGTGATGTGTAGACACATTCATGCAACCTGTTGTATCTCTTCTTGATGTAAGTCATTCTACTGAGAGCAGGGAAGGCTCTGAAGATACACTTATAAATTTAAATATACTCTGTGCTTAGATTTCATCTTGACCTGCTGCAGGTCTTTGATGTTTCAGTCATATTAGTTATATATGGATATTCTCAGGATATGTAACAAAGAAAAATTTGATCATTCATAGCTACAGCTTGACAAAATTTCAATGCCAGATCATTCTACTTTCTCATCATCTTTAACTTTCACCTACTTCAATCAAAATAGTAAGATTAGTAAATCAGTACAATAGTACATTTCTTGCTTAAGTAGGAAAAGGAAGGACTAAAAGCATTTTTATGTGTCACCCAAAGTAGCCATTCTCAACCTTGGGGTCCCAACCCCAACTGCAGTCACAAGATGATTTAAAGATGTAGACTAATATGTTTGTAAAATATAAATGTACAAAAGTATGTCGCTTCCAAAAAATGGTTATTACATGAAAAAAATACAGATCTTGACTCCTCTCAGTTGAGAGTGATCTCTACGTGGCCATGTGTGACATAAAGCCAAAAGTCATGGACAGCAGTGCCTGTTAAAGTCATGATGATTTAGAAACTCCCCCTGGACATTTTTTTAGGTATGAAAAGTAGGACATGTCTGGGAAAAAGAGGACATCTGGTCACCCTACCATATCAACAATTTCAATATTTCAGTGAAGGAGTGCTTCTTGCTATGATGAGTCCATTTTCAGCCCAACCAGTGTTACACACCCTATTCAGAGACCTTGAGGACCAGCACCAAATACCCTATAGAATCATTCTATGACCTCTTTAATGAGATGATGATATGTGACAGCTCAAACCTGGATTTAGATGCCGCTTTTCATTGTTTATCATTGAGACATTGTGAAGGTCCAAAGAGCCATTTTTGGGTCCTGCCCCTGATATAGTCAGTGTTGGGCATGTTACTTTGAAACAGTAATTAGTTATAGTTACTAGTTACTTCTCCCAAAAAGTAACTGAGTTACTAACTGAGTTACTCCACGATAAAAGTAACTAGTTACTAGTAAAAGTAACTATTGCGTTTTGCGTTTCTCGCCCCCGTAACCCTCACCACCCGGCCCCTCTCCTTCTCGCCATGTGTTTCAAAAGCCAGCTGAATAGAGCGGACGACAAAGACAAGAACCTGCAGAGAGTTCAGCATTTATTGCAACTCAACGTAAATGACATCAGGGGGAAACACGATGTGAAGTTTTTTAACAAGGCATTCAGATCTGGTGAGTATATGAAATTTTAGTTTTAGTTTTAGAGATAAACCCACATGCAGAACACCACTGAGACTTGGTAAAAAGTTTAACAGAGTTTATTAGTTTTCACACAAGAAGACAAGATTCAGGTTCAGGTCCGGGCAGGATTGTCTGGCGGATAGTTTGTTAGCTGGGTATGAAGATAAGTTAAGTGGATTCTCAGATATTTTAGTGGATACCTTGAAGAGGTCCAGGTTTGTTCAGAGAGAGGGAACCCGTTGGGATCAGAGACAGTTGGTTCAGCAGAGTGCTTAGGCAGCAGCAGCGTCTTACTTCTGACTTCCAGTGATCAGACCTTGGTTGAAGTGATCAGCTCTTTCCTAAGAGCAGCAGGTGGATTCCAGAAAGTAGTCTTCAGGTTTGGCTCTCTAGGGCAGGCAGGCAGATTCAGGTTATGCTCATCCAGAGCTTCTCTCGAGAGACTGGTTTCCTAGGAGCGAGAAGACAGAGGCAATTAGTTTAAGGTTTCTCTAGGAAGATAACTATCAGTAAATTCAGAGGTTTAGGTTCGCTAACCAAACTTGGCTAACACTGCGGCGTCGAAGCAAGGTCTGGCAGCTGCTTATGAAGGCCGGTCTCCTGATGAGCTGATGAGCGTCAGCTGGGCTGGGGGGCTTCAGCCCAGGAGGATCCACAGCGCACTCTGCTGGAGAAGGTGGAGAATCTCCAGATCCCAACAATGTCTAATTCTGAAATCCTGTGTGTTTGGGTTGTTATAGATACTGCAACATCTATCTATCCATCTATCTAGATGTATACTCTGTGTGTGACATAAAATATGGATCTCCATCCCTGCCACAAAGGCCATCAAATAATATTTAAAATAGAAAATACAGTAGGTTGAAAAGGCAGAGTATCCATCCATCCATCCATCCATCTCCCTTTCTCCATATAGGCTATCATTTGATCGTTCACGCTCTCCATAGTTCTCCTTTGGCGCGAGCACAGGGTGACTGTTGCGCGCCTTTAGCGAGCATGTGCGTTTCCTGTTGCTTGCGCGGTGAATCGTGCCGCCTGCGCTGTGTGGAGATGCAGGGGAAACCGTATGTGATGGGGAAACGCAGCTCGACGTAACACTGGTATTTCCATCTGGGAAACGCTGATTTGCTGCTGGAGTCATCCTCACTCTCCATCTCTCTGTATGTGCTGTACGTTAACACCCGCCAGTGGAAACACCCACCTACCCAACTGACAGACGGAATCTCACTCTACATCAGCCATTCTCATCCTCCCCTCTCTCATGACAAGGTGCGCACAAGTCCTATCATGAAAAAAGGTTCATTGTGCGACCTGAGTATCACGCAGTAACGGGGTGTCGGTAATGGTAACTGCGTTACAGTTACAGTCAAAGTAATTAGTTAGATTACTCGTTACTAAAACAAGGTAACAGCGTTAGTTACTTTCAACACCGTTAGTCCCATCACATTGTTTAGACCGCCTGACAGCGACCGCAATGACATGAGCCTGGATTAAATGACCTGGGGGGCGACACATTACGTTACCCAAAAATCATAAACCAAGATACCACAAGAAGAAATAAAAAGAACAAGGTTAGAATTAGGGAAAGCAGCTGTTCACAAATTATTTTCCCAAAAGGCAAACCAAGAAAACTTCTCACAAAGTTCTATTAAAGCTAACATAGTCCACTCTAGACACCTACTGTAGGTGTTTGTAAGCTCACATGAAATCTTAAACTTAGCTTGTTGCCAAAAAGGCTGCCTGCAAATGTGAGTATAAAGAGGGTGAGAATCTAGTTGTTAGTTATCAGCATTGGAGAGATAGCAGGTGCAAATCATGGCAGCGGCATCTGCTGCTCCACCTCCTTTAACTGTATGGTAGGAGTCAGCCATTTGTTTTTATGACTGTTTGGGCCGGATCTATCAAAGATTTGCGTGTATAAAAACGTGAGCTATTTCACTGCGCACGCTAAAAAATGTACAAACTGATCTATCAATAGCTTGCTAAAAGGATTTGGTCTTTAAAACGTGCTAAATAGCGCCTCTTATCCATTTAGTACTTTTTCTGCAATGAATATGCAATATGGGGCGTTTACACGCAAAAGTGCGTCTTGTGGGAGGAGAACATGTAAATATATTAATTTAGCACTCGCAAAGTAATTTATAAAACCTGAAAGCAATTTTGCTAACGGTATCTGACTCTATATTTAACATGTTTCAATGAATGTTGGAATGAACGAGGAAACGATCATCACAACATATCGTTTATCCAGCATTGCCATTTTGGAGCTGTTGGGGGAACTCCGAATGGATTTAGGGCCAGCCACAAGGAGGACCCACAAAATACCAGATATGACAAAATCCTTGCAACATTGCACTTTTTTGCATCTGGGTCATTCCAGCGTACGGTTGCAGCGAGAGCTGGGACCTCCTAAGCTTGTTTTTCAGAAGTGCTGTCCGACGTTCTAAATTCCATGTCGCCCTGTCGCCCTACCGGAGAACCCCGACTTCCCCTCTGCGCCTGTGGAGCAACATGCCAATGCTGCGGGGATGCGTACGCGCAGTCATCTCATCCACAGTCACTTCTTGTGAGCCATTTGGTATGTGCATTTTTCTACAGGCCAATGCAAAACACCTCTTTTTTTTTACTGGAGTGAAGTAGAAATTCAGCCATATACCACCCTTAGGGAATAAAGGTTGCCAAAGTTTTTTTTTTTTCATATATATATATATATATATAATTTTTTTTTTTTGGAGGGGGTGGGGGTGTCACTGTAAGATTTAAATTTCTTAATGCACTAGTTTGTACAAACTACAAACTACTTTGCCGCAAACCACAAAACGCGCAAAACCATCATTTAAATAGGGGGTCTCCAACAGTTTTGCACCTGCCACCAGTTACGCAATCACTCTTGTTAAATCACCCGCAAACATTGGTTTAGCCCCTCGCGCAAAATTCCAGTTTGCGAGCGCAAATTACTGCACGCAAAATTGGATCTTGATAAATCCGGCCCTTTGTCTTGGTAAAGCCCCTCTCTAGCTGGGTTTTAGATGAATGTAGGTTTGTTTTCGAGTTGTGTGTGGTGTTTGCATAGATGTTAGATTTCCTATAATCCTCGTTTGTTACAAGTAAAGACATCGTTTTTAACCTCTAGTAGTTTGTGTTTATTGCGCAGCGAATTATTTATTACTCAGGTCAAAGTCACCCTCCTTTTGGTAGCATGTAAATAGAAACAATTTTCTTTGATTGGTAATTAATAATTCTTCTAATAGCCATTGCCTAATTTACTTAATTTGTGGAGATAACTGGATTTTAATCAGTCGGTCCAGAAGCCCACCTGGAATGTGAGAGGCTAAAAATCCTGGTTAGTAGGTGGATTAAAGTTATAACTATTCAACTAATAACATTCAATTAGTTTTACCCTCCATTTTGAATGATCTATCAATTAACTACGACATCAACAACTCAACAACTGGCCATTTAAATTAGTCACCTTCATTATAACTGGGCGGTTGCCGGTTGTGGCCTGTGTAAAGGTAGTTTACACATATAATTTAATAAACAGTATTTTATTACTCTGTGTAAGATTGTATATAGGTCCATAGGCGGATCTACTGGGGTGGCATAGGGTGGCAAATGCCACCCTAAATGACAGCCTTGCCACCCCTTCTGCCACCCCAGTTGGCGGTAGGGGTGGCGAGGCTTATAAATTATGGAGAATTTGAGAATTACGACCGCTAATTTCTAATGTTGGACTGCAGTGAATGCAGTATGAGATGACGCGAGAGCGACTGAGACTGATTTGTTTTGAAAACCGAGTGGAGCAAATCGAGGGAGCCAGGGGTCATGGGGAGAGGACACACGGGATGAAACAGGTAAAAACTGATGAACTGTCTATCGAGAAATTAAATCATAATTAAAGCGCTAGCAACAGCGGTCTTTTCCAAAAGGGATCCTGAAGCAGAGAAGGACAATAAGGTCTTAAATAGAGAAGATCCAACAGGAGGGAAAAAAACACAATACTGAGATTTCTCTTAAGTTGGCTTGTTACCACTCTGAGTATAACAACCGTCTGCTTGAGGGAGACTGCTCCTTCTTAAAGGCCACCACTGATTGAGGAAATGGAACCCAGCTGGACTCAATTAGCCTGCCACCCTGTGAGAGAAAAAAAGGAAAAGACATACAGCCACTCCACCCAGCTCTGGAAACCTGACACTAGCTATGGTTGTAACTTTTCCTTTTACTCTGAACTTTAATCTGAATTGTGAATTTACTAAAAGACTTATTTTAAGAAAAGAACATTTTAGATGATTAAGAACTCTGTAAACATATCTTTTAGAATGGCATAAGCTGTACATGAAAATATCTAGGATTGTCATGATGGGTACTATTTCTAGACCAAATGCAGAACATCAGGAGACAGAGGAAAAAGTTCACAATTTATTAGAGAATCGACAGGCAGAGAACTGATGCAGGAAACAGATCTGGGACTGGTCACACAGGGTTTATAGTTCAGTAGGTCAGGCTGAGCGTCAGGAGGAGGGAACCAGTTGGGTCCAGAGACAGAGGGTTCAGCAGAGAGCTTAGCAGTGGCAAGGCTTGGCTTCAGGCTAGTGAGGTTCAGACCTTGAATTGTTCTCCTAGTTCTCTCCAGAGAACTGGCAGGGAGATGCAGGCTGAGGTTCTTCAGGTTTGGCTTGTCAGAGCAGGCAGGCAGGTTTCCCAAACATGAGCTCCACCAGAGCTCCAGGTTTCAGTCAGGATCTTCCTAGAAGAACAGAGAGGACAAAAACTGATCAGGATCTGGTTCAAGGTTTCAGGAGAGTCAGAGAGTCAGACAGACTGGTTGGCTCAAGGGGCGCCCTCTGCTGGAGGAAGGTGGACAGACCTCCAGATCCCAACAGTACCCCCCCTCAAGGGCGGATACCAGACGCTTCAGATCAGACCTAGGGAAACAAGGGAAACAAAAAACAACCCACCCAGGGTGGGCGGAGGGGGCACCAGGCAGGAGGGCAACCAAAAAAAAAAAAAAACAAAAAAAAACAAAAAACGATCCACTTAAGGTGGATGAAAACAAAGGAAGTCCCAGAGGCTTTACAAGAGGACTGCCGGTCGCAGCTCAGAAACAGGTTCAGAGGGGAGGGGCCGCCCACTGCGGCACAGGAGCAGATCCACAGGGAACCGCCAACCGCGGTCCCAAAACAGGAGCAGAGGAGACCGCCAACTGCGGCTCTGGCAGCTGCATGGAGGAAGCCGCCCACGACGACATAGGTGCAGCCTCCGAGGTGTCCTGGAGCGCCCACCGAGGGTTCCTGGATGCTCGGGGCTGCTGCAGAGGGGCTCTTGTAGGTTCGGTGGAGCGGGGGCAGGTTGACTGACAGGAGGCGGACCACGATTCTACGTGCCTTTTTGTCCAATCGATATGAGGGTTGTGTTGCTCCAACCACTCATATCCCAGAACCAGGGGAGAACAGGCTGAAGGAAAAAAAAAAAAGGTAATGGTTTTGCGGTAATTACCAGAAACTTGAAACTGAAGAGGCTGAGTCTTGTGGGTAACTTGGTATAGACTCTTTCCATCTATGGCTGAGACTTTAATAGGCTTCCTCAGGGGGATGGTCTCAATCTTCAGCTGTTGAACCAGATTAGAGTCTATAAGGTTTCTCTCACAACCTGAGTCTATGAAGGCTGACAGAGTGAGTCTGATCAGAACAGAACAGAGTTCCAGGTAACAGAAGATGAGGAGATTTTCTATCTTGTAGATGGTTCGCCAGACTCCTCATAATTTCCGACGAGCCCCGACTCCTTATCTTCGCTGGACAGGACGAAACGAAGTGTCCAGGTCTTCCACAATAAATGCAAAGTTTCTTCTTAAACCTTCTTTGCCTCTCATCGGGTGTGAGCCTAGTGTAGCCAATCTGCATAGGCTCTCCCTCAGGTGATTCTAAAGCTGGAGAAACAAAATGAGTTCTAGACACAGGATCAGATACAGGTTGGGCACGGCTTTCGGTTCCGAACTCATCATCAGGGGAAAAAGAGGAAGAGACCTTCCCTTCTCTTAACCGTAGAAACAGAAACAGGTAAAATATGACTTTTAACTTTTGGCTTGAATCTGGTTCATAGACGGTTATCTAAGCTAATAGACAACCTGATGAGTTCCTCCAGAGTTTCAGGTTCCTCGATCGAGGCGAGTTCATCTTTAATCTCCTCGTTTAGAGCCTGGAAATAGGCGCTTTTAAGTGCGCATTCGTTCCAGCCAGAAGCTGCGGCCTTGACCCGGAAGTCAATAGAAAAGTCCGCCACAGACTGCTTTCCTTGTCTTAAACTGAGCAATGCTCGAGGGTCAATGGATTTATCTGAGTCTTGATTAAAGACCTGAGAAAACTCTGTTATGAATTCAGAAAAGGTGCACCGAAAACTGGTTTCGAAGGAAAATCTAGCCTCCGCCCATTCAAGAGCTCTTTCAGACAATTGTGAAAGGATGAAGGCAATCTTCTTTCCATCGTTAGGAAAACTGGCAGGTGAGTGTTCAAAAATTAACCTGCACTGGAACAGAAATCCCTTACATTTGTTTGGGATACCTGAAAATTTCTCTGGGAGAGACGGACGGAATTCTGGAAGTAACGTGACTGATTCTGACCTCAGAGGCGGATCTGGTTCCGGAACAGGAAGTTGAGCTGGCTCCGCTCTGGGAGTAGCTTCGAAAAAACGGGTTAAGTTCTGCAAAATCCCAAACACCCCATGAAAACGTGTGTGAAACTCACGAATAGTGTTGGCTAACCTCTTGGCAAGAAGATCATGTCTCTCACGAAAGGAGGTGTGCAGGTTCTGAATCTGAATCTTTTGTTCCTCCAACATCATTCCGAGTGCCTCCTCTGGGCTAGTCTGTTGGCCAGAGTGTTCTGTCATGATGGGTACTATTTCTAGCCCAAATGCAGAACACCAGGAGACAGAGGGTTCAGCAGAGAGCTTAGCAGCGGCAAAGCTTGGCTTCAGGCTAGTGAGGTTCAGACCTTGAATTGTTCTCCTAGTTCTCTCCAGAGAACTGGCAGGGAGATGCAGGCTGAGGTTCTTCAGGTTTGGCTTCTCAGAGCAGGCAGGCAGGTTTCCCAAACATGAGCTCCACCAGAGCTCCAGGTTTCAGTCAGGATCTTCCTAGAAGAACAGAGAGGACAAAAACTGATCAGGATCTGGTTCAAGGTTTCAGGAGAGTCAGAGAGTCAGACAGACTGGTTGGCTCAAGTTGGCTACCGTGACTTATTCAACACTCTGGCGCCGAAGGGAAGCTCAGCCGCTGCTTATAAAGCTGGTCTCCTGATGACTGATGGATCTCAGGTGTGGTCCTCAGCTCAGCTCCAGGAGACCAAGGGGCGCCCTCTGCTGGAGGAAGGTGGACAGACCTCCAGATCCCAACAAGGATTAAATATTTAACACAGGAAATACAGATTGCAATCAGTATTTTTTTTAGGTTTTCTAATGGACATCTTAAAGGAAATTAAAGTTTTTGTTCTTCACTAGCTCCTCCTATCGTTAAATGTACAAAAAAACAACAACAAAAAAAAAAACTATAAACTGTTAATATCAGAAGGATTAAGAACTTATTTCTGCCTGAAAATATAGAACCAGTTATCACAGATCTTTATGCAAACTTTTGGTACCTGGATAATGGTGGGACATAAAATGCCAAACTACCAAAACTGGTGGAGGACACAAATGTTTAAAAGAAAGTCATTATGTTAGATATGTGTGCTTAGTTTTATGCCATAACCTACAATACTAATTTTGGACATAGAGAACCAATGTCTATGTTGGTTTTCTATGCCAACTCTAAAGAATAAAGATCCTCTGCAAAACACTCCTACAGAGACACATCAAAGCAAGATGTGACGCCACGAATATTGTACTTAGTATTAAGGTGATGTGACCTCAACACCCATTCTCTTTGCTTTTGAGACCATAGAGAGACCACATTGGGTAGCAATTCTTTAATGGGATTCTCTTTAGGCCAAGAAATCTAATTTTCAGACTGATCAAAAGCTAAGTGGGCCTGATGGCTAATCCCATCAAATCTTGTATCACTTTAAAGATAATTATTTTCCTGTGGCACTTCTCTGAGTGGTGATCCATGACAGATTTGTTAAAGGTCTTTTCATACGTATAAGAGCCAATCAGAATAAAAACATGCTATTTTAATTACACATCAAGATGTCTAAACAATTCAGTTTGAGTTCTAAGAATAAATAGACGGCATTAAACTTGTCAAGCTTGTCCTTCATGTCAGTGTTTGCTTTTGTGTTTGTGAAAAAAAAATGCAAATCCTGTTTTCCTATACCAACATGCATCTACAGGCAGAGGTGTCAATGTTTTCCATGCAAAAGTTAATATTCAAATGTATTATGATGGAATAGATCTGTTAGGAAGTCTTGTTTGTTTAAATCTGCAGAGACTTTTGTTGTGCTGCAATACAATAGAAATATTTTGCTCACAGCATTTGAATGTTTTTCTCACGGTGACATTAATTATTAAAAGAGAGAACATTTGGTGACATGAAATAACAGTTTTATAATGTCAAGGACTAAAGAGAAGACATTAGCAGAGGCTAGCTTAAAGAAACAATAATGTCTCTGGGTTCTTATTTAAAAACTCAGTCTTTCCTGATTTCTTCTTCCGGAAGACTTCAGTATCTGCCTAAAGCCCGTACCATGGAGCTACCTCAAGCTATTCATTACTCCCAGCATATCAAGCTTTATCAATCCACAATAACAGCAATCAGGATCAGTGGTACCACCAAGCCATTTATCAACTCTTTACCTCAACCCAGCTTTGACTGATCATGAATTTGGGAATTTACACATATAAAGGGGCGGGGTTAAGGTAGCAGACCAATCACAATCATGATTACAGAAGAAAGAGTGCCATATTTCTCCTCTGAGGAACAAAAACTCTAAACTATAAACAGGAAAAAAGTCTCAACAGAAACCCAAACATGGTTGCGGCATGAAAGGGATAACGTGGTAAAACATTGCAGACTGTGTAAATTTGCAAGTTACACATCAGTGACATTAAAGACAAACTGCATCCCAATTGTCATGATCGGTTTAACGAATCTGACCCACATGCAGAGAAACCACTCAGGGAACACGGGAAAAGTTTAACAGGTTTATTTGTGGTATGAGAACAGTGGTAGGATATGGAACTCAGTGAACTGGTGAACCGGAACTGGAACTGAGAAGGGAAGTTCACAGAGATCAGTTTAGGCACCATGGGAATCTTGGATGTTGTAAAGATTATGCAGGTGAGTGACTCACATTTGAGGGGGCCTTAGTCAGTCCTTGAATCCAGTCTGTGTGGGATATCCACAGAATAGGGAACACATTGGAGAGCTCACAGGAAGAAAAACGTTGGACCCGGAGGAGTAATGGAGCGGATTATCACTCGGATTTCCGATGGGAACTTGAACGGATCATGAAGAGGTTTTCCCCTGCTCAGTGTGAACTCAGCTTTTCCTTCCAGGGGGAGAAGATCCAGGTATCCAGTTAAACAGGAAGTCTTCCTGCCGAAGAACAAAGACAAAAGTACATAAGTCTCAGAGAAACAAAGCTTGGGTTAGACCCAGCTAATCTCATCTTGGCTAGAGTACCCAAAACTGGCAAACGTTGTCGAGGCAGTGACAGCCCACTGTTCAAATACTCCTCCAGATAATGGTCCAATGAGCCACAGGTGTTCAGGGAGGCCCAACTAAGACAGGGCACCCCCTGGTGGTGGAGAGAAGGAAACACACAAACAGAAAACACAAACTGGATTCCTTACATCACTGTCCTTCATATTAATCAGTTCTCCTCCCACAGATGGAACCTCACGGGGGTGTAGAGGACTAGGGAGCTACTAAAAATAAAACTCATTTAGACTTACACAACTTTATTAATTTTTTTTTAAAATAAAGTTTTCACACAGTGAGTAAGCAGCAGCTTAGCAGTGAAAAGGAACATTTCCATATCTAAAGTGCAGCAGTGATCAAATATAAACAGTGTAGGAGAGACATGGTTAGGGATGGGAATCGAAAACCGTATTTTCCGATTCCATGGCATCGTTTGGCAGCTCGCTGAACGATTCTTTTTTCGATTCCCGCAGCACCAGAGCCTAGAGCGCCGGCTCTGGGGAGCACGACTTACGTCACGTTTTTTACTTAAGTTACGCAAGTTACGTAAGTTACGCAAGTTACGCAAGTTGGAAGAACTATTCGAGGAGGAAGACAACGAGCTGCGGTCACTTTGTGAATCAAAGCCCCGTCATTCCTTAGCCCAGAGGGTAGATCAGGAAATCCAGCTCTGTAAAAGCTTGCCCTCCATCCCCTGCAGGGATAGCGCCACACTGTGGTGGTGGAACAAGCAAGATACGCTGCCCTTGCTATCTGGACTGGCTGAAAACTACCTCTGTGTGCAGGCTTCCTCCACCCCATCTGAGAGGTTGTTCTCCACGGCTGGAGACACCATAAGCCCTGAAAGATCCAGTATCCTTCCAGAAAAGCAGATATGCTCATCTTTCTGCAAAAGAAGTGTTAATTTTCCCTACTACTGTTTTATAATTAGTATTTTTTGTTATTTAAAATAGGTTATTATCCCATAATTTGTTATTAGACATTGTTGGTTATTAAGTTTGTTCTTGTATTCATTTTTCATTTAAACACAGATGTTACGCCAGTTTCACATTTCCTGTGGACATCTTGATCTTGTTGAGTTTGTAAGATTGTGCAATAGTTAAGTAAACAAAGTTGATTCTGATAATCAAACTGTTTGTTCTCCTTTTTCCCCCAAATTGGAATCGAAAAAAGAATCGATAAAGAATCGAATCGTTTCATAGAATCGAAAAGGGAATCGGAATCGTGAAAATCTTTTCAATTCCCAACCCTAGACATGGTGCAATAAGGCATTGATGTGGAAGTTCAGAGGACTTCCAGCATAGATATATATGGTACAAAGAATACAGTAGAAAACATGTGAGTTGGGTTCTATTAGGTATGAAATTATCAGTGTGATACAGAGTCTCAATTCTGACATGATATAGAGTTTTTTGAACAGTTCAGCTGTTTGATGGCAGTGGGGAAGAGGCTGTTACTGAACCTGCTGGTCTTGTATGGAAGGATGCAAAGCCTCCTCCCTAAAGGCAGAAAGGAGAACAGTCCATGGTGGGGGTGTGAGGGGTCACTGATGATGTTACGGGCTCGGGACACTCGGTGCTGGGATGAAATGTCTTTTATGGAGGGATGAGCCCCGAAGATCCTCTCTGCTGTTCTCACTACTTTTCTCACCTTCTTCCAGTCTGAGACGCTGCAACCTCCCCACCACACAGTGAGACAGCTGGTCAGAACGCTCTCTATGGTGCTTCTGGAGAAGGTGGGGAGGATGGGTGGGGGCAGGTGGGCTCTCCTCATCCTCCGCAGGAAGTACATGCCCTTCTTGGCCCTTTTGAAGAGTGAGGTAGTGTTAACATTCCAGGTGAGGGTGTCTGTGATGTGAACCCGAGGAATTTGGTGCTGCTGACCACCTCTACAGCTGAGCTGTTGATGAGCAGTGGAGCGTGGTTAGGCCGGTTCTTCCTGAAGTCCAAGATGATCTCCTTCATCTTCTCCATGTTCAGGATCAGGCTGTTATCTCTGCACCAGCTGCTCCACCTCCTCTTTGTAGTCCTGTTCGTTGTCGTCTCTGCAGAGGTCCACCACCGTGGTGTTGTCTACAAACTTCACCATGTGATTGCTGGTGAACCTGGGGACGCAGTTGTGTGTCATCAGGGTGAACAGCAGGGGCCTCAGGACGCAGCCCTGAGGGGAGCCTGTGCTTAGGGCGGGGGTCGGCAACCCGCAGCTCTGGAGCCGAATGCGGCTCTTTAGCGCTCCCCTTGCGGCTCCCTGGAGCTTTTCAAACATTTATGAAAATCTACTTTTTTTTGTTTCTTTGTCTTAATATGGTGTGTAGAAAGTCAAACAAAAATAAATATTTTTTCTAGTGTTGAAAACATTTGTATAATAAATCAATTTTAAAATAATTTGCGTCATATTTATAGAGATTAGTGGACATAATTTACAACCATCGCGGCATGGTCCCAGGCAAATAAAGCTGCAGGTGTGTCTCAGACCATAGATTCCAAAGGGGGGAAAATAAAGAAGATAGCGAATAAGAAAAGAGGATTCAAATAGACTGAATCATTTGCTTTCATTATCAATCCGGAAGGATTGCCTGCTTTTTTGCTTTGTAATGAGAGGTTGTCATAAAAGAAAAAGAAAAATTTGGAAAGTCATTTCCAGGGAAGGATAAATATGCAGCCGACCACCAAGCTTGCAGAACTTCTGGGTAAATTAGAGGAGCGCAAAGAGAGATTTAAGAGGTGGATTGCATCTCCAAACTTCACCACTGCTGCTAGTTTTGTTGCAAGGATGGAAAACCGGCCACAGATCAAACAGGTAGCGCTCTGATGCAGGGATGTAAACTTTCTTCCAATTTTTCCCCAAATCCTAAAAATATAATTCGCGCCAAGGAATGATGGTGACGGAGGATGTGGGATTTCGGGGTTAGAGAGCTCTGCTCTGATGGATGTCAGTTCCTGCTTGGTTCCTTATGACTCAATCAACTCCTCCCAAAAGAAACATGTCCACCATAGAAAGATTCCTTTGTTGTGTTTCTCTAATTTCATCAATGCAACAAAACTTAAACCGCGCGGTAAATGGCAGTTAAGCGGACGGTTTTTTGTTTTTTTTGGTCCAAATGACTTTTTGAGCAGTTTGGGTTGCTGACCCCTGGCTCAGGGTGATGACATCAGAGCTGTTCTGTCTAACCCAGACTGAATGAGGTCTGTTGGTGAGGAAGTCCAGCAGCCAATTGCAAATGGGTGTCCTGAAGCCCAGATGTTCCAGTTTTCCTATCAGATGCTGTTGGATGATGGTGTTGAAAGCTGAGCTGAAGTCATTTCATTTGATTAGTTGGATTTTTTAATTAAATAATGTTTGGGCCCCAATAAAGCTGGAAGCTGATGCCAGGATTGCATCTTATTAATATAGGAAGTGATCCCCCTGAGTAAAATCAGTGATGTTTGAGCTTTGTCAACTCAACAGGGACTAATGTAAAAAATCTACTCTAATTTTAAAAAGTAACCCCCCCTAAAACACCATGTAGCCCTGAATGTACGAAATCCCTCAATGTCCTTTTTTTTTCAAATGAAATTTTCTGCTATGACCATAGCACTTTTAAAGTCTCATGGAGACTCTCTGCTCCAAAAGGCAGAAATGGATAAACATGATCAATGTTCCATTTCACAGTAACATTACAGACTTAATTCTAGTTTTTTTGTATATCTAAGAACCACCACAAAGGAGCGGTTTCCTGTAACATTAGCAGCTTGAAATATTGAGGGTTGGGGGTTATGGCTGTTTTTATTAAGATACTTGTTTATCTAAGCTGAAACTTTGCAAACATGCATACCCTTTATAGGCATTATTTTCCTACAGGCAGCCATGGCAACCAGCTTTGCATATACATGACCATTTAGTGTCCATAGACCATTACTGTTGCAAAAAGCCTTTTCAGAGACTGATTATAACACCAGGTCTTTCTACTGCAGTCCTCAGAGCAGCATCATGATGAAGAAGATATTGCTGGGACTCTTGTTTCTTTTAGGTGAGTGACTTCATGTTTATATCTAGTGGTTTTGATGTGGTTTTTAAACAGCCTCACTGAATGATGGAAAATAAAATATTTAAATCTATGTTTCAGACTGTATGGTCCTCTCCACCTGCCTCCTTCCTCAGTACCATTTTGTTAATCAATTATTGAATTGGACTGAAGCTCAGACGTACTGCAGACAGAAGCACACAGACCTGGCCACCATCCTAAGTTCTGAGCACCAGAACCAATTTATCAACACTCTTACATCTGCTGGACACAGCTCTGACGTCTGGATTGGTCTGTTCAGTGAAATCCACTGGAAATGGTCTGATGGTTACAATGGGAGTGGAGCTGACTACAGAGACTGGCAAACAAATCAACCAGCTTTTTCCCAAGAAGATGAGTTATGCATAGCTTTTCACCACAGAGGGGAATGGTATGATGCGAGCTGCTCAGAGGATCACCAGTTTGTGTGCTACAACGGTAAAAATGTGAATTATGATACAAAATTCCTTAGAGCATTAATCTAACATCTAGAACCTGAACCTTCATCCTCCATTGTTGTCTCTAGCAGCATCGCCTTTGGATCCTGAATTTGTTTATGTGAATACAGCGATGAGCTGGTCCAATGCTCAGATTTACTGCAAAGAAAACTTTACTGACCTTGCCACCATAAAAAATGAGACAGAGAACCAGCAGGTCCACAGCCTGATACCTAAGGATGACCATGCATGGATTGGTCTATATAGAGATCCTAATCTTCTCTGGTCCGACGGGAACAGTGTCCTCTTTACCAACTGGAAGTACATCATTAATATGATTGGCTCAATGACAGTCATATGTGGTGCTACATCTACTCAGATATCAGGGAGATGGCAGTTTTTGCCTTGTGAAACAAGATTACCATTTGTCTGTTATGACATTCCTGGTGAGTGTGTTTGAAAATGAAAAGGAGAAAATAAGAATAAGATCAATGAGTAAACTTTTGTAATCTGACTATTAGAAATAGGTATATTTCTGTACCTTCTGTACCTACCTAACTTTTTATAAGGTTAGATGAACCAAATATGCATTTCTCTCTTTTTTAGATTAAAACATGTTTGATTAGTATTTCACTAAAGTCTCTGACCATTGGTGTTAAATTATTTTTAATTTTGCTTTTTTTGTGCTTCTTTATCCTTCTTTCACTGAAACAAAAAGATGTTTCTTACTAAATTATTTTCAGATTCAATATCCTACTTCAATATCACAATGCAATAGAACGTAGAGGTGTAAACCCCTGGTTTGTTGGGTTCAGCTCAAAGAAGCTGCAGAATCTCTTCATGTGGGCTCACCACCTGCAGAGAGGAACATCAAGATCAACTCTTATTGAATCTGTGTAGTTTAAAGCAGAAGTCTTGTTATGCTAATTCCTGAAAGCCTAACCTGCCTTTGAGGAAAATAAATTCAACAATAAAATCCACAAAAAAGGAAAAAACTCAAATTCATTTAACAAAGAAACATTCCCATCATGTAGAGTTTTGCTGACTCTGCACACTGAAAAAAAAATGCACCCGTTTTTGGCATTTATTTGATTATATTTAGTTACTTTAACACATTTTTTCTTGTTAGCATGGTAGGACATGAAACAATTGTGTTAAAGCAAGTTTATATTATTAAATAAATGCCAAAAACGGGTGCATTTTTTTTCAGTGCACATATAAGCTGATTTTGATTGGGAAAGAGTAACTATTTATCCTCAAGAACAAGGGCTTTCAGAAATTGAGTGTTTTTCAGAAAATAAATGTAATTATCCTGATATGAAAATTATGTCATGGAAATATCAGATTGGATTGAAACTGCCTGAATTAGAGTTATTAAGTCTAAACTTAAATACATATATGTATATGTATTGTAGTGTGTAGTATTTCTTTCAATGTATAAGACAGTTTTACTGAAATGAACGCTCAAACTAATCTTTATGTTCTTGATTTTAAATCAGTAATGAAAAAACAGGTAGTGAGGCTCAGACTTCAAGCAGACGGCTCTGTGGATCTGAATGACTGTGTTCTAAGAGGGAGCATCATGAAAAAGGCAAGTTTGAAATTAAAAGTATTGTGGAGGATTTTGTTGAATCTTTTAAAAAAAGTAATTTCCTCTCCACTTTCAAAAACAGTACATGTACGAGAGCGTACACAAGCCTATTTCTCCTTGTGCACGCTCTGTTTAAAAGTTGCTGTTCTCAGAGCTCATACAAGCTTACGACGTCCAAATGTCCGCCCTAACCCCTAAAGCCCTCAATCCCTATATAGAGTGGAGACTTTAAAGTGAACGCAGCCAACTTATGGTCTGGGCAGATGATCACTTCCCAATTGGTCCACTGCAGGGTGCCTGCGCCATCTTTGTTATTAGTCGTTGCTGTTCGGTAGTGACAGCCTACTGTATGGCGACAGCGCACTGCCGTGACAGCAAATCCCATATAGCTGTGTGAGGAGATCTCTCCACGCAAAGCATTCTGGTGTCATGATTTTATCTAAAGTCTGACCCCAAGATCCAGAAAGCCAAACAGACAGACACAGAGTTAAAGTTTAACAGGTTTATTAAGAGTATGGTGATGCATCCTGTGCCTCTCTGAGCACTAGGGAGTAAGTCCAGTGTTTGCTCTGAACACTGCTGAACAGGGACTGAAAGGTGAGGGGAAGACACTGCGGTTAGTTCAGGCTCAGTGGGAAAATTGAATCTTTGGTTAAAATTGGAGGAAAAGGTTGCAGATTCACTTCTCTGGGGAAAGGTGTCCTTTATGGAATCCTGAGTGAGAGGATTGTACCAGAGAGTGGCTTGCTTGGTGATGGTGGACTAGGTTACTCAGACTGCGGCTGTTCCTTGGTGAATGGAGAAGCTTACTGCCACTCAGATTTCCTGCAGTACTTGAACGGGCTGTAGTCCTGAAGAAACCTTTGCTTGGTGTGAAGCTCAAACGACCACTTGGGAAGAGTTGATCCAAATTTCCTGTTTGGAGTGAACGGAGAAACTGACTGCCACTCTGATTTCCTGTGGTGCTTGAACGGGCTGGTGTGCTGAAGAAACCTTTGCTTGGAGTGTAGCTCAAATGACCTCTTGGGGAAAGTGGGTCCAAACTTCCTGTTTGGAACCCCAGCTCAGTTAGAAGCTCAGTTGAACCTTCCAGAGAAAGAAGGACCGAACAAATCCAGTTTGCAGGATGACTTCCTGCCGAGAGGCAAAGACAAAAACAAAGTTAAGACTCAGAAAAACTCAGCTTGACTATAGAGTCCAAAACTGGCCAACAAAAACTCAGGTTAGACTCTGCTAAACTAAGCATGGCTAGAGTGCCCAGTATTGGCAAAACAAAGACTTAGGTTAGACTCTGCTAAACTAAGCATGGCTAGAGTACCATGTATTGGCAAACACTCTGACGTCTGAGGTAGTGGCAGTCAGCAGCTTAAGAGCACTCCACAGGGAATGAGGCAATGAGTTGCAGGTGTGCAGGGAGACCCAATGAGGATGGGGCACCCCCTGGTGGAGGAGGAAAGGAAACACAAAAACAGACCACACCAACTGGATTCCAGACATCTGAGATTTATCTGACTCTTCTTAGGCCTTTCTTTTCTTCTCATAGACTTTGAAGACACTTTTTCTCTTACGACCATCGCCATTTTCAAAGAACCGCAGTGAGAAAGGTGAGCTTCAATTACTGTCTGAAACCGTAGCTCACCACAGATAAACGCCTGAAAGTGCGCATGGGCAGAAAAATATAGCTAACGGGACGAGCTAATGGGTCCAGCAGGTGGGACGGCCTTATGTAAACATATTACCAGAATGACTGACAATTAGACGGATCAATTATTTAGATGATCCACCTGGAAATAAAAGATCGTCCTCTATACCTTTACCATTGCATTTAGTGGCAAATAAATATCCTAAATCCAAAAGGTCTATATTTTTAATGTCTTCTACCTTTATCCTACAGCTCCAGAACAAACTGCAGGAGAACGGAGTGAGTGGAGTTAACCTGAAGTGGAGAAAGCAGCCTAATGGGAAAGTCTTCAAAAAGGAGAAGAAAGAATTATTAACTAAGAAATATAACAATGTTTGCCAGATAAAAATTTACATTCCAACGCATATTTATCACTAATTACCTGTTTGCTACTATGCTAAATATGTATTAGATTGTTGTGAAACATTTCTAAATGATGTGAGAAAAAAAATATCTTAATCTTCAAATTTGACTGTTTAAAATTAAATGGTGGTGTTTCTGGGTGCATTATGTATCATAGTATAAATCTGCAAAAAGGTTTTGCTTTGTTATGATCTACAGGTGTTAATGTTTTTTTGTTTTTTTTTTGAATTTCTGGATAAAGTATGGTCTTTCAATATAAGTCCTTTAGGAGCTAAGAGTCACCTATAGGTGGAAGTAAAAGGAGAACCAGTTGTCTTCTCATGACATTCCACCTGTTGGAATGAAGCTGTAGTGCAGTTTCAGGCTAAACGATCAGGGGCTTCAGAGTAATGAGAAAGCACCCTAAAAAAACCCTGGGATCAGTGCATGTGGATACTAAACAAATGTTTAGGGCCGCAGGGCAACTAGGGGGTCTCAAGTGTCTATAAGAATAATAAATCAATGTGGAAATTCTGACATTTATCATCTTGACTCAATATGTATTCTTGATATCTGAAATTCATTTCTTTATGGTCAAAATAATGCAAATGTTGCCACTAACAATAGGAATATGGAGATCTGAAATACAGTTCTAGACATCCAGAATGTTTATTCTAGATGTGAAGAATGTCGTTTAGTTTAAAATAGTCATTTTGAAAAGGATATTATTTCAGATATCAGGAATACATATTCAGTATAACTAATACATGTCAAAACAACTTGCCGTAGTCTGTTGTGATCACAATAACATTCCGTGTTTATTTCTTAAATGTTAGTTGATCAATGTATCTATTTAGGTGAAATCATCTGGCAGCAGGTGAAGATGAAGAATAAAAATTTTCTTAAAGCTAAGATCTGTTCATAATGTCATGGATTCTCAGTTTATTCTGTCTTTCATACACAATAAACACTAAGTGTTTATTTAGATCCGATAACATCCCAATGTTACCACACCAATAAATGGTTGTTATTAGTGGTTATCAGTTCCATAGAATGGCTTCAGATTGTGCCAATAGGCTCAGTAGGTTGCTATCACACTGAATCCTAATCCTAACCCTAAAGTAATGGCTTACTCCCTTAGATTAATTTGTTAATCTAAGGGGGAAAGAAATTTCAGTAGTTTTTCACATACTGTAAAGATAAATAAATATAGAACGATCCACATGTTGCTTAAAATACCTAAACCAAAATCAAATCTCATACCCTGTCATTTGAGTTGTGGAATCTTCTTCCAATAAATATTTAATTTGATTTTGAAATTTGTCTAAAGGATTTAACTAGTGAATGATTTTCTCTTTGTTTCTTTAATTTAATTTTAATAAGTTTATTTTTTTATTTAACAAAAATCTTACTAAATCAGGAAATAAAACAATGTGACTGTAAGGAGAGAGACATGGGGGACACTGAGTTTACTGAAGAAAATCTGCTCCCAACCAGCTTAGCACTGGGGAGAATGTTACTATGGTGACTGAAACAGAGGTTGAGGAAACTCTTTGCTAAACAGAAAACTGAGGAGTTTCCATATTTCAGGTTTAGAAAACTTTGAATTTTCAGCAAACCTGCTTAATGAAACCGACCCCATGAGCTCAAATCAGTTTATTTATATGGCGGCAATTCCCCAACAAGTCAACCAGATAACACAGTCAGATTGGTTAAAAGATTTCTACAGCTAAAAACCAGCTGATTGCATTTACTTGAAAGCAATCCCTTACACCAAGCATGCTTGCAGAGAGAGTGGGGAGGAAAAACTCCCTTTTAACAGGAAGAAAGCTCCAGCAGAACCAGGCTCAGCGTGAGCGGCCATCTGCTTAGGCCGACTGGGGTTCAAGGAGACAGAAGCAGACATACAGAAAGAAGCTCCACAGGCGGCCCTGTCTGGAAACGCATAGCACGGCAGACAAGCTCAGAGCTAGCTCCCATGTCAGAGGAACAAATAAAGCATAAACAGTTAGCCATAGTATGTGCTTTTCTAAAACCAGTTTCCAATGATGGGCAGCGCCCTGCTGCAGCCGCTGCAGGTCCACAGCCCACCTCTGTTATCTGTGTTTTAAATAAGCACTTTGAAGTATCCCACTGTCTGTCTCGCCTGAATTCTGGGTCCTACCTTATGAGCTTATGACACTAGCAGCTCTGCTAAAGAAAAATGAAGTAAATAAAAATCTACATTCATAATTAATATTAGAAAGGATATGAGAGGAAATTTTATATTTCAGTCCACATGAGCCCAGTAAAAACATGTGTCTGCAGTTCACCCCTCCGCCTTTGTCACATGATAACAGCCACCATATTGTGAGATTTACGAACTCAAGTGTTTTTAAAGCACTGTTGCTCCAACTCCTTTAACTGTATGGTAGGAGTCAGCCATTTGTTTTTATGACTCTTTGTCTTGCTAAAGCAGGGGTGTCAAAGTCGTTCCAGAAAGGGCCGTGTGGCTGCTGGTTTTCTTTCCACCCAAGCAGTAGCACACCAGACTCCATTCATCCCATCAAGTCATCAGGTTAAGACTAGACTCACCTTGATGAGATGAATGGAGTCTGGTGTGCTACTGCTTGGGTGGAAAGAAAACCAGCAGCCACACGGCCCTTTCTGGAACGACTTTGACACCTGTGTGCTAAAGCTCCTCTCTAGCTGGCTTTTAGATGAATGTAGGTTTGTAAGACATCTATGAATAATTAACCATTGTAAACTGAATTAAATCACACAGTTTATAACTTCATCTATTATAGTTTATTATATCTCCTGCTATTTTGACATTATTGAATGAGTTGACATTTGGCCTACACTGGACACTGATTTATATGGACTATTAGCACCCCTTTTCCCATCCTTCCAAATTATTCTTCTAATCTACCTCATGTTTATTTTGTAGTAGTATGTAGTGTTTGCATAGATTTAAGATTCCCTATAATCCTCGTTTGTTACTGTCATGATCTTACTAAAGTTCAGACCCAAATGCAGAAGACCAAACAGGGAGACCAGGGAAAAGGTTTAACACGTTTTATTGAAGAGATAATACAGAGAGAAGTGTTGCTCTGAACACTGCTCAACCGGAACTGAAAAGTGAGGGGAAGACCCAGCGGTTAGTTCAGGCTCAGTGGGAATTTTGACTCGTGAACTTGGAGAAGCGGATTTGGTTGCTGACGTTTCCAGAGAAGTTGTTGAATCCTTGACTCCAGTCTGTATGCTGTAATTCCAGTGTCTGTCTGATTTGGTGGAGGGCGGAACAGGATTTACCCAGAATGCGGTTGTTTGTAGGTGAACAGAGAAACTGACTGCCACTCAGATTTCCTGCGGTACTTGAACGGGTCGTAGTGGAGATGAATCCCTTTCTCAGTGTGAAGCTCAAACAATCTCTTGGGGAAAGTGGATCCAAACCTTCTGTTTGAACCCCAGCTCAGTTTGTAGCTCAGTTGATCCTTCCAGGGAGAGAAGGTCCAAAAAATCCAGCTTGCAGGATGACTTCCCAAAACTGGCAAACACTCTGGCGTCGAGCTAGTGGCAGTCAGCAGCTTAAGAACACTCTGTTAACGAGGAAACCATCAGCAGGTGTGTGAGGAGGCGGACCAGAACCAGGCGCCTCCTGGTGGAGGAAGGGAGACAAACACAGAAACACAAACACACAGACAGGAGTCCTTAGAGTACCCCCCCTCAACGACCGCCACCCGGCGGTCCAGAGGAACCGGAGGGCTGAGAGAGTCGGAAGTCCCTAATGAGGATTTCAGGATCCCAGTTTTTGTGTTCGTCTGTTTGTCTTGTCTTTTGTTGTCTCTCCATTCCATCACCAGGAGGCGCCTGGTTCCAGTTCACCTCCTCACACACCTGCAAGCTGTTGCCTCATCACCGGACTGCTCTTAAGCTGCTGGTTGCCATTACTTCGACACCAGAGTGTTTGCCAGTTTGGGGTACTCTAGCCAAGCCTTGTTTATGTTGAGTCTAATCTGAGTTTTTGCATTTTTAATTTTTGTCCTCTAGCCAAGCTGAGATCACATTGAGTTTTACTGAACACTTGTTTCTCCCTGAGTCTCAACTTTGTTTGTTCTTTGCCTTTCGGCAGGAAGCCTTCCTGCAAACTGGACCTTTTCGGACCGCCTTCTCCCAAGTGGGATCAACTGAGTCTTACACTGAGTGACGGATTCCAAACAGGAGGTTTGGATCCAGCCACCTTTGAGCACACTGAGATCACTCTCTGAGTAAGGAAGTCATCTTCACCACAACAAGTACCACAGGAAAACTGAGTTGCAACCAGCGGCTGCATAATTCCACTCCGTCCGAGTTCTGGGCAAACCCTGTTCTGCCCTCCACCAAATCAAACAAACTCTGGAAGACCAACACACAGACTCTTCTTCTCTGGAAACGTGAGTGGCAGCAAATCCTCTGCTTCAAGATTAACAACTCCCATTTCCCACTGAGCCTTATCTAACAATCTGTCTTTCCCTCGTCTTCCAGTTTCCGGCTGAGCAGAGTTCGGAGGAACACTGCACCGAACTCATATACTCTTCAATAAAACCCGTTGAACTTTTACACTGTGTCTCTCTGTTTGGCTTTGCTGCATGTGGGTCCAAGCATTAGAAAAATCATGACAGAGGGAGGGGTCTAGGATGTACGATCCCGGGACCCAAGAGCAATCCTCGGGACCATAACCCTCCCAGTCCACCAAATATTGCCACCCTCGCCCATGGGGATGAGCATCAACGATGCATCGAACTGTGTAGGCGGGGTGGCCATCAATGTCCAAGGGGGGAGGGGGCTCAGCGGGTGGGCACAAAGGACTAGATGAGACTGGTTTGACCTGGGAGACGTGGAATGTAGGGTGAATACGAAGGGAGGATGGAAGATGGAGACGGACTGCAGAATCTCCAATTGTCTTCTCCACTTCGTAGGGTCCAATTAATTTGGGTTATAATTTGCGTGACATAGCTTTGAGGGGGATGTCACGGGTGGAGAGCTAGACCCTCTGGCCCGGGCGATAGGATGGGGCAACCCTCCTCCTGCAATATGCCCACCTCCGATTCTGCTGGGAGGTCCTTCCCAGGGCCGTCCTGGCCCGGTTCCAGAAGGTCCGGCAGCGGCTGATGTGTTGCTGGACGGAGGGTACAGCGATTTCTGCCTCTTCAGATGGGAAAAGGGGTGGCTGGTAACCAATGGATGCCTCAAATGGAGAAAGACCTTTGGCGGCGGAGACACCGGAATTATGTACATACTCGACCCATGGAAGGAGTTGACTCCAGTTAGTGGGATCTGATTCTGTGAGGCATCTGAGGCTGGCTTCCAACTCTTGATTCATACGTTCAACTTGTCCATTGGATTGGGGGTGGTAACCGGAAGTGAGAGAGACCTTGGCTCCAAGAGCCGAGCAAAAACTTATCCATACCTGGGAGATGAACTGTGGGCCGCGGTCAGACAGAATGTCCAGAGGTATTCCATGAAGCCGAAAAACATGTTTACCAAGAAGCTGGGCTGTTTGCAGAGCTGTAGGGAGTTTTCTCAGAGAGACTAGATGACAGGCCTTGGAAAAACGATCAATGATGGTGAGGATGCTTGTCATACCTTTGGAGGTGGGGAGACCTGTGATGAAGTCAATGGCGATGTGAGAATAGGGTTGCTTGGGGATGGGTAACGGTTGAAGCAGTCCGGAAGGAGGTTGATGAGAGGGTTTGTTGCGAGCACAGGTCGGGCAGGCCAAAACAAACTCCTTGACATCCTTTAGCAAGGAGGGCCACCAAAAGCGCCGACAGATGTGGGCTAATGTTCGACTGATCCCTGGATGGGCAGAAAACTTAGACGAATGAATCCAATAGATTACACGAGCTCGGATGGAGGAAGGTATATAGATTCTGTTAGGTGGCCCAGTTCCCGGATCAGGTTTAGTCAGTTGGGCCTGTTTGACCAGATCCTCAATCTCCCAGGTTACTGCAGCAACAGAGCAGCTAGGAAGCAGGATGGAAGCAGGTGACTCCTCCACTCTTCCGGGGGAAAACTGCCTAGAAAGGGCGTCCGGTTTGACTTTCCGAGAGCCAGGGCGAAAAGAGAGTGAAAGGTTTAAACGAGAGAAAAACAACGACCATCGAGACTGGCGGGGGTTGAGTCTTTTGGGGGATTGGATATAGGAGAGATTTTTGTGGTGGCAAACTGGCAAACACTCTGGCGTCAAGGTAGTGGCAGTCAGCAGCTTTAGAACACTCCGTTAACAAGGAAACCATCAGCAGGTATGTGAGGAGACGGACCAGAACCAGGCACCTTCTGGTGGAGATAGGGAGACAAACAAACCTGAGTGAATGATTGAAAACCGTTAAAAATAGAAAGCTCCACAGGTCTGCGGGAGTCCTTCCTAGTCTGGAAAAATGGTTTACTGCTGTATAAGAGGACCCTTTGTAAAGCAAGAGCAGCATACTTCTCCTCATTAATAGAGGAGAATAAGAAAAATCCTAGATTTCTTTTTAATACAGTTGCCAAACTCACCCAGAGCCATAGCTCTGTTGAACCGTCCATTCCACCTGCTCTTAGCAGCAATGATTTAATGGGATTCTTTATAAATAAGATTGATCTTATTAAAAAGAAGATCATAAGCACTCCTCTATCCGCAATTGTACCTGAGGTAGTCATGGAATCTGAACCGGGTTTAGACTGCTTTGATCCAGTTGAACTTTCTGAATTAGCAAAATTATTGTCTTCATCTAAGCCTTCAACTTGTATGTTAGATCCAGTTCCAACCAGGTTATTTAAGGAGGTATTCCCTTTGATCTCCTCCTCCATTTTAGATGTGATTAATCTATCTCTGTTACATGGATATGTACCTAAAGCTTTTAAGGTTGCTGCAATTAAACCTCTGCTTAAGAAACCGTCTCTTGACCCAGATGACTTGGTTAATTATAGACCTATATCCAATCTTCCTTTCTTATCCAAAATTCTTGAGAAAGTAGTTGCCAAACAAGTTTGCGATCACTTACACCATAATGAACTTTTTGAAGAGTTTCAGTCTGGCTTTAGAGCACTGAAACAGCTCTGGTGAAAGTCACTAATGATATTCTCAAGGCCTCAGATAATGGACTTGTATCGGTGCTCGTCCTGTTGGATCTTAGTGCTGCATTTGATACAGTTGACCATAATATTTTTTTAGAAAGACTTGAATTTTTTGTTGGAATTAAAGGAACAGTACCAGACTGGTTTAAATCTTATCTATCTGATTGAATTCAGTTTGTTCATGTTAATGATAGATCTTCAACATGCTCAAAGGTTACCTGTGGAGTACCACAGGGATCAGTGCTAGGACCAATTCTCTTTACTTTATACATGCTCCCAATTGGTAGACTTATTAGATAGCATGGGATTAATTTTCACTGTTATGCTGATGATACCCAGCTATATCTGTCTATAAATCCAGATGAAGAAAACCCATTACATAGATTACAGGCATGTCTTGAAGACATAAAAACCTGGATGACTCTTAACTTTCTGCTTCTGAATGCAGACAAAACAGAAGTTATAGTCTTTGGACCAGAGTCCCTGAAAAAGAAGCTGATTAGCCAGTCACTTCATTTGGATGGGATTAAACTGATTTCAGATAATAAGGTAAAAAATCTTGGTGTTGTTTTTGATCAGGACCTGTTATTTGGGTCCCATGTCAAAGAGGTTTCTAGAGTTTCCTTCTTTCATCTGAGGAACATTGCAAAAATTAGAAATCTCCTGTCCAGGGGTGATGCTGAGAAACTAGTCAATGCATTTGTTACTTCAAGGCTGGACTATTGTAATTCTTTACTATCAGGAAGTCAACAAACTGTAGTTAAAAGCCTTCAGCTGATCCAAAATGCTGCAGCCAGAGTTCTGATGAAAATTAAAAAGAGAGATCATATCTCTCCTATCATGGCTTCTCTTCATTGGCTTCCTGTTAAATCAAGAATAGAATTTAAAATCCTCCTTCTCACATATAAAGCCTTAAATGGCCAAGCTCCATCTTATATCAGAGATCTGATTGTTCCTTATGTTCCTAACAGAGCACTTTGCTCTCAATCTGCAGGTTTACTAGTGGTTCCTAGAATTTCTAAAAATAGAATGGGAGGCAGATCTTTTAGTTATCAGGCTCCTCTCCTGTGGAACCAACTACCAGTTTTAGTCCGTGAGGCGGACACCCTGTCTACTTTTAAGGCTAGACTTAAAACTTTCCTTTTTGATAAAGCTTATAAATAGGGTGGCTCAGGTTATCCTGAGCTATCTCTATAGTTATGCTGCTATAGGCTTAGACTTCTGGAGGACATAGGGACCCCCATTTCATCATTCTGCTTTATTCTCTCTCTGTTCTCCTATTCTGCAGAATCTGTTAGTTTAATCTCTAACCTTCTGCTCTCTCTGCTTTTCCTCAGAGTAGCTTTGCCTCGTCTGTTCCTGTTTGGCTGTGACGTCATCCTGGAAAGAAACATCAGCTGTGTTGCTTCCATCAACACCCTTGTTTATAGATGTTGGAGATCGGCCTGTTTTCCAGTTTGGTCCTGTTTCTCTGACCATGACTGAGTGGATGTGCTCTCTTCGTCCTCTGGCATGGAAGTTGCCTTGGAGCTCGTCTGCCTGGCTGTGTGTTTCCTGGACGGGGCCGCCTTTTACAGCTGCTTTTTGTATCTCTGCTTCTGTCTCCTTGAACCCAAGTCGGCCTCGGCAGATGGCCGCTCACACTGAGCCTGGTTCTGCTGGAGGTTTCTTCCTGTTAAAAGGGAGTTTTTCCTCTCCACTGTCGCTACAAGCATGCTTAGTGTGAGGGATTGTATTTGAGTCAATGAGTCAATGCAATCAACTGGTTTTCCTTAGATATAAAACTTTGTATCAATTTGACTGTATGATCTGGCTGAACTGTAAAGTGCCTTGAGATGACATGTGTTGTGAATTTGGCGCTATATAAATAAACTGAATTGAATTGAATTGAATTCACTCAGGTCAAAGTCACCCTCCACTTGGTAACATTTGAATAGAGACACTTTTCTTTGGTTGGTTATTAATGACTATGCTAATAGCCATTGCCTAATTTACTAAATTGGTGGAAATAACTTAATTTTAAACAGTTGTTCAAGAAGCCAACCTGGAGTGTGAGAGGCCAAGAATCCTGGTTAGTAGGTGGATTAAAGTTATTTATAAGATTAGAAACCCAAAAATTTGTCATATTAAAAAATTTCAGGAAAAGCTCTCATGTTTAATAAACAAAAAAAGGACCTGAAAACAGCAAGATTTTACGGACAATTGCACACAAAACAGAAATGATCAGAAAACTGCAAAACCGTAGATAATGAAAAAAATTGCGTCAATTAATATTTACTATAATATGTCATAAAGTCTAAACCAACACCACAAAATGCACATATTGTCTTCACATCGTTTAGATATTTATGATAATGCAACAGTCAGCATAGCAGCAAACAGGTTATGAGCTATTACTGTACTTCTTAAAGATAAAAAGTAGATTTTCATCTAGGATAAAGCGAACATGTTTTAATATTTCAGGTCATAATTCTTTCTTCTGTTTCTTGAAGATTTTCCCATCAGACTGCTCTCTCCACTTTAGGGTGACTCCACTCACTCTGTTCTCCTGCAGTTTGCTCCGGAGCTGCAGGACAACATTGGAATACATACATACAAATATAGATTTTTGAATATTAATATCAAAGTTAAATATTGATTTCCGATAAAAACTATCATAATTTCAAACTTGCCTCTCTCAGGATATTTCCTCTTAGAACAGGATCATTCAGATCCACCGAGTCGTCTACATGCAGTGTGAGTCTCACCACCTGTTTTAAGACTGATTTAAAAAATGGGGTTTTACAATTTGCTATTAGGTTTTTACACATTTAAATAAATAACACAATGAAATGTAATTAAGTTTCAAATGAATAATTCTGAGTAGGACTGTTCCAATCCTATCTGATATCCTGAATATGTTGGGTCTTTGTGTTTTTGCTTCCTTACAGGATGGACAGGCAGGCGGATTGTTCCTGTAAGGAGTCCAGAGGAGACCAGAGCAGCAAGCTGCCAGTTGTTTCCGCTCTCTCAGTGGTAAAACAGGACACGCTCTGTTGGAGAACTAAGCTTCCAGAGTCGCCTCTAACCTCTCCTTGCTCTCTGGATATAACATAACCAAATATCTTCAGAACGGCTCCAAATGACACAAAACTTATATGGTTGAGTAGAACATGATGTAAAAACGTAAAATCAAGGGCCCAATGTAAAAAAAAAAAAGAAAACGGTGTTCCCCTTTACTTTAACATCATAGGGATTTTAGTGAAAAACTAATTAGATATTATTTTCTGAATCTTTGAAGATTTAAATATATTTCATTTACTGAACTTTATAAAAAGTTTGAAGATGGCAACATTAGGACAAAAATCAAACTCATCAGGACATGATTCTTAGGAAAAGAAGATTCTTATTTTCTCGTATGGATTTAAAAACACACTCACCAGGAGCACCATAACAAACAAATGGTAATTTTGTTTCACAGGGTAAAAACTTCCATCTCCCTGATGTCCCATTAGATGTAACTCCGCATATGACCGTCATTGAGCCAATCCGATTAAGGACTGAATCCCAGTTGGTAAAGAGGATGCTGTTCCCATCAGACCAGTGATGATCTGGATCTCTATATAGACCAATCCATGGATAATGATCATACGGTATCAGGCTCTTGGCTCGCTGGTTCTGTGCGTAATTTGTTATGGTGGCCAGGTCAGTAAAGTTCTCTCTGCAGTACATCTGAGCACTGGACCAACTCATCAGTGTATTCACATAAACAAATTCAGGATCCAACTGTGAACCTGTTAGTGATGACATTGTAGGAAAAAGGTTGAATAGAGAGTCTACATCTTAAAATAATGCTCTAAATACTGGTGTCTCATTATTTATAAGTTTTACCATTGTAACATAAAAACGGACGATTGTTTGAACACCTAGCATCAAACCATGTACCACTCTGGTATGATACAACACATAACTCATTAGAATGACTAAAACCAGGTGGATTTGAAGTACTCCAGAATCTGTAGTCAGCTCCACTCCCAGTGTAACCATCAGACCATTTCCAGTGGATTTTACTAAACAGACCAATCCAGACATCAGAGCTGTGTCCAGCAGATGTAAGAGTGTTGATAAGTTGGTTTTGTTGGTCAGAGTATAGGATAGAGGCCAGGTCTGTGTGCTTTTGCCTGCAGTAGGTCTGAGCTTCAGTCCAAGTCAAAGATTGAATCACAAAATAGTACTGATATTGGAGGCAGGTGGAGAGGACCACCCAGTCTGGAAGATGGATTTAAAAATCAAAATTTTCAGTATTACTTTACTAAAAGGTTTCAATACCCCCAGACAAAAACATAAATTCACTTACATTGAAGAAGCAAAAGTCCCAACATGACCTTTTCTGCCATGATGCTGCTCTAAGGACTGCAGTAGAAAGTGCTGATGTTACAGTATAACCAGTCTTTGATGCAGCCTTCTGTGTGATACATGGGTAAATGTCTATTATCTTGTATATGCAAACCTGATTGCAATGACTCCCAATAGGGAAATAATTCATACAGATGTTGCCTTAATTTGCAAACTGTTGGCGACACTAGCAACACTGTTAGAAACAAACACAACAGTAATGACACATCATGATGCTAATATTGCATTGAATCCCTTCTATCTCAGATTATGATAGTTCTTAAATACACTAAGCTATATTATGGACCAATTGCGGTTTTGCTGTTACAACTTTAATATTATCAGATATATATTTTACAGCAAACTCAGTTTTTTTTACATAAGCTAAGTATATTTGAGTTCTGAGGTCAAACTCAGTAATATCCTGTATTAGGAAAAACTCAACATAACAAACAGTAAACATACTATACAGAGTTCTCATCCTCAAAAGGTTTCACTTCAGCAGATCAATATCAGTTATATATTTTAAAGAATCTGTTCTATTTTCTCTCTCCTCTGTGTCACTGAAACAATGCTGTACAGGGTAAAAATTTAGTTTATTCTCCCTTCAAAAATTTATTATTTTGTTGATGGGGTTACTAGTTTTCTCTTGAGAAAAAAAGAAATGTCAAAAATAGAAAGCTGGCTCAATGGTTTAATGCAGAGCTGCACAGTTCAAGCAAAATACTAGGAAACTGGAGAGAAAATGGCGCTTTACACACCTACCAGATTCCTACCTAGTCTGGAAAAACAGTTCACTGCTGTATAAAATCACACTTTGTAAAGCAATAGAAGCATATTTCTCCTCATTAATAGAGTAAAATAAGGCAAATCCTAGAATTCTATTTAAAACAGTAACCAAAATCAACCAGAGCCATAACTGTTAAGCTGCCCATTCCCCCGGCTCATAGCTGTAATGAAGTTATGGGTGTTAGGAATCCAGTCTGTGTGGGTTGTGTTTTTGTCTGTTTTCCCTCCACCACGAGGTGGCACCTGGTTCTCGTTGGCCCTCTCACACACCTGTGGATGGTTGCCTCATTACCGGAGGACTCTTAAGCTGCTGACTGCCACTACCTCGATGCCAGAGTGTTTGCTAGTTTTAGGTACTCTTGCCAAGCTGAGTTTTGCTGAGTCAAACTGAGTTTTTGTCAAGCTGAGTCTTAATCCTGTTGTTTTTGTCTTTGCCTCTCGGCAGGAAGTCATCCTGCAAACTGGATGTTTTTGACCTTCTCCCCCTGGAAGGATCATCTGAGTTTCAAACTGAGCTGGGGATTCAAACTGGAGGTTTGGATATACTTTTCCCCAAAGGATTGTTGTTTGAGCTTTACACTGAGCAGGGGGTTCATCTCCACAAGATCCGTTCAAGTACCGAAGGAAATCTAAGTGGCAGTCAGCTCCTCCGTTCTTCAAGGAAACAACTTAACCTGGGTAAACCCTGGCCGCCCTCCATCGAGCAAACCAATTTTTGGAACAACTCCTGTTGCCTTTACTCCCTTTTGCAAATCGAAGCTCAAATTTCCCACTGAGCCTGAACTAACCAGAGGAACTTCCCCCTTCTCTTTTTTTAGTCCCGGATCGCCAGTGTTCAGAGCAGCACTGGACCCATCCCTACCAGTTCTCACAAAAACCTGTTAAACCTTCCCCTGGTCTCTCTGATTGGTTTTCTGCATGCGGGTCAGATCTTAGAATAAAATCATGACAATGGGTTTCTTTATAATTAAGATTGATTGTATTAGAAATAGGATAATTCATTGTTGGTGTGTATGCAGATAAGGCATTTGAGATCTAAAGTTATAATTTTTTTGAGTTTCTAAGCATGCTGAAGGGGTGTGGCCAGGCCTCGAAATTGATGTACCAAGATTTTTGAAAAACTTATATTTTTTGAATACTTAGATTTTTGAAAACTTAAATGACACCAGACTTTCAGTTCTTCCTCCGTGCATTTCTGTCTTAGCTGGTTGCTCCACACACGGGACTCTGTACCTATCCTCCCAGGTGCATTTCTGTCTGATCGGTTGCTCAACACATTGGACCCAGAACCTGCCTTCACGCTCTGATGGATCCCTGGAACCCGGATCTGTCCGTTCCTGTGTGGATCGGAACCCCTGACCGGACTGCGGACTCCTGTGTTCCAGCACTACTCAAGTCTGATCTGAATCCCTGTCCTGGAGTCCTGCCTTTTCATTGGGTATGCTGCATCTGGGACACTCTGGATGGCTCAGAGCCGTTTCTCATTGGCAGTGCATCTGCTGATCCTGCCTATTATTGAGAGGATGGACTAAACTGTTTAACCAGAGTATCAGTGATTGGGTGGTGCCAAGCCCCCTCCTGCAGTCACTGCAGGTCCGCAGATCCTGAGCAGCCTGCGTCAGTTCTGTTTCTGTCTGTTTGTTTTACTAAAGGTTTTTAACTTTCCTATTGATTGTCTCATCTTAAATACTGGTATTATTTTATGACAATAATACCACTTTTGACCATTAACTGGTTTTTGGCTGCGCTGTTTCTCCCTCTTTCGAATATATATTTAGATAGTAACTTGGAAAGTATTTTAATTTTCTCTGCAATTTCAAAGTTTTACAAGTATATTTTTGTAAAGACTAAATTCTATCTGGAGGGGGGCGGTCCGGTCTGTGTGTGGGGTGGGGGGCCGGGCTCGAAGCAGGAATGAGATGGTTTGGTGTGGCGGTGTCGTCGCTCCCCTCCCCCCATCCGCATGTTAGGTTCACTTATTGGGTCATCCGATAGTCCCGGGACCAACCACCGGTGCCGCCAGGTCTTTGGTCCTGGTATTATTGGATGTGAGTGTTATGTGTGAATGTGTGTCCGCGTTTTTATTATATTTATAATTTTTTTATTTTTTTTTATTATCGATTTATTTATTTTTTTCTGTGGTGCGAGTGGGGGCATTAGGGAGGGAAAGCATGATTGAGATTGTGAGTGTTTTTTTTTTTCTCTCCCAGGTTGGGGTCTCAACCACACCCTCTCCCAACTACATCTCAAGTCTCCGCTAAGTGCGGAGCCCATTACCCCCGTCCTGCTCTCCCTCCACTGGCTGGCGTCGGGGCTCGCCGGTGCACTGGTGGGGCTCGGGGTCTGGGGGTGGATGCCTGGGTGGCTGCTGGCTCATTCCTGGCGGCCTCTCCGCTGGCCCCGGCCAGCCGGGCTTTGCTGGGGCTCCTGTCTGGGGGTCGGGCACCCCTGGGGCCTCGGATCCCTGGGGCCCGGGACTGGATTCACTTCGGGGTGGGGCTGGGTGTTGTTTGGGGATTCTTGGTGCCGGTGCCGGTTTCTGGGCGATGCTTTTTCCGATGCCGGTCTTGTGGTACCGGTTCGGGGGGGAGGGGGTTTGCACGGCATGGTGAGGTGCAGGTCTTGGGTTTTGTTTTGGGCTCTTGTTTGCATTTCTCCTCTTGCATAGAGGAATTTTTATTTATTTTATATTTATTTATATGTATGTATGTATATATGTATATATATCTTTATTTTTTTTTTTTCCTCGGTGGGGGGAGCGGTTGCAGGCGGGTCGGTGTCTGGTGTCCGCTGTCGCATTGTGGGGGCTTTTCTGCTTGGCGTTCTTTTTTTGGGGGGGATTGGCATGTCTGTTTTTTCGGGGGGCGGGCGGCCCCGTTTGGTGGTGGTCCTGCTGGCGGCGCGTTGCTGGTGTGTGGGGTTCTGGGCGGCTCTGGCGGGGGTGGTGTTGGGGGGCTGGTGTGGATGGGCTGGCTGCGCTGATTGGGTTTTCGGGTGGGTTTTCCCACTTGGAGGCATGGTGGAGCTGCTTTGTTCCCGCTGATCGTGGCGGGTGTAGCTGCGGGGCGGATGTGCGGTGGAGGCACGGCTTGGGGGGCTGGGGCAGTGGAGGTGCCTCGGCCGGGGGTCGGGGGCTGGTGCAGGCGGTGGACGCGGCTGTACTGCTCTGGGTTCGTCCGGTGGGGGAGCGCCGTGGTTTGCTCCGCTCTGGCTTTGTGCTGCCCATGGGTTGCTGGTCTGCTCTTCTTGCGGTCGGGCGCCGGGCGGCTTTTCTGCTCTTGGGTGTGAGGACGTGGCCGCCTGTGTGTTTTTCCTGCGTGGTGCGGTCGCGTTGGGTGTTGAGGTCGGTCGCTGGGGCTTGGTGCCTGGGGGCGGGGTGTGTTTTGGCGCTCTGTGGGGCCGGGGCGTTTTGGTCGGTGCCGTGGGGGGGCCGGTGCATGGCGCTGGCTGGGGGGCTTCTTCGGGGCTGTCTCTCCTCCTCCCTTGGTGGGGATCTGACTTCTGGGGTCCCTTTGGGCACCTGGGGCTTTGGGTCTTCCGGCGCTGGACTCAGTGCTCTGGGGGGTTTGCCTCTTCAGCTCTCCACAACCACTATTGAGCATTTTTTCTATGGATAAACTTTACATGCACAAGTGCACCCTCACAAACAATTACAGGTGCTTGGCTCAAGGTACTCAGAGATTCACTTCCATACAGAAACCCCACATTTACATCTTCAGGTAACACAGAGTACATGTCAGACTTAATAATATTACTTTAGCGATAGTTTCAAGGTGTTGCTTTATTGTATGTCTCGTACCATGTCTTTCGGTTGTGCTGTTCTTTTTTCATCTCGTTACAGGTGATGAAGCAGACTGAAAATGTTTTGTCATTGTTTCCTTTCTATCTTTTCTTTTTTTCATCTCTTCTTTTTTTCTTTTTTTCCTTTTCTTCTTCTGTTTTTCTGCTCTATTTACATTGCAGTGTCCATATAAACTGTAACACTCCCTGCATAATTACAATAAAGCAATTTATATGCATGAAACAAGTGGATTAATATGGCAATTGCCATACTGCTACACTTGTGAAAGTAAAATCTGTTGGTCTCTTTTTGGCATCAAGACAATTATTCTTATTGCCACATTGCGAGACAGGACACTGTTGAAAAAAAAAACAAACCAATTCAAAAGGCTTTACATTAATTAAACCATAAAAAAGAGTGATCAGTAATAGAATATAAACTATTAGGGATAAAAACATAATAACATCAGACAGTAAAGCAAATAGAACTGTTGGACCACACAGTTAAACTACTGGTTCTTCAGTTCAGGTTTAACTTAAATTTAACTGTGTTATAACTTTGCAGAAACAAGAAAAGCTGCTCAAGCTAAGGCTAGGCAATAGAGCAGCAAAATAATATACAGTCCAGTTACACGTGATTTTGTATGCATTTTGCCCAATACTACTTGAATGGACAGTAGAAATTCTGAGACAAGACGCAGTGTGTTTTGGTTTGATGCAGCCACACTGCATAGGGTGCGTTCGATTTCAGAGGCTGCATCATCCAAGGATCTGGTCTACCTGGACTGGTTCCTTCAAGGTCTATGAAAATAAGGGGGCTGAAAGTTCTGGCTATGATGCAAACAGGTCCACCCGTATGCTTTGCCGCCCAGCCGTTGACACACAAAGCAGGCAAAGAATGGATATCGAACTTCTTAATGCAGAGATTTTATTTCCAGCTTTAATTGTGATTACACTGTCACAAGTACCCATCCCCTTGGGAAGTAATGAGCTTCCATTGTGCTGTGCCCGGGGAGCAGTGTGGGGTTAAGGGTATATGTTCAAGGACCCATAGTGGCAGTCTGTGGGAGTGGGGCTTGAACTCAGAACCTCTGGATTTCAAGCGCAATGCCCTACCCACTAGGCATCCACTCCCCTACAAAAAATAGATTCCAAAATATTGGCATCTGAGCTTAAATGTCAGCCAAACCCATTTACATAGGGAGAGATATAATCTTTCAATAATACAAATAATATCCTCCACATATCTGACTCAACAACCATCAAAACAACTCTTTTCATTAATTTCAGACGGAACTATTCACATACTTGGATTATATTAAACTGCAATTGCAATATTCACCACTCTTAGGCACCTTTTTCCTCTAATCACGGAGCAGCCGCCTTGCTTGGAATCACAATGAATGATGGAATACCCAAGATAAAAACAAGGCTGCATCTGGCATAACGAGGATTCCGAACATCCCACTTCGCCATTCTATGACGTAATTGGCTGACAAACCTGGCCTTTAGAGGATGAAGACACTGAATTCAAACTCAGCAATAGTATGAGTGTAAGCTGAAAAAGTGCCGACAAGAAGTTTCCCTCCATCTGAGGCAGCGGTTCCGCCTGCGCAACACACTGTCCCCCTGTGGTGCACTCCACAATGACATTAGGATCAACCAGAGATAATAAATAAATAACCACAAGAACTATCTTTTCTTTTCAACTCAAATGCTACTAAAAGTGCAAATAACAATTTTCGAAAGGAAATAAGAACAAATGTCACTGCATATTTTGTGTGCCTCACACTAGGGGAGTACAGTTTCAGTTTCACAATTCTCTAGTTTAAAACAGGTTTTCCAGCTTTCTTCCTTGTGATAAAGTTTTGTTGTAAACACGCATGCAAATTTGAAAGTGGAGAATGATAACGAACTAATTTCACTACAAGTAGGGCTAGGAAAGCTGTGTGATTGTGTGGTAGACACTCCAAATGGATTTGAGGTTTAAAAAACCTGCAGGGTGTGTGAACAGATAAGAAAAAAGGCCTTCTGTTGATCTGTAGAGAGGAGAGAAGTATTTTTAAAAAAAATACATACTTTGCCTTCTGCAGACATGTTTATGTGATAAAGGTTGGGTAAGGGAAAAGTTTACCTGGCCAATGGCATGGTGTGGCACCTCTGTAAGTACCTGTTTGTGGATGAATGTGAGGGGGTTAAAAGTGATTTGGAGCTGTAGTGATTAAAGCACTATGAAACACCACTGTTTGGTGGGAAACACAAAACAATAGTTTGTCATTTAAAACATTAGAAGACAATGGCAGGCTGACAGGTTCAATGGGAATATTCAGCCGCTTTGCCAATTCAGCATCAATAAAACTGTCTTCTGCCCCAGAGTGTCAAGCATGGTAAGGATGTTCAAACATTTAGCTTATTTCGAAAACTGTGCATAGGGGAGGGATGTTAGAGGGTTGGCGGAAGTGAAAGCAAGCGCCCATGCAAGAGCCTGATCCCGCAGCAAGCCGATGACATAATATATTCTTGAAAGGTCAGATGCAAAAGTCGAGGGTTTCTTGCTGAAGACCATTTGGCATTGTAGCAGGAAGCCTCGGCATTTGGAGAGCTCACCGGAGAAAGTAGGTGAATCCGGGACATATGCTCCGCTGTGGTTCACAGATGGGGCTGCGGCTTGGGGAAAATCCGAAGGAGAAGCCGGTTGTGGCAGAGGAACCTCGGATGCTGGAGCCAGGGGAACTAGAGGTGGTTGTGGAGCTTCAACAGAGGTAAGCAAAGATGTAAGGTGTGCTACCTGTGCCGTCAACTGTGCGAGCTCCATGTGAATGGTCTGGCTTGCTGTCTCCAGTCCAGTAAGCCTGTGCTCGTTCTGTCCCAATGCTTTCCCGTGCCGTGTTATGAGATCCCTCAGGGATTGGACTTCTGAGATAGAGGTAGGTGTCTGCTTAGCTGGGTCAATGTTGTCTGGTCAGATTGTACTTTCACACTCTACAGGCACGAATGGACAAAACAGAGCAGTTGGCACAGTTGGTTTATTTAATTCTTGGTCAGGCAGGCAAGGGTCAGATCTGTGAAAACAGTCAGAGTTTGGGGCAATCCTTGAATCAGTGGTCGGGCAGGCAGGAGGTCGTCACCAGGGAGTCCAAGACAACAGACGAGGGGGAGGGTCCAGATAATCAGACGAGACACTGGGGGAAGAGAACAGGCAGGTTTAGGAGAGGGAACAACCTTGGTGATGAAGTAAATTAATCTGCACCAATGATTAGGATATATTGGATACATGTTTTACATATTGAATAAATGTTTTACACTAAATGCATTTATGTTATACAGGTCACAGAGTCCAAAAGAATGTGCGCCACCGAATATGGAGAGATAGAGAGCCGTGTGTGTGTGTGTGTAAAGGCTCTCTGCAGCTGCAGCTTTGGTGCGCGGCTTTGAAGTCTGAGAGATGAGACCAGGGTGGGAAAACACCTAGAATGAGCGGGGGAATAGAAACATCCAAGGGAGTTCAAGGCCATTTGAGGCCTTTGAAAACCAGGGTGCAGAAATGAGACCTATTTGTAAGACAGACGCATTGAGAATGGGTTGTTCAGGGCTGCACAGCTCAGCTGAACTAATTGTGATATATTGAGTTGTCATCTCCAAAGCATGCGGTGCAGTACTGGTCACACAGAAAGTGAGGGTTTTACTGGGACTTTGAGTTTTAAACTCATGCTGACCTTTTTTGATATACTGTTATGCTCATAAGTCACACTGGATGAAAACATTGTTTTGACATATTGATGATTAAGACTATGATGTGTTTTTGATTTAACTGCACTAAATGTCATCATGATCTACAAGAAATGTCACTATGACTTGTGAAGGAAAAAGCTTTGATAGATCAAAGAAAGGCTTCAATTAAAATTATAAAATATGGTTTGAAGGTGGGTCTTCCACCAAGATGAAAGAGCCCCAAGCCCCGGGAGTAAATAAAAGGGGGCCCTTTTCTGCTTGTAAGTCAGTTGCTCACCGGCGAACAGCTCATGTGTGTTCTGTAAATAAAATTCTCCGGACCTGGACTCAGTTGCCTCTGCCTAATTTTTGATTAGTGTCTGAAGACTTTTTCTACAGCTTTTTGAGAACTCTGAATTTTTATAAGACTTAGCTTAAATTTTAAGTCATAGGGAGAACAGTTTCCATGACATTTTTGGCGAGCCAGCCAGGAGGAAGCCCCAGGCGTCGGACAACCTGCAGGCACCAGTTGGAGGCTAGGAACCCCAAGGGCCCAAATATTCACCATTTACAGGTGAGAAACAATTTGTTATAATTTTCTAAATTAGTGGGGAACCAGCCTCCGGCGACGGCTTGTGGGTGTAAGGCACCAAAAGAGCTCTCCTAAAAAAAACTAGTATTCCAAATTTAATAATTTTTTTCCAAATTTACTAAGTATTTATATAAGAATATACAAAAGGCAGACTAAACTGGGGAAAGGTCCAGGTATGTATGAATGTATATGTGAATGCATGGTTTAAGTATTAATTAATGTTTGTATTGTTCTGTATTTGAACTGTTCTGTGTTTGAATTATTTTGTGTATAAGTTAAGCTTAACAGGCGATGTTCTGAGCGGACGATTGGTAAAGGGACAGATTCGTCAAGGCGTTTGACATAGTCTGTGGAAGCCATAAATCCGGAACATTAAAGTACGCGTGTTAGGTGGGAGTGGTAGCGACTAAGCGATAGTCAGCTTGCTCCGTGAACTTGTGAGCATTAGGTATTGAGAGGCTAAGCGATAGCCAGGCTAAGGGATAGCCAGTATATTACCGATTAAGAGATAATCGGAGTGCCACTGTAGGAGACAGTGAGGAAAAGTAGTTGTATTAGGTATTAAGTATTAGGTATTGAGAGGCTAAGCGACAGCCAGGCTAAGGATGAGCCAGTATATTACCGATTAAGCGATAATCGGAGTACCACTGTAGGAGACAGTGAGGAAAAGTAGTTGTATTAGGTATTAAGTATTAGGTATTGAGAGGCTAAGCAATAGCCAGGCTAAGGGATAGCCAGAATATTACCGATTAAGCGATAATCGGAGAAAGAGTACCGCTCTACCGGATGACGTCTACCTATTTTCAGTTAGTATCTGAGTAGGTCCGGGTAGCAGGGTAGCGTGTGCCACTGTAGGAGACAGTGAGGAAAAGTAGCAGTGCACAGTAAATATATAATCATTTGTCTTGTGTGTCTTTGTCTATGTGAAGTGTGAAAGAGTTAACTAATTAAGGGGGAGTAAGAGAGAGGGGATAGAAATAAGAAGAATTAGAATAAAGAATAAGAATAATAAATAAGAGAGTAATTTATTATTAAGAATAAGACGAGACTTAAAAGGCATAATAATAAATTAACAGAATTACTTATTATAAAATATAGTTAAAAAAAGAATAACACAAAAATTAACAGAATTGGTAACTATAACAGAATTGGTAACTGAAAAACACATGGCTAAAAGGATAAAATAAATTAACCAGGTCCCAATTTAAAACTACAAAACAGGTTATAAGTGAATTAAAAATTATGTTATACATAAAATATAGAGTAACTAAACCGAATACTCAGTAAAAGTACGAAAATAATATTATAAATTTGTTTTATTAGAGATCCTACCTCAAATTGTAGGGATCTAAAAATTAAGAAGTAGAATAATTAGACAAAAAAATAAAAATAAAAAATAAAACACGATCTGTATTGGAGAGAGCAGAACCAGTTAAATTAAAATTAATGAAGGACTATAAAGGCTGGTGAATAAGCACAGACCCCAAGGGTGGAGTGACTGCTGGTTGCCATGGGAGCCAATGTGAGCAAACAGACTGAGGGGCTAACGCCTGCCAAACTGGTAATAATGACACATCCATCCAATGAGCGCAAAATTCAAAAATGAATGACAGAATGGCATAAGATAACATCTGGGAAAAATCGCTGGCCTAAAGAGGGCAGCTTTGATCCATCATGCTGTGATGAAGTAGAAGAAAAATTGAGGGAAAAAAGATAAGAAACGAGACCGAATGCATTTGCATAAAAAACAGAAACATGATGAACAGAGAGATATCCTACGATATTTTAAAGTTGAACACCATAAGAGTCCCAATTATAGCTCCCAATTATACCGATCATAAGCCACCACCTTATCACCCCAACGTAGCAGGCCAGTATCCAGTAATGATAGAGAAACCAGGTAGCAAGGGAAAAATAACAGGACAACTTAAATTAGTGTTAGAAGAAGATGAGGAAGAAGCAGAAAAAGAAATGAGTAGCACGCAGCAGAAAGAGCATGGCTATAGCAGTGAGGAAGAAAAATCAGATAGATCCTTAGCTGAAGTAAGGAGAAGATCACGCTATAGCTACACACTACCCCCAAGACGTCGCAGACGAACCCAATATCAGAGGGGCCCCACATGCCACTCAGAACCCAGGACTAAGTTGACATACATGGATGAAACCGAATCACTGACAGAAAAAATAGACAAGGAGCTGGAGGAACTGAAGAAAGAATTTTCCCTAATCAGAGGAGAAAAAGAAAAAGCACAAGTGAAATATCAAAGGGATATGAGAAAGACAATAGAAAAACAAAAGGAGAAGAAAAGACGAAATGAAGAATTAGAAAAAGTGAAGAGAATGGAAGCAGAGCAGCTTATAAGAGATGCCCAGGCTAATTAGCCAGACCAGCCAAGTCCACGGACTATGACCCTGATTGACAAAGCAGGAATAAAAAAGGGAGAAGAGACGGAATGTGAGGAGGAGGCCTCAATAGAAAGTGATGTCACTGAATGGGAGGACTTTGAAACGCAGGATGAAGGCTCAGACATACTGCCGTCAAAAAACCCATTTTATGAGGGGTCCAAAGAAAAAAGCAGGCCAGTGGCAAAAGAACAAAAGCCACTCGCAGTTGAATGTGACGTGGATCTGCAAATAGCAAGAAGCGGCCCACGCACAATGCTGACCAGGTCCCAATCACGACAGCAGAAGACAGAGCAAGGTCAGGGTGGGGCTTATATAGCTCCCTTGCTGTCTAAAGGACCTCATGAAGACAGATATGTGCCATGGTCATTTATGGACATGATCACACTTGCTGGAAGACTGACCCCGTTGGCAGATGGAGCTGACAGGTGGATAGAAAAGCTGGAAGAAATCACTGGAGGCATCAACCTGGTAGCTGGAGACATCAAGATCAAAACAGCAGGACACTCAGCAGCCAGAGAGGTGTTCGACGAAGCCCAGCTTCCAAGGGTCATGACCTCACACCAGTATGACAAGATACCATTCAACCACATAAGACCTAAGGCGTGGGCAGCCTTGAGGAGCAAATACCCCACCTGCAGTGATCCAACTAAGTTGAGACAAGAATGTTTAAAGGATGATGAAAGTCCAGCCCAGATTCTGCACAGGTTTCAACAGAAATGGAAAACAGAGACTGGAAGTGATGGGAATGAACAGAAAACATCTGGCCCTCTGTTCAGAACCTACATCAGAGAGGCCATGCCGCAAGTACAAGCCAAACTGGATGGAGTAGTGGGGCTCATGAAGATGGACTGGCCTCTGTTCTCTGAGCATGTTATACATTATGTAAACATGCATCGGGCCGAAAAACGGGCCTTTGAGGACCAAAGCAAGATGCTGGCCACCAAGTTAACCCAGCTGCAGATTGGGGAATTGTCCAAAGCAAAGAAAGAAAAAGAAAAGCCCAAACATCAAGCAGCACTGTCAGGGGCAATCACACCCCCGACGGAGGGTGCACCAACAGGGGAGGCAGTCGTACAAGCACCAGTAGTGTCTCCTGTCATCCCTCCGCCCACACAGCAGATGCAATATCCAGCAGCGCCACCTGTGGGAGGAGCCCTGCCACAGCAGACCCAACCTCAACCAGTCCCTCCTATTTATGTGCATCTAAACCAAGGAGGAGGCCCCCAACAAGCAGTGTTTGGAAGAGGACGAGGGGGGCCACCCATGCGGGGAAGATGGAGGGGACCACAAGGAGCCCCAAGAAGGCCACCTGAAGGCCAATACCAGCAGATGCCCCAGGCAGGTCCATACATGGGACAACAGCGAGCGAGGCTGCAATGCTGGGGATGTGGACAAGTCGGACACATGCAAAGGGACTGCCCCACTAACCCATGGATGGGACCTCAGCCCCCTACTGTTGGACCAGCCACCTATGGAGCAGGACAAGAGGCGTACTAGCTATAGGGGGGCCCAGAGAAACCTGATGGAGAGGCCATTCTACCTGTATTAACCCAACCCCCACAAACAGAACCCACCATTGATGTCACTATATATGACAGCCATCATCGCTTTATGATTGATACAGGAGCGGCCTACTCCTGTATAGGAAAAGTGGAATTGGCCTGCCTCTCTCAGCATCAAAGATTCGAACAGTAGGTTTCTCTGGGAAGACCCAAATAATACCCATGACTGAGCCAGTTCCCATGATTATAAGTGAAAAGACTGTGTATGCACCACTGCTTTACTCAGAAGATACGCCAATTAATCTGCTGGGTAGAGATGTGCTGTGCCAGCTCAATGCTAAAATCAAATGTACCCCTAATGGAATTTCTTTTGAAGCAACAGACAACAATGAAGCCTACATTATGCCACTAGGCCCACAAATGACCCCCTGGGCAACAAGTCATGATCTAGAAGACCAAGTATTTTGGTTGAAACTCACATCACCAACTTCCTTCCTCAAACTGGAGTGGGAAACATGGAGACCCCTGATAATGAATCACTATGACATATCTAAGAACCTTTTCTCCCTCTCCATTGTACCATGTTTTATGACAAAGGCAAAACACATGAAGACTACGAGAAAAGCTGGGATGAAGAGATTAACAACAAAACAACTGTCATCCAATACGCTGACATAGTGGTTGGACCACAAGGAGCTGCAGCTGTTGTCACATTTCCTGATAAAGATGTAGCAGAATGGTTCCAGGTTACCAACTCAGCACCACATGTCACATTACTGATTGCGGACAAGTATGAGTCACATGACCTAGGACCCATGATTCAAGAAGCCAAGCAAGTCACCGAATGGGTTGACACAGCATGGGACTGCATTAGCATATCAAAAGATGGACTGTTTTTCAAAATCTCATATTCACAAGCTGATGAAGTAATAGCAGAACACATTAAAGTTCCTGGGAAAAGACAAATGGCAGTGGCTGAAGAACATGAATCATTATTAGAACAAGTTCCAGAGCAGGTATGGTCTAAAAGTAAAACAGATGTAGGATTAGTAAAATCAGCAGATCACATCAAATTTACCATCAAACCAAATGCTAAATTACCCTTCCAAAGACAGTACCCACTTAAACGAGAAGCAGTAGAAGGAATACAGCCTATAATTACAGGATTAGAAACAGCAGGAGTTCTTAAACTAACAGTAAGTCCCTGTAACACACCAATTTTTCCCATCAGAAAACCCAACAGTAATGACTACAGACTAGTCCATGATCTAAGACTAATTAATGCTATTGTAGCAGAAGAAATACCAGTAGTACCAGACCCCCACACACTACTGAGTAATATACCCCCAGGCACAAAATGGTTTACTGTGATAGATCTGTGTTCAGCGTTTTTCAGTGTACCGGTCCATCCAGATTCCCAGTATTTGTTTGCATTTACGTACAAAGGACAACAGTATTCTTATACGCGATTACCACAGGGTTTTGTACACTCGCCATCAATTTTCAATCGTGTACTGGCGAATGATTTAAATCACCTTGACATACCATCTACAATGTTGATGTATGTTGATGACATTTTGATTTGTTCTGCTTCTAAAGAGCAGTGTGAGAGAGACTCTATTACAGTGTTGACTGCATTGGCAGAAGGAGGACACAAAGTAAGTAAACAAAAATTGCAATTCTGCAAGCAAACAGTGGAGTATCTCGGCAGGCAACTCAGTGGGGACAAGAGGTGTATTGCACCGTCCCAACTAGAAGCCATAACTCAATTGCCCAAACCTCGGACTGTTGGTCACATGTTGTCTTTCCTTGGCATGGCAGGTTACAGCAGACCGTGGGTGTGTGATTATGCCATCAAAACGGCTCCACTAAGAGCCCTGATTAAAGCCGCGGGTCAAGGACACCAGTCGGCTCAATTGCAATGGACAGACGAGGGTGCGTTCCAGCTGCTGAAACAAGATCTCCAAACTGCTCCTGCTCAGGCCAATCCAGATTATGGCAAACCATTCCATCTCTATGTGGCTGAGCGACAAGGGTATGCATGTGCAGTATTGATGCAAGACACCCCCACAGGTAAACAGCCAATTTCTTATTACAGCACAAAATTAGATGGTGTCGAAGAAGGTCTGCCTCCCTGCTACCAGGGCTTGGCAGCAGCAGCCTTCGCATATAAAAAGGCCTCAGTTATTACTATGGGCCATCCGGTTATTTTGTATACATCACATCAATTACATGCACTGCTCACCAGCCCGCGCTTTGTGATAACCCAAGCTCGTCGAACAGGTTATGAAAGTTCTGCTTTCAGGACCTGACTTAACTATACAACGTTGTACCACAATCAACCCAGATACAAGAATGGTATTGCCCACAGAAAATGAGCCCCATGATTGTCTCCAGGAGACGGACACCTTCATGAAGGTAAGGGAGGACTTATACAATCATCCAATCCCATCTGATCTGACGCTATTCGTAGACGGATCATGCGTCAGAAGTGAGACAGGGAACAAAGCTGGATACGGAATAGTCCAACTTGACCCCGATGGGACCTTTACCAAGGTACAGACAATGAGCCTTGATCAACCTTGCTCTGCCCAGTTGGCAGAGATAAAAGCATTAACAGCAGCATGTAAATTGGCTACTGGTAAAAGAGTGACAATCTATACTGACAGTGCATATGGATATGGGGTATGCCATATAAACGCAAGCATCTGGAAACAACGAGGGTTCGTTAGAACAGATGGTACCCCCGTGACACATGGGCAAGCTGTAGTGGAATTAATACAAGCTATGCAACTTCCGTCTGCGTTAGCTATTGTAAAATGTGCGGCTCATAAGACAGCAAAGACACCCATTGCCATAGGGAACAACTTGGCAGATGAAGCAGCCAAAGAAGCCACAGGACCTGCAGTGCAGGGACCAATGGTTCATATAGCTGAATGTGAACCTATTGCAAATCTAGCCTCATTAATAGAAGCCCAAAATAGAGTATCTGAAGCGGAAAAGCGTCTGTGGGTGCAAAGGGGGGCGACACGTCTATCACACCCCCATGATGGGTTGTGGCGAAGTTGTCTGGGGCATTTTGTACTACCTTTGTCTTTGTTACCAACCACGATTAAAATAATGCATGGACCTGATCATTGTTCACGAGCCCAAGTTATTCAAAAGTTACAGGCAGTCTAGTGGTCACCTTACATGACACCTATGGTAGACAGAGAACTGGCCTTATGACCACATTGTCCTAAGTATAATGTGCGTAAAATGTTTACACAACCCTTAGCACATATCCCCATGCCAGATGGTCCATTCCGCCATCTAATTATGGATTACGTTGACATGATAACTCGGGTTCAGGGAAAGAGGTATATGTTGGTGGTTGTTTGTAGGTTTAGCAGATGGTTGGAGGCATGCCCCACTGCTAGGAACGACCACAAAGCAGCAGCAAGGTTTTTGTGCAAAGAAGTTTTTCCCAGATTTGGTATGCCTGATACAATATCATCTGATAATGGACCTCATTTTGTTTCACAGGTGATCCAGCAAATGTTCAAACAGTTGTGCATAAAACAGAAATTTGGCTGTGTGTATCATCCCCAATCACAGGCATCGGTGGAACGAGCTAACAGAGTGCTGAAATCGAAGCTTGCGAAGATTATTGCTGACAGCAATAACCGTTTAACATGGGTTGATGCCTTGCCTGTTGCACTGATGACAATGCGTTCTCAAACTAACCGAATAACCCATCTTACCCCTCATGAAATGCTTACAGGTCGACCAATGCCTCTCCCACAGGTTCGAGGACCCCAGCAGGAGGAGATTTCCCTGGCACAGCTCGAGCGTGAACTGGGGGACTACCTCAGATCCTTAACCCGCATTCACAGACTTATATTTCAACAGGTGAAAGCAGATGATGATCCTTCTGCCACTCAGAGCTCTGATGGGTCTGACCCAGATCCATCCGTCGTTCAGGCACTGGACAAACTTATTTCTTCTGACCCATCAGATGCTGGTGGAGTCCTGTCCCCTTCACATCCCTCACCTGCACCTTCCCCTTTCCTCCCCTCCCTTTCCCCTTCCTCCTCCACGGCAAGTGGGCCGTCGGGCGAATCGGTCCCGCCCACCCCACCGCCGTCTGGGCGTCTCTCGCATGCGTCTTCTTCCGTCTCTGACTAATTTTCTTCTTCTGTTAACCCTTTGTGGGTTAACAAGGGGGGATCTTATTAAAGTTATTACTAACAATGCACACTCACATTTAATGCGTCAAACACAAACATGCGCCTTAGCAATGATAACACTAGCTACTAACCAAAGGGTAATTAGTAATAATGATGGGGAGAATATATCACTAATGCATGTGCAAATCAAAGGATATGATTATGTAATGTCTGAAGAAATTTTAGGGAAGTCAATGGGGAAACATTGGCTTGGAATTCCACGAAGCATGGACTGCCGTGGGGATGGGATGGTGATCATTGAGGTAAGATGCAAAACAAACATATGCCAAAACAAACTAACAAAACAAGTAATGACAAGAAAGAGCGTATAGAGTGGTACAACTAATGAATAGAAGACAGAAAAGAGATCTAGACAAATTAAAAACTGCACACTGGGAGACCAATATGTTCCAACAATGGATTCAGTACTCTGTCCAGACAATGTTTAAAGCCAAAAGACGTCCTAAAGATGATTGTATAGCCTGTTATAATGTTAAAAAGTTACAAGCCCTTCGGATTCTGCCAGGAAGTAAAATAGGTGACTGCCAAGAAGTAGGGATAAGGTGCTTTGCTCACTGTGTCATGCATATGGCTGCAGGTATGACATCATGGTCAAAGAATTGGACAGTATGTCCCAGAGCGCTGAACTCCTCAATAAACGATGTAATGAGTACGTTCTCGCTCCCACCAGTAGTACAAAAACGAGCTGACCTGATTTTTCTGTTTTGTATAGCCCGAGGGAAAGAACTAGAAGAGGTGACCAATAGAACCTCTAGTCAAATGTGGACAGCGGATAGACTGGTGACATGTAGTGATAGAACATGGTACCCACCGACAGCAAAAGGGAACTCCACTCACCACGTTAAGTTTTGTAAAAAAAAGTCTCAATGCTACCATACGTTGTGAACAAGTAGTACCAGATGGGGGACATGTCATCTATGAGTTCCAACCTTCAAGTGTATCTCAATACCGAATACAGAGCCTGGCGCAGGGATCAGCCCCTTTAGGTGACATTTTTTGAATGTGTCACAATGAGACACAGATGTTGACCACACTACCCGATCAGTGGGAAGGGATTTGTGCACCAGCGATGATGACAGGACAACTAAAGTTAATAGTAAATAACCCAATAGGCATTAATGAAATAACCAGTCGTGCTAAAAGAAGTACTCCCATTAAACATGAGTGGAAAACATCAGATGAGGTATATATCACCTGGGATCAGATCCCACATGGAGTACCTGAAGACCAGGTTGCCATAGGGAGTGGTTGGATAGAAAGCGGAAGAGGGGCTGGTGCAGTACCAATCTACGGATCAATTGTTAATGCGCAGTATATAGCTCGCAATAGCAGATGGGTAAATCTCCTATGGTATAATCAACAAAGGTTTATAAATTTTACAATAAAGGGCATAAATCTGGTAAAGGATCAATTGCAGGCTACTTCACTAATGGTAGTTATTTGTTGCGTCATACCCCTTGTTCAGGGATTGGTCGCAAAGCTTGTTGTAAGTGTAACTGGACAGTTCCCAATTGTAGAAATACAGTTGGACCAAGTCATATAGAACATAACCATGATCTCCTCCCACCCCCACCAGGTACGTGAATTTCTTTAATAACAAAAATTGTATATATGTAAATTAATTTGCATAACGATGACTCATATACTTACTCACTTAGATATAGTAATTTGCATGCTGAAGTTTTATGGATTTAGGGAAATAATATGCCTCATAATGATATATAAATATGCTACACTATGTCTCCAAATGCAGATTAATTGAACATGGCGGAGTCTTACGAGATAAAAGAGGAGACTTATTATGGCCTCTATTCCCCAAATAATCTCCAAACAGTAGAGGCATGGATAGAGTGTAACAAGGCCGGGGAAACCAACAAACATGCGTCGATAGGCACACAAGTAGCAGTAGCCGCAGGCTCCAATGTTCCTAACAGGCAGTGGAACAGACCCATGATGACACCCAGAAGGCAGCCGGATGATCAACCACCATCATCTACAGGGAGGCCAATGTCCAACCCGCCATCACCTGGGACCCTCAGCATCGACTTCGGCCCAAATAGCACCCCTGCCAGTCCAGAGAACCCGGAGGACCGACTACCGCCCATCAGATCGCTTCAGGAGCTGCCATCCACTTCAGGCGTGCTGGCCGAGCTAAACGAGATGAGGCCTGCCTCTCCACAAGAACCAGCACACGTTGTCGTTGCGGGCATGGTGCTCACCCCTGAGGAATCTCGCCACGTTGCAAGGTTCTTGGCTCATCCTCTGGAATCGTATGAAACCGACGATGACCTTAAGCCTGAAATCACTTCTATGAGCACGGAAATTTATTCAAAGTTGATGAAGGGTCTGACGCACATCTACTCACGTCATCCCTTGGAAATGATTCGCCGCACCATGTACAAACGCAGGGCAAAGGCAGGGAATCAGCGTTTGACCCGAGAAAATGCAGAGCTGACACGTCAACTTCAAGAGGCATGGCAGACCATAATCACCCTGCAAGGGCAGCTGCTGCAGCTGACCGCTGATCAAAAGCACTTGGCTCCCTACCCCCGTGGAGGCCCGAACTATTATTAATCTCAACCACAACACCATACTGGATATAAAGGAAAATGCTGATTATTAATGATTATGAATACCTATGCTAAAAATAACTGACAGAATAATTGTGTATATGCATAACATATGTGACAGCACAAGTACTGTGCAGGAGAGTGCCTCATGGTTACTCATATGTTGGTTGTAATGACGGTCTATTGACCATTAGATGATGTGTTAGCCTGGCATAGTCAAGGCATGATGGTGTTGCTCTTGGTTTATTTATGGGTGTGTAATGACACCTTGCGGGGGGGAATGCAATGACCTAGTAGGAGATGAAGCTGCTTGGGCATTGGGATTCCCCTACTGCTTAGAAAACAATAACTGAAAACCCTTCTATAAAAAAGTAAGCAAGAGGTAAGAACCTCGTAAGTGAGCCAAGGGGGGATCACTCTTTGTTTTAAGTCGTTCTCCATTTTTTACATTTTATCACTTTATCATGTAATCACCACATTTTATATCACTCACTATAAGTATATGGTGTGTTTTAGTTTCACTTTTAGTTTGGTGTGCAAAATATATAAACAGCAGTTATTTTTGAAACTTCACATTTATAGTATAGTATTTCACTTTGACAATCACCTGTAGATTCACTTGGTGATCCTTTTCAGGATCACAGAGGGGAATGATTAAGTAAATTAATCTGCACCAATGATAAGGATATATTGGATACATGTTTTACATATTGAATAAATGTTTTACACTAAATACATTTATGTTATACAGGTCACAGAGTCCAAAAGAATGTGCGCCACCGAATATGGAGAGATAGAGAGCCATGTGTGTGTGTGTGTAAAGGCTCTCTGCAGCTGCAGATTTGGTGTGCGGCTTTGAAGTCTGAGAGATGAGACCAGGGTGGGAAAACACCTAGAATGAGCGGGGGAATAGAAACATCCAAGAGAGTTCAAGGCCATTTGAGGCCTTTGAAAACCAGGGTGCAGAAATGAGACCTATTTGTAAGACAGACGCATTGAGAATGGGTTGTTCAGGGCTGCACAGCTCAGCTGAACTAATTGTGATATATTGAGTTGTCATCTCCAAAGCATGCGGTGCAGTACTGGTCACACAGAAAGTGAGGGTTTTACTGGGACTTTGAGTTTTAAACTCATGTTGACCTTTTTTGATGTACTGTTATGCTCATAAGTCACACTGGATGAAAACATTGTTTTGACATATTGATGATTAAGACTATGATGTGTTTTTGATTTAAATGCACTAAATGTCATCATGATCTACAAGAAATGTCACTATGACTTGTGAAGGAAAAAGCTTTGATAGATCAAAGAAAGGCTTCAATTAAAAATATAAAATATGGTTTGAAGGTGGGTCTTCCACCAAGATGAAAGAGCCCCAAGCCCCGGGAGTAAATAAAAGGGGGCCCTTTTCTGCTTGTAAGTCAGTTGCTCACCGGTGAACAGCTCATGTGTGTTCTGAAAATAAAATTCTCCAGACCTGGACTCAGTTGCCTCTTTCTAATTTTTGATCAGTGTCTGAAGACTTTTTCTACAGCTTTTTGAGAACTCTGAATTTTTACAAGACTTAGCTTCAATTTTAAGTCGTAGGGAGAACAGTTTCCACGACATTGGCTTAGTCAAAACTAGACATGAGCAAACAGAAGGCCTCAGAGTGTTTACCACTAGGGGTTAGACAACAATCTGACGGCGAGCAGGTGGAGGCTCAGTCCTTATATAGGGCCTGCTGCTGATCAGGGAATGACCTGCAGGTGTGAGCTGATGTGACAAAAGGAAACACTTCCCATCAACTTCCTGTTGCCAGGAGTCCACAGCTGCTTAGAGCTAGACTCTAAGTTCTTCCCAGCTGAAGGCTATGCTAACGTAGTGACAAAAACCCTCCGTAGAGTTCTGTGCTCGCTGGACCGTGGCAGACAACCTTTCCTACGATTCAGAAGGAGTTGATTGTAGTGTGTTGCTTTTTTCCCCTGCGATTTAAGCCGACTTGACCACAGTTTATCCGCTCCAATTTAACAGCGACATCTATATTTGCTGTGATCAGTGGGTAAAAAGTAGTTTTAACATGTTTTTCAGTGAGAAAGTTCACCAGAAAACTTAATCTGTGCAGTAGGTTCATCCAGATTATCATCCTGCCTTCAAATATTATTTCACTGTCGGAGCCGCTCAAACCCCCAGATACTGGTGGTGCGCTGTCACTGGGAATCCCATTCCACAGCAGCCTATGGCCCGGTCGTCTCTTTGCAGTTTGCAGTGGCAGCTGGAAGGTGTTTTTCATGTACATAATCCAAACTACGGGCACCAGGATAATAGAAGTAAACATGTTTTGCCGGCAGATTTCGGAATCTTAAGTTAATTTAGGCATTAATAAACTGTTTCAGAGTGATCATAGTGATCTGTATGATCAGTGCTGTGTCTGTCTCCCTGCCAGCTCCCAGATAAGCTTCTCTGATTGGTTGATGTAGCGCGTCGAGCAGAAAAAGTAAAATTTTTCCAACGTCAGATGCTCAGAAGCTCACAACGCACTGCTTCAGCAGCTCAGACCCGCTGCGGGATGTTTTGCTGTGGATTGTTCCACGTCAACCATTGACTTTGCATGTAAACTAGCTGCTCCTGCTGCCTTTGCTGCTTGAGGTGTGAACGTAGCATAATAGCTGAAGGAGCAATAGCGGGGTCCATTGCTGTTTGCCGAAGAAGTCTTTAGAAGCCAGCGAGCCGTGGCTGGTCCTGCCTACGAGGAGCCGCAGAAGAGCTGCAGCGACAACCGGCTAAACACCATGGCTAAAGGGAGACACAGGCTACCGTCAGTTATACAATTAATCCCCCAAATAAATTAGCTCTTATTATTGCACCGGATTAAGTCAAATCCAAATGAGAGGTACTGTTGGACGAACAGACTGGACAAAAGACCAGAGGCTGCAAAAAACAGAGCCAAAGTGAAAGCTTTCTATTCCAACCTAAAAGACAAGCTTACAAGAAGCATAATTTATCAGTTGCTCATTCACAGTTTGTTTTCATAGTTATAGGTAAAAACTGTCACAAGGCTGTAAAAAGTATTCAGTAAATGTTAAAATTTATGTTAAACTAACAGTGTTGGTTAGACTAGAAGTGGTATTCTATGTCTTCAAATATAATAAGAGGACATCTATACAGTTAAAATACACCAAGTGTAATTCTGTTTAATAAGCCAAATTAAAGTAAAAAAAAAAATTCATATTAATTCTCAGGAGTTAAAGGCACTTAATAGTACTCGTATCGGTACTCTATATACTTTTGGAGGCTCTAAAATTGTTTTAAAAAGTCCTGAAGTACTTGTAATCGTACTTAGTTGGAAAAATTCTGGTATCGGCATATCCCTAGTAACATCCATCATTCCCCCTTTCCATCTAATGATTAATAAATGCTGGCTTATGGTGAACTAGGTAGAATAGATAGTTGTGTTTGTGTGTTATTTGAAATAAACTTTCTGATTCAACAGCTGATTGTCAGGATTTTCTTAGGGATCTGACTCACATGCAGTAAAGCACTCAGAGAACCAGGGTAAAGGTTTTAACAGGTGAACAAGAAGATAGTGAAGAAAACTTTCTTCCAAGAATCCAGTCGGTGTGGGTTTATCCAGAGGAAGAGACTCGTTGGAGGGGGGACAGGTTTAGACTTGGTTGGACCCTGAGGAGCTATTGAGCGGACTGTCACTTAGAAATCCTGGAGGACTTGAACGGAACTTGTGGAGGTTTATCCCCTGCTCAGTGTGAGACTCAAACAATCCTTCCAGGGGAAGAAGGCCAAACATCAAGCTTGCAGGAGGACTTCCCAAAACTGGCAAATACTCTGGCACCGAGGTAGTGACAGTCCATGGCTCAAATAGTCCTCAGTGATGAGTCAACCAGCCGCAGGTGTGTGAGAGGACCAACGAGAAGAGGGCACAACCTGGTGGTGGAGGGAGAGAAAGACACAAAAACGCAACCCACACAAACTGGATTCCTAACACTGATGATTTTAAGAGTTTTAGCTGAAAGTTAATGCTCACTGAACAGGTTGAACAAGCAGTGTGACTCTAAAGAAACTGCTGCAGTGGACTGGCAAGCATTGTTAGCTCAGGATATGAGGTAAATAAGGGTATCCCAGCTAACTCATGCCAGACATGAGGTAGCTGGGATACCTCATGTCCTGAGTTTAAAATAAGGAATCAAATGCTGTCAGTTTAATTTAAAAAATGGCACAAAAATTGGTTTTCTGTAAAAAAAAAATAATCTTACAATATTTAACTTGTTAAAGTGAAACACAAGGGGTCCATAGTAAAGCTCAGTTTTGAGAACTATCATTACCTGGGAAAGAAGGGGTTCAATGCAATATTAGCAGCTTGACATTTGTGGTTGTGGTTGTTTTTGAAAACAAAGTATTGCTTGTGTAATATACAAACTATGCAAAATTTATTTTATTTTTAAGCATCATTTCCCTACAGGCAGCCGTGGCAACCAGTTTGCATGTGCAATTGAAAAAACTAATACCTATGTATCAAACCGGAACCCTGAGACTGATTATAACAACAGGTCTTTCTACTGCAGTCCTCAGAGCAGCATCATGATGGGGAAGATCATGTTGGGACTTTTTTTTTTTCTAGGTGAGTGACTTCATGTTTGCATCTGGTGTCATTGAAACCTTTTGAGCAAATCAATGATGACAAATAAAATCTTTAAATCTGTCTTCCAGACTGGTTGGTCCTCTCCACCTGCCTCTTTCCTCAGTACCATTTTATTAATCAATCATTAAATTGGACTGAAGCTCAGACCTACTGCAGGCAGAAGCACACAGACCTGGCCTCCATCCTAAACTCTGAGAAACAGAACCAACTTATTGACAATCTTACATCTGCTGGACACAGCTCTGACGTCTGGATTGGTCTGTTCAATGAAATCGACTGGAGATGGTCTGATGACTTCTCAGGAAGCGGCGCGGATTACAGGAGCTGGACACCATCCAATGATAAGCCTAACTTTTCTTCAGGCTTCAGTTTTGTGTTAATGCTGACAGGACGGAAATATGGTGGGATGATTTCTGTTACATCAAGTACCCGTTTCTCTGTTACAATGGTAATATGTCTGATTTGTTATTTCAAAACATAACTGATTTGTTGGCCAGCCACCTACTCACCTATGTTTTCTGTGTCCTCATTGTCAGGCACACAACTGGAACCTGAATATGTTTACGTGGCAGAAGGAAAAAATTGGACAGATGCCCAGAAATACTGCAGGGAGTTCTTCATTGATCTGGCCACAGTGAGGAATAATACAGAAAACCAGATGGCCCTGACCTTGATACCATCTGGTGAATACTCGTGGATCGGACTATCTAGAAGCTCAAAAAGTTTTCAGTGGTCTGATGGAAGCCCTTTCCTCTTCTTCAACCCTGATGGCATCTTAATCCACTCGGCTCACTGAAGGTCATATGTGGTGCAACATCTACTATGCGCTCAGGAAAATATAACTTTTTGTCTTGTGAAACCAAACTACCATTTGTCTGCTACAGTGTTCAACACGGTGAGTGTTCTACTGATGTGACAGAATTAACAATAATTCAATAACATGATGACTTGATATTTCTGAAAGAAAATCTGTTTGGTTTTGGCTAAAGTTTTTACATTTATTTTTTAGTCTTTTTCAAAAAAATGTTCATCAGTGGTGACATTTGTTGTTTTTTCTTAAATTTGAAGAAATCAAAAAAACTGTTGTGAAGCTAAGACTGAAGACAGAAGACTTGGTGGATCTGATCCTAAAAAAAGTAAGTCCTGACATTTTTAGGTCACATTTGTTGGGAGTACTGATCACTTTCTAAATTAAGGATTCATTTTTTTCTCTCTCAGCTCCAGGACAAACTCACCATATTGTGAGTTAAACCTATAGCCAGAACTTACAAATGATCTGGATCATCACCAAGTTTTAATGAATAATTTTTGGCATGAGATGCACCTTTTGTAACAATTTTATCAAAATCCTTTCAAAAGTTTATAAATGAGGCAGAGCATATGTCTGCAGCCTCTGGTGTTTGTTCTGCTCTTATCTTCCTCAGGTGAGGCATGAGTCACTTTTGCTCTCAACAGTCACTTCTGCCACTCTGTGGTTTAGGAGGGAACTGCTTGTTCTGCCTAATAATGTTAAAGAATCCTTTAAAAGAATTCCTGCATCTGGATTGTGACGTGAACTACAAAAATGTAATGTATTGTTCCTTGGACTGAGGTGCACCTTTGGAAAAAATGTTATTAAAATCTGTCGATAAGTTTTCAAGTTATCCTGTACACAGAAGGTGAGAAAAAGGCGCAAACTCAATTAAAAACCTAATCTCCTTGGTGGGGCTAAAAACACATTCATTTTTACCTTACGTCTTCCAGTCCGCTGTACTAATGCCCTCTTCACATAGACTGAATTGCACAATTAAGGTATGTCCGCGGGGTAAAATGTCACATAAAATTAAGTCACTTTAGATGTGTATACATCAGCTTACTGCCATTGTGGTTGTTTTGGTAAAGGAACTGGCAATCTCTCTTTTACTGTCCTGGTAAAGCTATAAGTGAAAAACGTACAGGTCTTACCTAGCCAGGTTGATGTCACAATGTCCTGTAGAGTAACAAAATGGAAAATGACAGGCAGCATAATGGTTTTATTTATTTATTTTCTTTTAAATGATTTTGGGAAATTTTAAATTGACTTTCAACCATAGTAAATGGGAATCACGATTCTTATGTAAATCATTTCCCTTATCTAGACCCTAAGCAAATAGCTGGGATTGGCTCAGATATGTATACACTACAACCCACCAGTTTAGCGTCATACGGTCAGGATTTCAATACAATGTTTGTAACGGGTCCAATAAAGATATAGAACCCAAGACAATCCTATGAATACACACAAGTCAAAAGAAAGTGTAAATATTGCACTTGTTAAACTGGGAGAGGCAGGACAAGTTCTTGGAAAAAAACAGTAATTGAAATAAAGGAAGATTTAGAAAGAGTGAAAGCCCAACGTTTTTTCAGGGAGGCAGCAGGCTCTACCAGACTAGCTAATTCTTTTCCTGATTGGTCTATTTAAACTACGCAACACAAATATCCAACAAAACATTAAGTTGATAAGCAGAGTTTTACTTTATGTAATTTTTTATGTTAATGCTTGTATGAAACGTATGTGTTATTTAAAGGAAAATGGGTTACTTTTAAGGTACTATAATTTTTCTACTGAGGGTCTTTCCTGAAACTTTTATTTTCTCTTAGCTCTATTATTCAGATGGTTAAAGTTGTGATTTATTTCAAAACTTCAACATTTTTATCGCTTGATCATTGGTACTTTTATTTGCATTGTATATGTTCAAACTGAGGTGATTTAGAAATAAAACCAAACTGTTACTAATTTCCTTGTAAATCCTCTTAATTTCCTGGATTAAAGGGCGTTAGTGGTTCTATTTCACTATTTTTAAGCCTCGCAAAGCATATCAGTAGTTTTCTTAAGGTATGTAATTACTTTTATGTGATTGTGGACATTTTTCCATAAATTATAATTGGGAATTATATTAGTTAATAATGCATTAGAGTCAAAATTATCCACACCTTACAGATATTTTAGATAATTTCCATTAAGGACTTGTTGTTTTGAATTATAACTGAAAATGTTGATTACCATTTAAGATTTACTCAATTTATCAGAACTGTGGGTATTAAACCAGTTAAGGACCTGGGTTTTGTTTTCTGAATTCTAATTTATAACTGCAAATGGTGATTATTATTCACCCCTTAAGCCAAGATGATCTTAGGAGCAAATTGAAATGTGAATTAAAATACATATGTGAGTTAAAGCAAGAACAGCTCCCAAACTATAAATTGGAAATACAATTGTTTGTATTTGAATGACAGAAAGGCATTGAGGAATATTTCTCAGGTGGAACCATTATTTCAAATTTCACCATGTTTGATTTTTAGATGAGTAAACAAAGACAAAAAAAAGAAAGAATTATCCTCGCCAAAATTTTTTCCAATATAAACCCTGCAAAACACCAGGCAAATCCATTTGAAACTCTGGATGAACCCTCATACTTTATAGATCCACATCTTGACTGCATAAGTGTAAGGATGTTTGTTCCACAAAGGTTTTAGTGGGCAGTGTGCTAGGCGGAAATGTGATTTTTGCACAGTGGTGGCAAAAGTGGCCAAATTGTGCCAAATGCATTTTTCTTCACACAAAAAGGGGAACTGGAAAGACAAATATGCTGATTTACATTATTTGAGACCTTCTACAAAAGGCAAAGCCTTTGCTCCTAGGATTTAGCGGTTGTTTCATTTAGATTAACCATTGAACACAAAATATCACCAACTGAATAGAAAATAAGAATAGCAGAGCAAGCTTATGTAACGCATGCAGGTTACATCACCTGAAATGGTCACACAATGACCTTTGACCCCTCCCTGGAAAGGTCTGAGCCTCTAATATCCAATGATCCCGGCTGTGTTGGGAGTGTGGCTAAAAGTCAATACTCCCGCAGGGTCACACATGTCAGGTGGAATTTTAAATCTCATTTTATTTGTTTACACAGCTATAACACAAAAAGTATTTGTGAAAAAAAAATTAAACATGACTGTGTTTTGGCCATTTCTATGAATAGATCAACATGAGTAGGTATCAGATGGGCCCAGTACAGGGCCCACTGAGCTCAAGGTTAACCAAACCATCATAAATGTGTCTATATAGTTAAACTGTTAATTCAGAAGAATGATTCCTCTTTACAAGACACATCCACGTTATCTTTGCTGAAATCTATCAAACACACTAACTCCCTGTTCCAAGCAATTATCATATTTAATACTATTCAAATAAAAAACAATAAAACTACCATTATTTATTTATTTTATTTATTTTCATCAGAGCACTTTTTTTTGGAGAAGATTGTAAATGGACTATAGCTGGACACTTTGCACAATGCAATCGGATTCAGCATTTTCAGGAACTGTGAATTGCATAGTTTCGGGAACGCAGCAGCAAGTCAGAGTACAATCCTGCACTCTCAGCAGATGATCAATTCAATATGACATTTCCTCTTGAAGGGAGGAACACATTTTTTGACGCTCTGTTTCCTTCTGCCTCTATGTGATACTGCTGATGACACCAATAAAGACTTATCCTTCAGGGGGTGTGGGGACACCTGGGCCCCAAGACTCTTATGGTTCAAAGCTGCTGTGGTAACAGTGGGTAACCTGATGGACTTGTCCTAACATTGAGCTGTTTTGCATGATGGAGAGGATCACTGCTCCAAGATACTTTCTCTTCCAAGACCAGTGGCAGGATGACTGTGGAACAGTTTTCCACATATAGATCCACTCACATAGATTAACACACACCCACACACACAGACACACATCTTCACACCTTCACACACCCACCCACATGGTTAAGGAATCGAAGGACACACAGGGGTCCACTGGGGAATGATGTTTTCTTATACAGAAACATTCAAGGCTACAGAGTCTGACAAGGGAGTTTTAAAGAGGGGGCATCTGCGCCAAGCTGGTTATTCTTAGAGATTAAAGAACTTTAATCGCTTTCAGTAGAGAGAGGATAAGAGAAAACTAAAAATGCAGTTATAAGTTTATAAGAAACTAAAACTTAATACACTGTGATGTAAAGATATTTTAAACGTTTCTTTAGGTAATCCATGAATTGAATGTTACAATGTGTAAACCAGGGTTAAATGCTTTCTAAATATTTACAGGTTTCTTGAATGAGATTATATTAGTTGCAGTAATTTTGAACTTACAGTATATTGTTGGTTGAATAGACGCATGGAGACGAAAGCAGCTGTGGAGGAGGCCATACGAGACTCTGATTGATTAATTAGGAGTGATAGAGACACTGAAAGAATTCATCATCGTCAATGATGTTCATCATTTGCATTTAACTCACGCCAGTATAATTGTTGATTTTATCTAATTGTGATTTATATGTTTTCATTTATTTTGATTTTGTTTTTATGAAAATCATGGAAACATTTTGCTCCAGACCCACTAAGATCAAGTTTTATGCCACTTTTGCTTTGATATAGAAAGACTCAGAGCCTGATTGGCTTAAAGGTTCTTTAAGTAGTTGGTAATAATTATTGTCGGATTCAAAACAGGGTTCTTGCTTAGATTGAGCGAGAGTGGGATTTCCCTGGGGTCACCCCGGTTTTTACTACCTTTTAGAGAAGGTAGGGTTTTCCCGTGGAGAACAACCCGGCCTGTCCTGTGACGTCCCCTACTGTGACTGAATGATTGTTAAATGTGGACGGATGGTTTATCCATGATGAACGGTCACATTTAGGAGGCCTCCAGGTAGGAGTGAGAGTTTATGAATTTGGCCTGATTATATTTATAGGCTTAGGTTACCTAGTCTAAGGTAAATTAAAATAATGTGCGCATAGGAAACTAAAACAGCTTTCCTTTAATTAGATGAAACCTAAAAACTTCACAGACCAAATGTTGTCACTCAAGACCACAGTTTCAGCATTTAACATAAGCTATGAAACTAGCTATTAAGAGTTTATTTGATATATATATATATATATATATATATATATATATATATATATATATATATATATATATATATATATATATATATATATTTTTTTTTTTTTTTTTTTTTTTCTCACCCCTCGTGGAGTGGTATGTGTCATCCTCAAGCTCGGGCCTGGGAGTTTGAGGGTTCTGCACAGTATCTTAGCTGTTACTAGGTCTTCACTTTTCTGGACAGAGAACTCTGATGTTTTACCTGGAATCTGCTATAGCCACTCTCCCAGTTTGGGGGTCAAAGCCCCCAGTGCTCCAATTACCACTGGCACCACTGCTGCTCTTACATTCCACATCTTTTCTAGCTCCTCTTTCAGCCCTTGGTATTTCTCAAGCTTTTCTTGTTCCTTCCTCTTGATGTTGCTGTCACTTGGGATTGCATTATTAATCACTACTGCCTTTTTCTGCTGTTTGTCGATCAACACGATGTCTGGTTGGTTAGCCATCACCTGTTTGTCAGTCTAGGTCTTGAAGTCCCATAGGATCTTAGCTCGGTCATTCTCAACTACCTTAGGATGTGTCTTCTATTTTGACCTTGGGACTTCTTGTCATGACACGAGGACAGATGGACCCAGTATTCAAGGAGAGACAGTCAGTAGGAAAGCATTTAACATAAGCTATGTTAAATGCTTTCTTCTAGCACATACTCATGGTTGTTGTTCCTGTCCACTATGACAGCTACCTGGTTATGGCGTTCCATGTATGCACTTCCTGCATGCATTTTACACCCTGCTGTTATGTGCTGTATTGTTTCAGTGGCATCTTTGCTCAGTCTGCACCGGGGGTCCTGCCTGGTGTGGTAGACCCCGGCCTCTAATGATCTTGTACTGAGTGCCTGTTCTTGTGCTGGTATGATTAGTGCCTCTGTGCTGTCCTTCAGTCTAGCCTTTTCCAGCCACTGGTAGGATTTTTTGATATCAGCTGCTTCTTCTGTTTGTCTGTAGTACACCCCGTGCAGCGGCTTGTACCTCCATGATGGTTCTCCTTCATTGTTCTTGTCCTCACTTTCAATTTTCTCCTGCCTGAGGTATTCGCCAAGCCATTTGTCTTTGGGAGCCATCTTTCTGATGTACCCCTGGATCTTAGTTGTTTCATCCTGGACAGTAGATTGTCCACCAGGCTGGTCCAATTTAGCCATGAAACCTCCCACACTAAAATGAGAGTTGTTACAGTATATATATAAAAACCTGTACCCGAGCAGGTTAGCTCTTGGGAGAATGTTACTAACTATACCGGTTCTTTAAAATGAGGTTTAGGCAGGTGTGCCTGTCAAACATCCATACGATGCAGTGACTCTGGGTTTTTCAGGCAGCTGTGAGGAATAGCGCTGTCCATGGTGCTAGGATCATAGTGTCAGCCACCTGCAGGAGTGATGAGAACAAGTCTGTATATACATGTTATGAGTATAGTAAGGTTTCAGATGATTTTTTATGGCACAACTGAGGTTTAATGCTACACTCAGGTATAGAATCAGAATCAGATCAGAATCAGGTTTATTGCCATTGTTAGTGAAGGAGTTCACAAACTAGGAATTTTTTATGGTACAATCGTGCAACATGAAACATATAATATGGAATAGGTAAATAAAATTATCAAAATATCTAAAACACTGTGGGTATAAGGCATGTAATAAAATAGACTGATATATACACTTAAGATAAAAATATGGATATAAAATATAAAAAGTAGAAATGGAGCAGTTTGCATCAGAGTTCTTTCTCAGACTGTAATGTCTGAAGAATTTTGCCTGAAATAGAGAAAAAAATGATGGACTAAAAGCTCTGATGTCCTGGCCAGAATGTTTAACCGATGTATTTATTACCATGGTCACCAATAAGGGCAGCGGAGTTGACCAAACTGATGCACCAAGCAAAGATGGATAAGACAGAAGATTGATGATCTTGAGGACCAAATTAAATACCTAGAGGGGCCCAAGAGGGAGCTGAAAAAAGGACAAAGACTTTTTTTTTTATAAATTGAGGAAGGCACATTGTCAGGTACAATAGTAATAAAAACTGCAGCAAAATAGTATGGGATTTGAAGTATAAGTTAGATTCTTATGCTCACTGTGAGGCGTTTTACTCAGTCCTATAAAAAGCAGTTCTTGTGTAGTCATAGATACTTCGGTGAAATTGTAATTAGTAGAAGTCAGAAGTAGGAAGAAAATAAGTAATGGAGTAAAGTATAGATACCTAAAAAGTGTACTTATGTAGAGCAACAAAGTATTTGTAATTCGTTACTTGACACCTCTGCATGTTTCATTGTCTAATGTCCCCGCAGAGTTTGAGAACAGTTAAACACCACAGCTCACAGATCTCATTCTCTTTCCGTGAAGCTGCTGGGGGGTTCACACTGGAAGGACAACCTCATGGCACCAGGCTAAGGGCTCAGATCCCCAGCTTGACCAAGGCTAAGTCAAGATGGTTGAAAGTTTAGAACCAATTTGCTGCAAAATACACAGTTTGCAACATAGTTGCCGAGTGATGTCATTGGTGAACCTCAGAAGATTCCTAAATCCGTCCAGGCATATTCAGAGGAATTTTTATTTGACAGTTAATCGTTGGTCCAGAGAAATGCGCAGTGTCAGATCCACAAAAGCAAGGACAGGTAGAATGATCAGGAGGACTAACCAAAGTTCAGAATCCAAGAGTCGGTCCAGATTTACAACAAGGTGATTCAAGATCAACAGACAACCAAGGGAAGAATCTGAGCGTGAGGTCAGGGCACAGAAAACATGTCGGAGGCCAAAATATACACTATGACAGGTCCTATAAGGTTCAGGTAGACTCAGAGAGCCAAGAGGACCAATAAGGTCAGAATGAAGCAGGCAGAAAGGTACAAAGGAATGCTAGATAAATCTCTCCAAGGGTTCGTAATTATTTTGCACTAGATACTGGTCTGAGGGTTGTTTATATAGTCAGGCAAAGAGGTGAATAAGATAGAGGCTGAATTGAAACAGGGTTGGAATGATAGGTGCGTTGAATCTTGAATAAGACCAGCACTAGTGCCAGAAATCATGACACGAAGGCTGTGTAAAAACATAATTTTTATGAAATGGGAAAAAATGCACCACATCCCCAGTCCAGCGGGTGATGGTAGTAAAAGAACCAAAGGCATCCCCCTTCATGCAGCATAACTTGAAGGGTCCGCCAAATCAAGGGATGTTCCAAACAACGCAGTGGGCACGGCAAGTGGACCGTTCAGTCCTTAAGTAGCCTCAGTCCAGACTTGCTGGAATTTGGCAGTGGGTGTAACAGGGGCCCTATTGAAGACGAAACACGTACATTTATATGTAAGTTCCACTGGTTTTCTGCATCTTCATTAGATTTACAGAATATTTGTGATATTCTGTAAATCCGACATCTGTGCTGTGGTTGGAACTGAAGCCTAAGATGGGTCTGTAGTTCTGCAAGATTACTTTGTCCAAGATTCTCTTTTTTAACAATGGTTTGATAATTGTTTGATAATTGATTTTAAGGCCTGGCGAAAACACCCAACATAAAGAATGCTCAGAGGAAAAAGGAAATGGTGACTAACAGTGGTGACAATTGGAAGTACAGTTTACTTATATGTGCCTGTGCAAACTGTGGGTAATTTAATCCTAAAACCATCGTAAAACAAAAAAATTCATTTTAACTGAATATTCTCAGCCTTAGATTATATGACGACATTACTGCTGTTGAAGCTCCTCAAAAACGAAATGATCACAAAAAATTGTGGTAAATTCTTCATCTATTCTTTGCCTGCTTTTTGCATCAGCTATCATGGTTGCTAGGTGACAAAGCTTGCGCTGAGTGGGGGTGGTGACCATCCTTATAAACAAAACATTTTTCCTTTATAATTCACAGCTGTACCTCAAAGTTTGCATAGAAGGCACAGCCTCACTCAGCCTTCTGAACGCTCAGTTTCAGATATTAATGGTCCGTGCAGAGCACCAGTCATTGTGTTTTTAAGCAGGCAAGCTGATCAGTGTTATATAAAAGCGCTCCTGTCAGACCAATAAAGAACTAGATCTCTCAAGAAGTCAGTCCAATCTGCACCAATCACTTGACTCTTTGAGCTTATTTAAACATATTTACATATGGATATGTGTGTCTCCAGCTGCAGTTTTAAATCATTTCCCCATTAGCCTTTGTTTCTTATATCTCCTTGAGTTCAATTCAAATTGTTTGTTGTGCTTTTTTAGATCTCTTAGCCAGGTGAGGCACTTTTTTTCTTTTGTAAGTGGTAATGGCGTCAGTATTCCGCCAAGTCCACACACTAAAATGGGTATGGTTGGTGCTATGAAAATGTGTCATCAAACATATTTTGTTAACTTGATAATCCATGATTTTGGCTGGTTTTAGTTTCTCTTTATATATAATCACTACAATACTGGTTTTACGATAATCTACATGTCAAAAAATCAAAATGGATGAAATTTATGAGAAGATAAATTGTTGATCGTCATTTTATGAGTAAATAAACATTCAGCTGCTGATATTAGATGTTACATTGTAATGAGTTAATCAGGTTAGTTAGCTTTGGATAAAACATTGATAACTTACTAAACTGTATCATATTAATATGGTAAGCCTTAAAAAATAAATAAGAAAGCAAAATAATTGCAAAGCTTGTCTTTGTTATGGTTAGCATTTTATATATTCATTAATTATTTAATTAATGCATTCATTTTCATCTTTATTCTTCACTGTTTTTTGCAGTCATGAGTTTATTCCTGAAGTTAATGTGGAAGATGAGTGCTTTTCAAGCAATATGATTTTGTTGGCAAGTAGTTGAAAACATTTTCTGTTATTTATTTAAACCTCCCTTTTACTTTCATAAGAAGAAGCCATTATTTACACAAAGCCTTTCTGTGAGGGAGGCAGACCTGACTGCCTTGTCTTAGTTCTGGTGCTCTGTCAGACGATTTTATTGCTCTGATTTCCTGCTGCTTTTGTCTGTCTTCCAGAACGTCATCTCACTTCATCTCTTTTCTGGGAGAAGCTGGTAAACCCAGCAGATTAATTTGGCTTTCAAAATTATAAAAAGAACTGTGAGTCACTCTGCAGAATCCCTGTCCTATATGTCTTCTGGAAAATTGTCTCTCGTCCTTCCCCCGCAAGACCGCATCTGAATACCCGTTGTTATGTCCATTTGTCATGATCTTGGCACCATAGACTGGGTTTTGGTACTTTTTCTCTTGTCTGCTTTGCTCTGCCTTGTGCTCCTTATCTCTTATATCCACCTGTTCCTGCTGCTATTTATACCTCTGGTTCCCAGCCTTTTATGGCAGATTATTTAAGCTCCTAGTGAGATTAATTCTGGTGTTTCTGTTTGTATCATATTCCAACTGTTTCTGACTGGTTTCTGTCCCCGGACTTCTGAGATTTGGCCTCCTCTGTTTGCTCTGTTTGCCTGTCCTGTATTTCGAGGCTGTTACCTGAATTCTGCCTGTTGTCGACCTCTGACCTGTCCTCTGACCAAAGTTTAGGTTATTTCTCTGTTTCCTGTTTGTGCACTGGCTACCGCGAGACTCTGCTTCTCTTCCATCCTGAATATCTTTCCCCGGCTATGTAACAAACAACAGAGTTCTGCGCCTTTGGACAACACTACCTCTTCTGGACACAGATTGAATTTACCAGGTTGGTGGCTTTCATGCTCATTATCATTCTTCATTTAAGTTTCCTGCAGAGTGTCCAGGGAGTCCACCCCAGCAGACGAGCAACCGCACGCTACATTGCATAAACACCTTTTAAATATATCACTGTCTGTCTGGCCTAAATTCTGAGTCCAACATTCTGAGCCTGCTGACAGAATAGCCTAGCCTAAAATGGATCCATTGGCAGACAGAGATTAGAGTTGAGAGAGAACGTTAAACACAGTATAAAACAATTAAGAGTCAGGTGTGCAGGACATTCTCACTTACATGCACGTTCAGCTTCACCCGTTCCTGATTCCTCTTTAGCTACCAAACCCAAAAAGACACTAATGCTTTCTAAGGCCAGAGCGGTTGACCAAGAGCTGCACCCCTGTAGTTATTTAGGGGTGATCTGGGACAGTGTCAAGCCTTTTTGACCCAGTGCGAGATCTAGTTTTAACTTCAGCCTTCGGCACTTCTGTCTGATAGTGCCAAGGTGGCCTATGTGATCTCATTATTAACTGGAGTGGCAGAACAATTCCTCCCCGTGTAGCTCATTTGAGAGCTTCTCCCAGGAATTTAGCAGAGTTTTCAGCCCTATTCCTCTGGGCAGAGAACCCTTACAAGGTCTCCTGGCCTTTTTACACAAATATCTTTACTTTCTACTCCTTACATTTTAAACAATTGGCTCGTTACTTTAGTTTTGAATAATTTCAATGGAGTTACCGTTATTATTTTTCACGTCATCAATACCAAATTCAATCTAATTGGATGGGAATCTACGTTGCATTTGACGCACCACTACAAGATGAATGGACAGATTCGGCGGTATTCATTCGCGGCAAATCATTGCAGCTTGGTGGCGGTGGCGTTAGTATAGTAGTATGGACGACGAGATGATTGAAAATGAACACAACGGAGATCTAGTCCTATTGGCAGACATCCATTTAAAATGTAGGCAACGGCATGAAAAAAGTGGTTTTCTACTTTTACTTTTGTACTTTAAGTAAATTTACAAGCCTGTACTTTACTTTTACTTGAGTAAAGAAGTTTAATCAGTACTTCCACTTTTACCAGAGTATTTTTTAACACAAGTATTTGTACTTTTACTCAAGTACGGAAAGTGAGTACTTTTGCCATCTCTGTCTGTCTGTGAAAGACCTGGAGGAGTTGCTGACCGGGTTCAACCTTAACCTTCATGAGTGCTCAGAGAGCGCGAACCTGCTGATCTCTTTACCTCCTCTTCAGATTCGATGGCTTACATGACCACTTCGGAACCTCCTCTGTGTTTTGGTCCTGAACCGATGCAGCTGAGACGCACGTGTCTTTCCAAGGAGGAAAGGGATCATCAATTCACACTCAAGCTCTGGCTCTGCTGCAGAGGAGAGAGACATCGGTTGAGATTCTAATCAGTTAAAAGGAGGTGTTCGGGGACATGGTGGAGCATTTTGTTTTTTCTATCTTGATGACATTATTATCTATTCATGGGATTTGGAATCCCATAGGTTACACATTAGATCTGTTCTTCTATGCCTGCTTCAGAGCCAGCTGTTTGTCAAAGCAGAGAAATGTGAGTTCCATGTTAACACAATGTCTTTTCTGGGTTTTGTGGTGTCCCTTGATCAGATCTCCATGGACCCTATGAAGGTGAACACAGTTAGCGACTGGCTGGTTCCCGGGGATAAGAAGCAACTACAGAGGTTCCTGGGGTTCGCCAACATTTACCGTACGTTTATCAGGAACTACAGGGGCTCTGCCCCTTCATGCTCTCTCCTCCTCCAAAGTTAACTTCTGTTGGCCTGATCAGGTTGATCAGGCTTTCCAAAGGCTTAATTCTTTGTTCACCTCTGCGTCTGTTCTGCTGTCTCCTGATCCTGAGAGTTAATTAATTGTGGAGAGGGATGCTTCTAATACAGGGGTTGGGGCGGTTCTCAGCCAGGGGGCTATGGATAGGAAGATTAATCCCTGTGCTTTTTTCTTCCAAGAACCTTTCAGCTGCTGAACGGAACTATGATGCTAGGGACAGAGAGTTGCTGGCAGTAAAGCTACCTCTATAGGAATGCTGACACTGGTTGGAGGGCTCCAAGATTCATTTTCCGGTATGGACGGACCACAAAAACTTGGAGTATCTTAAGTCTACTCAGAGATTAAATTCTAGACAGGCAAGGTGGGCACTTTTTTTTTTGGCCGCTTTAACTTTTTTCTGTCTTGCAGGCCCGGGACCAAAAATCTTAAACCTGATGCTCTGTCCAGGGTGTTTGAGGTGGACGAGCAGAGTCCAAATGGTACTGATGAGTTTGTTTTGCTAGAGTCTGTAAGATGTTCCACTACTGTGATTGACATTGAGCAGGAAGTTAGGCAGGCTCTCCTAAACAAACCCTCTCCTAGTGACAGCCCCAATAATCACTTGTTTGTCCTCGATGGTCTCAGGAAGAGAGTGTTCGATTTTTTGAATGGTTCTTGGTTGTTCTTTCATCCCTGTTTTTCCAACACAATCAGATTTGTTCAGGTTCAGTTTTGGTGGCATTCTCTTTCTGCAGATGTTGGGTGTTATGGCATCCTGTACTCTCTGCAACCTGTTCAAGACGTTCAAAAGGCCTCCATCTTTGTTTCTCCGACCTCTGACCATCCCGTCTCAACCGTGGTCCCATATTGGCATGAACTTTATCACTGGGTTACCTAGTTCCAAAGGTAACACCGTCATCCTTACTGTTATTGAAAGATTCTTCAAAATGGTCCACTTGGTTCCGGTGCACAAACTCCTCTCTGCCAAGAAGATGGGGGAGGTTCTCATACAAGAAGCTTTTTGTCTTTGTGGCCTCCCCACAGATATCGTTTCTGACAGGGATCCCCAGGTTCTGTCCCTATTCTGGGGGGAGTTCTGTTCCTTGTTGGGATCTCCATCAGGCTGTCATCAGCCTTTCACTTCTTTCACTGTGTTCTGGATGCTGCAAATCAGTTACTTACTGCAGTCAAACTAGAAATCTTTTAACCAATCCAAACAATAAGCTAAAGATCAGTGTATTGTTTAATAACTAGGATCCATCTGGAAGGGTTATTGACCAAAAACCTGTTAATAAAGGTGTGAATTAGAGAATATTGTTCTGCGATATTTTCTAAAATGTGATTTGAATGTGAACATAGTAGCAGACAAAGAAAACAGTTGTCTGACAGTTGTCAGGCAGATAAATCAATGTTTTTGTCTTTCTGACATAGGTTTAGCCAGTGGAAAAGGTAAATGACCTTGTTCTGTTTAGAAAATTAAACTAACACAACTATACAAAGGTAAATTCCACTTATGCTACATGGTGCAGAATAATATTTTTACCTTGGCCAGCAACAAGCATCTTATGGAAATCTTGGTTGCATGGTGGCTGACTGCAGGTAAATGTCAGCATTTTTCATTCTGATCCATTTGCATTTATCATCGTGTAAACAAATGTTGACCTCAAGAAGGTCTTGCACACAGTCTTAATGTTAAGAAATACAGACAGATTTCATCAACTACCAGATTTGATTACCATAAAATGACAATGTCATTGTTCCCATTTTGTTAAGTTGTTACATCATCGGTTTCCTTTAATCTACACAAGTCAAAATTATAGAGATAGAATATATATATAAGTTAGTGCATGTGCAACGCACTTGCAAAAACAAAAAATTCAAAGGCCCTAAGCAGACAGCTTTTGCAGGCAAAATACACCCCCTTAGAGTTTACTTTGGTTATAAAACGATCTTGTGTTAGTCCAACTATGTCAATTGCCCTCCCCTCCCTGAGCCTCTACTGCCTGACCCTTCAGGATAAAAACATTTTGTTTCATGTTTTTCATGCACTTGGCAAGATGATTTCAGCAATTTTAAATATGGTGGCCATCAATACTTGTGCAAACTTTTTTAATGTGATCAATGTAAATTTGCAATGTGAAAAAAATAAATTATTAATTTCAAGTTTAATAACGGATCAAATGACTTTTAACTGCGGCTCTCGAGCCTCAAAAGGGGAGAGAAAAGCTGCTTTTCAGCTGAGGGTATATCAGACGGCACTTTGTCTCCGATTCACAAGAAGTTAAACGCAGTGTTTTGTGAACCCGCCTGTGGAAGCAAATGCGATAACTACCCAGTTCTGGTCTACTGAAGGAACAGCCGTTTTCAATTGCTGTTCTGCCAAGGAGCCACATAAGCCGCTTAAAAGTGCCACACTAGTTCTGCTGCTGTCTTGAACCGCTACAATTTGTCTAGTAACCCAGCCTGCTTTTAGTCCTGCAGCACAAGGAAACAAAAAGTCTCCATTACAATGATACAGGCAGTGTGAGACAGGTCAGAAGGCTCAAAAACACTCTAACGAAAGAATAGTTACTAGAAAACGCTGTAGGAAAGTGCCCAGAGGTAGCAATCCAGATAGACGGTGTACCGCTGAGGTTTTTATTGGACACAGGGAGTCATACTAGGACTTTGACAGAAAGTTTCTTCAGAAACCTCCTTCATGTAGAGGACGGAGACCTACACCGCACTGCTAAGCGGTTCAGTAATGGGGCTTACCATCCCAGAAAGTGGTTTCCGCATACTCAAAGATGATGACACAAACAAACCAGACTCTTTACTTGGCATCATTGGATTGAAAATTGTTAAACGGTGCAGACAGGTAATACTCTCTGACTTTGAAACATTTACAGGTGCTGGTCATAAAATTAGAATATCATGAAAAAGTAGATTGATTTCAGTAATTCCATTTAAAAAGTGAAACTTGTATATTATATTCATACATTACATACAAACTCATATATTTCAGATGTTTATTTTGTTTAATTTTGATGATTACAAATGACAACAAATGAAAATCTCAAATTCATCATATCAGAAAATTAGAATATTACTGAAGACCAATAAAAACAAAGGATTTATAGAAATGTTGGCCAACTGAAAAGTATGAACATGAAAAGTATGTGCATGTACAGCACTCAGTATTTAGTTGGGCCTCCTTTGGCCTGTATTACTGCAGCAATGCGGCGTGGCATGGAGTCGATCAGTCTGTGGCACTGCTCAGGTGTTATGATAGCCCAGGTTGCTCTAATAGTGGCTTTTAGCTCTTCTGAATTGTTGGGTCTGGTGTATTGCATCTTCTTCTTCACAATACCCCATAGATTTTCTATGGGGTTAAGGTCAGGAGAGTTTGCTGGCCAATTAAGAACAGGGATACCATGGTCCTTCAACCAGGTACTGGTAGCTTTGGCACTGTGTGCAGGTGCCAAGTCCTGTTGGAAAATGAAATCTGCATCTCCAAAAAGTTGGTCAGCTGCAGGAAGCATGAAGTGCTCTAAAACTTCCTGGTATGTGGCTGCGTTGACCCTGGACCTCAGAAAACACAATGGACCAACACCAGCAGATGACATGGCACCCCAAACCATCACTGACTGTGGAAACTTTACACTGGACTTCAAGCAACGTGGATGAAGTGCCTCTCTTCTTTTCCTCCAGACTCTGGGACCTTGATTTCCAAAGGAAATGCAAAATTTACTTTCATCAGAGAACATGACTTTGGACCACTCACCAGCAGTCCAGTCCTGTTTCTCTTTAGCCCAGGCAAGACGCTTCTGACGCTGTCTGTGGTTCAAGAGTGGCTTGACACAAGGAATGCGACAGCAGAAACCCATGTCTTTCATACGTCTGTGTGTGGTGGTTCTTGAAGCACTCACTCCAGCTGCAGTCCACTCTTTGTGAATCTCCCCCACATTTTTGAATGGGTTTTGTTTCACAATCCTCTCCAGGGTGCGGTTATCTCTCTTGCTTGTACACTTTTTTCGACCACATCTTTTCCTTCCCTTCGCCTCTCTATTAATGTGCTTGGACACTGAGCTCTGTGAACAGCCAGCCTCTTTAGCGATGACCTTTTGTGTCTTGCCCTCCTTGTGCAAGGTGTCGATGGTCGTCTTTTGGACAACTGTCAAGTCAGCAGTCTTCCCCATGATTGTGTAGCCTATAGAACTAGACTGAAAGACCATTTAAAGGCTTTTGCAGGTGGTTTGAGTTAATTAGCTGATTAGAGTGTGGCACCAGGGGCCATCAATTTTGAACCTTTTCACAATATTCTAATTTTCTGATATGATGAATTTGAGATTTTCATTTGTTGTCATTTGTAATCATCAAAATTAAACAAAATAAACATCTGAAATATATGAGTTTGTATGTAATGTATGAATATAATATACAAGTTTCACTTTTTAAATGGAATTACTGAAATCAATCTACTTTTTCATGATATTCTAATTTTATGACCAGCACCTGTATATGGGATGAGCTAGACTCTGACTGGAAAGAGGCCTGCGGCTTAGTGCCAGAGCTCATTTAGAGGATGTTCAAAGCTTGAGTAGTAGACAAACACAAAGTGTATGTACCCACTTCATCTATTGCAAAAGTCTAAACAAGAGGACATAAAATAGTCTATGGATGATGTCACTATATTGCTTGAACAACTTTCCATTGAATTGATTGTTGTTGTTCACAGTGATATTGTCCGACAATAACATATTTCCCGTTCAAGTAATACATTTTTCACCAGAACATGTCTGGTTGTACCTGAAGGCCAGGCTTTTTATCCTTAGTCAGTGTGTAGATTATCGGAAATTAATTAAAAAACCAGATGTAATGTTTTTCCACTTCCACACATTGTGGAGAGTTTGGATGCTCTGATTGGAGCAACATTATCTTAAATCATTGAACTTCCAAGTGGATATCACCAGATTCCAATGTATAAGAGCGATAGGGACTAAACGGCATTCACAAAAGTATGGATGCCATCTGATCTGCTGTATATAATCCCCCTGCAAGATTTCAACATCTGATGTATGCTACAACAAACCATTTTGCCTTCTAGATTGTGTTAATTTATCTAGAGTATCTACTTGTGTTTTCATCAACATTCCAGGATCATCTTCTGAGACTAGAGATGGTCCTAAAGAGGATAAGGCAGACAGGGTTGACATTTAAAGTGGAGAAGTGTCATTTTCTCCAACCTGAGGTCAGGTTCTTTGGTCACCAGGTCTCAGTCCAGGAGAAGATAAGTACAGTAAAGCTTTAGCCTATCCCTTGCACCTTAAAATAGCTTAGGTCATGTTTGGGCTTTTGTAGTTAATGTAGGGGGTTCATTAAGGGGTTTTCACAAATTGCAGTATCTCGTCATGGTGTTGTCACCGCTTGTGTCAAAGAGAGTAGCCGACTAGGGCTAATCAGTTATTCAGATTAGCTTGGACGCCACAGTGTCTTCAAGCTACAGACCAATGACTGCAGTCGTGGCTTGGGACTGGTTTTGTACCACAAACAAATCGGTAAGAAGACAGTCATAGGCCGTTTCTCAATTCACGAGAATGCGAGTACGTACTCGCGTTCTCGTCAAGTCCGTTCTTGGCGAGAACGCAGGAAGATCGGACTTAAGGAGAACGTGAGCACGCAAGCACGTATGTGTATTGGAACAGAAGCGTACTCGTGACGTCATCACATGCAATGTTCTTTAGCCTTTCTTTAACAGTCAAAACTATTTATTCCGTACACAAAATATTTTGAAAACAATATTTTTAATTTCTAAAGCTTAAAAAACATTTTAAAAAATTACCGAACTGTGGGTATAAAACTGCTGGTCACTCTGTTCCGCTCAACGTCGGACTTTTTTTTTTAAATTTCGCACTAACTCTTTAAACAGGCCACACAGGGAGGCTTAAATGTATAATGTTATCGCCTCAAACAATTTCAAAACGTACTTTTGAAGAACAACAGCAGCAGAAAAGGGAATGTTTAACTTACCACTGTGAGCGCTGTCTCGAATCAAGCTGCGGCCGCGGGGCATTCTGGGGAAGCGGTCAGTCATAAGAACGCACAAGTTTGCTCTGATGCATGCTCGATAAAGAGGGCGGGGCGAGAACAACATCCGGGGATTTGGTGCGTTCTCGATCTGGCGTTCTCGAGAATTGGAACAGTACTCGGGCTGAGGCTGATGACGTGTCACGAGTACACGAGCACTCGAGAACGCTCAAGAACGCATATTGAGAAACGGCCATAGTCTATGCTAGCCACAGACTCAAAGGGGCAGAAAAACCTGATAAAACCTAGAGCAGGATGAGGCTGGACCTCCTATCTTTAAAGTAGGCGGTCACTGAGCGAAAGAGCAGCTCAACAGCACGAGACAGTTAGTATAACTCTGCTATCAATCACCAGGAAGAAAGCAGATCCAGGATGCCTGGTCAGACACTGTGTTGATGTCCATTGAACCACATACTCAGTGGAAGAGAGTAAATAGGTCTAACCTGCAGCCATGTATCAGAACTGTACTTTTACTAAGGCAACATGACTCAAGCCACTCCTATCAATGAACTAGTCTCAGGTCTGGGGTCAGAGATGGAGTTCATGGAACCACAGTTCATTTTGGAGAAGCTGGTCAGATATCCAGCAGCTCCCCATGTAGAAACTCAGGAACCTGGGGGTTTGGATCCTATGACTCTTGAGATGGAAAGTTATCTATGGGGTGAAACTAAGAGCATGGTGGAAAATGATAAAGGACAGAAGTAGGAGATGAGTGACATGACTGATAAGGACCTGAAACAAGAACCGCTGCCATGTTTTTCACAATGCCGACCAGGCTTATGTTAAGCTCCCAAAAATAAGCCTAAATATGTCCATGTATAGGATTGTATGTCTGTCAATCAGCTGAGTGCAAGGTGGATTCCCAAGATGAAAGCTTCAATAAAACAGATGTTATCAACTTCTCGCAAATGTGTTCATCTACTAAAAATGAGGTGCAATTCTGCACAGATCCAAACCAAATTGATTTGAATTGCATAACGCATTAATAGTGCTGTCAAAAGTATGACACTCTGAAATAAAATACATCAAAACCTGCTTTATTCAGATACATTACCAATGTGGCATGGTGACGATACTAAATATCTTCTTAGATTATTTGAACGTTAAACGAATAACATCTCGAAATAATCTCAAATGGTGCTACATTTGGATTATTTATTTTACATTTCAGTCCAGTGCCCACAGAATGGTGAAGTATCAGCTGGTCGACTGAACAGAAACAGCGGGCGCTGCCAGCAAGTTCCAGACAAGGAAGGCTGCAGAGCTGACAGGAGACCGGGGACAGGCAGGCAAAATTAACTAGACAGGGGCCAGGAAGGCTCAAATCTCCAAAGGCACTAATGGGTCAGGATCAGATAATCAGAAAACAAAGCAAGCTAGAAGACTCTCATCCAAAGGCTAAAGAATAATCTGGCGCTGTTGGCTGGGAAACAGGGAGTTTAAATAAAAAACCAGAACAGGTAGATCTGATGAGGAACAGGGCAGAGCTAGAAATGTGAAGGAATTAAGTAATCCAAAAAACCATCAGTGCCAAAATCATGACAAAAAGTCTCAGCTTTCGTTGTATGTTATGAGAAACAGATTGAGTTACACCTCAAAAACTGATCTAAAATATTTCTTAAAATGTGTCTGCCCTGAATTTTAGCAGGTAAATAGACTGATCTGGCAAAGGAATGAGTATCTCTGCTCTTAACATTAGATTAAAAGATAATATGCACTCGAAATAAGATAGAAGATGTTTTGTCTCTTATTTTAAAAATCTTAATCTGTTCACAACTTATTCCAATAAAAGACTGCCTAATTATATTTACAATTTTGCTGTGTGTGCTTTCAGTACAGGAACCATAACAGGTTCCAGTACCAGTTCTACTGGGGTACTGGACTCTTTCTAGGACTGCCCAAAATGTGCAACAAACAACATTAGTTCAGATGTGTCAAGTAAAGAAGTAAAAAATACGTCATTACTGTACTTAAGTACACTTTTTAGGTATCTATACTTTACTCCATTACTTATTTTCTTCCTACTTCTGACTTCTACTTGTTGGGATCTGGAGATGTACCACCTTTCTCCAGCAGAGTGTGCCATGGGTCTCCTTGGCTGGAGCCCTCCAGCACACCTGATGCTCATCAGCCCTGCCTACATAAGCAGCAGCCAGACCTTCCTTCAACGCCGCAGTGTTGACCAAGTTTGGTTAGCGAACCTGAGCCTCTGTTACCTGAAAGAATCTTAGTTGTCTCTTGAGAGAAACCTGATTCTAATCTGCCTCTGTCTTCTTGCTCACAGGAAACCCGTCTCAAGTCTGAAGCTCTGGATGAGCTTAAACCTGCCTTCCTGCCAGCCCTAGTGAGCCAAACCTGAAGATTTCAGTCCTCCTGCTGCTCTCAAGGAAGAGCTGGAATTTCAACCAAGGTCTGCCACTCATAAGTCAGAAGCTAGACGCTGCTGCTGCTGCTAAGCACTCTGCTGAACCAACAGTCTCTGGACCCAACAGGTTCCCTGTCTCACAAGAAAGCTTGGATCTCTTCAAGGTAGACTCTGAAATATCTATGACTCAATAAATTATCTGACTGCTTGGCTAATCAAACTGTCCTTCTCTGCAGACATCAGTAAACCCAGCCCGGACCAGTACCTGAACCAGTTCATGTCTTTGTGTGAAAACCTGTTCAATAAACTCTGTTAAACTTTTACTCAGCCTCCGTTTGTGTTCTGCATGTGGGTTTAGCCTCTTAAACCAATCATGACACTACTCATTACATTTTAACATAAGTGTACTTTCTATTCCTTACATTTTTAAAACAAACGTTACTCGTTAGTTTTGGCTTTGGTTTAATGTTTATAAATATTTATTTCCCATCATGTGCTCCATCCAATGCAGATCATTGGCTCCATCCACACCTTGTGAAAACTAGTGTAATTGAATGAGTTATAGAACGCAAACACTCATTGGTTAGCTAAAGGAAATCATCAGAAGCAAGCAGGTGTTCTTCAAACTGTAAAGGTGAATTCTATGCCATGCTACAATGAGGGATTCAGAAAAAGATGTTGAAATGTCTGAAAGGTCGGACACAGGTGAGAGCGTAATGGGAGATGGAGACCAACAAGACCTCCCTCATCCTTGGCCCTATTTCAAAGAATTTTTCGAACTAGTTGAAAAATTTAGTTTTCAATTCATATAGCGGCATCTGGCTGTTTTTTTAAAGGTTACTTTATACTTTTATATTTTAAGTAGTTTTTGGAGCACATACTTTTTCACTTTTACATGAGTAAAGAGGTCAAGTTGATACTTCAACTTTTACCAGAGTGTTTTTAAACTGTAGTATCTATACTTCTACTAAAGTAACAAATGTGCGTACATGTGACACCACAACATTATTTGAAATGAAATATTGATCAAACAGGGACGAATCTAAAGGCTCTTTCATTAATTAGTTTTTATGTTTTATATGTAGTTTTTATTCAGTCATTTAGGAGTGTTCTATGTAATTAAAGATCAGCTGCTCATTTAAAACATATATTTCAATGCCCTTTAGCTTTAGGTCGATCTGGTTAATGAAGGTTAGCATCAGGAAGCTGGAGTACAGTGAGAGCAAAATGTATAAATCGACATTAAATAGAGCAATTTTTTTATGAATGCATCATGACACTAAAGTCTCACTCTTGTCTTTCCTAAAACGTGGCAGCTCTGCCTTTGGTTTGATGAAATAAAACATGACAAGCAGAGATATGCAGCACTTGATCACTCATTTTCTCCTCTTCTCTTTTTCTATCCCTCTCTCTTTTTTCTGTGACCCAACACACTTAACCTATAAGTAGTGCAGTTGTTAGTCGTCTTTGTGCTCCCCCCACTCCCCCCATGCTGTAACCATGAGTGGCTAATGGTCCTTTGAGGAGGATAGCCTCCTAAGCTAGAATCCAGCGTACCACTAGAATCCTTGTTCAACATTTCAAATTCAACCCAAAGTTGTGTTGCTTTATTTAATTGATGATTATTCAGCGCTTTAGCAAAAGCTTGATGAATTGTTTAATTGTCCAAGAACAACTGCTATCTAGATTTATTATTTCTGCAGATCTGATTAAGTCTAGTTAATCTGGTTATTTTATATACATCATCTGCTATCTCTCAAGCCTATAACTTTAATAAATATTTTGAATTAAAAGCTTGACAATATAGAGACATTTATGATTTATGATCAATTGCAGTTATATATTAAATTGCTTACATTTAGTTGTGTTTAAAAAAAGTTCTGCACCTTAACTGGTTTAAATTCCCACAGTTTTGATAAATTAAGTTTAGAACTGTAAACCTGTAATCTAATTTTTTATTATATTGAGTAAATTATTTTAATTGTAAATATTTTAATTACAATGAATAATTCAATATTCTAATTTCCAATTATAATGTCTTAAAAAGATTCATAATTACATAATAATAACAAATAAGAAAAATGTTGACATACAGACAAAGAAATAATGATATAGAACCACAAATGATCTTAAAGACAGAAAATTAAGGGAATTTACAAGGTTTTAGTAACAGTTTGGTTTTATTTCTAAATTACCTCAGTTTGAAAACATGCCATCCAAATAAAAAGTATAAATGATCAATTGATAAAAAATGTCAAAGTTTTATAATAAATAATTTCTAGCAAGTCTGAATAACAGAGCTAACAAATAATAAAATATTTTCAGAAACTAACATAGAGCCTCAGGAGAAAAATTATAGTACTTCATAAATAACTGATTTTACTTCACACAAAAGATTTCTATATTTCTAACATACAATTTGATCTTATCAACCTTTTATCTAGTTCAAAAAGCCTAAACAGGAAAAGAATTAGCCCGATAAAATATTTTCCTTTTATTTATTCTAAAGCCCTGTAGAACAGTCTGGTAGAGTGGTGGAACCTGCTACCTATAGAGAAACATTTGGGCTTTGGTGGGGTGTAAAACATTTACACAAAGTTTTTATTAAATGCATTTCAAGATAATAGGTTACTTAGGACTCTCTATGTTTATTTTATCTTCTACAAACTGTTAGTGTTTTTTTCATCCTATATGTTTAACACCACTCTTTGCCAATCTATGTGAGGAGATTAGATTCAATTTATTGAGTTTCTTGTGGCAATTTTTGGCTTATAGTTTTTGAAGTATTGAAATAGATTTGATTACATCAATATAAGTATTGAAATAGGAATTTCAGTTGTATTCTAATGTAATGAAGAGTATATTACAGCTTCAACTCAGAGGAAAAAAAAGGGATCATGAAATAACAGATGTTTTACAGTTCAGTCTTCTTTGGGTCATTCTCTTTTTTAAAAACTTCTCCGTCAGCCTGCTGTATCATCTTTAAGGTGACTCCACTCACTCCATGCTCTGCCAGTTTATCCTGGAGCTGAAAGACACACAATGATTACTAAAAAAGATCTGAGATACATCACAGTTTTTTTTTTTTTAATTGAGCTTCGATTTTGAATGTGATCAAAGATCCTACAGATGTGACTAAAAGAGGTCAGGACTCACTGTTTTTAGGATGATTGCTTTCAGAGAATCCTCATTCAGATCCACCAAGTCGTCTGTCTTCAGTCTCAGCTTCACAACCCTTTTTTTGATTTCTTCAAATTTAAGAAGAGACCCAAAAATATCATCACTGTTGAATATTTTATTGACCAAGACTGACACATAAATATAAAAGCGTTAGATGTGCTTCTAAGCCAAACAGATTTCCTGTCAGAAATATCAAGCATGTTTTTGAACTAATGTTGGTTATTTTATCTCAGTAGAACACTCACCAGGAAGAAAACTGTAGCAGACAAATGGTAGTTTGGTTTCACAAGGTAAAAACTTATATTTTCCTGAGCTCATAGTAGATGTTGCACCACATATGACCTTCATTGAGCCGAGTGGATTATAGATGCCGTCAGGGTTGAAGAAGAGGAAAGACCTTCCATCAGACCACTGAAAACTGTTTGAGCTTCTAGACAGTCCAATCCATGACTCTTCACCAAATGGCATCAAGGTCAGGGCCATCTGGTTTTCTTTTTTATTCCTCACTGTGGCCAGATCAATGAAGAACTCCCGGCAGTATTTCTGGGCATCTGCCCATGTTCTTCCTTCCGCCACATAAACATATTCAGGTTCCAGCTGTGTGCCTGACAATGAGGACACAGAAAACATAGGTGAGTAGATGGCTGGCCAACATTTCAGTTATGCTTTAAAATAACAAATCAAACATGGTTACCATTGTAACAGAGAAATGGGTACTTGATGTGACAGAAGACATCCCTCCATGTTCCTTCGCTGTCAGTAGTAACACAAAACTCATCGCCTGAAGCAAAGTTAGGCTCATCTTTGGATGGTGTCCAGTTCCTGTAATCAGCGCCGATTCCTGAGAAGCCATCAGACCATCTCCAGTCGATTTCATTGAACAGACCAATCCAGACCTCAGAGTCATAATCAGCAGCTGAAAGCAAGTTGAGAAGTACTGAATTTTCTTCAGGGTTTTGTATGGTGACCAGATCTACATATTTATCTCTGCAGTAGGTCTGAGCTTCAGTCCAGTTCAAAGATTGATGAACAAAGTTGAACTGTAGAACTTGGCAGCTTGAGAAGTTCAGCCAGACTGAAAAACAAAACAAAAATGATTAATATATCAGCGACTGCTCTTTGAAAATTTAATTTAGCATATTATTCATCACCGAAGATATTAGCAAAAAATTTCTGACCTGAGACAAACAAGACTCCAAACCAGATCCTGGCCATGTTGACACTGCTCTGAGAACTGAACCTTTAGTCTGACTTTATAATGACTCTTGGAAAAACACCAACCCTTTTCATGAAAAAAGAGACCTTCGAACAACATACTGCCTTATTCCTTTTTCATGCAAATATATTTTGGGCAGCAGAGATTTTTTGCATAGAAAACATTGACATTTTTTTCTGTGCTTTCTGAGCAAATTGTCAACATATGGAAACAAACACACACAGAACCACAATCAACTTGCTAACTGTAGTGAGGACCATATGTTGACTCCCTTTGACCTTCATTAGTATTCAGTCATTTTTATCCCTCTCTATATCCTAACCATAAAAATAACCCTAAACCTAATCATTACCAATGCATACCCAATGAACACCCTAGCCCTAAATGTATCTGTTGGCAAAATTACCCGTGAGGACCGGTCAAAATATCCTCACTTTGCTTCAACAGCAGTACCAGTTCTACTGGGGTACTGGACTCTTAATAGGACTGTCAAAAATGTGCAACAAACACAACATTAGTTGAAATGAGATATTTATCAAATGGGGCGAATCTAAAGGCTCTTTCATTAATACGTTTTTTTGTTTTGTATGTAGTTTTTCTTCAGTCATTTAGGAGTCTTCTATGTAATTAAATTTAAAGATCAATTGCTCATTTAAAGCATATATTTTGTAGAAACATAAATTTGTTTGAACAGCAAAATATGTGCATATTAGCAAAGGCAGAATAAAAATCTACTCTATCCTCAGTGATGTTTTTGGAAAATATAGATGAATGTTTATTTTAATTAGTACAGATCGATCCTGAAGTGGTTTCGATGCCCATTAGCTTTAGGTCCCCTCCCCCAAGGGGAAATTGGTCCCCTGTGAACATTTCCTGGAACCGGCCCTGTTGTCAAGTATTGGTCCAAATTCTTGTTTCACTTGTAATTTCTGGTTAATTAAGGTTAGTATCAGGAAGCCAGAGTGCAGTGAGATCAAAATGTATAAATCAACATTAAAAAGAAATTTTTTTTTATGAATGCATCATGACACTAAAGTCTCACTCTTGTCTTTCCTAAAACTTGGCAGCTCTGCCTTTGGTTTGATAAAATAAAACATGACAAGCAGAGATATGCAGCACTTGATCACTGATTTTCTCCTCTTCTCTTTTTCTATTCTGCTCTCTTTTTTTTTCTGTGACCCAACACACTTAACCTATAAGTAGTGCAGTTGTTAGTCGTCTTTGTGCTGCCCCCACTCCCCCCATGCTGTAACCATGAGAAGCTAATGGTCCTTTGAGGAGGATAGCCTCCTAAGCTAGAATCCAGCGTACCACTAGAATCCTTGTTCAACATTTCAAATTTAACCCAAAGTTGTGTTGCTTTATTTAATTGATGATTATTCAGCGCTTTAGCAAAAGCTTGATGAATTGTTTAATTGTCCAAGAACAACTGCTATCTAGATTTATCATTTCTGCAGATCCGATTAAGTCTAGTTAATCTGGTTATTTTATATACATCATCTGCTATCTCTCAAGCCTATAACTTTAATAAATATTTTGAATTAAAAGCTTGACAATATAGAGACATTTATGATTTATGATCAATTGCAGTTATATATTAAATTGCTTACATTTATTTGTGTTTAAAAAAAGCTCTGCACCTTAACTGGTTTAAATTCCCACAGATTGATAAATTAAGTTTAGAACTGTAAACCTGTAATCTAATTTTTTATTATATTGAGTAAATTATTTTAATTGTAAATATTTTAATTACAATGAATAATTCAATATTCTAATTTCCAATTATAATGTCTTAAAAAGATTCATAATTACATAATAATAACAAACAAGAAAAATGCTGACATACAGACAAAGAAATAATGATATAGAACCACAAATGATCTTAAAGACAAAAAATTAAGGGAATTTACAAGGTTTTAGTAACAGTTTGATTTTATTTCTAAATTACCTCAGTTTGAAAACATGCCATCCAAATAAAAAGTATAAATGATCAATTGATAAAAAATGTCAAAGTTTTATAATAAATAATTTCTAGCAAGTCTGAATAACAGAGCTAACAAATAATAAAATTTTTTCAGAAACTACAATAGAGCCTCAGGAGAAAAATTATAGTACTTCATAAATAACTGATTTTCATTCACACAAAAGATTTCTATATTTCTAACATACAATTTGATCTTATCAACCTTTTATCTAGTTCAAAAAGCCTAAACAGGAAAATAATTAGCCCGATAAAATATTTTCCTTTTATTTATTCTAAAGGACTGTAGAACAGTCTGGTAGAGTGGTGGAACCTGCTACCTATAGAGAAACATTTGGGCTTTGGTGGGGTGTAAAACATTTACACAAAGTTTTTATTAAATGCATTTCAATATAATAGGTTTCTTAGGACTCTCTATGTTTATTTTATCTTCTACAAACTATTAGTGTTTTTTTCATCCTACATGTTTAACACCACTCTTTGTCAATCTATGTGAGGAGATTAGATTCAATTTATTGAGTTTCTTGTGGCAATTTTTGGCTTATAGTTTTTGAAGTATTGAAATAGATTTGATTACATCAATATAGGTATTGAAATAGGAATTTCAGTAGTATTCTAATGTAATGAAGAGTATATTACAGCTTCAACTCAGAGGAAAAAAAAGAAGGATCATGAAATAACAGATGTTTTACAGTTCAGTCTTCTTTGGGTCATTCTCTTTTTTAAAAACTTCTCCGTCAGCCTGCTGTATCATCTTTAAGGTGACTCCACTTACTCCATGCTCTGCCAGTTTATCCTGGAGCTGAAAGACACACAATGATTACTAAAAAAGATCTGAGATACATCACAGTTTTTTTTTTTTATTGAGCTTCGATTTTGAATGTGATCAAAGATCCTACAGATGTGACTAAAAAATGTCAGGACTCACTGTTTTTAGGATGATTGTTTTCAGAGAATCCTCATTCAGATCCACCAAGTCGTCTGTCTTCAGTCTCAGCTTCACAACCCTTTTTTTGATTTCTTCAAATTTAAGAAGAGACCCAAAAATATCATCATTGTTGAATATTTTATTGACCAAGACTGACACATAAATATAAAAGCGTTAGCTGTGCATCTAAGCCAAACAGATTTCCTGTCAGAAATATCAAGCATGTTTTTGAACTAATGTTGGTTATTTTATCTCAGTAGAACACTCACCAGGAAGAAAACTGTAGCAGACAAATGGTAGTTTGGTTTCACAAGGTAAAAACATATATTTTCCTGAGCTCATAGTAGATGTTGCACCACATATGACCTTCATTGAGCCGAGTGGATTATAGATGCCGTCAGGGTTGAAGAAGAGGAAAGACCTTCCATCAGACCACTGAAAACTGTTTGAGCTTCTAGACAGTCCAATCCACGAGTATTCACCAGATGGCATCAAGGTCAGGGCCATCTGGTTTTCTGTATTATTCTTCACTGTGGCCAGATCAATGAAGAACTCCCGGCAGTATTTCTGGGCATCTGCCCATGTTCTTCTTTCCGCCACATAAACATATTCAGGTTCCAGCTGTGTGCCTGACAATGAGGACACAGAAAACATAGGTGAGTAGGTGGCTGGCCAATATATACGAGTAACACTTTAAAATAACAAATCAAACATGGTTACCATTGTAACAGATAAACGGGTACTCGTTGCCACAGAAATCATCCCACCATGTTCCTTCACTGTTAGCATTAACACAAAACTGATCGCCTGAAGCAAAGTTGGGCTCATCATTGGATGGGGTCCAGTTCCTGTAATCCGCGCCAATTCCTGAGAAGCCATCAGACCATCTCCAGTCGATTTCATTGAACATACCCACCCAAACCTCAGAGTCATAATCAGCAGCTGAAAGCAAGTTGAGAAGTACTGAATTTTCTTCAGGGTTTTGTATGGTGACAAGATCTACATATTTATCTCTGCAATAGGTCTGGGATTCATTCCATTTCAAATATTTATGAACAAAGTTGAACTGTAGAACTTGGCAGCTTGAGAAGTTCAGCCAGACTGAAAAACACAACAAACATGATTAATATATCAGTGGCTCCTCTTTGAAATTTTTATTTAGCATGTTGTTCATCACAGAAGATATTATCAAAAAATTTCTGACCTGAGACAAACAAGACTCCAAACCAGATCCTGGCCATGTTGACGCTGCTCTGAGAACTGAACCTTTAGTCTGACTTTATAATGACTCTTGGAAAAACACCAACCCTTTTCATGGAAAAAGAGACCTTCGAACAACATACTGCCTGATTCCTCTTTAATGCAAATATCTTTTGGGCAGCAGAGATTTTTTGCATAGAAAACACTGGAAACATTTGCAACTTTAAGCTTTTTTTCTCTGCTTCCTAAGTAAATTGTCCACATATGGAAACAAACACACAGCCATATTCATTTTGCTAAATGTAGTGAGGACCATATGTTGACTACTATTGACCTCCATTAATTTTCAGTTATTTTTAACCCTTTCTATGCCCTAACCATAAAAATAACCCTAAACCTAACAATTACCAATGCATACCTCACTCTATCTGATGAACACCTTAGCCCTAATCATAACTGTTGGAAAATAGCCTGTGAGGACCGATCAAAATGTCCTCACTTTGTAAAAATGTCTGAAGCTCTAAAATTGAAACTGGTCCTCACTCTTATCTTAAACCAGGATTTCTCTCTCTCTAATAAACAAAACACACAAAATATTTATGAACATGGTAGATTTAAGGGGTGTTTTGAAATTAGGAACGAGGCTGGTTTTCTTGAGTAGATTTTTTTTCTCCTATTTTTGTATTTTCAATGACGAAATCAGGGCCAAATTATATCAAATTTGCCTTGGAAATTTAGATTTAAATCAATATTTCTTTACTATTTTTCATAAGTATAACCTTAAAACTACCTATTTTAATAATAATGTGCCTTTCTATTAATTTGTTATTTAAATAACTGTCTGTCATGTTTACCCGAGACGACCTCGCCAGTTTTGGGACAACAGATAAGAGTGTGGTCCAAGCTCATTCATGGTCAAACAGCTAACTCTGGACAACTTATGGAATCAATTAACCACAAACTCACTCAAAAAATATATGAATATATTTAAACAAAACTTTTTAACTTTTAGCCACTAGGGGAGCCTGACCTGTAATCTCCAGTTTAGTGCCCTCAAAGTAACTGGCAACGCTGCACTATTGCAGAAATAAACTTTCTCCGCCGGTGTTTTGGAAACTAATGGAAAAAGCTAAAGGAACAGATTGAGAAGTCATGGAGTTACTTGGAAAGACAAGACAATATTTCTGTCTTCAGATTAAATCCTAAATCAGAAAACCAAAACTAATGTGTGTAGAGGGAAAAAAAATATTCAACTATTCACCCCAGTTAAATAAACGATTGATTTCACTCAGTCGGCACTTTATTTTCATATCTCTGCAAAGAGAGAACAGTTCATCATACAGCCCTTACGGCACAGTGTTTTGCCCTTTTCTGACTAGACAGAGTTTGTCTCCCTTACTTTTGTTGAGGAAAAAACTGTGAACATTGTGTCAGAGTCAAAACAAATTAAGCAAGCTTTAACAAACCTTGAGAAAGAATTTGGCTTGTCCTGGGAATAAGTATGTTTTGTCTAAAACCAACCCTTATTCAGACGTTTTCTCAGCCTTGATGGGGAAACAAACTGACTAAAAACATTTTTCACTTGATAAAAAGCATAACTACTATGAGACAAGAGAAATCTAAATTTTCAGACCACATGTCTCATATCTATATTGTTGTATTACTAATTTTCAAGAATAACTTTGATGTTTAATGAACAATAATGGGACCAGAAAACAGCAAGATTTTACTGACAATCAAAGACAAACTAGAATTGATTAGAAAACTGCACAAACGACCGTAGATCATCACAAAAATTGCTTCCATTAATATTTACTATTATATGTCATAAAGTCTAAACCAACACCACAAAATGTACATATCGTGTGCACATCATTTAGATATTTTTCAAATCATTGCAACAATTAGCATAGGGTTAGCATAGTAGCAAACAGGTTATTAGCAATTACTGTACTCCTGAATGATAAAAATGTAGATTTTAACCTAGGATAAAGCAAATATGTTTTAATATTTTAGGTTATAATTCTTTCTTCTCCTTTTTGAAGATTTTCCCATCAGACTGCTCTCTCCACTTTAGGGTGACTCCACTCGCTCCGTTCTCCTGCAGTTTGCTCTGGAGCTGTAGGACAACATTGGAATACATACAAATATAGATATTTGAATATTAATATTAAAGTTAAATATTGATTTCTGATAAAAAACTGTCATAATTTCAAACTTGCCTCCCTCAGGATATTTTCTCTTAGAACAGGGTCATTCAGATCCACCGAGTCGTCTACATGCAGTCTGAGTCTCACCACCTGTTTTATGACTGATTTAAAATATGGGGTTTTACATTTTCATATCAGGTTTTTACACATTTAAATAAATAACACATTGAAATGTTATTAAGTTTCAAATTAATAATTCTGAGTAGGACTGTTCCAATCCTATCTGAAATCCTAAATATTGCAAATCTCTTAATAGGATGGTTTTCTGTAGTCTCTGACCACAATGAGTTCCTGAAATCCTGATCTTGTGGATAAAAGCTACTGTATCCAAATAAAGATGAGTTTATATGAGTAGAGCCAGAAATAACTTTACAGTATATGGTGTGTTTGTTATTTTGTTGATTGAATTTGATATTTTTTTCCCCCTCCTTCTGTTTTTACTTGTCAAATTCCTCTCCATCAAAGATAAGTTATTCTTCCAGGAATTAGCATACCAAGACTTGCCACCCAGAATTAATGGCATCTAATTCTGACATCCAACTCTGTGTTGGGCCCACATTAAGGGCTTCTGCAGATTCTCTGGGCTAAGCATAGGATAGTACTTGGTAAAAACCACTTAGTAAATGTTAGTTAACCTAGTTACCCTATGTTGAAATATGTTGATGCTTCAAGGTTGTAACAAAAAGCTCCAATTAGAAACTTTACTTTCTGTCAATAATAAGAACAAGAGGTGAACTAAGCATCTCAAACATCAATGGTGAATTCCTTTAGTAAAATACAATCCATCTATCCATTTTCTGTCATGCTTATTCCAAGTTGGGTCACTAGGGATGCTGGTGCCCATCTCCAGCTGTCTATCGGCGAGAGGCGGGCTCCACCCTGGACAGGTTACCAGTCCATCGCAGGCAACACAGAGACAAACAGGACAAACAATCAGAGGAGAATTTAGAAAGGCCAATTAACCTAAAAGTGATATTTTTAGACTGTGTGAGGAAGCCGGAGTACCCAGAGAAAACCACCCATGCTCAGGGAGAACAGGAACACTCCCTGCAGAAAGACCCCCGGCTGGGAATCGAACTCAGAACCTTGTTGCTGCAATACTAATTAGATATTATTTTCTGAATCTCAGAGTATTTCAATTTGATTTGTTTACTGAACTTTATAAAATGTTTTAGATGTTAACTTAGAAAGATTCCGATATCTCAGTATAAAATACTAGGGAAAAAATCTAACTCATCAGAACATGCCTGACTCTTAGGAAAAGCAGCTTCTTATTTTCTCGTATGGATTTAAAAACACACTCACCAGGAGCACCATAACAAACAAATGGTAATTTTGTTTCACAGGGTAAAAACTTCCATCTCCCTGATATCCGAGTAGATGTAGCTCCGCATATGACCGTCATTGAGCCAATCTGATTAAGACCTGAATCCCAGTTGGTAAAGAGGATGCTTCTCCCATCAGACCAGTGATGATCTGGATCTCTATATAGACCAATCCATGGATAATGATTAGGTGGTATCCGGCTCGTGACTCGCTGGTTCTGTGTGTAATTTGTTATGGTGGCCAGGTCAGTAAAGTTTTCTCTGCAGTACATCTGAGCACTGGACCAACTCATCAGTGTATTAACATAAACAAATTCAGGATCCAACTGTGAACCTGTTAGTGATGACATTGTAGGAAAAAGGTTGAATAGAGATTCTACATCTTAAAATAATGCTCTAAATACTGGTTTCTCATAATGTATAATTTTTACCATTGTAACATAAAAACGGACGATTGTTTGAACACTGAGCATCAAACCATGTACCACTCTGGTATGATACAACGCATAACTCATCAGAATAACTAAAACCAGGTGGATTTGAAGTACTCCAGCATCTGTAGTCAGCTCCACTCCCAGTGTAACCATCAGACCATTTCCAGTGGATTTTACTAAACAGACCAATCCAGACATCAGAGCTGTGTCCAGCAGATATAAGAGTGTCCATAAGTTGGTTTTGTTGCTCAGAGTTTAGGATGGAGGCCAGGTCTGTTTGCTTCTGCCTGCAGTAGGTCTGAGCTTCAGTCCAATTCAAAGATTGATTCACAAAATAGTACTGATGTTGGAGGCAGGTGGAGAGGACCACCCAGTCTGGAAGATAGATTTGGAAATGATATTTTTCATCATTCAGTCTTGCTTTCCCCAAAAGGTTTCAATACCAGTAAATGTAATTCTGAAGTGACTCACCTAGAAGAAACAAGAGTCGCAACATGATCTTCCCCATCACGATGCTGCTCTGAGGACTGCATTAGAAAGTCCTGGTGTTATAGTCAGTCTCAGGCTTTCTGTTTGATACATAAGTATTAAGTCTATTCCCTTGTACATGCAAACTGGTTGCCATGGATGCCTGTAGGGAAATAATGCTAATAAACGTAAAAATAATTTGCAAAGTTTGTATGCTACACAAGCAAGACCTTGTTCTTTAAAACAACCACAACTACAAATGGCATGTGAAGCTGCTAATATTACATTGAACCCCTTCTTTCCCAGGCTATGATAGTTTTCAAGAAAATTGAGCTTTATTATAGGCCCCTTGTATTTTGCTTTAACAAATTAAATATACAGAAGTTTAACCTCAGAAATATCTTGAAGTAAACACAACAAATATAGCATACAGTAAACATACTGTACCAGGCATCAGGAGTGGGAATGGCTCTTAAAAATAGCTAGTATGGAAAAGGCACTCTTAATATATATTCAAATACGATGCAAAAATAAAAGACAGGTTTGAATAAAAAAATTAACATCCCATAAAAAAAAATATATATATCAATTCTCTGCTTTGATATTATGCTTTTCTTTATCACCTGACCTACAAAATTGAATATAATTTTGGCTCTGTAAAAAAAAAAAAAAAAACTCTTGCTTTAAAAGTTATTGATCAAAAAGATATAAGTTTTGAAATTACAAATAAAATACCCTGTTAAAAAAAGAAAACTTAAGGGTAAACATAAACACCATAATATAACTTGAATTAAGTAAAACTTCTGTGAAATCAAACTGCCCACTTTGGAAGCAACACCGACTGACGATCAGTTGCACTTGCTGTTGTGCTAATGGAATAGACAACTGGTGGAAATTATTGGCAAATAGCAAAACACAATGAAGGAGCGGTCCTGCAGGTGGGGGACACTTCTCACTATCAATACTTTCTGGCTGATGTTTTGTACACTTTTGAATGTTGGTGGTGCCTTCACATTCATGGAAGCATTAAACAAACTCTACAACCCACACAAGTGGATCAGGTAGTGCAGGTAATTCAGGATCAACATCAGCTGTGGCAATAAGGTTTGCTGTGTCTGTCAGCGTAGCGTCATCCATGTATTTATCCATGCATAATAGTTTCTTTAGAATTACCTGGGAAGCCAGCTGGGATCTAAAAAGGGTTGTTAATTTGTATGACATATCCTGGTATGCTGCCTCGAGCAATGTATGTAAATAGAGGCTTGATGTTAACTCACTACAATGTGGTATAAACTTATAACTGTATTTTACAACACATAATGAGACTTCTTTATATGTGATCATCATCATTTTCCACTGTCATAAATCGGGACTCAGTTTTGAAGGTGAGACAGTCAGTAGGAAAGTTCAAAACTTTTTTTTTTAAATAAACAAAACTGAACCAAAACTGTGGAGCAGAAGACCGCAGCGGCTGCAGGGGGGGAGGGTACAACCCATCTCAGACTCTTTGGAGGGACAAACACAGGTAAGTGACCATGATCATCTGACAGGAGATGATGACAAAATAAATCTGTCTATGTCTATGACATGAGTGAGTCACTTACCTGGTTTTGCAATTAAGTCCATCTCCTTGGAAAGGGGTGCGATCAAGCCGATGGGCTGCCAACCAGACGCGCCGTGCGCCGGCCAGAGTGTCCCAGAAGTTGCGATCCAAACAGGAACAGAAGCGTGAGGGCTGGTTAAGAAACAGAAGGGTCCGGAAGCGTGCCCAGACAGACACGCACAGATGCAGAGAGGCAGGCTCAGTGGTTGAGGGACAGAGATGAGACATGGTACCAGGATTTCTGCAGGAAACTCTGAACCGGTCTCCAACCGGAGTCAGGCTTACAGGAATAAAAGTGATCGTCCCCGCGTCCCGAGCCAAAAACCTGAGGGCTCTGTGGAGAACGACCAGGGCATGATCAGGACACAAGACAAACACAAAAAACCTCTCAATCCGCTAGCCGCCAGGAACCAGGACACGAACAAGGAAATAAACTAAAATACTTAAACAGACAAACTAATAGGCATAAACAAACAGACAGCAAACAAACAATGATCCAGCTGGGCTGGACAGAATATAAAGCAGAACCTACAGGTGGATGAGATCAGAGATGATTAGAGACTGGGCAGAATAAAGCAGGTGAATGATATGAACAATTAAGGCCAGCTATCAGGGCAGATCATGACATCCTCATCATCATCATAATCAGTCACTAGTGGTTCTCAAACCTTGTCCTCTAGTACCACTGCTCTGCATGTTTTAGATTATCTGTTGCAGCACACTTGCCTCATATGTGCTTTGCTGCAGACGTGATATATTAGATAACTAGAAGTTATAGTTTATTAATAGTGATTAAAATTAAGGGTAAAGGTATTAATTATTATCAGTTGAATGATTATAACAGTAATTTTCTTACTGTCCAATGTTCTTGGTCTCTTACCAAAAGGGTTGGACTCCTGAATCGGCCGTTAAAAATTCTGTTACCTTTTTTTTTTACCAATTCAGTAATTCAAACTATAGCTATCAGCAGAGTTACCAACCAAATAAATCTGTTTCTGTTCATTCGGAATCAACTGAAAGAAGAGTGAATCCAGCCTGAGCGATCAATCGTTCACTGTGTAAAATAATCACAAAAGACCACGGGTTAGAATACAATGATACCTTTATTAACTAGTAATCACAAAGTGTTATTATATCCAATAACTATGCAGACACTAAACACCACTGAAAATAAACACAAATAAACAAAAAAAAGGGAAAGAAGTGTTTAAGAGTATCTGAGGAATGTTCAAGTTTTACGGCTTAATGATTGAAAGAGTTCTTTAAAATAGCAGCCAATAAATGTGAATAAATGCCAATGCAGAGATGACAAATGCAGTGAAAACCTTGCAGTTTCAGTCGGTCTATGGTGAAAAATTAATACTGACTCAGCAAGGCATTAAACTGTGATGAGGCTGAAAGAGGGTGTCCCAGGGGTCTGGTCCAGCTGGGGGCAGGTTGAGCTGAAACAAAGGAAGGTTAGGGCTCAGGATGTGGCCTCTACCACATGTGCAGCATGAGGTAGCTGGGAGTTAGTAATGTTAGCCATTCCACCGCAGCAGTTTCTTCAGATTTACGCTCCTCGGTAAGCCTGTTCAGTGAGCGTACAGTTAAACCTCTTAAAATCAGAAAACTTATCTTAAATAAAACACAAACACAACTATCTATTCTACCTAGTTCACCCAAGCAGAGCACTTATTAAACATCAGAAGGGAATGGGGGGAAGGATGGATGTTACTGTGTAGCTCGGTGGATTGGGAGGGACATTTGGTTCTTTAGAGGCCTCGTCTTCAGTCCAGTTATCACATCCAACTGCAGTTTTCAAAGAGATTGGGATTAATCTGATGCAATAACAAGAGGCAACTTGGAGGTGTTCATTTTACAACTCACATTAGCCGGGATGTCTCCCTATAGCTACTGGGGTTAGCTGGCAGCCAGGCCCTCATGTAACAGCGCCCAAGGCTTCTCTCAGGCAGGCAGGACCAGTATGGACCAGCACCAGTCAGGAGCTTCTAACGGCTCCTTGGCAAACAGCAATTTGGCCCCGGTTTTGCTCCTTTGCTCCTTCTGCTATTAGATTTAGGTCAGAGCTGGATTAGTTCTGGTTATGCTACGTTCAACTCGGTTTGAGTTGCATGAAAAAAAAAAAAACAAGAAAAACAAATATTATCACATTCTCCTGAATGACAAAAAAAAATAGACAGGCACTACAATCAAGCACAGTCCACTCCATAGGGATTTAGTTGCTGCTTAGTGTAGCCTTCAGCTAAGGAGTACTGAAATCTAGTGCTTAAATCTAGCCTTTAGCAGCCATCAGCAACAGAAAGTTGAACCGGAAGTGGTTTGTTTTAAAAACTCTCCAAGAGAAGTGTGCCTTCAGTGTGGAGTAGTTCCAGTTACATCATTGACATTTGATCCTAAGAACAATTAACAATCAAACAAGCAGGAGATATGAAACAAGCAAAGCTTTGGGTTGAATTTGAAAAGTGGAACAAGGACTCTCACACTGGTTTCAATACAGAAGACTATTAACTGCATCAGCTCATAAGTTAAAAGCATTTGGTCACAGAAAAAAAAAGGGACATAAATTTGTAACTTGAGTAGAAGTATAGATACTGCAGTTTCAAAACACTCTGGTAAAAGTTGAGGTATCAACTTGACCTCTTTACTCAAGTAAAAGTGAAAAAGTATGGGCTCCAAAAACTACGTAAAGTATAAAAGTATAAAGTAATCTTTAAAAAAAAAAAAAAAGCCAGACGCCACTATATGAATTGAAAGCTCAATTTTGTGACAATTTCGAAAAATTCTTTGAGATAGGTCCAAGGATCAGGGAGGTCTTGTTGGTCTCCATCTCCTGATACGCTCTTATCTGTGTCTGACCTTTCAGACATTTCAACATCTTTTCTGAATCCAAAAGTGTAGTATGGAAAAGGCTATTCACGTTTGCAGTGTGAAGAACACCTGCTTGTTTCTGATGATTTCCTTTAGCTAACCAATGAGTGTTTGTGTTATTTGACTCATCCAATTACACTAGTTTTCACTAGATGTGGATGGCGCCAATGATCTGCATTGGATGGCACACATGAAGTGAAATAAATATTTAGAAACATTAAACCAGGGGTAACCAATTAAAAATCAGTGGGGTCCAAATAAAGAAAATCACCAACCAGTAAAGGTCCGGAGACATTTTTAATGATCTGTTACTTTAAACAGAATTTAACACTGAAATAAAATGGGGTTTCTATGCATCCATGTGATACGTTGAATAATAAAAAAAAAAAAATCTATTTTAAAATCTAAAGTGTTTTTTGAAATAGAGAAAAACAATCTTTCAGTTTGGTATACAGATAATTTCCTGATTCACATGTTTTATAAAACACTTGAACTGACCGCTTGTTATTTTCTTTCTTTTTTCTGTCTTAATGTTGGCAGTGGGCTTTAGGCTGCCCTGCAAGGCTTTAAACCTGGGTTTGAATGGAGACTAAGCCATTCTCAAGTACATATCAAGGTGCTCATTTTGAGCCTGGATCCAGATTTATTTTTGATTCTGTTCATGGTGGAGAATCCTGCTTTTCACAGCAGCAGGTTGAGCCAAACATCTTCTAAATGTGCAGGGTCCACTCCGGTCTGGCCAGGTCAAGATCCGCTATTGCAATCGCACCAAACAGGAGAAAGAGTGGCGAGAAGATCCTGTCTGTCAAATTAAAATTCAGTAACAACAGATAGGTAACTACAAATTAGAGCATAATTCTTATACATTTCAAAAAACTAACACTGTTTTTGGTATTGGTACTTCAACATCCCAGGAAGCAGATTTCTCATCTCCATCAGAAACCGCACATATGCTGGATGCTGATGGGGATTTTTTTAATATGTCATATTAAATTAAGCGTTCATTTCTGCATGTTTTGCTCCTATGAATTTAATGATAATATTGCGCATGCTCTCCTCAAGCTCTGAGGATAAGTCAGAGTGCAGCAATATGGGAGGAACAGCAGAGGCTGTAGGCTTTGCTTTGCGCAGGAGGTCTGGAGCGGAATGGGGTGGAGCGGAGACATAGGATGTGGGATTTCAGGGAAACAGGAGAAGCAGCACAAGTGACGTTGTCAGACAACATCTGGAAATGTATAAATGTTTTAAGCCAGGTTCGGTCCGGATTAACCAGCAGGTGGATCCGGATCCGGACAGTGGTCCGCTAATCCGTGACCTCTGCATTAAACCGAAGCTAAGGGGGACGAGTAACGTTTGTTTTAAAAATGTAAGGAATAGAAAGTATCAGATACTTGTGTGAAAATGTAATGAGTAGAACTCAGAAGTAGGGAGAAAAATAAGTAATGGAGTATACCTAAAAAGTCTACTTAAATACAGTAACAAAGTATTTGTACTTCCTTACTTGACACCTCTGGGAGATAGGGATAGAAAAGGAGAAGAGTGTTTATTGTTTTTTTTTCCTGTTATGTATATATGTATGTATGTATGTATGTATGTATGTATGTATGTATGTATGTATGTATGTATGTATGTATGTATGTATGTATGTATGTATGTATGTATGTGGCCTACAATACATGTTTAATATAAAAATCTTTCTCAGATAATGAGATTTAATCTCCTCACCTCATCCTACTTTGAGCTCCTTTTACTTACTACTTTGAGCTATTTTAAGGTTCTTTCATTTGAATGTCCTGTCGTATCTGCTCAACTGCCGAGTAAGACTTGTCTGTGACTATCGTGTGTTTTGAATTACTGGTTTTTGTAAAATATTTTTGTCTGACAATAGAATAACAGCTGCTTCTTCATCTGATTTAGACAGTTGAAATAGCACAACATAGATATGTATGTATATATATAAATGCAATATGAAAACGTCACACATTTTAGGAGCTTCATAGGTGGTGCTTGAGCTCTATCTAGTGGTCAGCACCAGCATCTTTTTCAGAGACTCGGCTGAAAAACACAATAACTTCTGATTTGTCTACATTCAGAAGCAGAAAGTTAAGAGTCATCCAGAATTTTATGTCCTCACAACTAAAATGTCAATATATTGCAAAAATCAATATCTATTGTTACTTGTTTTTCAAGCTGAAAGTGAAAACACATTATATGCAGATCTATTATCAAAAGAATGGAATATTTTGAGGCAAACTTTTTGTAATTTGATTAATAAAAAGCTCATGTTTAGAGTCTATAAGGGCTTCGTGTCTGTTTTTTGTCAAGTCAAGCAGATTCACTCTATAGTCATTTAACCAGCCCTTTCCTAGTGTCAGCTGGTGATAAGTCTGGATGAAAAATGAAATCTGTATCTCCATCAAACCTCTCTCCAGAAGGAACCTTTATTACAAAAAGACTGCATTATTTCCAGAATGAAGTTTTCGCAGAAAACTTTACCACGTGTGTTTGTGTATTTTTAACAAAAATTTAAGGATTTAAAGGCAATAACAACAAATTGCAGTGAATAAAAAAAATAGTTTTTTTAATTTCTCAGACTGAAGTGCAGAAAAATAAACACTATTGACCCAATGAATAATTGACAGATAAACAGCAAATCTTTATATTTTTTCACAAGACATTAACTTCCATCTTCCTTATTTGCCACAGAGTAAAACATTGCATATGGCCATTATTACACCAAATCTATGACTAACAGATTTCCATTTGCTAAAGGGAAAGTTGCTCCAATCAGACCAAAAATATTCTGGAACTTCAGGAGAGAGTTTTCTGCACTGAAAAGCAAAGGGGCTGATTCATTTTGCACACCTCACTCTTCAGTTGTTTATTTGTTAAAAAAGTTTATAATATCCAATAGATTTTGTTTTACTTCATGATTATGTCCCACTTGTTGTGGGTTATTCACAAAAAATGTAACTATTATATCTTTATGCTTGAAGTCTGAAATGTGACATAAAGTCAAAAAGGGGGTTGAATACTTTCACACAGCAAAGTACCATCAGTCTCTGCTCTAAGAAATCATTGGTCCTGAGGAACATTCAGCTTACATTGGAGAATCTAACAGTGCATAAAACAGCTGACTCAAATAGTTGTGGTTTAAAATAGGACTCAAAACCAAAAACGGTCACTGATGGAGATGAAGTGAGTCTATAATAACAATAGAAAAGGATAACCTTTATGTGTTTGCATGAGAAGAGCAGGATATGGAAACTGTTAGTGAGTACCAAAGAATTTATCAACAACCTTCAAAAGTGAGGAAGTTAAATATTGAGGAAAGTGAATAAGAATTACCATGGAACAAAGTAAGCCCTCTGAGAGGAAATATGGAAGATCTGAGGCAGAATAATTTGAAGAGAAACCAGTGAATGGGAAAAATTAATATAGATAATGCAGAGAGATATGAAATTATATCTAAAAATTAAAAAGGGTAAAGGCCTAATAGTAAAATAAATGATAACCCAAAACATATAGAGGAAAGAAACTAAGAGTAAAGAAATTAACATCTAAGAGTATAATGAAAAAAGGAAACAAGAACATTTTACTAATAATGAGATAGAACCCATAAATGTTCAAAAAGACAAAGTTCAAAACAAAACACAAGCACCTCTAGATCACAAAACTTAAGGCACATAAACTTGCCAATTATAAAGATTGTATTTGCATCATTTTGACCTACACTGCTACAATAAGTGATTTACATAGCAGCAAGTATTGACCAATTACTAAACATCTGAATGAATTAAAATGCTTTGGGGTTTTTCAACCTAGGAAAAAGCAAACAGGTTTTATATTTCTGAGTCTATATTTCTCTCTTTTCCGTTTTGAAGACTTTCCAAACAGGCTGCTCTCTCCACTTCAGGCTTACTCCACTCTCTTTGTTCTCTACTTTTTTTTCACTTGTTAAATCTATTTCTCTCTAAGGCAGCTTAGGCTTGCAGTAATTAGTAGACCGGTCATTCTAGATATAGAACTACTTAGAAAATACATAGACTTTTAAATCCTAAAAGATTTCAATAGGCTTTATGTTTGTCTACCTTTACAAAACGTTTTAGACAGCAACTCAGTATAGAAAGATAAAAAGTATTCTCAGAACTTAAATCTGAGAATCCTATGAACTGCTCCTTATTTTGTCCTTTTGATTTTAAATCACACTCACCAGGAGGGCAATTACAGACAAATGTTCCTGATCTTCCATTAGATCTAGCTTCACATATGACTGTCTTCGAACCGATAAGAATATTGATAGAATCCCAGTTGATAAAGAGGACACTGCTCGCATCAAAACACTGAAGATCTGGATTTCTATGTAGACCAATCCCTGGATGCTGATTTGTAGGTATCAGGTTCTGTGCCTATTGGTACTCTGTTTGATTTTTATGGTGGCCAGGTAAGTAAAGTTCTGCCTGTATTAAATCTTAGCAACGGAGCAGGTCATCCATGTATTCACATAAACAAATTCTGGATCCAAATGTGAGCCTGTTTCTGACAAAAAAAAAGGAAGATGAAGGTGAGTAGATATCTTATCTCCTAAAATTTCTTTCTTTCTTGAATGGAGAATGAAGTTGAGTACAGGTTCTAGATCTTAGATTAACGCTTTAAGAAATGGTGTGTCAAAACTCATATTTTTACCTTTGCAGCACAAAATTTAGCAAGGGTAATTGCAAGTAACATCAAACCATCCCCAAAAAGAAATGATACCACACACAGAACACATCAGGATTATACATAGTTGGTTGATCTGATCTCCAGTTTCTGTTGTCAGCTCCACTCCCAGTGTAACCATCAGACCATTTCCAGTGGATTTCACTGAACAGACCAATCCAGACGTCAGAGCTGTGTCCAGCAGATGTAAGAGTGTTGATAAGTTGGTTCTGTTGCTCAGAGTTTAGGATGGTGGCCAGGTCTGTGTGCTTCTGTCTGCAGTAGGTCTGAGCTTCAGTCCAATTCCTTAACTGTTTAACAAAATGGTACCGGTGAAGGAGGCAGGTGGAGAGGACCACCCAGTCTGGAAGATGGATTTAAAAGTTGTATTTTCAGTGAGGCTATTCAAAAACTGTGTCAGTAACACCAGATGTAAACTTGAAGTCACTCACCTAAAAGAAACAAAAATCCAAACAAGATCTTCTCCATCATGATGCTGTTTTGATGACTGCAGTAGAAAGTCCTGTTGTTAAAATTAGTCTCTGAGACGGCTTTCTGTTTAGAAAAAGGGTAATGATCTTTTCTCTTGTACCTGCAAATCAAGTTGTCATGGCAGCCTGTAGGAAAATTATGTATAGAAAATCCCTAATAGATTTGCAAAGTCTGTAGGCTATACAAACAGGTCACTCGTTTTAAAAACAATCACAATGACACAACAAACAATGACACACAAGCCTGCTTTTACTTTTGCACATGCTGTGGCCACATGTCCTATGTTGAGATTCACAGCCATATATAAGGTTTCTCGGATCACTTCCTCTAGGGCAGCAGTCCCCAACCTTTTTTGCGCCACGGACCGGTTATATGTCTGACAATATTTTCACGGACTGGCCTTTTAAGTGTGGGGGTTATTTACGAGAGAGAATACCCCAATCTTTTATATTTTTCAAAATAAAACATCACTCAGACTCTGATTGTGGATAAATTATATATATATATATATTCTGTGCGGCCCGATACCAAATGACCGACAGACCGGTACCGGTCCGAGGCCCGGTGGTTGCGGACTGCTGCTCTAGGGAACAGGTTTTTTTGAGATTTAATGTATTTTAGCTTATTCACACGCAAAACGGATTTAATGTAATTAACACTGTGAAACTGAAACCATACAAGAGGCAGACAAATACTCAGCATATAAATTATTAGATGTTTACAAGAAATCTAATAAATCTACGTAAATCTATCTCATTTAATATAAGGGGCTTTAAACTACATTTAGCCGAAACATTACCTTCAGAGTGGGATTAACGGTATTGACACATACAGCTTGTAACACTGCCAGATACTCAGTTCAATAATCATACACAATTTAGCAAGTTACTTATATTTCTTCTTAAAGGGATGGAAATTAATGGATTGGTTTGAAACTGTGGTGTGAGTTTGTTTGGGTGCAGTTTGGTTGTGTTCTCTCTCTGATAGGTGTGGCTTGGAGAGGAGCAGGCTTCACACACCTGAGACTGATCTTCATCTGGAGCATTACTTAAAACCTGGCCTCCTGTGTGCTCACTGCCTTATGGTCACCTTTTAGTTGGTAGATGTGATAAAACATGTTTTGTGGAAATAATCTCTGCTTTTTTGGGAGATTTTTTACACCGACCTAACCTGTGCTCTGTTTACCTAGGATGTAGTGATGGTGAGATGAAGCCTCATGAGGCATTTGAACCATTTTGCCAAATTGCGTCAACAATCCACATAGTTCATGAAGCTTTATGTGAACATGTTTCCACCTGGTGGAGTACATAAATAACGTTTGTAATAAAATGTGGGATTTTTTGGAATTGTTTTTTTTTTTTTTTACCAATTTAAGTTTAGCTTGCATGACCGGCTCCATGATGCTGGTTTTCCTTCCGTATGAGCGCCACAAGCGTCACGTCACGTGACTAAGAAAACGTAACGGGATTGGCTGGGTGTTGGACGCCACAATCCATTGCTAATGTCTGTGACCTGAAGTAACCCTTCCCTTTTTACACTGAATTTAGACGCTGAATTGAACACAGTGAAATAGATCAAGTTGAATCTCAGGAGGCTGAAAATATTGAGTTTGAATTTTGAAAGGTTGAATTTTTTTATATGCAGATTTTTTTAACACTGAAAAATTAAACTGAAAAATAAGTATTGACAATGTAATCTCTTTGAAATAGTAATGTGAATTTTGGGCTTGAAGAGAAAATAACAAATGAAATTTCAACTGTGTAGAAATAATGACAATTAATTTTTTTTAGGTCAAAAATGTGAATTCTGAATATATTTTAACACTGAAACAGTAGGTACAAACATACAACATTTAAATTTCAGTGGCATTTTTAATTCAAATCCCAGCGACACAGATTTACTTCCATACTTGTGCAAATTGGGCAATGATGAGCAAAAGGAAAGGTGTTATTACCTTTATTACCTCAATTATTAATTTCATTTCACTGCATGTATGCCTAACCAGACTGATCCACACTCCCCAGTTGAGCAGCATTTTAGAGAGAGATACGGTATAGAGGTTGAATAGCACAGAGAGATGGATGATGAGATGAGCACACTTAAATGTTTGTTAGAAATATCCTTAAGTCCCACTCAGACAAATAAACATTTACTCATTCATCAATAATCATGTTTTGCTTCCATTCTTCTCTGTCCAGATCTCTAGGTTTATGTTATTTACCGTCCTTTCATCAGTACCTGGTGGGCCTTTCTCTGCTCAAAAGGCCAAAAGTTTGTTCCAGACCCTCCCGGATTCAATCCCAGGAAATTTAAATTCGTCAAACATATCAGTTTAATTGTGATGTTTTTTGAACCCGATTCTTACAAATTACATATCTAGGGTTTGGTTTCCTTTGCTCTTGTTTGTTCAAAGAATGAAACTACAATCTAACTCGATTAACTGTTATCATTTATCCAACCCTGTTAAAGTCAGCCTTTTTATTTGCTACACCGTTATAGGTTTTGTTTAAAACATCATGTTTGTTGAAGACACTTAGAAAACATTAACTTCTTAACTAGTGTTTAACTTACAGTGTATTTTCATCTAGCATAATAAGTTACCATGTTTTACTTGGCAGTCAAAACGTTATAACTTAGAATCAGACAAAACCAAGGAGCTAATGGGGGATTCCACCCCAGTGACACAGGTAAACATCCAGGGAATGGACATTAAGATATTGGACTCTTCTTAGTACCTTGGTGTTCATCTAAATGACAAACTAGACTAGACTAGACAACACTGAGGCTCTGTATAAGTAAGGTGAGAGCAGACTCTTCCTGCTAAGGAAACCAAGGTCTTTTTGGAGTGCAGGGGGTGCTCCTTAAGACCTTCTATGACTTGGCATCAGCTTCTATGGAGTTTTCTGGTGGAGCAGTGGCTTATCTGTAGCTGAGAGGAAGAGGCTGGATCAGCTGATCAGGAATGCCAGCTCTGTGATTGGAGGCCCTCTGTACTCAGGTGGGAAAAAACAGATCCTAACTAAATAAACATATCTTTCTCCATCCCCATGCATAAAGCTGTTGCAGAGCTGGAGAGGTCCTCCAGTGACAGACTGCTGCACCCTAAATGCACCAGGGAACATTATCACAGATCCTTCCTCCCAGCAGCTGTAAGACTTTATAACCACCAGTGTTTCTGGCTTCTATTAATAAAGGAACTACTTCTGCCAAAAGTCATGTATTCCGAATAGATAAAATCATTCTTGTACTCATATGCACTGAAGGCAATCCATGGCGAATAGCTCAATCCATCATCATCAGATTGTGGCTCCAGTTACAGGAAAAAGCGGAGGAGGCCTAAGAAGTTTATTAAGAACCTGATTGGCCGATAACATTCACATGTTTATGAGAAATTTTATATAGTGGCAAGACACTGGGATATGTTAAAAAATCTCTGAGTTAAATGTATGAGATGATGACAGCTGTTAGTTTTTTTTTTTTCCCATCTGGCACACAAGACATCACATTTGTTAAATACTTGTTTCTTTAAATTAAGTCTCTCAAACATTTCTTTCTATGATTCTATCATTATTCAGTGTAGACCTGCAAATGAAACTTCAACTGTAATGAAGACCGAATATGGGGCTACCAAATAAGCTTTTAAATCTTACAAAGGCTTAAGGCTTTAGATGTAAAACGTGTGACACAATGGCACAATGTGCAAGCAAATGTTAGTGTCCTCTCATAACAAAGGTGTGCTTTCACTCAGGTCTTCAGTGTTTCCAATGCAAAGGCCTTCTTTCAAAAAAGTCCACCTTCCTTAGAATAATGAATAACTACCTCACAGTCTATTGCAGATTCCATATGCAACCTGAGCATATTTACTTGATCCTTTATTATAATATTTATTTTTAAGAACCATGTACAGCTTCTAATCCCTGGTATAGAATATTTACTGCAAGCTGTTTTAAGAATTAATTTTCATTTCTACTAGAGCAAACCAGTATAAATAAATCAATTAAGTACCCAAATGTTGCTATCTTATGGGAAAAAAAAGAAAAAAAAATACTTTTCTCTAAAAGGAATTTTTGACAATATTTGATGACCAAAACCAAAACACCAGACGGTCCATTTTATAGCCACATGTATCGAAGAACTAACCTGGAAAAGAAGGGATTCAGTGTAACATTAACAGCTGGACGTGTCATTTGTGGTAATAGTTCTTTTTAAGGAGAAATAATTGTTTGTGTGGCCTACAGACTTTGCAAATCTTCTCAGTGTTTTATAGACATCATTTTCATACAGGTTGTCATGGCAACCAGCTTTGCATGTTCAAGAGAAAAGATAATTCCCCTTGTATAAAACAGAAAGTCTTTTAGAGACTGATTATAGCATCAGCGCTTTCGACTGCAGTCCTCAGCTTAGCATCATGATGGAGAAGATATTGCTGGGACTCGTGTTTCTTCTAGGTGAGTGACTTTGAGTTTATATCTGGTGATTCCAAAAAAGAAAATTAAAAACAATCCACTGTAATTTGCTTCCAAGTTTGAAGACGTTTCGTTTCCCATCCAGGAAGCTTTTTCAATTCAAAATGTTGGGAATAGCGCTCAGTTCGAGGCTTTATACAGTAGCCTATCAAAACCTTGTTTTTGTTCTGAAAACATACAAATTGAAACGGATAAAGGGGTCCACCCCTTTGGAATGGGGGTTATTTGGCTTCTTTTGTTAGCCTGCAATTCCCCATACCTGTCTAAGTCTGTGAAAGGGAGGTAGTTAAAGGGAATTGTTGGCCTGGCTAAAAAGTCAAGGGCCTCCACTCTCCTGTACAGAGGCGAGGGCTGTGATCGTAGTGTGAAGTGATTAACTCAATTGCTGCATTGTAGGTTTTAGAAAGCGTCCACCCCCTCTGTTTAAGGTTATCTTTTCTTTCTTAACATAGATGGCTTCCTTTAAGCCCCTCTCAAACCACCTCTGTCAAAAATGTGAACATTCTGCCCCTCAAAATAATGCGCTTTTTCTCTTTGTTTTTGTTTCCAAACTTTTCTTTTTTTGTAATGACTATGAACTGGATGACTGAGAATCTTAGCCAGCATTTAAATCTGGTGGTACTTAAACCTTTTAGGGAAAGCATCACTGAATGATGAAAAATGACATTTTTAAAATCTATCTTCCAGACTGGGTTGTCCTCTCCACCTGCCTCCTTCCTGAATACTATTTTGTTAATAAATTGTTAAATTGGACTGAAGCTCAGACCTACTGCAGGCAGAGGTACACAGACCTGGCCACCATCCTAAACTCTGAGCAACAGAACCAACTAATCGCAACGCTTACATCTGCTGGACACAGCTCTGACGTCTGGATTGGTCTGTTCAGTAAAATCGACTGGAAATGGTCTGATGGTTACACTGGGAGTGGAGCTGACTACAGAAACTGGTATTCGAGTCAACCATCATTTTATTATATTAATGACTTATGTGTAGGATCACATTACCATGGGGGATGGTTTGATGCTACCTGCACAGAACATCGCCAGTTTTTATGTTACAAAGGTAAAATAGGAATTATGACTCGCCATTCTTTAAATCATTATTATAAAACATAGAATCCCTGCTTAACATTATCCTACATTGTCGTCACCAACAGGCTCACACTTGGATCCTGAATTTGTTTATGTGAGTACAATAATGCCCTGGTCTAATGCACAGACATACTGCAGAGAAAATTTTGTTGACATGGCTATTATAAGAAATGACACAGAGTACCAGCAAGTCCAGAGCCTGATACCTTATGGTCATTATCCATGGATTGGTCTATATAGAGAGCCAAATCTTCAATGGTCTAATGGGAGCAGTGTCCTCTTTACCAGCTGGGATACCAGTGGTATTTTTATTGGCTCAATGAGAGTCATATGTGGTGCTACATCTACTGGGAGATCAGGAAGATGGAAAATGTTGTCCTGTGAAACAAGATTACCATTTGTCTGCAACGGTCCTCCTGGTGAGTGTGTTTTAAATTTAAAAAGCGAATATAAGAAGCTGCTTTTAATAAGTATCAGGCATGTCCTGATGAGTATAATTTTTTGTTCTCTTTTTGGCAGAAATGTATCTTTCCAGACTGAGTTTCTTTCTATACTTGACTTACTAGTGATTTATAATTTACTTCTCATTTTACTTCTTGTTCTTGTTATTTCAAATTTTGTTGACAGAAATGGAAAGTTTCCAACTGGAGTTTTTCAAAGTTAGAATCAATACACTTATCTAACATAGATTAACTAGGTTAAGACTGTAATGTTTTCACATTACAATAGCTGGTGGTCTATCTCTAAACCTAAAGAAACTACGTACAGAGGCCTGCCAATTGGGCTCACCGCTGCAGTGAGGAACTTCAAGATCCGCCGTCATTGAATCTGGGTGGCAGTTGAAGGCAGCAGTCTGGGTCTGCTAATTCCTGGAATCCTAACCTGCCCTTGAGGGGGACAAATTCAAACAGTAAAAACAAAAGAAGAGGAAAGGACCATATTTTTTAATTACCATAATTTCTCGAATTTAGATCGCACCTCTCAACAAAGTTTTTTTCTCTAAACTTAAAACGTACACACATGGCTATAATCCGTTGATATCTACTGAACTGGCCCCCTGCAAACCCATAAGGGGAGCTCTACATCTCACCCCTAATATAGGGAATAACAAGAATGCTAACGTTCATTAGCTTCCCGGCTTGCGGCAATAAGAGCTTTTTTTTTTTTAGTAAGCATGTAAGAGCTTCTAATGAAAGATGGTGTTTCGTCAGCTCTTCATTTCAGCTCTACAGGAGCAGCGCATAGTCTCTAGATTGGCTTAATGCAACAAATAAATGTCACAATGTATGAATTCTAGACACTTGTTCTCTGTTGTGCTGACTGCAAGAACCTGCTTGTGCTAAATGAAAATGAGCCCTTTCTTGTTTGATTTCCAACTCTAACTTCCGCCCCCTGGAAAAATGGAGATTGGAAAAAAGTAGGGGCTTATAGTCTGGAAAATACGGTAAGAAAATATCATGTACATCTTATTCAGTTTTTATGGCTTTGAGCAAAAAAATGTATTTGATTTTAAAAGAGTAGCTCTTCATCCACAGGAACAAGAGGCTTGAGGCACTTAAAGTGCGATCAAAAACTACAAATACCCATCCTGTTGAGAAAATAACATCAAGGGAATATGACACTGGATTTTAACTGACCTTAAAACAATTACAAATTTTATAACTTACAACACTGTGAAAGTATTTTATACTTATGTATTTCAATGTATAAAAAATGTACTATAATGAAAAATCCCTTCTTTTAAATTAGTTACAAAACAGGTGGTGAGGCTTGGACTTCATTTAGAGGACTATGTGGATCTGAATGACCGTGTTCTAAGAGGAAGCATCCTGATGAAGGCAAGTTTGAAATCAGGATTGTTTTTATTGCCAAATGAATAATGAAATCTCTCAAAATGAAAAAGTCTCTGTTTTTGTGTCTTCCAATTTGATCCTACAGCTCCAGAACAAACTGCAGGAGAACGGAGTGAGTGGAGTTATCCTAAAGTGGAGAGAGCAGCCTGATGGGAAAGTCTTCAGAAAGGAGAAGAATCCAGTTTAAACTCAGAAATATGAAACCTGTTTGCTTCTTCCGAGGCTGAATAAAACAATTGTATCATTTAGAATTATATGATTTACTAATACCCTGTTTGCTGCTGTGCAAATTAATTATTGTGACAGCGTGAAAAATATCTCAATTATGTTAGCACAATAACAAGTATGTTAACACTTCTGCAAGTTTGAGCGCCTTAAATATGGTGGGGGTTTAGAGTTGGTAAAAATGAGGAAAACAAACATTTTTGTCATGGTTTACAGCTGTTTGAGTTTTGTTTTTACCTTTCTGTTTTTTTTATATAAAATTTCTTGTCGTATATGATTTTGAGTAAAGTCTTGCTGGTTTTGGTTCTTTATTCTTTCAATATGCTATTTCAATATAGGTTAATTTCTCTAAGTTTTGTTTCTTAATTTCTGTTTTCTGTAAACATGGCTTTATTATTTTATTTTACTTCAGACGTTTTAACTCATAGATTCTAACTTCAGCTCCTTCCGCATTATCTGTGTTAATTAATTCCTTTGCCTGCTTTCCTTTCTCAAGATTTTGGTCTGGTCTTCCACATTTCCTCTCAGTGAGCTTATTTGTTTCCATTGTGTTGAACTTAGAACTGACACTGAGCTCTATATCATTACCCTGAAGCGACTGTTACGCTCGATGAGCACTAAGTGGCTCTTGAGTGTGTTTAGTCTTAAGAGGAAAGTAAAATACATTATTGATGTTTGTATTGAAATAGTCCTTTGGCCAACGTCAGCCAATGACTTGAGCCAACCTCTCGAATGAACTGAAGAGACAAGTATAAACACAGGTAGTACTAAAGTCTGCAGGGAGGGGAAACATGAAATCACAAAACATGCGTTATGGATAAATGTTATTCTTCCAATTTAATTTCAATGTTGAACATTAGTTACTATGTAAATCAATGTGGTAACCGAAAGCAGGTGTAAAAGTGTAAAAGGCAAAAACAAAAGACAATTAACACAAGAGAAATTGAAAGCTTGAACACCTAGTTGATCTTGAAGGGGGCTCAGAGATATGGTAGAATATCACTGATTAAAACAGCATCAACATTAAAAGGACGAAACGATTGAAGATGTTTGAGGTCTGTGGTCGGAAAATATAGATTTCTTTTATTTCATATTTTGAGTTGGACTATTTAATCACTGAAAAAAGATTTTCCCTTTGTTAGTTTCACCTGCAAGGAGGGCCGCTGGAAGTACTTTTGAACAGGGGGCGCCGTGAATTTTGTTTTGTTTTTTTGGACAAAACACCTATGAGCCTATAGGCCTATTGAAAATACAGTAAAAATAAATACGTAAACAGACTGAGATTCATTACGTTATTGTCTTATACACTTCAGTGCACGCAACCAGAGTCTGTAAGACACAGACATCCTAAGTTCTGAGGTGAATATACGTGCTATTAAGTAAACTTCACAATAAAACTATAACAACATAGATTTGGTCAGCTGGCATAAACCTGAGTCACTGTGTTTGTGTCACACTTGACTCAATTAGCACCAAAATCCTTTTACACAAACCACAAGGAAATACTTATATTATTATAGTATTTAAACAATATTGAAGTTCTTCATAGCCATTACACAAACAACCCAAGATCAAAATAACACTCTAAAAATACTATGGTTACATTAAACTACACAAATAGATATGAAAGTGCGCGGTGGCACTATCCTCTTACTTTAAGCTACAGGTAAGTCCTCTGGTCACAGGTTTTAAAATGTTGAGGGGCGCTTTGGCTCATGGACATAAAGTCTCTAATGAGTGAACAAGTGGCAAACTGGATACCACTAGTTTGCTTGATGTTGCCCGACAACAGCAGGTGCCGCAGCACACCCAGCACACCCAGTTCCCAGGGCCATGATCTGTAGAGCAGAACTTTAACACCCTCAGACTGATAAAGACTATTAAAATAGTTTTTACCCTTTTTAAGCCGATTCTCCAGTCGTGCGAGCATTTTTTGTATCAGGCCAAGTCTTAGCCTCATCATGCATCCTGCGTCATGTAGTATACATGGTGTAAGGAGGAAGGATTAGCCTCTCACTGTTTCAATGTCAACTGTTTTCCGCACTGACCTTTTTGTATGTTACACCTGGGACTTAGCCAGGGAGGACACTCATCTTTGTGACTCCGGTTCCGTGTTAATAAATCAACAGCCCTGTTGGGCTAGAAAGGTATATACTGTAGTCTGTTTGAGTTTATTAAAGGCAGAATATAACACTCACTACCACCTCAAAAGAAATGTGTTGCAAAAGGTCTGTTTTGCAGCAGTTTGGTTCTGAAAGGTCCATGATGACTTATCTTTGAGGATTCTGGAGATCTGGATTTCCCCTGGGCCTTGGATCTCCACTGTGGTGGAAGCAGACCCCAGCAGACCGCAGCTTCATGGGCAAGGGAGAGGAGGCAAAAAGAGGTGGTTTTGTTCTGTTCTCACAGACAGGGGGCTGGCAAGTCACACCTCTGTGGGAGGTCCTGTGGAGGCCTGGCTTAAAAGGGGGGTTGGAGAAATCTAATGGCTGTTCATTCACCAAAGCTGCGTTTCCTTCTCTGGTCATCATGTCAAGATGAAATATGGACACTGGTTCCCAATGTCCAAAAAGCAGGTTCATGGCATATGGCACAACAATCAGAAGCAAAACGTCTTTAAACTTGGAAAAAAAAGTCCAGTGGATTATTTTTTTAACTTTTTTGTATTTCCTGAACATAATGTTCAGGAACATAATGTTGGCTTAGCATGAACAGACTACCAACATAAACAACCCTCCTTAAAACAAAACTAGTATAAAATAGTGATTATTTTCACCATTTTGACATTAGCCAGCAGGCCTTGCGGCTACTCCAGGCTCACAAGCAGTTTGTGATGAATTTTGGAAACAGGAGATGAGCACCTCGTCTAATGCCCCACCAGACTTACTTTTAATTATTATTTAGGTAGCACACACTAATCCTCCTTACCTTATTTTGTTATTATATCTTAATTGTACTTTCAATCTCATTTTTCTCTCCTCTGTAAACCGCGGGAGACTTTCTCTAAAGGGATTAATAAATTAATTCTGATTCTAGTTCCTGAAGCCCTTTAGCAGAATTCGTATGAGACATTTTAATCTAGATTAACCTTGATTAATTCCAAGATTACAATGAGATTCATCTAGATAAAAAATGATCTATGGCCAGCACTAATTAGAACACTATCATAAAAGAAAACAAATAACTGAAAAGCAAAACACAAACACCTCTAAATTAAATAATGGGATCAAAATGTATACTATATATACTACTATACATATTACACTCAAAACCACCACCATTTAATTAAAAAATGTTAAGTTTACAGATGAAGAACATATTGTGTTCACATCGTTTAGAAATCTTTCACATCATTACAATAATGGATAAAATTCGTAGCAACCAGGTTATTAGCAATCACTATATTACTGAATAATAAAAAGTAGTTTAGGTTTCATATTTTTTGGTTTGACATTTTTTCTTGTCCTTTTTCTTCTGATTTGAAGACTTTCCCATCAGGCTGTTATCTCCACTTCAGGGTAACTCCACTCACTCCGTTCTCCTGCAGTTTTTTCTGGAGCTGCAAGATAAAGTTGGAAGACATAAAAAACGTAGACTCTTTATCATCTCTATATAAATTTGAGATCAGGTGTACAGTATTGACTTCAGACTTGCCTTTTTCAGGATCTTTCCTCTTACAACAGGGTCATTCAGATCCACAGAGCCATCTGCATGAAACCTGAGCCTCACCACCTGTTTTTTCATTACTGAATTAAAATAAAGGAAATAATGAATAGCTTGAGTGTTCTTTTTAGAGACACGTTCTTATATGTTAAAAGAAATAAGTAGTGCATAATTTAGCACTTTATAGTGTAAGTTTAAAATGAATAACTCTATTTAGGGCTGTTCCAATCCATTCTGAAAAACCCATGATAAAAATGTCTTGTCATGAAGGTATCAGTTCCTGAGGCCTCTTGCTCTTGTAAGTAAAGAGGTGCGCTATCTCAATCAAAATAGTTTATAAATGTTGAATGAATTTGAGTTGTTTTCCTCTTTTGTCGCTTTAATTTGTTGAATTTATTTACATCAAAGGCAGGTTTGGCTTCCAGGAATTAGCAGACCAAGACTCATGCCTTCCACTGCCACCCAGATTAAATGGCAGCTGATCTTAACATTCCTGTCTGCAAGTGGTGGGCCTGCATGAAGAGCCTTTCCAGATTTTTGGGTTGAGCTCAGCAACACAGAGATAGACCATGAGGTATTACATTGTGAAAACATTACAGTCTAAACCTGGGTAACTTATATTGGAGAAGTACATATATTCTTCCTCCAGATGGAAACTTTTTTTTTCCCAGTAAAAGCTGGAATACGATGAACAAAGAGTGAAATAGGAAATTAGAGATCAGCTAAACATTCAAACATAGTTCCAGATATCAGTATAGAAAGTACACCTAATAAGACACTGTTGATTCCCATGTAATGCAGCTTCTTATTTTCTCCTTTTGATTAAAAAAAAACACTCACCAGGAAGACCATAACAGACAAATGGCAATCTTGTTTCACAAGGCAAACCCTTCCATCTTCCTGATCTCCCAGTAGCTGCAGCTCCACATATGATTGTCTATGAGCCAATCATCATATTGATGGAATCAATGTTTCTAAAGAGGACGCTGCTCCCATCAGACCGGAGAAGATTTGGCTCTCTATATAGACCAATCCATGTTAATTGATTTATCAGGCTCTGGACCTGCTGATTCTCTGCGTCATTTTTTATGGTGGCCAGGTCCAGAAAGTTCTCTCTGCAGTACATCTGAGCATCAGACCAGGTCATCGTTGTATTGACACAAACAAATTCCGGATCTAAGTTTGAACCTGTTAATGACAACAATGTAGGAAGAAGTGCAGTAAAAACTTTATGTTTTATAATAATGCTTAAAATAATTGTGTGTCTGCATTCATATTGTTACCTTTGTAGCACATAAAGTGGTGCTTCCCTGTGCAGATATAATCAGCCCATCCCCTGTTGTGGTTTGATCCTACGCAATACTTATCAGGGTTAGTAATATATGGCTGATTTGATATCCAGTGTCTGTAATAAGCTCCACTCCCAGTGTAACCATCAGACCATTTCCAGTTGATTTCACTGAACATACCAATCCAGACATCTGAGCTGTGTCCAGCAGATGTAAGAGTGTTATTAAGTTGGTTTTGTTCCTCAGGGTTTAGGATAGTGGCCAGGTCTGTGTGCTTCTTTCTGCAGTAGGTCTGAGCTTCAGTCCAATTCAATGATTGATCAACAAAATAGTACTGATGATGGAGGCAGGTGCAGAGGACCACCCAGTCTTGAAGATAGATTTAAAAATCTTATTTTTCATCATTCTTTGACGCTTTGCTACAAAGGTTTCAATACCAGCATAAACATGATATCACTTACCTAGAAAAAACAAGAGTCCAAACAAGATCTTCTCCATCATGATGCTGCGCTGAGGACTGCGGTAGAAAGTGCTGATGTTGTACCCAGTCTTGTACAATCTTGTACATGCAAAACTATGTATATGGAACTTTGAATAGCTTTGCAAAGTCTATAGGCAACATAGGCAGGTCCCTTTTCTTAAAACAACCACAACCAAGACTGACAGGCCAGCCTGCTAATGTTACATTTAACCCCTTCTTTCCCAGGTAATGATAGTTCTTACATGGAGCTATATTATGGAACCTCTGTGTAATGATCTCAGAATGTTGGACCCAGAATTCGAGGCGAGACAGGCAGTGGGAAAGTTCAAAGCGTTTATTAAAACAAACAGGTTTGCGGGGCTGCTCGTCAGCTGCGGGCTGGATCTCTGCAGAGATAGGAGAATACAGGTCAGTGACTTGATGTGGAGCTGATCACAACTTGTAGCAAAGTCACTGACCTGATTCAAAGTTCAGTCACTTCAGGGAGAACACAGCTGTATCCAGATGGGAAGTTAGACAGCAGTTGCGGCGGACGTCGCCCCCAGAGTCCCTAGAGAGCGAGCGGAGCAGGCGCCAGCCAACGCCGAGCAGCAACCGAGTCCTAAGGGGATATCCAAAGCCGGAGACAGAAGACATCTCCAGGTTAAGAAGCCGGTAGAATCCAGGAATAAATCCAAAACAGAACTGACAAACAGAGCAGACAGGGGCAAGGCAAAACTCGGGATCCACAGGGCAGAAACAGGTCACAATCAGGAAAACAGAACAGATTAAAGAATGCCAGAGTTAGTCTCACCAAAACTCTCGAATAACCTGGGGCTGATGGGAGGAAAGCACACAACATAAATAGCAGAGGAACCAGGTGGAAATTAGACAGGGAAACAACAACCAAAGGAAAAAAACAAACCATCAGCGCCAAGATCATGACAGAACCCCCCCTTCAAGGGCGGATTCCAGACACCCAAATGGGCTGATCAGGATGAACATTGTGGAAGTCCTCATCCCAGATCAACTGGGCCGGAATCCAGGACCTCTCCTTAGGTCCATAACCCTCCCAGTCTACCAAATACAGGAGCCCCTTGCCCGTCCTCCTAGACCTGAGGAGATGGCTGACTGTGAAGGCAGGCCCCCCCTCTCTGAATTTGGTGGGTGGAGGTGAACGGAAGGGAAAAAGGTCTCCCCTATCCCCATAAAAAAAAAAATACACCAAACCACACTCAGAAGAAGGGGGAGAAAAATAATCCGGATCAGGGTCCGGGGGTGCTGGGCCGAGGTTACTGGAGGATCTGGGGATCTGGTGGTAACCATACTAGTCTTAGGTAACAGGAGAGCTGGGGAGGCAGAGAGTTTGGTGCTTCACGGCTTAGTTTTACCCTTTGAAGGACAAGGCCTTTGAAAATGTCCATAACTGCCAAAGTAGAGACAGAGATGAAAGGTGATGCATCAAGCCCTCTCCTCCTTGGAAAGGCATGTGCGTCAGAGCTGCATCGGTTCGGGCTCCGGCAACCGAGCCGGACCAGGGGCCAACGTAGGTGCATAGGGGGAGGAGTGAAGAGCAGGTTGAGGAAAGGCCGTCGTCAGTGCCCTCCTTTCCCTGCCACCCTCGGTGAGGCGAAGGTCAATCTGGTTCCAGTTGCTTCAGAGTCCGGGGGTAGTCGCGGGTCGGCTCATCCTTGATACTTTCATGAAAGCCAAAGAAAAAAAATCCATGAGGGCGTCCTCATTCCAGGAACAGTCCGCAGGCAGCAGGTGGAAGTCACTATTATATTCCAACACGGACCAATCTCCTTGTGTCAAAATCCCCAGGAGGCTTCCCTACTAGGAATAACTGGGCAAAAAATTCGGATTAGTTCCACAGAAAAATCATTGTAAGAGCTACAGAGATCAGGATTGTTCAGCCACTCTTTGACGTTGCCCATAATTTAGCTTTGCCTGCTAACAGAGAGATTACATAGGCAACCTTAGCATGATCAGAAGGAAAAGCGGAGGGCTGTAACTCAAAATGAATCTCGCACCTAGTCAGGAAATCTCTGCATTTCCCCCTTAAATCTCTGCAGGATCTCCCTTAAACACTTCAGGATCTCGCAGGGGCAAGGCAAAACTCGGGATCCACAGGGCCGAAACGGGTCACAATCAGGAAAACAGAACAGACTAAAGAATGCTAGAATTAGTCTCGCCAAAACTCTCGAATAACCTGGCATTGATGGGAGGAAAGCACACAACATAAATAAAAGAGGAACCAGGTGGAAATGATCGCCATTAATCAGCCGCAGAACCAATTAGAGAGGGGAGCAATGAGCAAAGGAAAAAACCAAACCATCAGCGCCAAGATCATGAGACTCTGTTGTTTTGATTCAACAAATTAAATATTTCTCTAAGAGCAAACTTAATTTCTGTCACTTTTTTACCATATCCTGACAATATTTTAGTTCTTAGTTCTTAGTTCAAATTTACATGTTATTCATAGTTTAAAAAAAAAGACAACAAAGCTAGTCTGAATGTACTCCACAGTAAATACTACACAGAGTTCACAATCAGCAAATTGCTCTTTGGACATTCCACTAAGTCTTAAGTGCCAGCGAGAGACACAATAGAAACATGCCTCTGTCAGAGACAGATAATATTGGAATAAAAAAAAGAAAATCACCCGAAATTTATATGATACATTTATTTATCTTAGTCTTTAAGAAGGGAAAAGTCAGATTTAGGTGAGCACTTACCTCGCATAAAAATATATCTTCCTTTTCTTCTAATAAAATCTTGCAGTACAAACATGCTACACGCTATTCTTCTAGACTTTTAACAAGTCTATAGAGAGAGAAGTAAACATGCTTTTTTATATATATGGGTTCGGAGTCAATATCTTTAACAAATGTCAATGGTTCTAAAACAGAAATAACGAAAAACAAATTGAAACGGGAATGAGATAATTTTACAAATAATTCTATTTCTGTATCAGAAAATAAATCTGCAGATGTAATTCATCTATCAGCTCTTAATTTCAAATTTTTAATGATTTTGTTCCTTTCCCTGGGCTGCCACCTTATCATGGTGGAGGGGTTTTAGTGTCACATTGGAACTTTACCTTAAAGAAGTCCTCCTCAACACATTGACTAAGGATGACAAGCCTGGACTTCAGGGACAGACAGACATGTTGTGGTGAAAAATGTATTTCTCTAACACTAAATATTATTATTTTAATATTTATTTTTTTTACAATATCAATATAAGGAGCAATAATCAATTCAATCCAAAGTGGACTGGTCCCTGGTTCAAGCAAAATATTGACCTCATCGATAGACTGAATTTTGAGTCCTTTTGTTTAGAGTTTTGCAACAGATGAAGTGGGCACATACACTTTGTGTTTGCCTACTACCCGAGCTGTGAACATCCTTTGAACAAACTGCTTATTTCACTCAACTGCCTCTTTGCAGTCAGAGTCTAGATCATCCCTTATAAATGTGTCAAACTCGGAGAGTATTCACTGTCTGCACTGTTTAACAATGTACAATCCAATGATGCCAGTTAAAGAGTCTGGTTTGTTTGCGTCATCATCTTTGAGTATGAGGAAAACCACTTTCTGAGATGATAAACCCCATTACTGAACCACTTAGCAGTGTGGTGCAAATCTCCGTCCTCTCCATGAAGGTGGTTTCTGAAGAAACTTTCAGTCAAAGTCCTAGCATGATTCCCTGTGTTCAATAAAAACCTCAACGGGATACCGTCCTACTGGATTTCTACCTCTGGGCTCTTTCCTACAGCGTTTTTTCTGTAAGCCTTCTGACCTGCCTCAAACTGTCTGGCTCATAGCAATATAGACCTCTCGTTTCCTTGTGCTGCAGGACTAGGTGAAAAAGCAGGTTGGGTTCCTGGAGCAGCAGCAGAATAGTGTGGCACGGTTGTGTTGGGATCTGGAGATTCTCCACCTTCTCCAGCAGAGTGCGCTGTGGATCCTAGTGGGCTGGAGCCCTCCAGCACAGCTGACGTTCATCAGCTCATCAGGAGACCGGCCTTTATAAGCAGCTGCCAGACCTTCCTTCTACGCCGCAGTGTTAGCCAAGTTTGGTTAGCGAACCTGAGCCTTTGAATTTACTAATCTTTGTCTTCCTAGAGAAACCTTATTCTAATCTGCCTCTGTCTTCTCGCTCCTAGGAAACCAATCTCTCAAGAGAAGCTCTGAATGAGCTTAACCAGAAACCTGCCTGCCTGCCCTAGAGAGCCAAACCTGAAGTTCCAACTCTGGAATCGACTTGCTGCTCTTAGGGAAAGAGCTGATCACTCCAACCAAGGTCTTTCACTGGAAGTCAGAAGCTAGACGCTGCTGCTGCTTTAGCACTCTGCTGAACCAATAGTCTCTGGACCCAACCGGTTCCCTCTCTCAGAACTAAGCCTGGACCTCTTCAAGGTATCCACTGAAACATCTGAAAACTCATTTAACTAATCTGCAAACCAAGCTAACCAAACTATCCATCTCTGTGGACGCCTGAGAATCCTGCCCGGACCAGAACCTGAGTCTAGTTCATGTCATTGTGTGAAACCTTTAATAAACTCTGTTAAATCTTTTACCAAGTCTCCAGTGGTGTTCTGCATGTGGGTTTATCCCTAAACCGATCATGACAGGTTGAGCAGCTTATGTGGCTCCTCGACATAACAGCAATTGAGATCAGCTGCTCATTGGGTATACCAGAACTCGTCTTTCTAATCTGCTTCCACAGGCGGGTTCACAAAACACAACCAGCTGGTTCAACTTGGTTTGAAGGGGACAAAAGAGTGATCACTGGGGCAGTCACTAGGAGAGGATTGGTTAAGGAGAGCCTGCCTGTCTTCCTGATCAATAATCAGATGTTCAGTAATTGAACATCTCACAGACTCTGGCACCACAAATTGCTCAGCACCAACGGGACTCTCCTCATCCACCTCAAACACCTTGGACAGAGCATCGGGTTTAAGATTTTTAGTCCCGGGCCTGTAAGACAGAGAAAAATTAAAGTGGCCAAGAAAAGTGCCCACCTCACCTGTCTAGGACTGAATCTCTTAGCAGACTTAAGATACTTGTAGCTTTTGTGGTCCGTCCAAACCGGAAAAGGAATCTTTGAGCCCTCCAACCATTATCTCCATTGCTCTAGAGCTAGCTTGACTGCCAGCAACTCTACAGTCCCTGACATCATAGTTCCATCCAGCAGCTGAAAGATTCTTGGAGAAAAAAGCACAGGGATGAATCTTCCCATCTTTAGCCTCCCGCCTGAGAACCGCCCCAACCACTGAACTAGAAGCATCCCTATCCACAATGAATTCGCTCTCAGGATCTGTAGAACAGGCGCAGAGGTGAACAAAGAATTAAGCCTTTGGAAAGCATGATCAGCCTTTTCAGACTAACAGAACTTAACCTTGGAGGAGGTGAGACCATGAAAGGGTGCAGCCACCGGACTGTAGTTCCTGATAAACCTAAGGTAAAAGTTGGCAAACCCCAGGAACCTCTGCAGTTGCTTCTTATCCCCGGGAACCGGCCAGTCGCTAACTGTGCTTATCGTCATAGGGTCCGTGGAGCTCTGATCATTGGAGACCACAAAACCCAGAAAACACATTGTGCAAACGTGGAACTCATATTTCTCTGCTTTGACAAACAGTTGGCTCTGAAGCAGACGTAGAAGAAGAGATCTGACGTGTAACCTATGGGATTCGAAATCCCATGAATAGATAATAATGTCATCAAGATAGAAAAAAAGATAATGTCCCACTAGGTCCCTGAGCACGTCATTGACCAGATTTTGAAATACTGTGGGAGCGTTGGTGAGCCCAAAAGCCATGACCAGATATTTATAATGACTGGAGGTAGTGTTGAAGGCAGTCTTCAAATTGTCACTCTCACGGATGTGAACCAGGTGATAAGAGTTACATAGGTCCTGTTTGGGAAAGATTTTGGCCCCCTGAATCTAATTAAAAGCTGATTTGATCAGAGTGATAGCGATTCTTTATAATAATGTCATTAAGCATCCTGTAATCTATACATGGCCTGAGGGAACCATCCTTCTTTCCAAAAAAGAAGTAGCCTGCACCAGCCGGAGATGAAGGACGAATAACGCCTGCTCTTAGTGACTCAAAAATGTATTTGTCGTTAGCGAGAGGCTCAGGGGCGGATAATGAATATAGCCTACCCCTAGGGGGTATGGTGCCTGGCAACAAATAAATCCCAGAAGCACAAGGGCTGTGAGGAGGTAGGGCTTTGGCCCTGCTCTTCTTAAAAACCTCTCGGAGATTGCGATACTCCTCAGGAACCTTGGAAAGATCGGGGAAATAGTCATTAGCCACACCCTTTACTGACACCTCTGACTTGGTTAGGAACCAAGACACAAAGTAGCCCCGCCTAAGACCAGGAGACAGGGTTAAAATCTCAGACTTTTTTCTTAAGAGAGGAACAGTCCCCAGTGTGTCAGACTCATGTTGGAGGCGGTGCTCAGCATGTCTCCTCCTACGTCCGCAGCTTACACATAATACCTTATACTCAGCAGCTGCTGAGCATTTCTGACTTTGTGAGCCACAGAGAAAGACACAATGAGCGGCAGAGGAAAGGGAGGTAAAGGACTCGGCAAAGGAGGCGCTAAGCGTCACCATAAAATCCTCCGTGATAACATCCAGGGAATCACCAAGCCCGCTATCCGCCGCCTGGCTCACCGTGGAGGAGTCAAGCGCATCTCCGGTCTGATATACGAAGAGACCCGCGGTGTGTTGAAGGTCTTCTTGGAGAACGTTATCTGCGATGCAGTCACCTACACCGAGCACGCCAAGAGGAAGACCGTCACCGCCATGGATGTGATGTACGCTCTGAAGAGGCAGGGCCGCACCCTGTATGTATTCGGAGGTTAAACTGCTCCGCTTCCAACCACCAATCAAAGGCCCTACTCAAGCAACTTCTACCATTAAACAGGCATACAATCATTCAGATTTTGTCAACAGTATCAACGGCTTTATTGCTTTATTTTATATAAAATGTTTAAATGGAGAATGAAGTTGGTATAGGTGTATATATAATCAGTCTAATGAAACCTAAACTGAACTCATGTGTTAAAGTCCACACTAACATCCGTTTTAGTCTCATTATATATTAGCATGTAACTAGCATGGAAACTCCATTTATGTGATTAGTTTCTTTTTTTTTTTCTTGAAATTAAATCAGGTTTCTTTGGTTACATTTCCCCTAAATGTTTAAATGCCCTGTGATACTCTTTAACAGCTCTGCAAATTCATAATTCTACCAAGAATTATTGTTTTATGTTGTCCTATTTTTTTCTGATACATTCTACATTCCTGATCACGTTCTGTTACCTGATTTGTTTAGTTTTCTGTTTTCTTACTACCAAGAAAACTATTTTTTGGACATTTTCTTCCAGTTCTCCTTTTTAAAGCTCCAACTTATTAATTTAAAATCATTTTATCTGAATAGACCATCATCTATTTACACTCACCGGCCACTTTATTAGGTACACCCGTCCAACTGCTCGTTAACACTTAATTTCTAAGCAGCCAATCACATGGCGGAAAATCAGTGCATTTAGGCATGTAGACATGGTCAAGACAATCTCCTGCAGTTCAAACGAGCATCAGTATGGGGAAGAAAGGTGATTTGAGTGACTTTGAACGTGGCATGATTGTTGGTGCCAGAAGGGCTGGTCTGAGTATATCAGGAAACTGCTGATCTACTGGGATTTTCACGCACAACCGTCTCTAGGGTTTACAGAGAATGGTCCGAAAAAGAAAAAACATCCAGTGAGCGGCAATTCTGTGGGCGGAAAATGCCTTGTTGATGCCAGAGGTCAGAGGAGAATGGCCAGACTGGTTTGAGCTGATAGAAGGGCAACAGTGACTCAAATAACCACCCGTTACAACCAAGGTGGGCAGAAGAGCATCTCTGAACGCACAGTACGTCGAACTTTGAGGCAGATGGGCTACGGCAGCAGAAGACCACACCGGGTGCCACTCCTTTCAGCTAAGAACAGGAAACTGAGGCTACAATTTGCACAAGCTCATCGAAATTGGACAATAGAAGATTGGAAAAACGTTGACTGGTCTGATGAGTCTCGATTTCTGCTGCGACATTCGGATGGTAGGGTCAGAAATTGGTGTCTACAACATGAAAGCATGGATCCATCCTGCCTTGTATCAATGGTTCAGGCTGGTGGTGGTGGTCTCATGGTGTGGGGAATATTTTCTTGGCACTCTTTGGGCCCCTTGGTACCAATTGAGCATCGTTGCAATGCCACAGCCTACCTGAGTATTGTTGCTGACCATGTCCATCCCTTTATGACCACAATGTACCCAACTTCTGATGGCTACTTTCAGCAGGATAATGCGCCATGTCATAAAGCTGGAATCATCTCAGACTGGTTTCTTGAACATGACAATGAGTTCACTGTACTCAAATGGCCTCCACAGTCAACAGATCTCAATCCAATAGAGCATCTTTGGAATGTGGTGGAACGGGAGATTCGCATCATGGATGTGCAGCCGACAAATCTGCGGCAACTGTGATGCCATCATGTCAATATGGACCAAACTCCCTGAGGAATGCTTCCAGCATCTTGTTGAATCTATGACACGAAGAATTGAGGCAGTTCTGAAGGCAAAAGGGGGTCCAACCCGTTACTAGCATGGGGTACCTAATAAAGTGGCCGGTGAGTGTATGTCCTCACTTGAAAAGGATTCCTCTCTAGATTCCTGTCTAATATCCCATTCAAACTGATGTAATGTTGTCACATGAAACTTGTACACAAGAGCTCAAAGTAATCATGATTGTTGTTTTTATTCTTCCTTTATTTGGCTTTTCCCAGATATATACATCTGTCTATATTTCATCATTAGACGAATGTCTGTGTAGTGAATAGTCCGACACATTCTTATCTTCATATTTTGGAACTTGTGCTAACATATGGCATTGAAGATGAAGAAATAACATTATTTCCTCACAACCCTGTCCACTCTGATCACTTTTTAATAACCTATAGGGTTACTTTAACAGAGTTCTCCTCCCCCAAAAGAAGGTTTCACTTTAGCGGATCATTATCAGATAATGCAGTTATAAATTTTAAAGAATAACTTTAGTTTATTCCCCGTCACAGGTTGATTATTAATTAATGGGGTTGCTAGTTCTCTGTGTGCCTTAGACAACGCACCCCCCTTGGGAAAAAACAAAGCAAACAAAAACTCGCTGTTAAGGGAGTTTTTCCTCTCCACTGTTTTTTTTTTGCTCAAAACTGTTGATTTTTACCCTTTAACAAAGAGTCACCATTGGTACGTATCTGTGGTTCTCTGTAATCTAGAAATAATCCAGCAAGCAGGTTCATCTCTGAAAGATTCTATTTGGACCTAGAATTATTCTTAATTAAGCCAAGCACTGAGTTTATTGATAATTTTTTTGGTTAGCTCTCCTGCAACTGATCTTTTTTAGAGACAGAAGAGGAAAAACATCACCTAGATAATAATGATAATAAATAACTTTTTAATTCTTTGTTGAGTCAAAATCTCCTCAAATAGTGATCTTTTTGTGATTTGTAGTGTTGTTTCTGTGCACTCCTTTGTTCAGCACATAAGGGATATGGCAGAATGTTGTTACATATAGAAAATGACCAGTAATACAGAAATTACTGGAACTTCTTCATCACAACTTTTTTGATTCTTATTTCCAGTTCAAACAGATATCAGCCAGACAAAAATAGATTTTTTTATAATTCATTTTTATTTAGGATTAGCCAACGTTTCTTCTACATCTCAAAAGATGACATTGTCTGTCTTTATTTGTACAACTTTCAAATAAGAACCACTAGAGGGAGCAGTGACACCCCTTGTGAAACCACCAATCAGTGTGCCACGTTTTACTCTGTGTGGTCTATGTATGTTTTGGTACCTTATTTGTTTAAATCAGATGATGTCAAATGGTGTGGGATGTCACCTGCTGCATGATGAGGTTTAATTGGTGAGCATAGCAGTGGACATAGTGTGCATTAGCGTAGACATCCTTGATCATTTTCTGTACATCACCTGTAACACCTATGACACTTGCACCATCGTAAGCTTGGGAAATGAGCTTGCTTCTCTGGTCATCAGGGAGAATGGAACCAAGCCTATCCAGAAGTGTTGTGGCGATGTCTTTCAAACCGCTGTCTGTGCCTATTGGCCAACGCTCTGACCAATGAGCATAACTGACTGTGACGTAGGAAGAGCGACAGAAAGATGGTGGGGGAGTGTAAACAAACAGCCTGTCGGTGAAATGGGGAATACGTCCTTCTTAAAAACAAATGAACGTAGAGCCTCTTCCTGCTCACGTTTCAGTGAAAACCCCAAATCTAATCCTTCTAAAACTGATTCCAAAGTTGAGTCAAATGAGAGCTGTTCAATTGTTGTTGCCATCTCCCTTGTGCTTTCTCCAGCGTTGCACAGCTTTGTCGTCCCGCCCTCAAAACCCCACCCGCTTTGCATACAAAAATTCAAAATGCATCTCTGTTGTGATTGGAGCATTGATCGAGGCTAGACCACTGGCAGGAAAAAATGATTTTGGCCGATGGCGGATGGGGCTAGTTTACTAGGCTAGCTACCTAATATATTTATTAGACTTTACAATTCACAAACCAATACCTCAATGTTGTTGTTTTTTTTTTGTTGTTTTTTTATTCCCCTAGCTGTGGTTGCCGTTGGTAACCATTAAATAACTATTGACAGCTGGCTTATTTAAATTCAGGATGCCATTCATGTGGTGCTTTGCATGAACTATTTCTGGTTCAATGTGGGCGTGAAGTGGGTGAGTTGGAGCCTTGGACACAAACTTTGAGGCACAGCTTTGATCTATAAAGGTCACATGGTTGGTTTTGTACGTGCACATCATTTTCTAGGTTAGGATTTTCTTGACACATTCTATTTTTAGGTGTTTGCAGTACTCTTTTGGTAGGGTAAACATTCCATCCAATGTTTTATAATTAAAATCTCTAGTTGGTCAGTGATGGAGAAGTCCATGAACTAGTTGAACCTGCCGGCTAAAAGCCAGCCATCTTGTTCTTCTTTCAGTGTCTCTATTTAAGCCATGTTTTCTGATCCGCCCTGACTGGTTGGTGCATTAAAAACATCACAGCTAGCCATCCCAAAACAGTCAAACTACATAGGCTTTATTGAAATATAAATGTCTACTTTTCTTCCAGTTATTATCTTCAAAGCATTACATTTTACTTCTTGTTTTTACAACATTGCTGCTGTAATAATTAGGATTCCTGAGGCGTCTTAACTGTTGCTCTATTGTTGTTTTCATGGTGGTCAGATTATGTGGTTGACTTGGTGATCATGGGGAGCTGTAGCCAAAGATAATCATCTTTTGACAAATTTCCAAATTTGAGCAGATGTCATTTATTGGTGCAGATACAATGATAAGACGGAATGAATACTGGTAAAATTTCACTTTTCTTAAAATCTTGCTCTATGATTTACATGATGTGGTATTTCCATTACTTTGCTCTAAAAAAATATTTGGTGCAGATATGGACTGAGCTTACTTTTGGAAAATTATACTTTATCTCTTAGACAGTGAGTAGTGTTTAACTAAAGTGAAACAGCTGACCACAAGTATAACTAAATACATATAATAGGACCTAAAATCAAAAACTGCCAGTTATGGAAATGATCTTAGTCTTTAATTACAATAGAATAACTTAGAGATATTTTTAAATGAGCAGAACAGGATATAAAACTGTTGTTGCTCACAGAAGAATCTAGCAAGAGCCCTTCAAAAATAGGTTCTGAAATATTGAGGGCAGGGTGGAGAATGACAATAGAAACACTTAATTTTGCTGATTGGAAATGTGAAAGTAGACTAAATATAATGCATACAGAGCTGAATTTAAAATGTATGAATTACACAGGAAAAAGGGGTCTAATACATAAAATAAAGTATAATCCCAAAATGTGCAGATGATAGGACACAATAACTAAGTATGAAACTAATCACAAAGAAATTAAATATTATTGAAAGTCTATATATAGAAAAAGTGAAAACAGCAAGGTTTTACTGGCAATTATACACAACCCAGAATGATCAGAACACACACAGAAAAGGAAAATCAAAACACAATCACCTGTGGATCATGAAAAAAATATTCTGCAAATTCTTACAATTTATACTATTATATGTATATAATAGTCTAGACCACCAACACAACATTAAAGGTGCTCAAACTTACAGATGAAGAAATATTGTGCTCACATCATTTAGATATTTTTCAGCTCATCACAATAGGTGATTTGCATGGCAGCAAACTATATATCGGTTATTAGCATTACTATACCACTAATAATAAAAAGTAGGTTTCAACCTAAAAAAAGCAAAAAGCAATCAGGTTTCTTATTTCTTAGTTTATAATTCTTTCTTCTCCTTTTTGAAGACTTTCCCATCACGCTGCTCTCTCCACCTCAGGGTAACTCCACTCACTCCGTTCTTCTGCAGTTTGTCTTGGAGCTGTAGGATAATTTGAACACATAAAACATATAGATGCTTTAATCTGAGATTAGATTTAAGTATTCATTGAGCACTAAAACAGCCTTAATTCTAAACTTGCCCTTTTTAGGATGTGTCCTCTTAGAACAGGGTCATTCAGATCCACAGAGTCCTTTGCATGAAGTCTGAGCCTAACCACCTGTTTTACAACTAATTAAAAATAAGAGATTTTTCATTATAGAAAGTGCCAACCAAAACTGTACATGTTGCTTTATTGACTTAATTAGTAGTTGTTTTTCTTCCCTTTTTTTCCCCACTTTCACTTGCCAATTCAATTTCCCTAAGAGGCAGATTAGGCTTCCAGGACTTAGCAGACTAAGACTCCTGTCTTCAACTGCCACCCAGATAAAAAATATGGCTGATCACAGGCGTAAGGACTGGTGTGGACTAGTGTTAATTTCGTTAACGAAAACTAAACGAAAATATTTTCGTCAACGCACATTTTTCACTGAACGAAAACTAGACGAGATGAGACGAACATCTTCCATGTCTGCATGTGTTCCTTAAAATTGTGTTTTTTTATGAAAAAGATGAGAAAATGTTGAAATGTGAAATATTTTTAGGAAATGTTAAATATTATCTGCTGACAAAAAAGTAAAAGGTTAAAATTATGTGCTGACGAAAACTAGACTAAAATGTTGACAGTTTAGGTTGACTAAAACTAAACAAATAAAATTATGTTTTCTTAGACTAAAATAAAGACTAAAATGCTTGACTTATAGTCGACTAAAACTATACTAAATAAAAATGGGATGATGTCGACTAAATGTGATAAAAACTAACAAGCGATGCTGAAACAGGACTAAAACTGAAACAAAATTTAAAAACGGCTGGTAAAATTAACACTAGTATGGACATTGGCTACTCTTTTTGCATGGAGTTTGCATGTTTTCCCTGAGCACTTGTCGGTTCTCTCCGGGTACTCCGGCTTCCTCACACAATCCAAAAACACGACTGCGCTCCAGACCGTCTGAGCAAAGAAAAGCCTACAGCCTCAGGTGTTCCTCCCATCTTGCTCTGCTCTGACTTCTTCAGAGTTCGAGGAGAGCATGCGCAACATTGTTAAATTCAAAGGAGAAAAACATGTGGAAATGCCCAAAACATGTGGAAATGCCCAAATATTTTTCTTTTTTGTTGATTTGTGTAACAGGGGTAACTAGGCTCATGTTTTGTATGAACTATGTTTGTTTTCTACTTCCAAACTTAGCATCTCTTATCCGTGCCTGCAATAAGCGTCTTGGTATGAAATAAATAATTTAAAGGAGATGAGAAATCTGCTTACTGGTATGAGGAAGTACCAATAGTCTGCATCCAATCATTTAATCCAACGCTCTCAGTTTTCGGGAATATATGAGTTATGCTCTAATTTGCAGTTACCGATCTGTCATTACCATATTTTAATTTCACAAACCAGATTTTCTTGCCGTTCTTTTTCTTGTTTGGTGCGATTGCAATCACAGATATGGACCTGGCCGGACCGGAGCGGAGCTAATAAAAGCTCAGCTCCGTATTTTGACAGCAATGGACGGAGAAGACGTATGTGGACGGTCACGTACGAAGGAGCAGCGGTGGATGTGGAACAGCTCTCATTGATTAACACGAAAGATAAGTGCTCCGAACGACGTACGTGAGCGGAGCACTGACGGAGTATGTGGAATCTGGGGGTGAGGGCTCCGTGGAGGGGGATCAGAATAGGATCAGAAGACGAGACAAACATGAAACCTCTCAACCCACTGGTCGCCAGGAACCAGGACATGAACAACGGAATGAACCAAACAGACAAAACGGAAAACATAAAATGATCTGGCCCTGATTGCTCGGGCTGAATCCAATATAAAGCAACAGGTGGATGAGATGAGTGATAATTAGAAAACTGGGCAGAGTTAGGCAGGTACGTGAAATTAACAATTAAGGTGAGCTAGCGGGCAGATCATGACAGAGATGGATGGACGGACAAACATAATTGAAATCAATAGCGTAACTATTGGTAAGCAGAGTATGCAGTTGCTTAGGGGCCCTCGACCTCTTAGGGGCCCCATCACTGACACCTGGTAGGCACCCTACGCAATTGTGGACTAGGACATCTGTTTGCAAACGTAGTGGTGCAAAAAAATTGTTTTAAACCAATCTAATACTAGATCAACTGACCGGACCTTATTTATACCCCAACACATGGCAGACATGATGGTGAGCCGTTTAAACACAACAACAATTGCAAAGCAAACATGTTGTACTTCATATGGGGCCCACCCAGATAATGTTGCTTACCGGCCTATTGTTGTGTTGTTACTCCATTGATTAAAATTGTGTACATACAAGGGATGCATTATATATCGACGTTGGCATTGGTATCAACTGTTATTAGTCATTTTTTTATACACATGTTTTTGAGCCCTTAACAAATAATGCACTGAAAGGTATCTGTCTAACTATTTATAAATATCAGTGTATTTTAGTGCTCTTGCATTCTCAACAGGAAAGGATTTAATTTATATATGTTTTGGCTCATTTTTCTACAAAAACCTGTCATGATTGGTTTTATATCAAACCCACATGAAGAACACAACGGAGGCTGGGTAAAAGTTTAACAGAGTTTATTTAAGATGTTGACAAACAAAAACATGAACTGGATCTGGAACAGTTCCGGGTTGGGTTCACTGAAGTCTGCAGAGATGATAGTTTGATTAGCTGGCAGGCAGATGATAAAGAGTCCTTTTAGATAATTCAGATTCTACCTTGACAAGGTCCAGGTTTCTCTTTGTGAGAGAGGGCACCGTTGGGTCCAGAGACTGTTGGTTCAGCAGAGTACACAAGCAGCTGCAGCGTCTAGCTTCTGACTTTGAATGGCAGACCTTGATCAGAGTTTCCAGCTCTACACAGAGAGCAGCAGAGGGAATCCAAATAGGAATCTTCAGGTTTGGCTCACCAGGGCTGGAAGGCAGGTTAAGCTCACCCAGAGCTTCAGGCTTGAGACAGGTTTCCTGTGAGCAAAGACAGAGGAGGGTTAGAATCAGTTTTCTCCCTTGAGACAACTTAAGATTCTTTCAGGTGTCAGAGGCTCAGGTTGCTAACCAAACTAAGGTCAACACTGCGGTGTCGAAGGAAGGTCTGGCAGCTGCTTATAAAGGGAGGGTCTCCTGATGAGTAGATGCGTCTCAGGTGTGCTGGAGGGCTCCAGCCCAGGAGACCCACGGCGCACTCTGCTGGAGGAAGGTGGTACATCCCCAGATCCCAACAGTACCCCCATCTCAACGACCGCCTCTTGGCGGTCCCGAGGATGTCGACGGGAGGGAGCTCTCATACTCCTCGATCAGGGACGGATCGAGGATGTATGAACCAGGGACCCATTTGCGGTCCTCCGGACCGTAGCCCTCCCAATCGACGAGGTACTGCCAACCGCGACCTCGCCGACGGGAGTCCACGATCCGGCGGACAGTGAAGGCCGGATGACCATCGACGTCCAGGGCGGGTGGAGGGGAGTCGGATGGTGGGCTCAAGGGGCTAGAGATGACAGGTTTAACTTGGGAGACATGGAACGTGGGATGGATTCGTAGAGTCGGTGGCAGGTGCAGGCGGACAGCAGAGGGGTTGATTACTTGAGCAATCTTATAAGGGCCGATGAACCGGGGTGATAGCTTCTTGGACATGGCTTTGAGTGGAATGTCGCGTGTGGATAACCATACCTCTTGGCCTACGGTATAGTCAGGGGCAGGATGTCTCTTGGAGTCAGCGAAACGTTTAGTGGAGGCAGATGAGCGGTTGAGGGTGGTGATGGTGTCCTTCCAGATACGCTGACAACGGCGGATGTGGTGATGGACTGATCGGACTGATATCTCTCTCTCGTCTGCAGGGAAGAGTGGAGGCTGATAACCGATGGAAACCTGGAACGGGGATAAACCAGTGGAAGCAGATCTTAAGGAATTATGGGCGTATTCAATCCAGGTCAGAAACTGACTCCAGTCAGTAGGGTTATTTGATGTCAGGCAGCGGAGAGTGGACTCTAGTTGTTGATTCATCCTCTCCGTCTGCCCGTTAGACTGTGGATGATAACCAGAGGTGAGGGAGGACTTACAGTTTAACGCAGAGCAGAAGGCTTTCCAGACCTGTGAAATGAACTGAGGACCGCGGTCGGAGAGGATTTCTTGTGGAATACCATGGAGTCGGAAAACATGCTTCACGAGAAGCTGGGCCGTCTGGAAAGCCATGGGAAGTTTCCTGAGGGGAATTAAGTGACAGGCCTTGGAAAAACGGTCGACAATGGTTAAAATGGTGGACATACCTCTGGAAATCGGGAGACCTGTGACGAAATCTACGGCAATATCTGACCAAGGACGGGTTGGAACCGGTAGAGGATGCAGCAGGCCAGAAGGTGGTTGATGTGAGGTCTTGTTTCTGGCGCAGATGGGACATGCCAAAACGTACTCCTTAACGCCCTTGTGTAGTGATGGCCACCAGAAACGTCTAGTAATGAGGGCAATGGTTCTGCTCACTTCAGGATGGGCGGAAAATTTAGCGGCATGCATCCACTGGATCAGTCGGGATCTGACGGAAGATGGGACATAAGTTTTATTTGGAGGGCCGTTACCTGGGTCGGGTTCAGAGGCTAGGGCAGAGTTGATGAGATCAGTGATCTCCCAGGAAACGACTCCAACAGTACAGGAGGCAGGAAGAACAGGCTCGGGTGTCTCAGGTTGATCAGTGGAGTACAGACGAGAGAGAGAATCGGGCTTGACGTTCTTGGAACCAGGTCTGTAAGAGATAATGAGGTTGAAACGGGAAAAGAAAAGTGACCATATAGAGTGACGTGGGTTGGATCTTTTTGTCGATTGGAGATAAGCCAGGTTTTTGTGGTCTGTCCAGACCAATACTGGATGCTCGGCCCCCTCGAGCCAGTGTCTCCATTCCTCCAGGGCGAGTTTAATGGCAAGAAGTTCTCGGTCTCCAACATCATAATTTTGCTCCGCTGGTGAGAGTCTACGTGAAAAGAAAGTACAGGGGTGAGTCTTTTGGTCTGAGTCAGATTGCTGAGATAAAACAGCTCCTACACCGGAGTCAGATGCGTCCACCTCTAAGATAAACTGCTTAGAGGGATCTGGCTGGATAAGAATGGGTGCTCTGGAAAACAGTTTTTTTAATTCATCAAAGGCGTTCTGGGCTTCAGGTGTCCATTGAAAGGTCTTCTTCACAGAAGTCAGAGTTGTGAGAGGTAGAGCTGTTTGACTATAATTTCTTATGAAGCATCTGTAAAAGTTTGCAAACCCAAGAAATCTCTGAAGCTGTTTGCGGTTTTCAAGTGTAGGCCAGTCCAGAACTGCCTTTATCTTGTCTTCGGATGGCTTCACCTGCCCGCCCTCGAGCACAAACCCTAAAAAAGTGACAGATGGTTGGTGAAATTCACATTTTTCTGCTTTCACAAAGAGTTTGTTTTCCAAAAGTCTCTGAAGAACTAGACGAAAATGTTTCATGTGGTCTGAGAGGTTCTTGGAGTAGATCAAAATATCATCGATGTATACAAAAACGAATACGTTTAAAAAATCTCTGAGGACTGTCGTTGACTAGAGCTTGAAAGCAAGCAGGAGCGTTTGTGAGACCAAAAGGCATGACCAAATACTCAAATTGGCCTAAGGGGGTCTTAAAGGCTGTCTTCCATTCGTCTCCCTCTCTTATTCTCAGGAGGTGATATGCGTTTCTCAAATCGAGTTTAGTGAACACTGTAGCTCCCTGAACAGGTTCAAATGCTGATGCCAGTAATGGTAGGGGGTACTTATTTTTGACGGTTATCTGATTTAAGCCTCTGTAATCTATACAGGGTCATAGGGAACCATCTTTCTTACCCACAAAAAAGAAACCAGCACCAAGAGGAGATGAAGATGGATGAATAATTCCAGCAGCTAGAGACTCATTGATATATTTTTCCATGGTCTCGCGTTCAGGTTTGGAGATGTTGTATAGTCTACTGCTGGGAAGAGGGGCTCCTGGTAGTAAATCTATGGCGCAGTCATGTGGTCTGTGAGGTGGAAGAGACGTCGCACTGACCTTACTGAAGACTGGTGGCAGATCATGATACTCGGGAGGAACAGAAGTAAGGTCAGGAGAGTCCATCTCCCCCCTACCTCCAGGGGACTGAATAGCAGGAGCCGCAGAACGAAGGCATGACTCGTGACAGGAAGTGGACCAAGACTCAATGTGGCATTCAGCCCAGTTGATATGGGGGTTATGATGTTCCAGCCACTCGAATCCCAGCACCAAAGGGGAGCATGCAGAAGGAAAAACAAAAAACGTTAATGTTTCACGATGGTTTCCAGAGATTAAAAGTTCTAGAGGTTGTGTCTTATGAGTGACTTGATGAAGCTTCTTTCCATCAATAGCAGATACTCTGAGAGGCTTAGATAAAGGGACAGTCTCAATATTTAATTGCTGGACCAGATCTGAATCAATGAGATTTCTTTCACACCCAGAGTAAATGAAAGCCGACAAGGTGAGATTCTGGTTGGAGAAAAAAAGAGTAGCAGGCAACATCAGATGAGGAGTTTTTTCAGTTTTTAGATGGCCCGTCAGACTCCTCAATTCCTCTGACGGGCCCTGGCTTTTTGACTTAGCCGGACATGAAGCAATGAAATGGCCAGTCTCACCACAGTACAGACACAGATTGCCTCTAAATCTTCGTTGTCTTTCCTCAGGAGATAGCCTTGTGTGTCCAATCTGCATGGGTTCGACCTCCGCTCGATCTGAGTGAGAGACTTGGACAGGCAAAGAAAAAGTCTGGTTCTTAGACTTTGGCTTGGAACTGGGTTCTGCAGGTCCAGAAAAAACAGAAGCATTGTTAAATGCAGGAGCTGACACAGAAAGATTTAGACTGCTTTGTCTAGAGTTATTTCTAGTTCGGAGTCTGTTATCCAGTCTGATGGTTAAACGGATTAAGTCCTCCAAACTAGTTGGTTCGTCGATTGTGGCTAGTTCGTCTTTGTAGTTATCATTTAAAGCCTTGAAATAAGCACTCTTAAGTGCACATTCGTTCCAACCTGAGGCTACGGCTTTAACCCGGAAGTCAATGGAGAACTCAGCCACTGTAGAATTTCCCTGTTTTAAATTTAGCAGGGCTCGGGAATCAATTGTTTTATCTGAGTCGTGGTTAAATACTTGGGAAAACTCAGATATGAACTCGGAAAAAGTACAAGAAAAACTGGACTCAGAAGAGAACCTTGCCTCCGCCCATTCAAGAGCTCGTCCAGTGAGTTGAGAGAGAATGAAGGATATTTTTTTCCTTTCATTCGGAAAACTGCCGGGAGAGTGCTCAAAAAGTAAATGACATTGAAACAAAAATCCCTTACAATCCTTTTGGTTACCTGAAAATCTTTCAGGCGGACTTGGACGGAACTCAGGAAATGACGTCACTGCCGGTGACCTTTGAGGCGGAAGTGGATCCGGAACAGGAAGTACTGCAGGCGTAGCGTTAGCATTTCCAAAATAGCCAGCGAAAGTCTGTAAGGTCTGGTTATGATACCTCCGGAGGTGATCTTCTGGGTTTTGTGTTTGGCCGCAGTGTTCTGTCATGATTGGTTTTATATCAAACCCACATGCAGAACACAACGGTGGCTGGGTAAAAGTTTAACAGAGTTTATTTAAGATGTTGACAAACAAAAACATGAAGTGGATCTGGAACAGGTCCGGGTTGGGTTCACTGAAGTCTGCAGAGATGATAGTTTGATTAGCTGGCAGGCAGATGATAAAGAGTCCTTTTAGATAATTCAGATTCTACCTTGACGGGGTCCAGGTTTCTCTTTGTGAGAGAGGAAACCGTTGGGTCCAGAGACTGTTGGTTCAGCAGAGTACACAAGCAGCTGCAGCGTCTAGCTTCTGACTTTGAATGGCAGACCTTGATCAGAGTTTCCAGCTCTACACAGAGAGCAGCAGAGGGAATCCAAATAGGAATCTTCAGGTTTGGCTCACCAGGGCTGGAAGGCAGGTTAAGCTCACCCAGAGCTTCAGGCTTGAGACAGGTTTCCTGTGAGCAAAGACAGAGGAGGGTTAGAATCAGTTTTCTCCCTTGAGACAACTTAAGATTCTTTCAGGTATCAGAGGCTCACGTTGCTAACCAAACTAAGGTCAACACTGCGGCGTCGAAGGAAGGTCTGGCAGTTGCTTATAAAGGGAGGGTCTTCTGATGAGTAGATGCGTGTCAGGTGTGCTGGAGGGCTCCAGCCCAGGAGACCCACGGCGCACTCTGCTGGAGGAAGGTGGTACATCCCCAGATCCCAACAAAACCTATCAAAGCATCTGGGTCAATTAGCAGAAGGTCCATCGGCCACCACCCTTAGTGTCCCCACAGCCTTGTGGCTGATCTTGACATTCCTCTCTGTAGGTGGTGGGCCAACATGGAAGACCTCTACAGTTTCTTTGGATTGAGGCCAACAACATAGAGATATACTACAATGTGTTACATTATTAAATCAGAAAATCACTTGGGAATGGCAGACCTCCACCAAGTAACACATTTTGCCCCATATTTTTAATCACACTAAGAGTTAAAACTCACAAATGAACTCTGTCATGACAAAATTACTGACGAAATTGCTGAATCAATTCATGACTTAAGTTTATAAATGAGACTCATCATGTGCCTTAAGCCTCTAGTGTTTTTCTGCTCTCACCTTTTTCATTCAATCTGCTTTCTTGTTTGATCAGCTTGATCAGATTGAGATTTGAAGCGAGACATGGCTCACATTTCCTCTGTTTTTGCCTTACGTATAATATTTCTAGACTTTATGGAGTCTGATGCTGAAGCTGTCAACAGTCACTGCTGCCACTGTGGTTTAGTGTGGAACTGCCTATTCCACCAAATAATGTTAAAGAGTCCTTTAAAAATGTCCTGTCTGGTTTATGATGTGGATTATCGCCAAACTTTAATTTAGTGTTCCTTGGACTAAGGTTATCCTGTACACAGAAAGACTGGCCTAGTAACATAACCCCCCTGGCAGACGTAAGAACAATAAAGTCTTAACCTAGTTAATGTATTTTGAAGAATTATAATGAATTTCCAAATTCTAGCTGGAAACCTTCGCTCTGTCAGTATGGTAAGAATAAGAAGAACACAAAGTGGAAAAAGAAGGGAGTTGAACATAATTGATGAGAGACTTAAGTGTAGCGGCAATTTAATATAAGGTTTAGCATCTTAAAAAAATATACATGAAAAGTTTCACACAGCTTTTACACAGATACTAATATCAGGACAGGACAAAAAGTATATGGATTAAGAAATGCCTGATTCTAACAAATGCAACTTCGTATTTCCTCCTTTTGATTTTAAACAAACTCACCAGGAAAGCCATAACAGACAAATGGTAATCTTGTTTCACAGGGCAAACCCTTCCATGTTCCTGTTGTCTTAGTAGATGTAGCTCCACATATGACTGTCTTTGAGCCAATCTGAATATTGATGGAATCCATGTTTGTGAAGAGGACGCTTTTCCCATCAGACCAGTGAAGATCTGGATCTCTATATAGACCAATCCACGTTAATTGATTTATGAGGCTCTGGACCTGCTGGTTCTCTGCGTCATTTTTAATGGTGGCCAGGTCCAGAAAGTTCTCTCTGCAGTACATCTGAGCATCAGACCAGGTCATTGCTGTATTCACATAAACAAAGTCAGGATCTAAGTTTGAACCTGTTAATGACAACAACATAGGATGAATTGCAGTAAAAAACTTTATGTTTTATAATAATGCTCAAAATAATTGTGTCTGCATTCATATTGTTACCGTTGTAGCACATAAAGGGGTGCTTCCCTGTGCAGATATAATCAGCCCATCCCCCGTTGTAATTTGATCCTACGCAATACTCATCACGGTTAGTAATATATGGCTGATTTGATGTCCAGTATCTGTAGTTAGCTCCACTCCCAGTGTAACCATCAGACCATTTCCAGTTGATTTCACTGAACAGACCAATCCAGATGTCAAAGCTGTATCCAGCAGATGTAAGAGTGTCGATAAGTTGGTTCTGTTGCTCAGAGTTTAAGATAGTGGCCAGGTCTGTGTGCTTCTGTCTGCAGTAGGTCTGAGCTTCAGTCCAGTTCAATGATTGATTAACAAAATAGTACTGATGATGGAGGAAGGTGGAGAGGACCACCCACTCTGGAAGATAGATTTAAAAATCTTATTTTTCATCATTCTTTGTCACTTTGGTACAAAGGTTTCAATACCCGCATAAACGTGTTATCACTTACCTAGAAAAAGCAAGAGTCCCAACAAAATCTTCTCCATCATGATGCTGTTCTGAGCACTGTGGTAGAAAGTGCTGATGTTATAACCAGTCTCGGAAAAGGCTTTCGTTTTTATACATGTGTAATTTTATTCTTTTGTACATGCAAACCTGGTTGCCATGGATGCCTGTAGGAAAATTATGAATATGGAACTTTGAATAGTTTTGCAAATCTGTAGGCTACATAGGCAAATATTGTAAGATTATCTTCTATGAGTAAACTCAATTTTTTACTTTTTTCCTATAGCCTGACGATATTTTAGGACTTAGTTAAAAAAGCAGAAAATAATTCTGAACATACTCCACAGTAAGTACTACACAGAAATCACAAGCAGCAAATTGTTCTTTGAACATTCCACTAAGGCTTATTTTATTTTCTTTGGAAGAGTTTTTATTGCTTAAACAGCAGATTTTGTCATGTTTGTTTTAAGGTTTCTAACCCACATGCAGAACACACGGACTCAGGGAAAGGAGTAGCATCTCGGAAGTAGCCGGCTAATTCCTGTGAAGTCTGGTTAGTTTGATCCAAACGTGTGTTAAACTCACAGAGGGCGGTGTCGTGGCCTTGGATTAGAACTCCTTGCTGCTCTTACATCCTCCGGAGTTGGACTGCTGGGTTAGTTTGTTGGCCAGAGTGTTCTGTCATGTTTGTTTTAAGGTTTCTAACCCACATGCAGAACACACGGACTCAGGGAAAAAGTTCAACAGTATATTTAGAAACACAATGATAATAAAGTACCGATGTAGGGGGGTATCTGGTCCAGGACTGTTCACGACTGGTTTCTCTGCAGAGGGGGGCAGAATGGTTAGCAGATATCCAGGTATGTTTGCTGGTAGAATGAATGCAGGTCTATACCTGTTCAGAGGTTTGAGCAAAGCGGCAGAGGAGGGGAACCAGGAGGGTCCAGAGGCTGAAGGCAGGCAGAGGACTATGCAGAGGCAAAGCTTGGTTTCTGATCTTGCAGATTCGGATCTGAGCTTCACTTTCAGTTTCTTCTGAGAGCGGGCAGGCAGATTGACTTTCCAGGGTTCTTCAGAGATCAGACAGACTGGTTTCAGACTGAGAAACTCTTCTAGAGTTTCAGGGTTCAGACAGGTTCTTCCTAGGAAGCAGAGAGAACAAAAACAGGATAGGTTCAGGTTTCAGGGGTGTCAGAGATTCAGACAGGCAGGTTGGCTCAGGCTTGCTAACCATAACTGGCAAAACACTCTGGCCCTGGAGTGTTGCTCTGCCTCTCCTTAAATGCTGGTCTCCTGATGAGCAAACGGGCCGCAGGTGTGGTAGTCAGCTTCAGCTCCAGGAGACCTAGAACGCCCTCTGCTGGAGAAAGGTGGACAGATCTCCAGATCCCAACAGTAACCCCCCCTCAACGACCGCCTCCTGGCGGTCCAGAAGATGTAGATGGCAGAGACTCATTGTAATCATCAATCAAAGAGGGATCCAATATGAAGGATCCTGGTACCCAAGTGCGGTCCTCTGGACCGTAGCCTCCACCCAGGCGGGTGGAGGGGAGTCGGACGGAGGGCACAAAGGGCTGGTCAGAACAGGTTTAATTTGGGACACATGGAAGGTTGGGTGGATAGGGAGTGAAGTTGGCAGGTGCAGGCGAACGGCAGACGGGCTGATGACATAGGCAATCTTGTACAGACCGATGAACCTGGGGGAGAGTTTGCGGGACATGGATTTGAGTGGGATATCACGGGTAGAGAGCCAAACCTGTTGTCCGGGTGAGTAAGTGGGAGCAGGGCGTCGTTTGCGGTCGGAAAATTTTTTATTTTGTGCAGATGTCCGGTTCAGGGCTGTGATTGTGTCTTTCCAGACTCTATGGCAGCGGCGGATGTGATGGTGTACAGATGGGACAGAGATCTCTTTTTCATCGGCGGGAAAGAGTGGTGGCTGGTAACCTAGAGAAACTTGGAAAGGGGACAGACCGGTTGCAGATGATTTATGCGTATTATGAGCATACTCTACCCAGGGGAGAAATTGGCTCCAGTCACTCGGGTTGGAGGATGTAAAGCAGCGAAGGGTGGATTCCAGTTCCTGGTTCATTCTTTCGGTTTGTGCATTGGATTGAGGGTGGTAACCTGAGGAGAGTGATATTTTTGAGTCAAGAGCTGAGCAGAAGTGTTTCCAGACTGAGGGCCTCTGTCGGACAGGATCTCCTGAGGGATGCCATGGAGTCTGAATACGTGTTTGACTAATAGTTGAGCCGTTTGGAAGGCAGTCGGGAGCTTTCTGAGGGGAACAAGATGGCAGGTCTTAGAAAAACGGTCAATAATTGTAAATATTGTTGTCATACCCTTGGAGACTGGCAGGCCGGTTACAAAATCCACTGCTATGTGGGACCAGGGACGAGATGGAGCAGGTAACGGATGAAGCAGACCTAAGGGGGGCTGATGAGATGGTTTGTTTCTGGCGCAGACTGGACAAGCTAGGACGTATTCCTTTACGTCCTTATGGAGGGACGACCACCAAAAACGGCGAGTGATAAGTGCAATGGTTCTGCTTACACCAGGATGAGCTGAGAATTTGGCTGAATGCATCCAGTGAATGAGACGAGATCTGACGGAAGTGGGTACATACGTCCGATTGGGTGGTCCATTTCCTGGGTCAGGTTCTGAAGCTTGGGCCAGGTTGATCAGGTCGGTGATCTCACAGGAAACGGTTGCCACGGTACAGCTGGCAGGAAGAACGGAATCCGGTGTTTCAGGCTTGTCAGGTGAATACAGGCGATAGAGGGGAGTCAGGTTTGATATTTTTGGATCCGGGTCTGTAGGAAATAATCAGATTGAAGCGAGAAAAGAACAGAGACCAACGGGACTGACGGGGATTGGATCTTTTGACAGACTGGATATATGACAAATTCTTGTGGTCGGTCCATACCAACACGGGATGCTCTGCGCCCTCCAGCCAATGCCGCCACTCCTCCAGAGACAATTTGATAGCCAGAAGTTCTCTATCGCCAACATCGTAATTTTGTTCAGCCGGTGAAAGCCTGCGGGAGAAGAAGGCGCATGGGTGAGTCTTTTGATCAGAGTCAAATTGTTGGGATAAAACTGGCCCCACTCCTGAATCAGATGCATCCACCTCCAGAATGAACTGCTTGGAGGGGTCAGGTTGGATGAGAATGGGTGCACTGGAAAAAAGAGCCTTAAGCTTATTGAATGCAGCCTCAGCAGACCAGTGGAAAGTTCTTTTGACGGATGTCAGGGCAGTGAGAGGCTGGGCTGTCTGACTGTAATTTCTGATAAATCTCCTGTAAAAGTTTGCAAAACCCAGAAACCTTTGTAGTTGCTTGCGATTCTCGGGGGTAGGCCAGTCTAGAACCGTTTTGATCTTGTCCTCGGATGGCTTCACCTGCCCGCCCTCGAGCACAAATCCTAGAAAGGTGACAGAAGATTGGTGAAACTCACATTTTTCAGCCTTGACAAAAAGTTTGTTTTCGAGAAGTCTTTGGAGAACCAATCGGACATATTTCTTGTGATCTGACAGATTCTTGGAGTATATCAGGATGTCGTCAATGTAGACAAAAACAAAGATGTTGAGAAAATCTCTCAACACGTCGTTAACCAGGGCTTGGAAACAGGCAGGAGCGTTAGTCAGACCAAAAGGCATAACCAGATACTCGAATTGGCCTAGGGGAGTTTTGAATGCCGTCTTTCACTCATCTCCCTCTCTTATTCTGAGGAGATGGTAGGCATTTCTTAAATCCAACTTGGTGAAAACAGTGGCCCCTTGAACAGGTTCAAAAGCAGATGCTAGCAGAGGCAAGGGGCACTTGTTTTTAAATGTTATTTGGTTCAATCCTCTGTAATCAATACATGGCCGAAGATATCCATCCTTCTTACCCACAAAGAAGAAACCAGCACCAAGAGGAGATGAAGAAGGCCGGATAATCCTGGCGGCTAAGGACTCATTAATATATTTCTCCATGGTTTCTCTCTCGGGTTTGGAGATATTAAAGAGTCGACTACTGGGGAGAGGAGCCCCAGGTAACAGATCTATGGCACAGTCATATGGTCTATGAGGAGGAAGAGACAGTGCAATGACCTTACTGAAGACTGGTGCCAGATCGTGGTAGTCAGAAGGTACAGAGGATAAATCAGGCTGATCAGCCTCCTGACAACAGCCCGGAGACTGAATAGAAGGTGCTGCGGAACGGAGACAGGAAACATGGCAGGAGGCAGACCAAGACTCGATATGTTTTTTAGCCCAATTTATGTGAGGGTTGTGGAGCTCCAACCACTGGTATCCAAGGACTAGAGATGAACAGGCAGATGGAAAAACAAAAAAGGATAAAGTCTCTGTGGTTTCCGGAGATCAGAAGTTCGAGTGGCTGAGTCTAGTGAGTAACCTGATATAACTTTTTTTCATCGATGGCTGAAACTCTGAGAGGTCTTTTCAAAGGGATGGTTTCGATGTTTAATTGTTGAACCAGGTTTGAGTCTATTAAATTCTTCTCACAACCAGAATCAATAAAGGCGGATAAAGTGAGGGATTGATCAGAAACAAACAGGGTAGCTGGTAACAGCAGATGAGGAGACTTTTCAGATTGCAGATGGTCCACCAGACTCCTCATTTCCTCTGGCGGACCCCGGCTTTTACCTTAGCTGGGCAGGTAGAAACAAAGTGGCCGGGTTCTCCACAATACATACACAAATTCCCCTTGAATCTTCTTTGCCTTTCCTCGGTTGTGAGTCTGGTATGACCGATCTGCATTGGCTCTACTTCAGAGGTTTCTGTGGAGGGAGAGATGTAATGAATCTGAGAAACGGGAACAGAAACAGGTTGGTTACGGCTCCTTGGTCTGGAATCAGTTTCAGAGGACACAGAAAAAACAGAGGTGCTGTTAGTTGCTGGGGCAGTTACAGAAAAAACATGGCCTCTTACTTTAGACTTGGCTCTGGCTCGTAGTCTGTTATCCAGATGAATAGTTAATTTGATTAACTCCTCCAAGGTTGCTGGTTCATCGATTGTAGCAAGCTCATCCTTAATTTCTTCATCTAATGCCTTGAAGTAAGCACTTTTAAGCGCGCATTCGTTCCAACCGGAAGCAGCGGCTTTGAACCGGAAGTCGATTGAGAAATCGGCTACGGTCCTATTTCCTTGTTTAAGATTTAGCAGAGCTCGAGATTCAATAGACTTATCGGTGTCTTGATTGAATACTTGCGAGAATTCTTTAAAGAATTGTTCAAAGGTGCAAGTAAAACTGGATTCTGAAGGAAATCTGGCTTCTGCCCATTCGAGGGCTTTACCGGTTAATTGAGAGAGAATGAAACCAATTTTGCTCTTGTCGTTGGGAAAACTGGACGGGGAGTGTTGAAAAATCAACTTGCATTGGAATAAAAATCCTTTGCACTTACTAGATATGCCAGAAAACTTTTCAGGAAGTGCCATTTGAATTGAGAAAGCTTCCTGGAGAGGTGGCGAAATGTCTTCAAATCTTGAAAACCAAGTCCAGTGGATAGTTTTTGAATTTTTACGAAATGACTATGACCTGGATGACTGAGAACCTTCATCAGCATACGGCAGGCAGGTATCTGACAGATTGACTTTCCAGGGTTCTTCAGAGATCAGACAGACTGGTTTCAGACTGAGAAACTCTTCTAGAGTTTCAGGGTTCAGACAGGTTCTTCCTAGGAAGCAGAGGGAACAAAAACAGGTTAGGTTCAGGTTCAGGTTTCAGGGGGGTCAGAGATTCAGACAGGTAGGTTGGCTCAGGCTTGCTAACCATAACTGGCAAAACACTCTGGCCCTGGAGTGTTGCTCTGCCTCTCCTTAAATGCTGGTCTCCTGATGAGCAAACGAGCCGCAGGTGTGGTAGTCAGCTTCAGCTCCAGGAGACCTAGAACGACCTCTGCTGGAGAAAGGTGGACAGACCTCCAGATCCCAACAGATTTCACATAATGACGTTCAGACTTTAATTGGGCAAAGTGCCAGCAAGAGTCACAAGTGAAAAATACTTCTTTAAGAGACAGATGATGTGAAACATGATAAAATGTATATGATAAAACACAATTTTGTTAGATTTACAATTAGACAAACTTTGTCATTTTGTATACACCAAGTTAATAAAAACGAAATTACATTGCTTACAGCTTACCACATTGAAATTTACATTACCATTCTAAAGTGCAGCAGTGATCAGAATGTAAACAGGAAAAAGAACACCAGTTAAAAAAATTATGGTGTAAAACTGCATTAATACGGAAAGGATCAGTGCAGCGCAAAATAAATATGGTGCAAAATGCAGTATAGCATGGGGTTGTTTCTTATTTAAAATGATTATAAAAGTTTCAGCCACTTATGTGGCAAAATAATCTTGCGATTGTGATGTAGAGTCCAGGTTAGAGTTTAACAGTCCTACACTCTGAAAGCAGCTGGGAAAAAGTTGTTGCAGAACCTGCTGGATCTGCAATGAATGCTGCAATGCCTCTTCCCAGAGGGCAACAGGCCGAGCAGTCCATGTTGGTGGTCTGAGGGGTTACTTATGATGTTACGGGCTCAGCACATGCAGCGCTTGGATGAAATGCCTTTAATGGAAGGATGAGCCCCGATGATCCTCCCTGCCAGTGTTGCCAACTCCTCAGAAAGGAAAGTAGCTTTGGCTGTGCTAGAAGTCGCTAGAAGTCGCTGAATGACGTCATTGCCTAATTTGCATGATATATATATATATTTTTTCAACTTTTTTTTTATGTAACTTTAAATTTTTTCCCTTGTTGTCCACTAAGGACCTTAAAAAATCATGCTAAAACATGAAAATTTTGAACCATAACATTTTTTTTTACATTACATTAACAATCTAAATGGAAAAAAAAAGACTATAAAGAATCAATGACAATGTGAGCAAATGGTAATTATTGTTTTTTTTTTTTAACTAATAAGAATTCCCTGCACACACACAGGCTGTGCTTGTCTGCTCCCAGAAAGAGTGGATCATGGTCATGTTGGTCAAGGCTCTCTATGGCAGATTCAGCAACTGAGGGAGCTGACTCCAGAGTGATCAACCTGTGCCGTCAAACCCGGCGGATGCGCGCGGTTCATTTGCTGTCTGGACGCTGCTGTGTCTCTGACTGTAGCGCTGAGAGGGACTCCTGCGGAAGCGGGAGAACGGGCTTGGGAAGGGGGAGGCGCCCCACGGCAGACACCAGAAAAGTCGCTAGGTTTGTCGCCAGTCGCTTTTTTGAAAAAGAGTCGCTGGAGGGGTCTGAAAAGTCGCTAAATAAAGTCGCTGAGTTGGCAACACTGCTCCCTGCTGTTCTCACCGCTCTTCTCACCTTCTTCCAGTCTGAGGCGCTGCAGCCTCCACATAATACAGTGAGACAGCTGGTCAGAATGTTCTCTATGGTACTTCTGTAGAAAGTCATGAGGATGGGAGGGGACAGGTTGGCTCTCCTCATCCTCCCTAGGAAGTGTTCACAGGCCAGGTGAGGTTGTCTGTGGTGTGCAGCCCAGGAATTTGAGGCTACTGACAGCTCCACAGCTGAGCTATTGATGAGGAGTGTAGTAGGGTTAGGCCGGTCATTCCTGAAGTTGACGATGATCTCCTTCATCTTCTCCATGAATCACAACGTGATTGGTGGTGAACCTAGGGATGCAGTCTTGTGTCATCAAAGTAAACAGCAGGGGGGTCAGGACGCAGCCCTGAGGGGAGCCTGTGCTCAGGGTGATGACATCAGAGGTTCTGTCTGACCCAGACTGACTGACGTCTGTTGGTTAGGAAGTCTTGCAGCAAATTGCAACGGGATGTTTTGGAGCCTAGATGCTGTGGGATGATGGTGATGAAAGCTGAACTGAAGTCCAGGCACAACATCTGCATTCTTCTCCTTTAGGCAGGGGCGGATTTAGGAAATTTGGGGCCCTAAGCAAAGACTGGCATGGGAACCTTTGAAGTGAAAAGACGACACATAAACATTATACAGATAGATAATTTTTTATAGAATAGACATACATTATTTGTTCTAGGTTTTGTCCCTCTCTTCTTTTCCCTTTTCTTATTGTTTTCCTCTCTATATTTCAGTAAGTAAACTTTCTGACGGAACCGCTCGAAGTCGGAGTCTGGAGACAATGTGTTTTTTAACCACTCTTACATGAACATTTCATCATGTTGGGATTCAGTGCGGCATTAAATTTTTTTTTTTTATTTAACCTTTATTTAACCAGGAAGTCCCTTGAGATTGAAATCTCTTTTTCGAGGGAGACCTGGCCAAGACGGCACACCAGTTAAAATACAAACAGAAATACATCATAGAAAAAATCTCACATAGAGGAAAAGACAGGTCACATAGGGCAGTTACATTTTTGAATCACATGACATTTTAACATGGCCTTAAATTCATTCAATGGGACTAGATCATTTAAATGGAGCAAGTTTTGCAAATTATTCCAGGACCATGGAGCAAAGTAAGAGAAGGATTTCTTCCCCAGCTCAGTAAAAACCATTGTTTTAGGTGACTTGTGGCTTCTTTAGGACCAGAGTGATGGAGGCAGAATTAAAGCATGCTGGCACTGTGGCTTTGTCCAGTGAGGTGTTAAAAATGTCTGTGAGGACAGTAGCCAGCTGACATGCATACTCCTTGGACACCAGACCAGTTATGTTGTCAGGGCCTGGGGCCTTCCACGGGTTGAATCTCCTCAGACTCTTCCACTCATCAGCTGTGTCAAGGCAGACTTCCTCCTCTCCCTGATGGCGAACAGCTTTCACTGCTGGTGTTCTGTTTAGTGCTTCAAACCTCATACACAATTAATTTAGTCCATTTAGAAAGTCAGTATAAGTTATATTGTTGTCTGTAATCGTCCACCTTGCCACATGCTTCTTGTGTTGGTGCCGTAATTGAAAAGATCCTGGATTTTCCAAACGTGGCTCTGCTTCTCTATCCTTATGGCATGGTTCATGTTGGCTCTCGCTGTCCTCAGTGCCTCTTTGTCACCAGACTTTAAGGCTGAGTTCCGTGCTTTTAGAATTTGTCGAACGTTCTTAGTCATCCAGGGTCATTGGTTTTGGTCATGTTTTTTGTGATGCTGACATCCACAATGCTTTTGTTGAAGTAGGCTGACACAGTCATGATCTTGTTGTCATATGTTACTGCAGCTTTGAATATGTTCTAGTCAGAGCATTCAAAACAGTCCTGAAATGCCTCCATGGCCCTCTCAGTCCACATCCTCACCAGCTTCACTGTAGACTTTGCTCTAATAAGCAGGAGCTTGTATGTAGGAATTAGAATAACTGATAGATTGTCTAGAGAGCCAAGGTGCACTATGAACCCAAACAAGCTCAGAATATTCAAATATTTGTTGAACATTTACATGATTTAAAATCAGACATGACTATTTCTCTAAAAATTAAAATTGTGAGTACTCTGTACTCAAAACATACAGGTGCTGGTCATAAAATTAGAATATCATGAAAAAGTAGATTGATTTCAGTAATTCCATTTAAAAAGTGAAACTTGTATATTATATTCATACATTACATACAAACTCATATATTTCAGATGTTTATTTTGTTTAATTTTGATGATTACAAATGACAACAAATGAAAATCTCAAATTCATCATATCAGAAAATTAGAATATTGTGAAAAGGTTCAAAATTGATGGCCCCTGGTGCCACACTCTAATCAGCTAATTAACTCAAACCACCTGCAAAAGCCTTTAAATGGTCTTTCAGTCTAGTTCTATAGGCTACACAATCATGGGGAAGACTGCTGACTTGACAGTTGTCCAAAAGACGACCATCGACACCTTGCACAAGGAGGGCAAGACACAAAAGGTCATCGCTAAAGAGGCTGGCTGTTCGCAGAGCTCAGTGTCCAAGCACATTAATAGAGAGGCGAAGGGTAGGAAAAGATGTGGTCGAAAAAAGTGTACAAGCAAGAGAGATAACCGCACCCTGGAGAGGATTGTGAAACAAAACCCATTCAAAAATGTGGGGGAGATTCACAAAGAGTGGACTGCAGCTGGAGTGAGTGCTTCAAGAACCACCACACACAGACGTATGAAAGACATGGGTTTCTGCTGTCGCATTCCTTGTGTCAAGCCACTCTTGAACCACAGACAGCGTCAGAAGCGTCTTGCCTGGGCTAAAGAGAAACAGGACTGGACTGCTGGTGAGTGGTCCAAAGTCATGTTCTCTGATGAAAGTAAATTTTGCATTTCCTTTGGAAATCAAGGTCCCAGAGTCTGGAGGAAAAGAAGAGAGGCACTTCATCCACGTTGCTTGAAGTCCAGTGTAAAGTTTCCACAGTCAGTGATGGTTTGGGGTGCCATGTCATCTGCTGGTGTTGGTCCATTGTGTTTTCTGAGGTCCAGGGTCAACGCAGCCACATACCAGGAAGTTTTAGAGCACTTCATGCTTCCTGCAGCTGACCAACTTTTTGGAGATGCAGATTTCATTTTCCAACAGGACTTGGCACCTGCACACAGTGCCAAAGCTACCAGTACCTGGTTGAAGGACCATGGTATCCCTGTTCTTAATTGGCCAGCAAACTCTCCTGACCTTAACCCCATAGAAAATCTATGGGGTATTGTGAAGAAGAAGATGCAATACACCAGACCCAACAATTCAGAAGAGCTAAAAGCCACTATTAGAGCAACCTGGGCTATCATAACACCTGAGCAGTGCCACAGACTGATCGACTCCATGCCACGCCGCATTGCTGCAGTAATACAGGCCAAAGGAGGCCCAACTAAATACTGAGTGCTGTACATGCTCATACTTTTCATGTTCATACTTTTCAGTTGGCCAACATTTCTATAAATCCTTTGTTTTTATTGGTCTTCAGTAATATTCTAATTTTCTGATATGATGAATTTGAGATTTTCATTTGTTGTCATTTGTAATCATCAAAATTAAACAAAATAAACATCTGAAATATATGAGTTTGTATGTAATGTATGAATATAATATACAAGTTTCACTTTTTAAATGGAATTACTGAAATCAATCTACTTTTTCATGATATTCTAATTTTATGACCAGCACCTGTATATTCTAACTTGTATAATTTTTCTATTTCTTTATAATAATTTGTTAGGATGGTATTGTACTCAAAAGATAAACTTTTATAAATTTAAACATTATATTGTTTAGTAACCAAAAAGATTATTTAGACAGCTCATAATCTATACTACTTTTTTAAAGTTCAGAATAGTCGAACTTTTTCACAAAACAAATACAGAAAATTTTCATAGTTTTTATTTGAATGTATTTTTCTCATTACAGACCACAGAGTATTACAGAACAAAGATTTTCAGTGGTTCAGATCAAATATGGCATCCTAAAGCCATTTATCCATATGAATCAAACTAGCTAAGAAGGGGTAAAAATGAAAAATTTCCAAGTATAAACACACCTCGTTTAGTTGTGGGGAATAGCTAAAAACTTGGAAAAATTTGAAATACAACTATCCATTAATGTATTATACAAAATAGCTTTTAAAGTTATGAATGAATCACTGCAATTTTGTTTTCAAATTAAAAGCCATTTGAAACCTGCACTCAGTGTAAAGGTATTGCCTTTAAAAACTTCTAAAACCATCTTCCAGTAAACTTACAGCTATGGCCAATGTACTTTAAAAATATAACTTAAGACTATAAATAACTTTAAATGAATAAATAAGATATTCAATAAATAACCAAAAAGTACATATTAAGATGTAAATTCATTGCACAGGAAAAAAAAGTATTTTTTTAAAAGAAAGCAGAGGTTTCAGGGTGAACCATCATCTAACCCCATGAGAACCTTCTGAATGAAGGTGAATTTGCTGTAACAGCCACTGCATGAAAAGTGAGATTTTCGTCCCAGTAAACTCCTGCAGATCTCCCTCATTTTCGTCAGTTAACGACAATTTGCAACCCGCGCTTGTCGCCGTTTGTCAGTGCCACAAATTGTCAGAAACGGACTCTGACGTATGTGGAGAGCGATCAGCTGTACTAATGGCCCTAATTAGCATATGAATGCAGCGAACCCACGCGGCTGGCCAGGTCTGGCTTGAATAACCTACTCAGTATTGGCTGAAACCACTATTTTCAAACAAGTAAAATCGCTCGTGATTGGCAGCAAAACCACACGTGGCCAGGCCAGGATTGAATGTTCTTATGAGTATTGGATGGAACCACTTCTTTTTAAACAACTAAAATCGCTCGTGATTGGTTGGCGCATATATATATATATATATATATATATATATATATATATATATATTTATTTATATACAGTATATTTATTTATTTATATATATTTATTCATATTATGCTGTATATTCATGTTATCCTACACTACTACACTATTATTAGGCTACCATCAAGGACATTAATGAATTTATACAGGAAATGAATATTTGCCAGGAAGATGTTTATGCAAAGAAAGAGCTTTATTAAAACAAACACAACTATATACAACGCGAGGATCTGCCCACACATGCGTATCCAAAATTACAACTCCGTGAACTGTCCGTTTGCCTCCCCGGGGTTGGAGGTAACTGGCAGCATTCTCTCCGAGGCAGGCCCGATGTGCAGACGCCTACTGTGCGTGGCTCTGTACTTCGGCGTCGCCTCTAACCGGGACTGCAGCTTAACACAGAGTTCAGAGAGATCCGGCCAGCTTCCGCATGCAACGTGTTCTCTGGCTGCGTATATCTGAAGCTCCTGCGTACCGTCTCATAATACGTCTTACAGGCACCTGGAAAACAATTAAATGAGAGTGGTATGAATAATAGGAGGTCACCGCCTCAGTATGAGGCGAAATTAGTCTGTGAAAACAAAATGTACAGTTATGATCGGTATCTATCCGTATGTATTTCCTTTTACTGCAGAATGAAACCATATTCTTTAAATCTTACCCTTGCTCCGGTTCATAGCGCCTGCAATTTGTCTCCGAGTTGTGAAGACGGCGTACTGCTTCCTGTGAATCACAAAAAATACACTTGTTCTTGCAAGGCTACTATTAGCCGTAGTTTTAGGCTAGGCTGCTTTTAGCTTAGCTTTTAGCTGGCTCTGCTAGCTCTGCAGCCGCCCGGACCATGTTCAGGTCCCTGGCCCGTGACGCCCGGTCTTCCAGGGAGGCCACCTCCGGTGGAGTGAGGTGGCCGTCCCAGCACTCCACCAGAATATTCAGAGCGGCGCTGCCGATCTCCATAGCTTGGCCTACAGAGAAGTGAGGGAAGAATCAGTGAGCAGAAAGGGAAGGGAGACCAAACCTGAATATCTGGACCAACATCTCTGAAACCCACCAGTGATCCAGGACACATGGGAGGAATAGGTCCTCGACAGCCAGTTGGGTGAGACGAAATTGTGGAGGCCGAGCGCGTACAGCCCGATCTCAAAGGCGCAGAGATGCAGGTTTCTGTGAGCTAAAAGCTAAAAGCAGTCGAAGGCTCGTCAGGCTCCTCCAATCACATACGAGGTCATTGTTATACGGAAGGACTCGCGAGGACAGCTCGCGTCTATCATGTTTTTTTGTTTGTTTTTTTTTTTTTTTGCTTTATTGGCAATTCCGTGTAACAATACAGAATAATTCAAACATCAAACACAGATACACAGCAGTTGGTGACATTATAACTTTAAAAAAATGAGATATAGAATGTAAAAAATAAATAAAAATAAAACAAGGGAAAAAAACATATAAATAAATAAATAAACTAATAAATAAAATAAACATAAAATAATAATAGCTACGGGTTTACATTGAGTTTATGGTCATTTACAAAAGTGTATAATTTTATACCATTTTTCTTCTTCATTAATTTAAGTGACTGAAAATACAAACAAAGTTCTTTAAGAAAAACGTTGAAGTTTGGCTTGGTCCTCATGTATTTATTTTTGTGAATGTAAAATTTCCCCATCATAAGTAACACATTAAAGGCTAGGTCCTGCAGGTTATCTGTCATTTCTAGTCCAAACAAAACATTCTCTTTGTCCAGATGAGAAGGAGAATCAAATTTAGATGAACACCAGAAGCAGAAATCTTCCCAGAAAACTTTCATGTACATACAATCGTAAAAGAGGTGACCCACAGTCTCACTTTCACATTCACAGAAGATGCAATCATTTTCTTCAAAAACCAAAACTGAGCCTCAGAAATTCCTTGGAAGGATAAATGTCAGTGATTATTTTGAAATGGACTTCTTTAACCTTTGGAGCAACAGGAAACTGTAGATATTTATTGCGCAGTTTTTCCCACTTTCTCTTTTGGAAAATGCTTGGAGATTAGGTTTCTGTGGGATGTATCGGGATGAAATTCCTTGACAAACAAACTACATATGACATTGTTGGTCAGCTTTTTATCAATAACAGACTGACCGTTGAGTAACAGAGAGGGAAGTTTTACCTGGACATGGTTTAGGAGTAGGTTGTATGACAATATAATCAGAGGCTGAGGAAGGGCTTTGATTAATATATTATATTGTTTTCTGTTATTTATTTTGAATTTAGAGCAAAGAGTTTCAAAAGGTAAAAAATTCCCTTTGTCATCAAGAATGTGCATTATCGACCATATACCACTTTCTAGCCAGCTCTTGTAAAATAAAGACTTGTTCCTGAATAGGACATATCGGGAGTTCCATAGTGAGGTGTTATGAGGACTAAAATTATGCTTAAATATTAGTTTCCAATAAAGTAAGACGCGTTGATGAAAAGAAGAAAGTTTAACAGGAAGTTTCTTAGGATCAAAGTCACATTTAAGGAGGACGTTAATTCCTCCTAATTCTATAAATAATTTGGAGGGGATATGAAACCAAAAACTATTTTCATTTTTCAGAAAAGATTTGAGCCAATTCATTTTAATCAATCCGTCTAAACATTCAAAGTCTATTGCTTTAAGACCTCCATCATTATACTCTTTAACCATTGCTCCTATCCTAATGTAGTGTGTCTTGTTTTTCCAGATAAAGTTGAAGTTAACTTGATTTATAGCTTTAATTGCAGGTTTAGGAAGGGATATGGAACAGGCTGGATAGATAAATCTTGAGAGACATTCCATTTTTGTAAGGAATGTTCGATTTTCTTACCTTTTCTTACCTTTTAGAAAAATGTCACTTGGGGTAAAACTCCCCCTGCAACCCTGATTTGTATTTGTATAGCTCACAGCATTTTCATTTACATGTTAAAGCCTCCCCTAGAATTCCATGGGGGGGAGGCATGGGGGGAACACTGCCTAAGAAAGCCCACGTCAATTTCTGACAATTTATGGGATTTTTCGGTGTGGCCTGCAAATTACCGTGAACAGCCGTTAACCTGAACTTCCACGACAATCTACAGTGCTGCATAGTGACGAAAATCCCACTTTTCATGCAGTGAGCTGTAATTGTGTACTGTATCTTTAAGATAGTGCAGCATTTATACATGCCACTGCTTCTCTGTAGAGCGTGGAAGACTTATTGCAGAGAGATACAGGTAGTCATACGGACATATTATTTACCTATTTTTCATTGTAATGTTAGGTGTTGCTTGGATTCTGTTCATTTTTCATGCGTTAGAATATAGCAGCCGTTCAACTGGGCTTTGTAAGGTTGGTGAAGAGGAATGTTAAAATACAACACTGTGGAATTCCCAGTGCCAGTGTGGCTGTGAGTTTTTGACCACCCTCTCCTTCCTTAAGCACAACCCTAAGCATTATGCCCGAACATTTAATCATGGACCTCAGAATGCAGTATCTTCTAACAGCTGATGATTAAAAAGTTGAGGAGGTACTTTGCTGTATAGTGGCTATCTGCCATAACTCGTGGGAAAGAGCACGGCTACCCTGGACGCAGACGACAGGACAGTTTCAACGCTGTTTTCGGAATATAATATGGAATGCTTTGGAAGGCTTTGCCATGACAACTTTGGATCAAATGTGCTGCCTGGACGTCAGACGGATTGTGCATCATATCTTCTGAATGTGCATGTGAGTACAGCGGAGTGTAGTGGCACCCCCTTGCTGGCTGAGTGCACTCCACAAGTTTTTTTTATCTTCAGAACAATCTCTTGGAGGATTTCCCACTTGACTCAACTCTGTACCGGATCAGAGCTGAGAGGCATTCCTCTGAGAAGATACAAACTGAATTTGTGAGCATTCGAGAAACAGTATAAAAGAAGATAGGACAAATAACTCTATGAGAACAGATTAAAACAAATATACAGAAGCTATTCATCGGACTCATATGTATACCCATGTGGAACTGTAAATTCATATCTGTGTACAACTAAATACGGTTCAAATTTTCACTCTGCTGAAATTAATAACTTGCATTTTACAGACTTGGGTTCACATAAGTGTGCATTTTGGCTACTCATCGCGATTTAACTGATCTATGCAATGATTTGGACTTTAGGTTTCTCCCAAACCACAATACAGCCAGACACAATACCCCTGACCTGGAACATAAAGTATGAAGTTTAAAAGATGAGGTGGACATGCTTCAACAATGTCTACGGGAATCTTTGGATCTCCAGAAAAATATTTTGGAGCGCTGGACTTAACATACTAAAACTGTGACTAAAGCCCCAGGTGTTCGGGTTACTCAACCTCTTCCTCAGGTGTCATCTACCCCTTATGTGCATAGTCTGCATGCCAGAAAAAAAGAGCAATGCCACTAAGCACCTCAGCCGACTCAGTCCATGTGGGCTCCATCTCAGACACATTCAGATTCGCTGGAGTTGATTAAGAGACCTCGCTGCCGCTTTACACCAAGCAAAGTTAGAACCCACTGTGTTCACTAATGATGGCGGCCTTCACCCAGAGGAATGGCTGCAGTCTGTCAATGCTTACAAAACCTCACTGGACTTAACAGACACACAGATTCTCAGAGAACTACCACATTTTCTAGCTAAAGAACCAAGGAAGTGGTTTAGTGTTCCCAGCTCTCATGTAAACACTTTGGCTGAACTTTGTGAAATTTTCAGAACTGTGTTCTTACCTGCTGACAACCAGGAGCATACAGTATAAGACTTTTACATTTTTGCGGCTCCAGACAGATTTATTTTTTGTTTTTTTTTTGGTCCAATTGACTCTTTGAGCAGTTTGGGTTGCCGACCCCTGGCTCAGGGTGATGACATCAGAGGTGTTCTGTCTAATCCAGACTGACTGAGGTCTGTTGGTGAGGAAGTCCAGCAGACAATTGCAAATTGGTGTCCTGAAGCCCAGATGTCCCAGTTTTCCTATCAGATGCTGTTGAGTAATGGTGTTAAAAGCTGAAGTCATTTCATTTGATTAGTTCGATTTTTTTATTAAATAATGTTTTGGCTCCAATAAAGCTGGAAGCTGATGCCAGGATTGCATCTTATTAATATAACCCCGAAGAACCTCTCCCATGTTTGCGGCCCATATGCTCAGTGAGTTCAAAAGACTGAGGAACCCTCCGTCTGAACAAGAACCGATTGATCTTATCTGTAAACATGCAGTAGAGAAGCAAAGAGTGGCACTGTATGGAACACCTGTCAGGTCGGTAATTGATCTGGTGCTGTGTGCCCATGAGCTGCATTCTGTTCTGGGCACCAGCCTCTTAGGGCCATCCAGAGTTCAGGTGAAAAATAAAACTGATGATGATGATGTTCAATGCCAGGTGGTACGTCCCGCACATGCCCGAACTGTGCCGCTGAGTATCATGGTGCTCGACATTCTACAAGACTCACCAGAGAGCTTCCCCAAACTCCACTGCAGATTATTATCCTGTGACAGAGACTGCTGAACCGGAAAGCGTTAACATTTGCAACTGTTGTAAGTGCTATCGTCCCCTGATTAAGGACAGCGATCCCACACAGATCTTTTACACCATTTAGATTCCTTCTTATACAATATATTAAAGAAAAAACACTGTAACCTTTGTTCATTGTATTTCTGAAGTGTAATGTAGATTTCTGATGTTTTTCTTCAGGGTCAGTAGATAACATGATTAGATGCTGTTTAAATCAGACATAGATCTTTTTGGTAAATTTCTGATTTTAACAGAAGTGACAGGATTAAAATCTCAGCCTTTTTTTTCTTCAGAGAGGAACACCCTCAGTGTGTCAGAACCATGTTGGAGGCGGCGCTTAGCATGTTTCCTCCTACGTCCACAGCTTACACACAAGAGCTTATACTCAGCAGCTGTTGAGCATTTCTGACTTTGTGATCCACAGAGAAAGACACAATGAGTGGCAGAGGAAAGGGAGGTAAAGGACTCGGCAAAGGAGGCGCCAAGCATCACCGTAAAGTCCTCCGTGATAACATCCAGGGAATCACCAAGCCCGCTATCCGCCGCCTGGCTTGCCATGGAGGAGTCAAGCGCATCTCCGGTCTGATCTACGAGGAGAGTGTGTTGAAGGTCTTCTTGGAGAACGTTATCCGCGATGCCGTCCACTACACCAAGCACGCCAAGAGGAAGACCGTCACCGCCATGGATGTGGTGTACGCTCTGAAGAGGCAGGGCCGCACCCTGTACGGCTTCGGAGGTTAAACTGCTCCGCTTCCAACCACCAATCAAAGGCCCTTTTCAGGGCCACCAATCCACTCATTAAGAAGCAACTTCTACCCTTCAACAGGCATTCAATCATTCAGTATCAACAGCTTTATTGCTTTATCTTATATAAAATGTTTAAATGGAGAATGAAGTTGGTATAGGTGTATATATAATCAGTCTAATGAAACCTAAAGTGAACTCATGTGTTGAAGCAACACTAACATCCATTTTAGTCTCATTATATATTAGCCTGTAACTGGCATGCTAAATCCATTTATGGGATTAGTTTCTTTTTTTTTTTTTTTTTTTTGTTCAGTCAGGTTTCTTTGGTTACATTTCCCCTAAATGTTTATATGCCCTGTGATACTCTTTAACAGCTCTGGAAATTTGTCATTCTACCAAGAATTATTGTTTTATGTTGTCCTATTTTTTCTGATCCATTCTACATTCTTGATCACGTTCTGTTACCTGATTGGTTCAGTTTTCTATGTTTTCTTATTGCCAAGAAAACTACTTTTTGGACATTTTCTCCCAGTTCTCCTTTTTAAAGCTCCGTCTTATTAATAGAAAATCATTTTATCTGATCAATCATTTATCGATGTCTTCACTTGAAAATGATTCCTCTCTAATGTAGATTCCTGTCTAACATCCCTTTCACACTGATGTAATGTCGTCACATGAAACTATATTTATAATAACGCTTGTATACAAGAGCTCAAAGTAATTATGGTTGTTTTTATTCTTCATTTTTTTTGCTTTTCCCAAATATAGACATCTGTCTATATTTCATCATTAGACGAATGTCTGTGTAGCGTAATATTGTGTTTGGACAGTAAAACGTGCAGTGGACATGCCTCCCCCTCCCAAAAAAATACGTCCATATATACATATATATATATACATATATATATATATATATATATATATATATATATGTATATATATATATATATATAGTAGTTGAGAATGACCGAGCTAAGATCCTATGGGACTTCAAGATCCAGACTGACAAACAGGTGATGGCTAACCAACCAGACATCGTGTTGATCGACAAACAGCAGAAGAAGGCAGTAGTGATAGATGTGGCAATCCCAAGCGACAGCAACATCAAGAAGAAAGAACACGAGAAGTTTGAGAAATACCAAGGGCTGAAAGAGGAGCTAGAAAAGATGTGGAAAGTAAGAGCAGCAGTGGTGCCAGTGGTAATTGGAGCACTGGGGGCTGTGACCCCCAAACTGGGAGAGTGGCTACAGCAGATTCCAGGTAAAACATCAGAGGTCTCTGTCCAGAAGAGCGCAGTCCTAGGAACAGCTAAGATACTGCGCAGAACCCTCAAACTCCCAGGCCTCTGGTAGAGGACCCGAGCTTGAGGATGACACATACCACCCCACGAGGGGTGAGAAAACAGTTGTTATATAAACCTTTAATGCTATCTTAGACATTATTGGCTTTATTCAAAATGTGAATAGTCCGACACATTCTTATCTTCATATTTTGAAACTTGTGCTAACATATGGCATTGAAGATGAAGAAATAACATTATTTCCTCACAACCCTGTCCACTCTGATCACTTTTTAATAGCCTACAGGGTTACTTTAACAGAGTTCTCCTCCCCCAAGAAGGTTTCACTTTAGCAGATCATTATCAGATAATGCAGTTATAAATTTTAAAGAACAACTTTAGTTTATTCCCCTTCACAGGTTGATTATTTTGTGGATGGGGTTGCTAGTTCTCTGTGTGCCTTAGACAACGCAGCCCCCTTTGGAAAAAACTCAAAAAACTTACTGCTAAAAGGGAGTTTTTCCTCTCCACCGTCGCTATAAGCAGGAACAACAGGAGGAAAAGGAAATGCAGAAAGCTGCTATTAAATACCTAAGACTACAGGATTATATTATTAAGATTTAAAGGTATTGTTGGGATCCTCAGGCTTGCCCACCAGAGGGCGCAGAGGATCCTCTTCTGTCTCTTGTTATTGTCTTTTAGGACTGGAGTTACTGTTGGGATCTGGAGATTACCCTCTGTCTCCAGCAGAGTCAGCACACCTGATTTCCATCTACTCATTAGGAGACCTTCCCTTTATAAGCTCCTGCCAGACCTTGCTTCCACGCCGCAGTGCTGATCTTAGTTTGGAAACCTGTTGCTAGTCTGAAGCTCTGGATGAGCTGCCTCACTGGAAACCTGTCTCTGGCCTGAAGCTCTGGGAGAGCTGCCTCACAGGAAACCTGTCTCTAGCCTGAAGCTCTAGGTGAGCCTAACCTGCTAATCTGCCCTGGTGAGCCAACCTGAAGATTCCTATGTGGATTTAACCTGAAGACTTCTATGTGGAGTTTACCTGAAGATTCCTATGTGGAATCAGTCTGAAGAATCCTATGTGGATATTCCCTGTTGTTCTCTGCAATGAGCTGGAAGCTCAGCCTGAAGAATCCTATGTGGATATTCCCTATTGTTCTCTGCAGTGAGCTGGAAGCTCAGATCAAGGTCTGCCATGCTAAGCCTGAAGCTAGATGCTTAGCTTCTCATGAACTCTGCTAACCAACAGTCTCCGGTCCCAGTCAAGACTTCAGTGAACCAGTCTCAGAACCTCTTTATGATCTCGTGTTCAGAACTTTTAATAAACATTTGAACTTTTTCCCTGCGTCCTCCGTGTGTGTTCTGCATATGGGCTTGCTCCTTTGATCCATCATGACAGGTATATGTATATATGGATGTATGTATATTTGTGTATGTATTTATATATATGTGTGTATGTAGATAGATAGACAGATAGATATATAGATAGATAGAAATATAAAGTAATCATCACATTGATATGGCCCATGCTACATACTCCCGTAGGTACAGTAGGTCGCGGTATGCTCCTAAAAGTTAAGGTTTAATCTGCCATTAAACAAGAAGAAGAAGAAGCGGCGTGGAGCTCCAGGAGGAGCCGCTAACCGAGCAGGATCCGGAGCTCTGCTGCAGCGTCATTCTTTGACGCTCAGACCCAGTTTAAGAGCAACGGAGCCTCAGCTACCGGTGACTCCTCTGCAGCAGAGAAACATGGCCAGAACCAAGCAGACCGCCCGTAAATCCACCGGAGGTGAAGCTCCCAGGAAGCAGCTGGCCACCGAAGCTGCCCGGAAGTGCACTTCAGCTACCGGTGCCATCCACGGCCAGAGGGTCACCATCATGCCCAAAGACATCCAGCTGGCCCGCCGCATCCGTGGGGAGAGAGCTTAGAGGCTGCAGCCCACAAACACAAAGGCTCTTTTAACAGCCACCAACATCTGCACTAAAGAGCTTCTTCCTCTCATTCCTTCATATTTAGTCACAGATATTTTCTCATGTAGGTTCTGGTTAACATAAAAACATTTTATTACTTTCTAGGAAATCTCAAAGAATAAAGTGAACATTGTGGAAATAAAGCTGAACTACAGAATCTCATGGAAAATGAAATGTCATAAACCCTTCAGTAGAAAACTTGCTTCTTCCAGTCAAACACTTTCATTTACCCCATTTACACTAGGGGTGTGCAAAATAATCGCAACTCTAATCCTTGTGATGTACTGCATCGATTCTTGATGGCAAGAGTCGATTCTTAATTAAAAAAAATGAACAAATAACAAATAAAATACATGAATGGTTGGCACACATCAGCCAAGTGGAATACAACTTCCAGTCCAGCAGATGTCGCTGCGGATGTGTTGACGCCCGCTGCTTTGTGTCACAAGTATTTCCGGCCATGGGATACTGCGACGAGTCATATGAAATAAAACATGGAGGACACTATGAAAATTCGCCCCGCAGCTCCATCACAATTCAAGTCAGATGCTTGGATGCATTTTGGCTTTAAAGACGAAGGTAAAAACGAAATTGATATGACGCACGTAATTTGCAAAAGGGGAAATATACATTTGAATGTTTTTATTTCATTGGTTTAAAGGACCACTGAGGCCATGTAAACGGCACTGCTTATCCTTATTTTGTTATTTCAAGTTTGATGAATCCTAAGATCTTTTTGTCAGCGTGTCAACGCCAGTAATAGTAATATTTCTGTCCAGTATTTGTTTTCATGGTAACACCTCCAAAAGTCGTTTCAATAAATACAGCTATGTATGAATTCAGTTGCTTTCAGTTATGTATCAATTAAAGACACGATCCAGATCACACCCAGCCAGTCAGCCACTGGTAAGGGCTGTATCTTTTTTTTACAGTGTTCAGTGAAAATATCGCAATGCATCGCAATATTTAAAGTATCATGATGCATCGTGATAGAATCGTGTCGTGGCATGTGAATCGTGATTCAAATTGAATCATGACTTCTTTGCGAATACCCACCCCTAATTTACACTACCCTTGAAAAACCGTGCAGAGACCGGTCCGAGCTCAGTAACTGAGATAACTTATCGTGTGTAAATGGAAAGCAAACTGAACCGAACCGAGCTAGACACAACCGAACCGAGCTAACTGCAGACCAGTTCCAGAGGTGGGCTCGGCTCGGTTTTTCCCTGGCTCGATTCTCTGATAACAAGAGTGCATGAGCAGAACGCGTCATCTCCGTTTGGCTGCACATCCCGATTCACACTCCATTCCAGTAGTTGGCAAAATGCCCCTCCGGAAGTTGCTTGCCAACCAACACAAAACAGAAGAAGAAGAATAACTAAGTTAAGCCGACTTTCTCAAGTAAATCCAGGAAAGGTTGCCGTCTTCGCCTGACCCTCCGCAAACACCGAAGTACAGCATTAATAATCAAGCATAACTTTCTGAATGTGACAGGCGCTGCCATTCTGATTTGCTTGATTCCCTCCTTCTTCGTCTTCTTCTTCTTGTGTTTTATGGCGGTTGGCAAACAACTTTTGCTGTATTACCGCTACCAACTGCTTGATTTCCTCCTTCAGTACTGGAAGTAATACCGCAGATCGTCACTTGGTGGCGAGGAGTCGAGGAACCAAGGTAGCGTGATGTGTAAACGGTTGTCAGAACCGAGCTCAGCCTGGTTAACTGATCTGAGCTCGGACCGGTCTCGGCATGGATCGGTTTTTCAAGGGTAGTGTACATGGGGTAATTATCTAGATTAATCTAATCATAATCTCAGAAAGAATCAAAATTAATGTAGATTAAAATGGCTTGTTTGAATTCATGTGTCTGCTACCTGAATAATAACTAAGTCTGTGAACAGGTTTCTGAAGTCAGGTGGCGCGTAAGACCAGGGGTTCATCTCCTGTTTCCAAAATTCATCACAACCTGCTTGAGAAAGCTTTTCTACTATGCAAACTGGTGATGAAAATAAATAATATTGTATAAGTTGTATTTGTGTCTAATAACTGTTTATTTAGATAAACATTCATTCTGAACTGTAAGCCTACATAATAGGTCATTTTTCTTTGTGTCAGTCAGTGCAAGTGCGGTACGTAAAGACAACATGGAGGCCTCCAGTAAAGCACATTAAAATGACATCACTCTTAAATACAAAAAAACTAATTTATTGAACAGTTTGTAATAATTTCATATACAAAGTACTTTCAGAAGTATGAACTCTGAATATGAGTGGACTTTTCCTTTAATTTGGAACTAGAATCATGCTTAATTAAGCCAAGCACTGAGTTTATTGACCATTTGTTGGTTAGCTCTCCTTACTTACCACTACTTTCTGGGAAATCTCAGTGAATAAAGTGAAATTTCTTACTAACACAAACTAAGAGGGAAAATATAACAACCTTAACGTGTGGAAAAGAAGCTCAACTTTAGAACCTAATGGAAACTTAAATGTCATTCCATCTAGAAACCAAAAACCCTTCAGTAGAAAACTTGCTGCTTCCAGTCAAACACTTTCATTTTGCTTCTAGACATTGGCTGTTATCAGAGGTGGAAGTAGATTTAAATTCTTGCTGGTACTACATAAAAATGTTTGTTGGCCTATATTTGTGTATGTAAGTTGTACGAATCACATTGTAGGTATTTGATATTTAAAAAAAACTATCCGAAAATCCTTTTCATTTAAGAAATATGTTAACAAAAATGTTGAAATATTCAAAGGACACAAAATGATCCTTTTTATGACCCAACAGGAAATTTACATCTTATGTGAAAAGATAGAAGCAGGAACAATGAGAGAAATAGTCAAAGACAATGCTGGTGCCTTTTCATTGGTGGGTTTATTAAGTAATAAAAAGTAAAACAATATTTAATAAAATTTAGGGATTCCTTTGGTAGAAATTAAAGAAAGTTTTGCATCAACTCTTGTGAGCTGAGTAACAAAAAACCCAACAGCTAGACCAAAGCACTTTTTTGCTGTTGGCATATAGTGTTTATCAGTCGTATAGAGTTTATTAAGTAGCGAGGGCAAAGTCGGCCGTCCAATGTGCTGCTGAATGCATCGGGGTAGAGTCCAAGTGCTGCCAGCACAAAGATGTAATTCTGCGCGAGCCCAGCCCAGGACAGTTTCCCAGAGTTGACCAAGCATCAGACCCGAATGAGCCTGTGTGACATTCAACATTCGATATCCGTCTCACCAAGTTCCAAGTTGGTAACTGTGCACTGAAATTGATGACACAAAATGGCAGCCAGCAGCTCTACCTTGAACTGTGTACCGCCCCTAAATCTTTTGCTAGTTCGCAGTACCAGACCTTTCCAGCTTACTTTCACCCCTGGCTGTTATCCATCAGATAATGTTTACTATCATAATGAAGGGCATTGGAAATAATTGTAATTATTACAGTTTTCTATATATAAATCAATTGCATCCCAAACTGTAATTCACATTAGTTGGTGGCTGTGAATAATATAGACCTTGGCTGTTATTAGGGTTTAAAGTAGATTTGAATTAATGCTGGTACCACATGAAAAAATAAATCATATTGGCCTGTATTTGTCTATCACACCCAGCATGCATTTTTATTTTCGTTTAAGATTTATATATATATATATATTAGTGTTGGGCATATATATATATTTTTTAAATCTAGATTAATCTCACTATAATCTCGGAATTAATCAAGATTGATGTAGATTAAAATGGCTTCTTTGAATTCTGCCAAAGGCATTGTTCATGTGTCTGCTACCTAAATAATAACTAAAAGTCTGTGAAAAGGTTTCTTAAGCCAGGTGGCGCTTTAGACCATGGGCTCATCTCCTGTTTCCAAAATTCATCACAAACTGCTTGAGAAAGCTTTTCTACTATGCAGACTGGTAATGAACATAAATAATATTCAGTAAGGTGTATTTGTGTCTGTTTATTCAGATAAAAGTTAATTCTGAACTGTAAGCCTACATAACAGGCCATGGTTACAGTCAGTAGCTTTGTTAGTCAGTACAAGCGCAAGTGCGGCGCGTGAAAACAACATGGATGCCTCCAGTAAAGCACAGTCAAATGAAAATTACTCAGAATTAAAAACACATAATTTATTGAACAGTATGTAATAATTCCAGTCATATTTAGAATTCTTAAAATTCTAAATATGACTGGACTTTTCCTTTAATTAAGCCAAGCACTGAGTTTATTGACCGTTTGTATGTTGGCTCTCCTGAAGCTGATCTTTGTTAGAGACAGAAGAAAAAGGCGACCCAGATAATAGTGATAATAAATCAGAATGAAAGAAAACATTTTTTCCACATTCCTGAACTCATGTTATTTTATCTGAGAAACATTATTTTTCTTCTGTGGAAAAAGGCTTTTACCTAAAAACTAAATCGTTTTTTGTCCTCAGTTTTCTAAGAAACATTTAAAGGTTTTGGGATTGAGCTGATTACTGTTTAGAGCTTTTTTTTAAAGCAGTTATTTCACATCATTCCATCCGCATTGGCAAACTCCCAGTTCCATTGGAAGAAATGTGATCCCAGATCATTATCCTTCCACCACCATGTTTTACTGCAGGCATGTTGTTTTTGTAATGTGTAGTGTTGCTTCCCAGCACTCCTTTGTTCAGCACATGAGGAATATGGCAGAATGTTGATAGATGTAGAAAAAAAGCAGTGATACAGAAAATACTGCAACTTCTTCAGTGTTACTATCAAAGGATGCAGATGTTGGTAAAATCTTTCCAGGAAAGTAAAAGTTTATTAGAGAACATCATACAACGATGTCAGGAGTTAAGTCAGGAAAACTGGAAAGTAAAATAAGGCAAAATTTCAAAATATTAGTGTTTAAACAAAAGCATTATTACACCTTTTTGATTTTTTATATCCCAGAATATATTTGACTTTTTCCAGTTAAAACACATATCGGTAACATCGAAAGTGTTTTTTTTAATTACATTTTTTTAAAAGAGCAGCCAATGTATTTTCTACATCTCGAAAGATGATATTTTCTACCTTTATATCTACAAAGTTAAACTAGGAACCACTAGAGGGAGCTGTAACACTCGCTGTGAAACCACTAACCTGTGTGATATTTCCATATTGTACCCATGTGTTGTCTATGTATGTTCTGGTACCTTATTTGTTTAAATCAGATGAGCAGTGATGACTCTAAGTACTTATTTATTCTTTTTATTAATATCTGAGGGCAGAGGAGGACAAATTAAACATCCTAAAAAAGACTTTCATGGAGATTTTTGATAAAGAAACCAATTATTCCACTTGTAGAAATTGTTATGTTATTAAAATATTATTATCCTTGTCCAACCAACACTATATCTTACGTCATTGTGGCAATGTTCATCCAAGCATATAGTGTAATGTCATTGGCATGAGCACGTCCCAGGTAGATCTGGTGCCTACACTGGTAATGGGCCCAATGACTTTAAAGGCCAAAGCTCTCCCTCAGCTGCTAACAAGCTTTGTGCAATCTTAAAGTTCACAGTTCTACTAACAATGTTTCATTTAAAAGTCTTATATAATGCTTTGCGACACACAGTCTTAATTACATACATATGAATCATCCTCATTAGCTGATACATTTTCAGCACACTGAAACTGTTTTTTAAAGTAAAATTGAGCTAATGGATGATAAAGTAAAGAAAAAACAAAGATAATCATTTGTGTTTTATTTATTAGGACTGCATTGCTCCCATTTCACCATGTGACCCTTATTACCTCCGACAAGAAGGTTATGTTATTAGTAGAGTTTGTCTGTCTGTGTACAGGATAACTTGAAAAGTTATAATTGGATTTTAATATCATTTTCACCAGAGGTGCGCCTCATGCCCAGGAACAATCCATTAAATCTTGGTGATGATTCAGATCATAATCAGAATTTGTTTTATGGATTCTTTAACATTGAGAGAAAAAAAGCAGTTCTCCGTTAAACCAGAGGGTGGAAGCAGTGATAATTTACAGCTTCAGCATTCTTCTCTGTTGTGATAATTAATAGCTATTAAATAGATAATTCAAAATTGAGGGTAAAACCAATTTGATGTTATTAGTTGAATCATTGTAACTGTAATTTGCTTACTGACCAGGATTTTTGGCCTCTAACTCACAGGTGGGCTTCTGGACCACCTCTTCAAAATCCTGTTATCTCCCTCAATCTAGTGACTTAGGCTATGGCTATCAGCAGACTTATTAATTACCATCCAAGTAAAATGTTTGTAAAATTCAATTCAGTTTGTTTTCTATAGCGCCAATTCACAACACATGTCATCTCAAGGCACCTTAAAGTTCAATCAGATTATACAGTCAAATTGATTCAAAGTTTTCTATCTAAGGAAAACCAGCTAATTGCATTGACAGATTGACTCGAAGGCAATCCCTCACACAAAGCATGCTTGTAGCGACAGTGGAGAGGAAAAACTCCTTTTTAACCACAGAACCACGCTCAGTGTGAACGGCCACACTGGAAAATATCTAAATCTAGATAAGTAATTTTTTCTTAAAATAAGTGCATTTGTTTTTGGATTAAGGAGGTAAAAGATACATTTTGCCAATGGAACAAGACAATTTACATTTAAAATAAGAGAACACTATTGCGTTGTCTTATTTCAAGTGCATATTATCTAATGATCTTATTTTAAGAGTGAAAATACTCATTCCATTGGAAAACTATCTCATTTACTTTCTCAAATTAAGGATAAATACACTTAATTTAAGACATTTTTGCTTATTTCTAGTTCGTTTTTCCAGTGCATCTGCTGAGGCCAACTGGGGTTCAAGGAGAAAATGGTGCCAAGAGGAGGGTGAGTCTGACCTGAGTGATAAATTGTTTGCTGCACAATAAATACAAGATACTACAGGTTAAAATATTGATGTCTTTATTTCTAACAATCAAGCACTATAGAAAATGTATCATCTATGCAACACTAAACACTACTAGAAAATAAACATAAGGTAGATGAAAGAATAATTTGGAAAGAGGGAAAAAGGGGTCTTAGAGTCCATTCAAATGATTTCTGTCCAAGTCAGGACAACTCTTTTTTCAACTCTGGTCTTCAAGGGTCGGCATCCTGTGGGTATCAGGGGGTTTCCTTGTGGCAACACACCTTGTGACCTGTGCAGAGCTTCACATCAACTGCATAATTATCTGTTGACTGGAGTGAAGTGTGTTGCAGCAGAGAAACTCATGATACCTGCAGGATGCCGGCCCTCAAGGACCAGAGTTGCCCACCCCTGTTTTAGAAAGGGTATCTAATACAGTAATCACCAACAATCAAAAGGTTTGATCAACTTAATCTATACAAATCAACTGAGTGAGTGACTGAGTGAAAAAAAGAAAGAGCGGTATGTTTGTATTACTCAGGTGAGGGAATATGATGACTGAGTGGAGGGTAGACAGTTTGTACATGAATTTTGCCCGTCTGTCTTTTTGAGTGGCAAATTTCTCAATGAATCTGGTGTTGAAATCAGGGATGTCCCGTGTAAGCTTTTTCTCTATGGAGAGCATAGCCAGAGCAGTGAGGCGATCTTGTGCCATAGTATTCCTGAGGAAAGTTTTTATCCTCTTTAAAGTTGAGAAGCACCTCTCTGATTCGGATGTCGTCATTGGTGTGGTGATGAGAATGCTGAGAAGACTTACGGTTTCTGTAAATGTGTCTTGGAGGTTATTCTCCATCAGAACCTGAAAGAGAGCCAGTGCACCAATGCAACTCTGGAACTCCTCATTACTGTAGATCAGGGACAGCTCTGTTTTAAGTCTGGCCTTGTCCAGTGAGGGATAGGCTTCCACCGTGGTATCCAGTGCTGCATCTGGGAACTTCTTGTTGTGTTGTGGGAACAAGTCTCCTTGCAGCAGAGTGGCGCTGACCAGGTGTTTGGTGAAGGAAAACCTCTCCTTGGCATGGGACATAATGATGTCACAGACCTATGACATGAGATGGAATTAAAAAATAGGTAAGAAATAGGTTTTGACATTCTATTTTAAATAGAGGGCTTTAATTTTCCTTTCCTGAACAGCTGTAACGTTAAAATGACCCAAGATGATTTTATATTGATATCATGACAATGTACATTTCAGTCAGTAGCACTATTTCAAATGGCCAGTGTGGTGATAAGTTGCTATTCTTCTGCTGTTTAATACATCTGCCATCGTCTGTCCTACAGCGTTGTAATTCCACTTTGGATAGATCAAAACTACAACAACAAATAAAAAATATTCCAAGATTATCGGACAACCTTCAAATCAACTCCACAAAACATGCCATCAGAAAAATATGATGAGACTGGCTAAAAATAGAATCTGATCCAAATCCTGTAATGAACACAGTATGAGCTCCTGCCATCTACAAAACGATACCAGTTTTTTAAAGTTGGACTGATAATTGCTTTCATTCATCAGTCAATATTACAACTCAAATAAGTACTCTGAGAAACCCGGTGTGAGTGATGATGTGTTGTGTGTAGGTGGGTATTTGGGAAGGTGAGGTGATGATGGTGGAATGATGGAAATGATTTCATGTGTGTAGCGTTTGGGTGTTGTCCCGTGGAAAACTGTATATTGTTTGAGTATTGTTTTTTTGTAAACATTCGGCTGATGTGATGCAGGAGAAATTTCAGACGGATATGTCTGAAAATAAATGTGTACTGTATTCCTTCTATCCCCGATAGGTGGCAGCTGCAAGTGCTGACCTCCAAAGCCAAATACTGTTTTCTGTCTTCTCCCAACGTCCTCCGTTTCTTTGATGGTGGCTCCTGTACAGGTCCCCTGAAGTCCTGAACTTCAGCTAGACCAGGAACAGCCTCCCTGATGATACAGAAATAATTTATATGTTAGAAAGTTATTTCTGAAATTTGGTTGCTATATAAAGATATATAAAGCCAACATATGGAGGATAAAAACTGCCAAAATTAAATAAATAAATACAGCATTAAATAAATAATTAAATGTGTCAATAATTAATTAAATGTGGAATTAAATAAATAAATAAGGAATTAAATATATAAATGTGTCATTAATTTAATAAAATACGTCTTCATTTTATTAAAAAAATATATATAATTATTTCAGTGTGCATTTAATTATTTCACCATGAAATAATTAAATAATTAAATGCACACTGAAATAATTATATATATTTTTTTAATAAAAAGAAGATGTATTTTATTAAATTAATGACACATTTATATATTTAATTCCTTATTTATTTATTTAATTCCACATTTAATTAATTATTGACACATTTAATTATTTATTTAATGCTTTATTTATTTATTTAATTTTGGCACTTTTTATCCTCCATACCAACATGGTACAGAATTATAAATTAAGTCACTGTGTTTGAGCATTTCAAATTTGTCTAAATGTAACAGATAAATTCGTTGATTCAATAAAATGAAAAATACTTTTTTAATCCCTGAAGGGAAATTCAATAAATAAGATGAGATATAAACATTAAGAGCTGAACAAGTCTACTCAAAGAAAATTTATATTTGTGCAATACTGTAGGCAGATCAGATGCATACTGTAGCTTACCTGATAGCTTGCATGTTGTCAGTGAATCTCTGGATGATTCCTGAGATGTAGACAGAATCGGTGTTTCTTTTTTGCAGCTGGTTGTACAGCATGTCCACATGTGGCATTATTTTGTGAAAGAGGGCCAGGAAAAAACAGAAAGCATCATCTTCCAGCATTCTCACATAGCCGCCAGCCTCTCTCTTTGTAGGGCCGTCAAATTCAGCTCTGTTCCGGATGGTCTCGAAACACTTCACCAGATCAGCCTTGTGTTCATACACTGTGTTAACAGCGCGACTGTTGAAGTTCCAGCGTGTTGCTGATGCACTTGGAAGACGATGCGCCACCACCTCATCAAGCACTGCGGTTCTCTTGCTTGACTTGGAAAAAAAGGAAGAAAACCCCCCGACATCAGAAAAAAAGTGACTTATCTGTGGGATGTGGGATGTTGCTTGTTGCATCACTAGGTTTAACTGGTGGGCATAACAGTGAACGTAGTGAGCATTTCCATAGGCGTCTAGGACCTTGCGCTGAACTCCTCCAGTGGCACCCCTCATCACTGATGCCCCGTCATAGGCCTGGGGCGATCAGCTTCTTTTCTTGTCCCTCGGGAAGAATGGTGCGCAGTCTTTCCAATAAAGCACTGGCGATTGCGTCTGCGTTGGCATTGGAGAGCTTAATAAACTCAAAGAAACGCTCCTGGATGTTATGGGTTCTGTCAACGTATCGCAGCACCAACACTAACTGACAGCGTGTGGAAATGTCAGTAGTTTCATCAGCTTGGATGGCTAAAAAGTCCGCTGATTTTACTTCATCCAAGATTTTTTCTCTCAGAACACCAAGCATACAGTCCAGTAACTCATTTTGTACAGTCTTTGAGGTGCCTCTAAAGACGGTTGCACTTTCGAGGTGCTCCTGTAAGTCTCGGTCAATGGTCGCCATTAAGTCGACTAAACCTCTGAAAATTCCGGGGTTTTCAGAAGTATCCCTTTCATCATGTCCCCGCAATGCCAGTTCAAAAGCACCACAAAACTTAATACAGTCAATGTGTTTAGATAAAATATGACGATTCTTATCAACCTCTTCATTGTGCCTTCTTACCGCAACGCGGTGTCCGTCATCCAGCTGCGCTTTTATGCTAATTTTTCCGAGCACAGCTAGCTTGATGCATTTTTCCATATGAACTCTTGATCGTTCATTCTTCTTGATACGTTCGGAGAGGTGCTTCAAATCGGTTTGTCCTGACTGTGTCCACCTTAAATCACACTTTTCATTTTTTTTTTAAATACAAGGAAAACAGAAAAGTGCATTGGCCATTCCACAGCCTGTCAACCACGACTTGCGCGCGAACCAACTCCTGCAAAAACTCCTATTGTAGACTTTATTTTTTTCCTTAGTCTGCTGGTTGATGATAAGGTCAGGCTTGTCTGGTCCCAACTCTTTAATCAGGATTTTCTCCTCCATTGTTCTTCTGGCAAACGGGTAAATAAAAAATGATCTCACCGAATTTGGTGGAAGCTGCATCTCACTCGTTACGTGGTTCGCCATTGTCCCTCTAATTGTCTGCACCTGCGCATTGGGCTTCTAAAGCGCAGTATTTTCAGTGCCCCAAGACCATAAAGTTCTGAGACGCTGATTGGCCATTAAATTCACCTAGCAATAGTACATGATTAACAGATTCTCTGCAAATGTGGGTCAGTCTAATCAGCGCCCCAAGACAGAGACGGTAGGAGTCTGTCTGTGGAAATCCACAAATGAATGACAGTAGATAGGGAAATGTAGTTTATATAATTTGTTTTGCTTATAGCTACACACTCTAGAGAGTAAAACTGACATTTATGAGTTAATTTCTAAAAATATATTTTACGTTTCTCTCTTCTTATCAGGGAGGGCGGTGCCCCAGCGCCCCCTATGGGCCGGCCGCCACTGCTGGGTTGAGACAGTCAGAATGCAGGCGGGCAGATTCCAGGCTTGGCTCTCTCTCTCTCTCTCTCTCTCTCTTGAGGGCCAGGCTGAGGTGGAGGCAGAGCTTACTGTGTGCTTTAAGGCAGATCACTGATAAAGTCTCTCTCCCAGTCGTCCTCTGAGGGCGGGCAGGCTGATAATGACTGAAGAGGCCCTCCAGAGTTCGACTGAGAACAGGCAGGCTGATTTCCAGCAGGGTAAACTCTCCAGAGTTTCAGGTTAACGGGCAGGATCTACCGTAACTGGCAAACACTCTGGCATTGGAGTGTTAGTCTCCTCCCCCTTAAGTAGGCCAAAGGCTGATGAGGAGATTAAAGACAGGTGTTGCAGGTGAGCACAAGCCCTCAGGAAGGGATCCTTGGCGCCCTCTGGTGGGCAAGCCTCTGGATCCCAACAGACAGCAGAACCCTTCAGAAAGGGATCCTCGGCGCCCTCTGGTGGGCAAACCTCCGGATCCCAACAGTTCCTGTTTGTCTGTGACTCCTGGAAAGAAATATCAGTTGTGCTACTGTCAACTCTATCTTTGTTTAAAGATGTTGGAGTTTGGCCTGTTTTTTTTATTTTAGTCCTGTTTCTTTTACTGTGATTAAAATTATGAGCTATCTTTCATCATTTGACATTGGAACTCGTCTGCCTTGCTATGTCTTAACTTGAAAGGGCCACGTGGGGAGCTAGTTAACCGTAACATTTATGTATCTCCCTCTTTTTGTATGTTTGGTTCTCTGTGAAACTGACCCCTGCATTTGGCTTGATCGCTTACTTGACATAATGACACCTTTAGTCTGGCTTGGCGTTTGTGAAGTGGGTTAAGCCAAGATGTACTGATCAAGCTCCAGACAGACTGCTCCAGTTCTATTAATGGCTTACATATTTACAGGCTGCTCCTCATTTGCCAACAAAAAATGCCAAATTTTATGCTCTGTTTTGGCAAGCCTGGGAACTGTACTATGATTGGCTCAGGAACCATGAAGTAATAGGGAACTAGAACTGAAAAAGCAAAAAACAGTGGTGAGTGTATAAACTGCTGTCCCTGCTAAGCCTCATATGATCACAGAGAGTCTCATCCATCTTGCAGCCAACAGTGACAAGAGCAATACAAGGGGAAACAAATATCTAACAGACTGTTAACCATTCTCCTGCGATGGACTGGCGACCTGTCCAGGGTGTACCCCGCCTGTCGCCTATCGACAGCTGGAGATAGGCACCAGCACCCCTTGCGACTCCTCTTGGGACATAGAGTGTAAATAAAATGGATGGATGTTAACCATTCTGCTGTCAAATGATACTGTGGGGCATCACACTCAAGAAATGACATTAAAGATCAAGTCATTGTAAGAGTCATGAAATGTGGAAGATTTTCCCTACAACTTGATGAGTGCACAGATATGTAAGGAAAGGCACAGCTGTTGGCCTTTGTGAAGTACACTACAGCTACAAAATGAAAATGCACAAAAATTTGTTCATCAATCATGGGACCATGCACTTTTGAAAAGTAACAAAATGATTGGCTGAAATGGGATAGCTGTGCATCTGTGTGCATGGATGGAAATGGAGTTATGCAAGGGCAAGAAAAGGTTTGAGGGCCTCCCTTGAGGAGGTAGCCTCCGATGTGAAATTTCTGCACTGCGTGATCCACGGGAAAGCACTTGCTGGAAGGTGTCTTGAGCCAGAGCTTTGTAATGTTCTCCAAACATCAGTTAAACTTGTTAATTTCGTCAAATCCAGACTACTGGAAGCAGACTTTTTGCCACATTCTGTAATGCAATGGCATCAGACCACAAAGAACTTCTCTTTCACACAGAGGTTAGGTGACTTTATTATGACAAAGCTTTAACGATGCTCTGAACAATTTGAAAGGGTCCACATATTTTTTTATCAGACTTTAATTCTCCCCTTTATGACTATCTGACAGACCCAAAGTGGGTTGTGAGCCTTGCATATTTAGCCAGCATTTTTGTCAAACTAAAACATTTAACTTGTCTCTACAAGGCCCAAATGCAAATGTCCTTGGTATCTCTGATAAGGTCACAGCATTTTAGAGTGAGCTGGAGCGGTGGGCTATTCGAGTGAATAGGGGAAGCATTGCAATGCCCCTGAAGCTGGAGGACTTCATGGAGCACTATGAAATAATTTAAACTATGAAACAAATTATTGCATGTCAACTAAGCAGCCTTCTTCAAAGTCTTGATAAGTAGTACCCAAATGACGACACGTCGGGAAAGTACGATTGGATATGCCATGTAAGGCTGTCACCTCCTTCACTGTGCTTCATCTATCATCAAAGTTGCCTGCTCAACCTCTCCTCTGATCTCACATTACAGACTGCTTTCTATACATGAATGCTGGAAGAATTCTGGTTACCAGGACTTGTCTCCTACCCCTTCTTATGCTCTCCACTGATCAGAGGTGCTTGGGTCTGCTGGTGCACTGATGGTTTTTCTAGGTATTTGGTTGGTTACTTCGGGGCTTTCTCATTCTCCTGGTGGCTGACGGGCTGGACCTGACCCTCCTAGACCTGTGTGGTCCCTGCTTGGGCATGGTGTGCCCCCGGGCCTTGGCCCCAAGTCTCTCATCCGGGTCAACCTTGAGTGTTACCGAACAGTGGCGGAGCCCATGAGCTCGCTGCCCTGACCCTGTGTGACCTAGGCAATATGTTCTCTGGCCCCTCAGGGACTAGGCCATTTCGCGTTTTTGCCCTCCGGGGTTGGGCTCTGGGTGCTCTCATCTGCCCTTCTTTGGTGAGTGCAGCCATCCCTTTGTCTGCCCTCCTTGTGTCCCAGTTATCTGGACTGCTTCTGGATATCTGGGGTCAGGATCACCTCTTTATCAGTCATGAACCCTAAAGGGTGAGTCTGGGGTCACCCACACCTGCTATTAAGCATCCTTCTAAAGAAGTTTTTTAAAATCCTTAGTAGACTAGCATCCTCATGGATATATACCATGGGAGTTTGATTTCAGGTGCCCATGGATACAAACTAATACTAGATACTAGTAGTAAGCCATAGCTACAGATTTATACCACCCTGTATAATATTGTTTAATACCCATAGGTGTTTCCTTCCACACAGTTTGCTATCTAAGGATACCAGCTGGTCTTGAAGCTTTTTCTTGATGTTTTTACTTTAGTTGTCTTCTTTAAACTGTTGTTATGTTCTCTGTTTCTTTCATCTACAAGTGTGGAAGTAAACTTCTAGGAGATACTGTATATCTTTTGCGTTGTCTGTTTTGAGTTATTTTCTCTCCATTCATGCGCTCCTTTCCATCTCCGTTGTATACAAAATTACTCCCGAAATAATTTTCATTAAAATTTCATATACAAATACCAAGCAGAACCTTGTGGCCATAATGGTCTACATGTGAAAGCATATCTGTTGGGTCATCTACTCCCAGAGCTATTTTAGCACAACAGGGCACCAAAAAAAAAAAAAAAAAAAAACAAAGACTTCTGGTTGTCAGTAGTAACAGCAATGTCAAAAGCTGCAACTGATGTACATTCCATTTGCATCCACATATCTGCACTGACATACATGAAAAAAAAATACAGATCTTGACTCCTCTCGAGTGATCTCTGTGTGGCCCTGTCTGACATAAAGCCAAGAATAAAGCTGCTCTGTTCATACAAGCAGGCTGAATCATCACATTAAGTCGTTGCTGAAAACATCTCCACTTTTTTCCAGGAATTTTTTTTTTCTCACTTAACCTCTAAGAAAAACAGTGTTGTTTAAAATTAAAGATGGGCTGTTTCCCAGTGTTGTGGGGGTCGTGGACAGCAGTGCCTGTTTAAGTTGCGGATCACGACTCAAAAAAATTTAGAACACCTGCTCCACATTACCACAAATTTAATTCTAGTGATAGATTTTGCAATTGAGATAACCAAAACACTACAAAAAGAGGATAGACACATTTTCTTAAAGAGATGATGATATGTGACAGCTCAAATCTCGATTTAGATGACCCTTTTCATAATATTTATTATCAAGAGCCATTGTGAAGGGTCCAAAGAGCCGTTCGCGGCTCCTTGCCCGATATAGTATATTTACTCTAGGAGGTTTTCAGACCAACTTTGTTTGTTTGTTTTGTTTTACTACAGCACACTATTAAATTTAAACTAAGTTTTAAATATTGCAGCTTTGTCAAGATAAGTTTGCTCTGAAATATCTGACAATATTTGATTTGTAAAATAAAAAACATCAGAGTGTCCATGATATACTGTAGCTCCATGTATGTAAAAACTTGCTTTGGAAAGAAATGGTTCAATGTAATATTAGCAGGCTGTCGTGTCATTTGTGGTTTTCCTTGTTTTCAAGCAGAGGGGCATCTATGTGTAGCCTACAGACTTCGCAGATCTACTCAACCCTTTCTACATATAATTTTACTACAGGAAGTTCTGGCATCTAGGTTTGCATGGAAGTGAAAAAAGAACATTACCCATGTATTAAACAGACAGTCTTTGCAGAGACTGATCGTAGCATCAGCACCTTCTACTGCAGTCCTCAGAGCAGCATTATGATGGAGAAGATCTTGTTGGGATTTTTGTTTCTTTTAGGTGAGTGACTTCATCTTTACTTCTGGCGCTATTAAAAGCTTTTCGGCAAAGTGACACAGAATGATGAAAAATAAGATTTTTAAATATATCTTCCAGACTGTGTGGTCCTCTCCACCTGCATCCTCCCTCAGTACTATTTTGTTAATCAGTTATTGACTTGGAGTGAAGCTCAGACCTACTGCAGACAGAAGCACACAGACCTGGCCACCATCCTAAACTCTGAGGAACAGAACCAATTTAATAACAATCTTACATCTGCTGGACACAGCTCTGACGTCTGGATTGGTCTGTTCAGTAAAATCGACTGGAAATGGTCTGATGGTTACACTGGGATTGGAGCTGACTACAGAAACTGGAGAAAATATCAACCATCATGGCATTATGATGATGACTTTTGTGTGGGATCATATGCTTCTGGGAGTTGGTTTGATGATAACTGCACAGAAAATCGACCATTTTCGTGCTACACAGGCAAAGCTATCAATTATGACACACATTCTTTGAAGCATTACTATAAGTCATAGAACATCTACTTAACTTTATCCTCTGTTGTCATCACTAACAGGTTCACGCTCGGACCCTGATTATGTTTATGTGAATACACCAATGAATTGGTTCAATGCTCAGATCCACTGCAGGGAAAACTTTATTGACCTGGCCACCATAAAAGTTGACACACAGGACCAGCAGGTCCAGAGCCTGATACCTGATGGTGACGAACCATGGATTGGTCTATATAGAGATCCAGATCATCACTGGTCTGACCGGAGAAGCGTCCTCTTTACCAACTGGGATTCTGATGCTGTTCACTTGAACTTGAGGACAGTTGTATGTGGAGCTACATCTACTGGGAGGTCAGGGAGATGGAAGCTTTTACCCTGTGAAACAAGATTACCATTTGTCTGTTATGATAGTGGTGAGTGTGTTTTAAAATCCAAAGTGAAAATAAGAAGCTTCTTTTCAAAGGAAGGCAAATTCTGTCCTGATATCTGGCATTTATGTTACCCAAAAATCATAAACCAATATATCACAATTTTTATTTATTTATTTATTTGAGAGGGACAGTGTACATTAAAAAGCATTCCTAAAAAATGCACCAGAATTAGCCAAAAGGCTATTTTTTCATCTGTTGTCCCTGGACAGATCTTAAAATTGTCCACCTAAATAAAACACAACAGTAAGCATTCTACAATGAAAAATCCAAATATAAAAAGAAATAAAAGCTATAACTATAACTATAGCTATAACTCCTCAAAACTGAAAAATACATAATAAGTGTTTGCTGGACTACAGAGGTTCATTAAATAGAATAAAACATTTAAACTATGTATATATAAATATATATGCATACATACACACGTATACAGATACACATATATACATACACACAGCTGAAATGTGTGTATGTTTATAAGAAATAAAAAGAAAAAAGATAGATTAGGGAAGGCAGCTGTTCACTATTTATTTCCCAAAAGGTGAATCAAGATACATTCTTACAAAGTTCTATTAAAGCTAACATAGTCTATTCCAGACACCTGCTGTTGGTGTTTGTAAGCTCAAATTAAATCTTAAGCTTAGCTTGTTGCCAACCAGGCTGCCTGCATCTGCAAGTATAAAGACAGTTAGAGGCCAGCTGTTAGTTGTCAACATTGAGCAGTTTGAGAAACAAAAAGGTCCTAGCACAGCCACATCAACTGGAACAGCAGTGGCCGGTCCTGGCAGCTCATCCAAAGATAACAGTTAGAGCTTAGAGATGAGCAAAGTGAAGGGGAGATCTTTGTTTGAGTATTTGAAGGCAAGCTATGGAAAAATAATGGAGTGCAACTGATGATTTCCTTGAAATTGTTTTCTAATGTAACCTGCAATCATAATCCATCATTTACTGAATTTATGGTTTATGTTATTTTGTTAGTGACGTAACTTGAGATGAAGAAATAAAAATTAAAGGTGAGGTCTTTGTTCCAGAGTTCAAGGATAAGCTTTGATAATATGACAGTATTTGTCAATTGTTTTTTTTTTCTTTTGTTACTGCTGTCCCTTATTTTAAATCAGTGGTAAAACAGGTAGTGAAGCTTAGATTTCACTTCAAGGACCCGGTGGATATGGAGGACCCTGTTCTAAAAGGGAAAATCCTGACAAAGGCAGGTTTGAAATAAGTAATTACTCATTTTTGTTCCAAATGAATAATTCAGTTTAATCTTGAAATTATAGTTGTTTATGTCTTCCACTTTTATCCTACAGCTCCAGAACAAACTTGCAGAGAACGGAGTGAGTGGAGTTACCCTGAAGTGGAGAAAGCAGTCTGATGGGAAAGTCTTCAAAAAGGAGAAGAAAGAATTATAAACTAAGAAATATAAAACCTGTTTACTTTTTCCTTGGATTAAATATACTTTTTGTCATTCAGAAGTGCAGTAATTGTGAATAATGTGCTTACTGTTATGCAAATAGATTACTGTCTTAAAATATCCACACGATATGAATACAACATGTTGCTGTGTTGATTTAGACTGTATATATTTGGGAAAGCTTTCTTTTATCATGATCTATTGTCCTTTGGTTTTCTTTTTCTCGGTTTTTCTGTCAGTAAAGTTTTGCCATATTCAGTTCCTGATTTTTTTCCCTTTTACTCTTTCAATAAAGGGTCCATTTCTTTATGTTTACTTTCTTGGTGAATTATTGTTTTTTTTTCCCTCTTTGTATTTTGGTTTTATTCTTTGATTTTAATTTGAGAAAGTTTTTCTCTTTAATTTGTAGATTTTAAGTTAATCTGTGCATAACCTGTGTTAATTGGTTCCCTTCGCTGGTTTTCCTTCTCAGGATTCTGCCTCAGGTCTTTCTTGTTTTTTCTCACTAATCTGACTTCCCTCAACATTTAAGCTTTAAGTATTTTTTTAATAAAGGTTTCACTGTTTTTTTCTGAGCTTCAATTTTTTTTTTCAAAATTAACAGGAATTTTTATGCTTTTTTTCTCTAAATATCCCAAGGGTTTTGTTAAAGATTGATTCTTTTAGTTTGATTCTTATATCTGTTCATTTCTATATGTGTTCACGTTCTGTGTAAGTCGGCCAAAACCAGAGAGGCTCCAGCATCACCTTATATGGTAATGCTGTATGCTGTGTCAGAAGGGCCCAATGCTGACTGGGGGCTTTGGGATAAAATTGAAAAGCGTGTAGAAGCTTTGGGCCATTTTGTTGGGTCCTCAGCTGATTGGTCAAGATGTAAAAAGATATGGAGAGATATTTGTGCCATCGATTTGAGCACGCAAGAACCAATCCGAGAGATGCGTGAAGCTGACACCCCACCCACCTCAAAAAACTCTGCAAATAGACTGAATGGTTAGTGCAACGTTAGTGCAGATTTGTGCAGAAAAAAATATTGTTTGTGCTACTTTTGTTTAAGAGATATTAAAGATTATTTTTTAGGTCATCCAGAGGTCACCATCCCCCCATTAAACTCCAATTTGAACCAAAGTGGTCTCCTTTTTTTAGTGCTTTGTTTGTGCTGATTTGTGCAGTTAAAACGGTCATTTGTGCTGCTTTACTTTTTAAGATATAATCATTTAAATTTTTGGCCGGTGACGTCACCATCCCCCCATCAAGCTCTGATTTCATCCAAAGTGGTCTAATTTTTAGTGCTACGTTAGTGCTGGTTTGTGCCGTTAAAACGGTCATTTGTGCTATTTTAGTTTTTAAGATATAATCATTTAAATTTTTTGGCTGATGACATCACCATCCCCCCATCAAGCTCCGATTTGATGCAAAGTGGTCTCATTTTTTAGTGCTTTGTTTGTGCTAATTTGTGCCGTTAAAACCAACATTTGTGCTGCTTTACTTTTTAAGATATAATAAATTAAAATTTAGGCCAGTGACGTCACCATCCCCCCATTAAGCTCCGATTTGAACCAAAGTGTTCGCCTTTTTTAGTGCTTCGTTTGTGCCGATTTGTGCCGTTAAAACGGTCATTTGTGCTGCTTGCATGTCCGATTCAAACTATATTCTCTATACTTGCAGGTGATGATCACAACCGACTACATTTATTACACATCTACAACTAAATTCACCTGCTGCTGTTTTTGTTTCAGGCCGCTTTTTATCCTGTGAATTCTTGTCAGTAATTTAGTCTGGGACAAAAGTAAATTATATCTCACTGCCAACACTGGAAAGAAGGGAAGTCTTTTTAAAATGTTTCTACTGATAAATCAGTGTCATTATTATGAAGATTACCGAGCCTGTTTGTCCCCTTCTTATTAGATTATTTATATATTCATGCTAATTGGCAAAGATCTCTAGGGAAACGTGTTTTTATTGTTATTTTATTATTATTTTTTTTTGTACTTTCCACTGTTATAAGACTACTTATTTTATACAGTGGCTTGGTTGCCCCATGCTGGAAAGGAAAGTAGTTATTCAACAACAGCAGTTGTTGTCCGCTGTCAGAACGCCTTGGCGGAAGAAGATGTGGCCAGATGCACCATTAGGTCACAAGGGAAGTACCATTTCTTTCTCCTGAATTCTCTGTCCTGGTGGACTCTGGTATTTCTCGCCTTGACATTGCAGTAGAAAACGGGCTCTCTTTACCAGAGTCTCCCTGCCTACACCCACTGCAAAATGAATCAGTGTCCAGCTGAATTCAAAACAGGAGCCAGTCCTTCAGGAAAAATGCTCTGTGCTGGAAGTGTTACTCACAGCTACAGCGTTGGAGAAATAGCATGGATCGACACTGACCTTGCAAACACAACTGAATTTCCTTTGTGTGAATTTCCCTGTGTTGTGGCTCTCCAAGGAAAGACACTGACCTTAAGAGGAGTAATCGCTTTCAAGGCCAGCTCAACCAAACACGGTCTTGGACATTACACTGCCTACTGCCGAAGAGCTCCATATATGTGGGAACTTCATGATGATCTGGCAAATGTAGTGAAGACAGTGCCTGAAAATACCAAAATACAACTACATGCTGTGTTATACACAGCAGATTGAATGCTGTGAAGAAATATACTTTGGAGGTCAGTTCTGAGAAGCCCACAAGAGTTCCCAGTTGTTATGACCATATTGAAGTTTTAAAAAGGCATTTTCTTTTATCAGAATGTTCAAATGTTAACATAAAGTTTGTTTTCCAAATCAGAAGTGTTTGTTCTTCTTTGAAAGTAAAAGGTTTATTACATATTCAACTTTGTTATAGTTGATCTTATAAGTCATACTTCATTACTCCTTTTTGGTGTTTCTGCACCAAAAAATAAGCTAATTACAGTTTACAGGCTAGTAGTAAACTATAACAAAATACAGCACTGTGGTTAGACTATAAAGTAAAACAGCATCTGTAAGGAACAATATCCAAAAATGTTTGTCTATTTAAGCTAAAGGTTCAATTAGGCTGAAGGTCCTCTCCAGTTCATTTCTAGCTTCATGCTTGGAGTGGGAAATATTGTCCAACAATTAATATACACTCACCGGCCACTTTATTAGGTACCCCATGCTAGTAACGGGTTGGACCCCCTTTTGCCTTCAGAACTGCCTCAATTCTTCGTGGCATAGATTCAACACGATGCTGGAAGCATTCCTCAGGTAGTTTGGCCCATATTGACATGATGGCATCACAGTTGCCGCAGATTTGTCGGCTGCACATCCATGATGCGAATCTCCCGTTCCACCACATCCCAAAGATGCTCTATTGGATTGAGATCTGTTGACTGTGGAGGCCATTTGAGTACAGTGAACTCATTGTCATGTTAAAGAAACCAGTCTGAGATGATTCCAGCTTTATGACAAGGCGCATTATCCTGCTGAAAGCAGCCATCAGAAGTTGGGTACATTGTGGTCATAAAGGGATGGACATGGTCAGCAACAATACTCAGGTAGGCTGTGGCGTTGCAACGATGCTCAATTGGTACCAAGGGGCCCAAAGAGTGCCAAAAAAATATTCCCCACACCATGACACCACCACCACCAGCCTGAACCATTGATACAAGGCAGGATGGATCCATGCTTTCATGTTTCCAATCTTCTATTGTCCAATTTCGATGAGCTTGTGCAAATTGTAGCCTCAGTTTCCTGTTCTTAGCTGAAAGGAGTGGCACCCGGTGTGGTCTTCTGCTGCCGTAGCCCATCTGCCTCAAAGTTCGACGTACTGTGCGTTCAGAGATGCTCTTCTGCCCACCTTGGTTGTAACGGGTGGTTATTTGAGTCACTGTTGCCCTTCTATCAGCTCAAACCAGTCTGGCCATTCTCCTCTGACCTCTGGCATCAACAAGGCATTTTCCGCCCACAGAACTGCCGCTCACTGGATGTTTTTTCTTTTTCGGACCATTCTCTGTAAACCCTAGAGACGGTTGTGCGTGAAAATCCCAGTAGATCAGCAGTTTCTGATATACTCAGACCAGCCCTTCTGGCACCAACAATCATGCCACGTTCAAAGTCACTTAAATAGCCTTTCTTCCCCATACTGATGCTCGTTTGAACTGCAGGAGATTGTCTTGACCATGTCTCCATGCCTAAATGCACTGATTTTCCGCCATATGATTGGCTGCTTAGAAATTAAGTGTTAACGAGCAGTTGGAAAGGTGTACCTAATAAAGTGGCCGGTGAGTGTATTGGCTTGATTAAAGAATTATAAATTACTAACAATGTAGAGCAATTTTTTTTTTTATGAACTCAGCATAAACTATCTATATTTAAAACGTAGCAGTCTGCACATACAGTATTACTGGGCTGCAAATCTTAATAAAACTTTTCATTCCAAGGTTATTGTTGATAAATGAAAAAGAGCCAAGCTTTCAATAAATTATTTTCAAATGCATTTGTTCATAGATAGGGAGACATCAGGTGAAGTGTCAGAATGTCTTGCAGTCCAGCATGTTCTTCAGTGGATGACAGGGCAAGCCCACACTCCAATTCTTCCAAGTGAAAAGCAGCATTTTAAGATAACATTCAGGTTTGATCATGAGTGCAGTGAGCGTTTAGGGGATCACTCCATTTGCTATCCAGTAGTGAGTGCATGTACGTGTACTGTCACATTTCCAGTACAGCATTTGACAACTTAAAAGGATCATGACAGAAGCTGTTAAGCATGGTGGTGGATTCCAAAGAATTTAACATTATTTTTTTGAAAGCAGTTAACACTGGGGGAACTAATAATCCTACCCAGATGTTTTTGCCCATTTGATAACATATCAAATAAAATTGCAATTGATGGGAGTTTTATTTCATTGAAAATAGAAATGCTGAAAAAACACACAATACATAGAAGTTTCAAAATTATTTGCAATCCAATTTATTTCTCAGTGACTTGTCAATTTTTCTGCTCCTCAAAGGAAATGAAGCTTAAAATAACAATACAATGTGTGAATGTCTGTTTGGAGAACCTGGTAATGTTCTGAAGATTTGCAGTTCTGAGGTTCAGTACTGATGAAACTGGCAGGTGTTACTGAAACTGTCCAGATCTTTATAAAAAGAGTTCAAAAGTCTTCTCCTACTTAAATGTTGATGTTATGACACCATGTTTTGTATTCAATGTACAAGTCTCAGCCATGTTCTTCAGAAGGATCTAAAGGATTGATGGTTCTCTGAAGCTCTGCAAGGATGTCTTCATCCAATGGGCATTCAACTTCAGGGACCACAACTGCTCGGTTGTCTTCTTGGAGCACAGCACTCTCCCAGTCAATTCCTGGGTCCCGAAGTTCCTTCAAGCACAGACACAGGAGAATTAATCAAAACAATGACATAAGTGAACGTTTTGAATTTATTTTTAACCTCTATTCATGTATTGTTGAAATAAATTCACCAACAGAACCTACTGTGATGTTTCTTTAGTCATTTTTGAGGTTTTGATTTGTTACATAACTACAGTGGGTCCTGGTTGGAAATGGACACTTCACTCACGCTCTCCGTGTTTCACGAATTGCGTGAAAAACATGTGACTACTATAGCCACTAGGTGGCAGTCTGAGTCCATTTCGGCGTCGCATGAGTCAGGATTAGATAGCTCAAGTAGCAGACTGGGAGGGCTGCTATGTGTTGAGAGCTGATAGCGTAGTAGGTAGAGTGAATGGTCTGCAGTGCAAAAGGTTGAGTGTTGTTGCCTTAAATGTTTTTCTATTTTTTTTAATCACTTGATGGCCTATGATATCAAAAATTGTACAATAACTTATTTAACTTATTTATATATTTTACGGATACTAGCTTATTATGCTGTTTGACACGTAACATTTATTTTATGGCATCTTTCTTTTAATTAGATCAGCTGATGTGCGCTCCACCTTTCCAAGGAATTACATTAGACCATAGGGATTATCATTCTACAGCCTCAATATCTTACTCTGATAATAATAGGCGTATTGTTATACTATTTTTGTAATTTTTATTATTATTATCATTATTATTATTATTATCTAGCTGGTAAAATTTTCAGTTTGATCTGGAAAAGGACGCTATGATGCCTGATACAACAAGCATGAAAGGCAATGATGTTTTAATTTACTCCTCTGTAAAGCTTTGTTTGACCCATGGGTACATTATGCAAGAATGCTGCTTTCTGCCCCGATGAATAGTGGCGTTTCTAAGCTGTTGTCAGAGATGGCTGTGATCAGAGAGTACTCAAAAGTACTCACTTTCCGTACTTGAGTAAAAGTACAGATACTTGTGTTAAAAAATACTCTGGTAAAAGTGGAAGTACTGATTAAACTTCTTTACTCAAGTAAAAGTAACAAAGTACAGGCTTGTAAATTTACTTAAAGTATAAAAGTAAAAGTAGAAAACCACTTTTTTCATGCCGTTGCCTACATTTTAAATGGGTGTCTGCCAATAGGACTAGATCTCCGTTGTGTTCATTTTCAATCATCTCGTCGTCCATACTACTATGCTAACGCCACCGCCACCAAGCTGCAATGATTTGCCGCGAATGAATACCGCCGAATCTGTCGATTCATCTTGTAGTGGTGCATCAAATGCAACGTAGATTCCCATCCAATTAGATTGAATTTGGTAGATGACTTGCAAAAAGGTGGTAAGAACCAGCGGACAACAAAATTCCACTTCAAAAGCGTGTAGCGGTTTATTTACTGGTGCAACGGTGAAGACAAAAAAAAACAAAAAAACAAATAAAATACTTTCAAATAAAGAAAACAAAACCGGCCATTGCAGGCAATACAAAACACTGACAGCCTCACAGCAAGCTGACTTTAAATATAGTCTCTCTGAGCAGACCTTCAAAAGCAGTTTCTCCAACCAGTCTCTCCAAGCAGCCCCCCTAAGCCTTCTTCTTCTTGTTGTTTTACTGGCGTCTTGCAACCAAATGGAGCATTATCGCCACCTACTTGATCTTATTTATGTTTCCTTAAATCCTTAGGTTTAGTCCAGTTTGTTGAAGATAAGATGACATGATTTTAAGTACTGTCTTTCTGGATTTATTTGAGAAGATATTTTTAATGTCCAGTTGTTTGATTCCTTCATGTTCCAGTCCTTTCCTTAAATCTATTCTTTGACTTGCATATTTATTAAACTCAAACAGCACATGTTCTACTGTTTCTGGTTGACTACACATGTCACATTTTCCTGTTGGATGCTTCCCAATAACATGCAGTGAAACATTTAGCCTCGTGTGGCCAAGCCTAATTCTACTAAACATCCCCTGTTCTCTCCTGCTCTTCCCCAGAGGCTCTTCTTCTCCCACTTTTTGCTGTATCTTATATAAATGTCTTCCTTTATTTCCATTATCCCATAATTTTTGCCAATGTACCTTAATTTTGCTTCGTATGTACGATTTGATTTCTCATTTATCGTCAACCCCTTCTTAGCTAACGAATCTGCCATCGCATTCCCTTTAATGCCACTATGTGCTGGAATCCATAAAAACTGAACATCAATCCCCAGATTACGTACTCGGTATAATGATAACAAATTTTCTAACATAATATCCTCACTACATTTAGATAACGTATTTTTAAGACTAGTCAATGCTGCATTTGAATCTGAACATATTAATATTCTCAGGGGTTTGATTTCCTCTATCCAGTATAATGCCAACATGATTAGCCCCCCTAAGCCATTGTAAGTGTGCCCCTTAAATAGACCCACCAATAATCAGCCAATTGGGACAGCCCAACTAAACAGGAAGGCAAATCCCCAATAAAGCACAGTTAACATTGTAGAAAAATAAATACAGACAATAGCATCATTCATACAAAAACATACATATTTATGAAATAATTTAACCATACTAACATTACCATTTCACTACTTATTACCATGCAAACAATTATTACATACATTGAAATCCCACTTAACACCCTGGGACAATGGATAAGAGACTGGCTCCGATGCGGTACGTGTTTCCACACGGACCAGTATGCTGACGGACTAAGGGAAGAGAATGTGTAATTTGACTGGGAAGTTTTATTGCCGACTACGGAATGTATATTAAAGCTGTCGCAGTGGGTACCTTCAGAGTTTGCTACGCTGGTGAGTAAGTAAAGTGTTGAATGATAGGTGACGTTGTAATTTCGGAACTAGTGTAAATTACCGGGTAAATTGTTTGGAACTGCCGCCGCCATGACGGCCGGTCTGTGGTGCATGCTGGGAAATGTAGTGAAGGATGTGACGCTGTGCGTGATAGACGGCGGCTACACTTTGGGAACAGAGGGGGAAAACGGCTCCGTTTTCACAGTGACGTGAAAAATAATAACGGTAACTCCATTGAAATGATTCAAAACTAAAGTAACGAGCCAATTTTTTAAAATGTAAGGAGTAGAAAGTACAGATATTTGTGTAAAAATGTAAGGAGTAGAAGTAAAAAGTCGCCATAAAAATAAGTAGTAAAGTAAAAATATCAGAAAAATCTACTTGAGTACAGTAACGAAGTATTTGTACTTCGTTACTTCCCATCTCTGGCTGTGATCGACCCACAAATCAGTGAGCTAATCCGGAGTATTACCATTTTAAATACAGTGAACCCTCGTTTATCGCGGGGGTTACGTTCCAAAAAGAACCCGCGATAGGTGAAATCCGTGAAGTAGAAACTGTTAAGGAAGAAATTTCTAAAAAGTTAACTTTGAAAAAAGTTTGGCTCTCTCTCTTCCTCTGATCCCAGGTCCTCTCGGCGGCCACGTGTAGCCACAAGGAAAAAAAACAATGACTGTTGACGTCACAGAATTACAGAGTTTAATCCAATATAAGACAATGCATAAACTTAGAAGTAAGACAATGCACAAACTTACACCAGAAACTGCAGAACAACGGAGACATACATTCATTTACCTGACATAAATGGAGAGAAGGAAAGAAAGCAAAGACGTACAAAGACATCTTTGGAGAGTTGCAAGAGCAAATCTGATTTGTTACTTCTGTGTAGAAAGTTTTATCCTTATGTATTTAATTTATTCAAATAAGGCGTACCTTTGCTCCTCCAACCAGGAGCTATCTTGGACACTCAGAAAAACTTAGAACTTCCCCTAATTTACGGCAAACATCTGGGGCCATTTGCTTCTTTGTTTTAACAAGAAAAAGCGGAAAGCTTGTCCTGGCCTCCAGGAATTCTTAAGGTCATCTGACTAAGGAAAACATAAGATAAGATTTCACAGATAGCTATGGAATGCGAAGGCTTTCCTGCAATCTCTCCTGCTATAAATTCTCAGGAACAAACTTAAATTCAGTAATTTGGTTCAAGGAAAGGTTATCTTCCCAAACTTGTTCAAAATTAAGAAATATGTTCAAAATGAGAGTGCTCAACATACCTTTTACACATGCCATAAGATTAACTGTATTAAAAACTAAAAATAATAATTTTTCTTTAACAAAACCTTTATTTTTTTACAGTTATCATACAATGAAATACTCCATACAACATTGAAATAAATGAACAAAAGCTTTTTACAGGCCCAAGCATTTGTTTAACAAATAAAAGTATGGTATAAACGTTGTTAACTACTGTACTGTACTGTAAAATAATATAGTTATAAATTAATAAGTAATAATTTTAATCATCAATACGAAATTAAGGGTTAATATTGCGGGGATCAGCACCGCCCCGCCGTGACGGTTTGGAACGGGAGAAAATGAAAAATAATTATGAAAAAAAATACAAAGTACAGTAGGACAAATAGTGACTGACGTGTACAGTACAGTAGTGTTTCACTGCTGTTCTGACGGAGCCGCTGCATCCTGACTGCTCTGTGGCATTTTTTTTCTTCTAAAGCCTGCGGTGCAGGTGTGTGTTTTGGAGAGAAGAACATATCGGTATTTGTTGTCGCTCTTTTTTCTTCTGGGCTAAAAGATCCTTATAAACCGACATGCCACGATCGATTATGTTTGACAATAAAGTTTAACAATGCATGATGCAAATCAGTGAAGCAGCGAGACCGTGAAAAGTGAACCGCGTTATAGCGAGGGTTCACTGTAATGTACTATTTAACCACGTATGACCAAAACGTAATCTGGATATAATGGGTTCCTCTTTTGTATTTTATCCTGTTCTAAACATCACCAATTAATTAAGCAAACCACCTAATGCAGGAATGTCGCTCCACTCCAGGATCACAGGCTGTTTGATCAGCTGCTGACCTCAACAAGATGTTTCAAGACTGTTCAGCACAGGGGTAGGGGGTGGGGTGGATAGAACAAAGCACGGTACAAAATGCGGGAATGGTGCCTGCTGCTCTTATAAATAGTGGTGTTTCAATGCTGTTGTCAGAGATGGCTGTGATCAAGGCACAAGTCAGTGAGCTCATCAGGAGTCTGCGGAAGAAAGGCTGGACGACTTTGGCCATCGCCAAACATCTGCAGACGAGTGGGATTCAACCTTCATATATACCCAGGGCCAAGAGATACATGTCATTTGCTATCAGTAATACATAGATTTGAGTTGAAATGCAAATAAAAAACATTTTCTATAAAACATTTTCCTGACTTTGTGTTTCACTGTTATATTATGGGCTACCATATCAATCTTTTTTTTAAGCAAACCTGTAAAAACCCCATTTCCATTTCTTTCGTTTTTCAAATTAAATAAAAAATTAAAATGGCAAAAATCCAAAGCCAAAAATGAAATACTTGTGCTCGTGGTGTCCGCAACTACGAATTTTCATAGTCAAACCTGATTAGTCAGTTCATGCCATTTGGCGTTATTTTTCTATTGATTAGGCTGTAAAATGTGTCTGCTAGTTTAGAGTCCATCTTATTTATTTGAATATTTAACAAAAAGTAAATTGTAATGAAATGACAGAAAGAAAGATCCGAGCGTTTTAGTTTACCACAGATTGGTGAATTTAGATCAAGATATAAGAAGCATTATTTCTGCATAACATGGCATCAAATATCCTGTAGCTATAAGTAGCCTATAATAATCTACTATTAATTAATACATTTAATTTCAAAACAAGCTCAGACTGCATGAATGAGCTCAAAGAGCAGAGTGTTCATGCACCTGTAACAGGTAACCTCCCCATTACTGACGCATGATATGATAACTACATCATTTAATAATCATGTGATAGCTGAACACTGTGAAGTCACGCGGTCGCATTTCTAAAGTTCATACAGAAGTAAATGTTGGTATCATGCACATCCCAGATAGTGAGGACTGGATACTGGATGAAAATGAAGGTTAAAAGAAGAACGCACAAAACGTCACGGCATTCAAAAATAGATACTCGCGGGTGTGTTACACAACGCGGAACACAATCTGTTCCGCGTTGCCCGCGTTAACTTCGGAAAAGCACATTGCTAATTTGCATACTGTTAAGGAAGAAAATATTCTAAAATAGTTAACTTTGGAAAAAGGTTGGCTTTCTCTCTTCCTTTCCCAGGTTCATCTCGGCGAGCTGCGTGTGGCCCCAAGGAAAACCAGCATTGCGTGTTGACGTCACAGAATTACATAGTTTAATCGAATATAAGACAATGCACAAACTTAGAAATAAGACAATGCACAAACTTACACCAGAAACTGCAGAACAACGGAGACATACATTCAATTACCTGACATAAATGGAGAGAAGGAAAGAAAGCAAAGACGTACAAAGACATCTTTGGAGAGTTGCAAGAGCAAATCTGATTTGTTACTTCTATGTAGAAAGCTTTATCCTCTTGTATTTAATTTATTCAAATAAGGCTGGCTTTTGCTCCTCCAACCAGGAGCTATCTTGGACACACAGAGAAACTTAGAGCTTCCCCTAATTTACGGCCTGGCGTCCAGGAATTCTAACGTCTTCTGGCTAAGATAAACATAAGATAAGACCTCACAGAATAGCTGTTGGAATGCGGGGGCCTCTTCCTGCCATAAATTCTCAGGAACAAACTTAAATTCAGTCCTTTGGTTCAAGGAAAGGTTATCTTCACAAACTTGTTCAGAATTAAGAAATATGTTCAAAATGAGAGTGCTCAACATACCTTTTACACATGCCATAAGATTAACTGTATTAAAAACTAAAAATAATAATTTTTCTTCAACAGTCCCTCTTATGAGGTCTGAGACACACAGACCTCACAAATAAATTAAGCCTTCTAATAGAGGAACCAAAAAACTATTTAGCATATTAAAAAACTAAACCTTAGCCTAATTATATAACAGTCCCTGTTTTAAACAGAACCTCCTAGCTCCACGGCCAGGTCATGTGTCTGAAGCTGAACTCCATTATCTGAACTTATCAAATGTATCTTGGGCTATCCAACAATTTAATACTCACCTGATGAACCACAAAATTTTAACCAGTAAAAACTACAACTGAAAGTACATTTCACTTATCAAACATAAAAAAATCATACAACTCACCTATGTCAATAGAAGAAAAAACAAAATAGAAATATCAGCTCAAGTATAAAATTAGAAAACCAGAGTGAGATATCTCGAAAGTACTAAAACATGCCCAGGAAACTTAAAAGACAATACTCGCCACAAAAATTACAATTTGTCAATACAAAACAATAACATCAAAAAAAGAAAATACATCATAAACACATAAAAATTACAAAAAACCCCTTTTTTTTTTTTTTTTTTTTCACAATTCAATAGTAAGAACTTAGAGTTCGTCTCCATGCTCCTTCAATAGTCCTCCAAAAATGAATATGAATTCTTCGTCAGGAAACGATCCAAAAATACGCGCAAAAAGAAACGAATGTTCTTTAAGAGGTCGCAAAAAACGAAAACACGCAATAAAGAGAAGATAAGTTAATGATGATCTTGTAGCCTGATCCTTCACGTGTTGCTCCTCGGTTGTAAACCTCAGGTTTCCACCTGAGTGTCCGTTGCTCACTGAAAATTGGAGTATTGTGCCAATATAACAGTGAGTTTAAGGAGAGGGTGCAATCTCCTTTTCTCAATGGAAGGACACCGGAACAGGATTATTGTGCCTGTCCGGGCCTTTTAAGCCTTGTAATTCAGGAAAATGAAGTGGTCTTGGCAGGAATCCCTGCTGCACTTCTGCCTGGAACTGCAGATCCTCCTCCGCGCTGGGATGGGCCTGCAGACACTCCTCGACCGCAGGTTGAGACTGTAGATTCTCCTGTATGCCTTGTAGCGTGCGTTGTGGCTCCTCAGCTGCTGTGCACTGACTCCAATGGAACCCGGTGTCTCCTTTTCCTTTGCAGACGGACAGCATGAGATGTCCTCTCCACGACTCGGTATGGTCCGGTGAAGCGAGGTTCAGACCATTTTCTTTTGATGACCTTCAGGCGCACCCAGTCGATTCCCGGAACTGGTCCCGAGCCTGGACGTTCCTGTGTCGTCTGGTATTTTGTAAATTCCGCTGCCAGGACCTGTAACTCATTGAAGAAATCTTTAGGAGATAAATGTGCAAGCTCACCTTTCCATCCTGGAATGCGGGTAGCAGGTCCTGGAAACATCCATCCTGTCTGGAGCTCATATGGAGAGAACCCTGTTGATTGGTTAATGATTGATCCGACACTTTATGACAGCTTTGCTGTCTTCCTTTTGTATTATAAATCTGCTTCTTTCGAGCTGTATTTTATCAATCCTTTGACCCTCTTTTTATATAAGGCCTACATGAGAAATAAATGTTTCCTATCATGTTGAACCCAAAACTTAACTGTATTTTAGAAGCAGTTCCATAATTGTTAATTTGTAAATCTCCAATTTAGACCAATTTAATTTCAATCATCATATTTTCTATTTTTTTAAAACCTTAAAGAATGATCAGCCTGTTTTACATGACTATTGATAATCTTGTCACTAAATATCAAAAATGACCTACTTTATTCCAATCATAGTTTTAAATCCCAAAAATTTCCACCATTTTTACCTTTGATCCATTTATTCTTTTGAAAACCTATTTATACAATATTTAATTGAATAATGTATTACCCTTTTTATATTGTTTATCAATTATCAATGCCTTTTCAGTTTTGGAGAGAGATTCGATACAGCTAAATTTATTAAATGATGTAAATCTTTAGTTTAGACCTTCCTGGATGTCTTAGTTAAACAACTTATTTTAAATCATATGAATAGAGATGCAACAATCCAATGATCACCTTCCTTAGTTTAAGAAACACTATTTTATGTAAATTTTTTTGATAGGTAATATTTAGTTTAGTATATTCAATTTATAAATTTTACTTATTTCATATCCAAATAGTTAGCTCATATTTAATGCTTCTAATACACCGTAAAACATTTAATGTATTTTGATTTAACTTCAATAACCTCTTTTTCCGAAAAGTAAAGAGAGATCCAAACTAAAAATTTGCTTATTAGATCAATTCCATTCATGTCCCCCTGTTTCTATAACAGAACAAATGTTCTGTCATAGAATACAATAAAAATCCTACACAACTCATTGAGATGAAATCCGCTATCACCACTAACTTTAGCCTCATGTAACACAGTTGGATGTAATTCAAACATGGTGTCCCAGATGCTGTTACAATCTGCACACCTCAATCAAAGAATTTAATGTTTGATCAAATTTATGAAATCAACACAGAACTTGGTGTCTTTAGCTCAATAAGCTGCATAGACACCCATCAATTCACTTTAACACCTTAATGTTAAATTCCATTTAAATTTAATTTTAGTTTTACTGAATGGTAGCCACTGTACTATGTAAATAAAATTTAGATCATCTTCCTTAGTAGATGAAGCGTAACACACAATGCAATTCAGCTATGGTTAAGAAAAAATATGTAATTGCAATAGTTAGTCCCTGCCCATTCTTTTCAGGCAGGAAGGGAAAAAAGACACATTAGCATTTTGTGAGACAAATAGAGTGAATCATGGAGGAAGTTAATGCATTTCCGAGGAATGCAGTGTCGTAACAATTGGTGCACACCAACCCTCAAACTGCATTGCAAAACCTCTGACCCCAGGAGATGGGGTGTCCTCAACACTTAGCATTACACTGCAGGGGTTCAGGACGTGAAGGACAACAGGGCGCATCAGTGCTATAACTAAAGTAAGAAGAGAACACTGGCATCACACACTACAAAAATTTAAAAAGAACTTATTCACCACTACCAAGTTTAGTTGGCACCCATTTCGTCTCCAACCTGCAGACTGAAGGGAACCCCAGGAGTGGGCTTTGGCGCCCAGGTCACATGATCAGAGGTGAGAATCCAGGATCAACCATGAGAACACACAACAGGACCACCGCTGAGCGACTTGCCATGCCGCAATTCTTTATCTGCTGAATCAGAAGTTGCCCAGAGTAGCAGTCATTCCCGCAGTGCAGAAGCATCTGGATAAAGTCCCGCTTTGATGAACTTCGGTCAGCCTTTTCGTGGTCGACAGAGCAGGACGTAGAAACCAGCAGATCAGTCATCCACTGAAACCCCCGTCCGGGTTTGGACAAAAGGCTATGATCTTTGTGGTCCCGACTCACTGCTGATTCCCAGCCATAGAAGACTCCCATAGATAACACTTGAGTCCCTTTTGTTTTCAGCCAGGTATGAAAAGCAACACTCAAAGGAGACATCTGTTGCCAGGTCCTGTGAGCAGCACTTTGCCCTCACGTGACAACAGGAGAACAGTTCGTCTTCGCTGACCTTCGTAATCGTTCAACAGCTTTTGGCTTTCATACAGCAGTCCAGCAGAAGATGGGCACAGTTCAGCATCTTTGTTCAGCAACAACAGCGGCCTGATGTGGTAATCAAGAAGATCCCTTCAAATACATCGTCCCATGATCTCTGAGCTTAAAAGACCCTTTCCCCAAGATTGCCATCAAGTCAGAAGGAAGGAGAACTGCCAGAGAAAAAAAATAATACAAAGTAATTAAAAAATCAAAACTTATATATGCCACATTTTGTTACTTTCACTATTATAAATAAAATTTATCTTGTGATGCATCCTCCCGTGTGGCTCTAGATTTGTTGTTGTTATAGCACTAACGGCCAACCGCCCCAAATCCTGAACTGCAAAAAGAATAAACATAGAAATGTGTTAAAATAGTCCATGATCAGATGTGCCAGAATTAAGAAAATAATGACACTTACTGTTCAAAATCAATAAACGTCAATACCTCGATGACATTCACTCTGCTTGTGCCAAATATCACTACAAATTTAAAATCACAACCTCACAAACTCATTAAAGGTTGTGATGGAATTGCACTTTGTCAAATAATTATAAATCTCATATTATTCTACTAAATACCAAACATCCTTATCATTGTCCCACGCTGTTAGACAAAGTCCTATTTTAAAATTTCAGAAATTATTTACATTTTATTTGAATTTCATAGCAGTTTTAACCAAAATTTTCCTCAAAATTAACAATTTACACCCAACTGTATATAATCAAGTCAGCAGTGATGCAGAAATCTAGTAACAATTTTAAATGTAAATAAACATGGCATAGATGTTATTTGAAACCGTTCAATTTTAGATGATCAAATCTAATTTAGTAGAAGCTTCTATATCACATATACCATATTTTAGTCAAGCAGAAAGGCCATATGACTCTACATTAAAGAAATCCATAATTCACTATTGTTGAATGAAAAAAATCAAAATTATTGATTAACTAATTTACAATTAACCATATCCAAACATTTACCAGGAATTAGGGTCTACTTCTCCTTCTCCCCCTGTTGATATAATAAAATTATCATTTTGAAAACAATTTGGAATCTATGTCACTGTTATATAATAATTTGCTGAAAAACCAAAATATTATAAGATGTTCCACGATTTCTCCAATCTTCCATCTAGTATTCAAACTAGACTGAGATGATGTAAATTTCAAAGTTCCATCTGTAATATCTTATCTTTATAACATCCCCTGTGTTTTTCTATTTCCAAAAGAAAAACAATTTAGAGGTGGAAAACAAAAATAGAAGAACTTTCCCCCATTATGCTAAAATTTCAACATGTCCAATCAGTTACCCATATGAAACATAAACCAAGTTTATTTAGTTAGAATTTAGGTTAGTTTGTTAGTGTTGTTAGTCAAAGTGGATAACACAGTGTCCTAATAACGACATCTATCTGCTTTAAGCCAAGGCTGAATTCTCGTTTCATATTAATTCCACTGCACAAGCAGATGATTCAGCTTCAACCAGATTGTGACACCAAAAAATGTAATCGTCTTTACCTTAAAATAGTTCGTAAAGCAGTAATAAAAGTATATTTATGGAACAAAACCTTTACTGTCCCTAAATAGTTTAAAATAAGAAAAATATCACACAGCTACTCACTAAAGTGACGTCATATTCACATAGCGCTTCCTAAAACCCATCAAAGGCCATCTGCCTACACATTCACTCTCATTCACACTCATCAACACCCCATAGTAAGAAAGATGCAGGATGTTACCCCAGATTTCAAACCAAAATTCGTCCTGTGAAAGTCTTAAACACAATTATTAGAACACCATGGTTGAAAAAAAAAAATAATTATGCAATAGTTCTAATATTGTTCAGTTTTGAGTGAACCTGTTTTAAAAACTCCATATTATACACACAACCGTATTTCATGATAGCCCACTGTTATTAAATGGCTACCTAGACCCCCTGTAGGAAAACCCAAAAACCGTTCATGTGGTCATGTAATATGCAAAATGGGCTGCACACGAAGATCGTCCTACAAAAAACAAAGTCATTCATTAGTGTTTCAACATGTCCTACATTAACAGTGTAGAAAACACTGTCAAGCAGAAAAACATCCATATGTTCTCGCTTTTGTTCTCTTGTTCCACTCAGTGAGGGTGTTCCCTCCTGTGTCAGGAAACCTAGAAGTTGAAGTGATTGTCAATGTCACAATATTATAAAAAAATTGGATGATTCCAGTGCTCCAGCCTGGAACTGATGCCACACATTTCTCCCGCTGAGAAAGTAAAAACATCTGTAAATCTGTTATTTTGTACTTCTCATTTCAACACAAAACACATTCTAAAAGAAATTCACATCAAAATCCAAGAATCCTGAAAGAGTGAGCTGGAAATATCAGTGCTAACAGAACTGAAGCACTCCCAAAATGCAAATGGGGGGGTCAATCAGTCCCCCTGCTGTGAAACAAAACTTTTAACCAAAATGGAGAAACCTCTGTCCCACAGAAGCACATTTTAACAGAAAATTAGTAATACAACATCCAGCAAAAACATTTGAAAATATTTCATAACACAATCTTGAAACTCAAATCCTTTCTGCACAATCTCAGCACAATTCAGACACAGACAGACAAATAGACAGCAGCGCGTGGTGGAACATATAACGGGGGAAGACAGACAAACAGCCATAGATCAACCCGCAGCCAAGCACGCACACAAACACAAAAAACATACAAAACACAGAAACACAGACAATGTCGTAGTTCAGTCAAGAAAAGACAGAAAAGAAAAGAAAATGTCAGGCGCCGGCTAAAAGAATGTATGACGCATCTTTTAATTTTCCAACCTCACTTTTACAAATCCCTTTTATTCTCATTTCAACTTCTCAGTCCTTTAAGGTGATTCAACCTGCTATCAGTCCTTTAAGGTGATTCATCCTGCTAAATTAATTATTCTCGGTCCTTTATACTACTAGCAACTCGATTCAGAATGCCAGAGAAAGGTGATCCGACCTATTAGTCCTTTTTCCATGAGTGATACAACTCGGTCCAATTAACCCAAATAATTAATTATAAGTCCACTGGAGATGAGCCATAATCTCCGGGCTGATACAAGCCCCTGCTAATCAATACACAGACACCCGAAATTCTTTTATTGAGGCACAGGCATGAATCCTCAGGGTAAAGAATATAATAAAAAACCCAGCTTAAAATCAGAGTTAACGTAAAGGCTCTGTTTGAACTAGCCAAAGTTCCCTGTAATGTGTATTTATTCAAATCCTTAAACAACCGACTCTTTTAGGAGGGATTCTATCTACCTCTGCAGCTTCTAAATTCTGTGAGGCCGCACACAGCAAGAGCAATCAGCCACGGTCCAACCACACGGCGCTTCAGACAACTAAAAAATAATCAAATACTGTCTTACCACACCGAAGCGTCGGGCCGAAACGGATCAATCAGTGCCAAACAGCCGCCCACCGAGATTCCAGAACCGGAACGAGCCCCCAATTGTTAAGGAAGAAAATATTCTAAAATAGTTAACTTTGGAAAAAGGTTGGCTTCTCTCTTCCTTTCCCAGGTTCTTCTCGGCGAGCTGCGTGTGGCCACAAGGAAAACCAGCATTGCGTGTTGACGTCACAAAATTACAGAGTTTAATTCAATATAAGACAATGCACAAACTTAGAAATAAGACAATGGACAAACTTATACCAGAAACTGCAGAATAACGGAGACATACATTCAATTACCTGACATAAATGGAGAGAAGGAAAGAAAGCAAAGACGTACAAAGACATCTTTGGAGAGTTGCAAGAGCAAATCTGATTTGTTACTTCTATGTAGAAAGCTTTATCCTCTTGTATTTAATTTATTCAACTAAGGCTGGCTTTTGCTCCTCCAACCAGGAGCTATCTTGGACACTCAGAAAAACTTAGAGCTTCCCCTAATTTATGGCCTGACCTCCAGGAATTCTATGGTCTTCTGGCTAAAGAAAACATAAGATAAGACCTCACAGAATAGCTGTTGGAATGCGGGGGCCTCTTTCCTGCCATAAATTCTCAGGAACAAACTTAAATTCAGTCCTTTGGTTCAAGGAAAGGTTATCTTCACAAACTTGTTCAAAATTAAGAAATATGTTCAAAATGAGAGTGCTCAACATACCTTTTACACATGCCATAAGATTAACTGTATTAAAAACTAAAAATAATCATTTTTCTTCAATAATACCCTAAACCCCTAATTCCACCACTGACAGAGAAGCAAAATGTCTAATCAAAAGTATCTAATTTCAACACCTGAGAGTATGAGAAAAACACAGTTGTGCCATGGAAATCAGCTGAAACCTTATCACAAGATGCTGACGCCACCATTCTGAACCTCTAAAATCCGGCGGGCCCGGTAATGGTGTTGTGCCAATGTAGTTATCCCTGAGAAAATTTGTATCCCCTTGTCAGGAGCGCGCACGGAGTAGGAAGAACTGACTGAGTTAACTTCGCCTCGATTCAAATGTACGGAACGTGAAATTTGAAAGATTTTATGTATATGAAGGATGAGATTTTCTGTTTTATTCTTCCCTTCACATGTTATAGCAGAATATCTCCAGTGATACTGATTTAAAAATAAAAATAAAACACAAACGTTTGCTTGAAAGCAGGCAGTGTCCTCTGAAAGTTAACAGTTCCTTGTTCGTTTCAGCACGTTCCTTAAAAAAATCTCTCAATGTTTCACAATGTCTAAATCTTCTCATCCATTGATAAATGTTGTAAACCATATCCTTGTAATATAAAATGGAGTGTTCGTGTAATTATTAAAGACTATATCCAGAAGGAAAATTACTTTTTCCTGTGTTAAATTTAGTACTTAATCTATATGTGTCTTTTATATTAACTTACACTTTATCTATGTTGTACTATTAGCATCTTTTATGATAACGACTCACTCCTGAAACGTTAGGGGTGATAGAACTTAGTGTCTTAATGTTACAAGGGGGAACAAGCTTTACCAGCTGAGATTTTTAGATGTTCAAGTGTCTTAATGGTAGTTACTGAAGTAAAATGAAGCCGACAGCACCTACTCATTGCAGGGTTAAATATTTGTAAAGTTTTAGAGCAATAACAAACACTTGCAAATCAATTACATTCAAGTTTTGGTTTATAAATTTTTAATAAAAAAATCACACAAACAGAATGATAGAAACAAGTTTACAAAACTATTGAGATGCAAAGCATACGTAATCCTCTTGGGAATCTGGGTTTCCAACATATGGAAGATAGTACCGTCTGAAGCAGCAGCCACACTGAATCTGTTAAAAATAGAGAAAGAAATCAGCATAGAAAGTAGGGAATTCTTACCCAGATGTCTTTATGCTACGTTCACACCGGACGCAGCAAAAGCGCGTCTGCTGCTTCATTTTTGCTGCTTGTACCAGTTAGTTCTGACACGAGGCTGAAGCAGCTTTGCTGCTCTGGTTGCGCGGTGCAAAAGTGTGTCTGACGCGCGTTGGGCGGAGCTTCACTATCCTTTCTCTGCCTTGCAGCTATATTTGCAGTGATCAGTGGGAATAAAGTAGTTTTAATATGTTTTTAAGTGAGAAAATACACCTGAAAACGTAATCAGTGCAGTCAGTTCATTCAGATTATCATCCTGCCTTCCAATATTTTTTCTGTCGGAGCTGCTCAGACCCCCACATACCAGCGGTGCGCCGACAGTAGGAATCCCTTCATCAGCAGCCTCTGGCCGGGTCGCCTCCTCGTGGCAGCTGGTAGGTGTTTTTCATCTAAATAATCCAAACTGCAGGCAGCAGGATAATAAAAGCCAACATATTCTGCTGGCAGATTTCTGCATTTTAAGTTGATTTAGGCGTCAATAAACTGTTTAAGAGGAGTGATCATAGCGCTCTGATCATCAGCGCTGTGTCTTTCTCCCTGCCAGCTCCCAGATCAGCTTCTCTGATTGGTTGGCGCAGCGCGAAGAGCAGCAAAAATTCAATTTTTCCATCTCGAGCAGCAGCGCCTGCTGCTCAAAACGTGCCGCGGGACCTTTTGCTGCGCCTTGACGCGTGTCAACCATTGACTTTGCATGTAAACTCGCTGCTTCTGTCGCGCCAGCTGCGTCCGGTGTGAAAGCAGCTGGCTTTTTTTCTCGCCACAAAAGTGACAAAGTCTGTTCAGGTAAATTGTAGGACATAGCAAAAATCTCCAATGAGCCTTAATGTTTTTTGACAATATCACATGAAATGATACAAAGTTAAAGTTTTCAGCAGTTAAAAGCAAGATACTGTTGGGTAGAGCAAGAGAGAAAGAGAGAGAGAGAAAGGAAGGAGAAAAAGGTGGGTGACTGTTAAAAAAAGAAAAACTTATGATTCTTCGCCGTAACTTAAAAAAAAACAACTTTGTTATATCCACAGTGTGTGTGATAATTCGCTTTATAATATTTGACAACTTTTCAACCCAAAATGTTTAAACATATAACACAGTTAAGCCTTTAGTTGGAACGAGCAAATGGACACCTCTTTTTTCACAGCAGTCAGGCACATACAGATTTAGAAAATGTGACGCAGTAGCCAATACAAGGTGAAGCAGAAGTCTTTTGCAAATATAATAGTGATCACTTTCTTTCTTAGTTTAATCTTAAATGTTTTTTAGATTTATTTATCCAATTCTTTTCTTCTGTTAACTTTAATTCCTTATATTTTAAACTCTTGAATACCAACCTCCATGTCCTCAGGACACTGTTTTTCAGTCGGATTAAATTACAGTGAGTGATTAATCAGATTAGATTACAGATCTGATAGAAGTTTTAAATTTGAACAGATGTTTTAGTGCGCATTTAGATTTCTTATCACCAAAAACTCTTGCAAACAGCACCTGTCATACAGAGTCACACGTTCACCTCAGAGCTCTTTAGACATTCATACCATTAAATGCCATGGCAATTAGTTATTTGTGCACATAATTCTTTAACTTCATAGACCCAAGCAGCCAATTTAAACTAATTTGCATGCAGTTTTTTAACTCTTCTTTATCAACTTTTTTTTGTCTGACAACATCAACACAGAGCCAAGTTGCCCTGTTGTTTATTTCTCCAGAGACGTCAACTTCAACAACTGAGATCTCAATTCAGTCCCTCTGGACACAGGCCTTTTTTCAACAACACAGCCCTTCAGGCTCAGTCATACTGCATCTCAGAGACATATTCTAGGAAAAATTAATTCCCTCACTACAGTAAGATATCAATTATAGTCGCATCATTCATAACGATACATCAATTATAATCCATGACCGTTAGTTTCCACCAATTTCTAACGTTATGGTGCAATCTCACTTCAGCAGATTACTCATAATGATTACATAATCCGAGCCAGCTCTAGACAGCTGCTATGTATCTCAAGATGCCAATTTATGCTCCAGCAAACATCCAGTGGCAGATAATCGTCTGAAATAGTTAAGTGTGGGTAGTTTCCAGACAGCTTAGGTGATCTGCTTATATCAGTCATTAAAATAGGAGCACAAGATTTAACTCACCGTCTCCTGATGACTTCTTCAGTGAATCTGAAGAGGGGGGCCCCGCAGCTCACTCCTGCTGGCTGGAAGCCTCCACACGGTAACGGTCCCGGTTCTTTTTTCAACTCGGCCGAATGCACCAAGTGTGGTGGCTTTCAATGGTAGAATTTCAAAAATCAGGACACCTTCAGTCGATCATCTGATTGCCCCAGGACGGGAGAAGAAGCATTTATTTTAAAGATCAAATTGACATGCTGTCCTCAGTACACGTATTACAGCGCTAAACATTTCATCAGAACATATCTGCTGTATTTCTCAACTCACATTCCATTCCACTCTGTCTTGTAGTCTCAGTTTCGCACTGTGTGTATGCACATGCACAACTGAATATTGTGTCGACATCTTACTGGAATTCACGTGTGCTGATCTGTGCCAAAGTTACTTCGACTCTCAAAGAAGTTTATACAGATTTTCTCTGTTTTGCCAAACCCCCTCATACATCATCTAATTGCATACGAAGCAGCCTTAGAGACCATGTTGTTACCAAGACTCACACTTGACCTTTAAGTTTTGTTGCTAAGAAAATGTACGACCATGCAACAAGGCTATATAAGGCAGTAGCCTGCTTCAACAATACTAATCATGTAAGACAATCCAAAGGTCATTGGTTACATACCCGTGTTGAGAAGGAGAGTGGTCGCAATTTTCCTTCTGTGCTTTTTTATTTTATTTTTTCGTTGTAAGAAAAAAAATCTTTTCTATTCTCAGGATTTTCCCAGCGAACTGTAAAAAGACAGTTGATTTTTTTTTGAAAAACCGAATTTAAATTTCTTTACAGACATTACATTTTACATTTCTAATAGGCGAAGCAGCTTGAAAATAATCTAGATATTAACATTTACATCTATGAATCCTTTCATTTACACAGCGATGTCTTTTTGTACATAACTATGTCTTTTGCATGTTTGGATGCCTTGTCTTCAAGGTGAAAAGTCCACATGATGTGGCATCTGTCTGCTTGGGATGCATCACTGTGTCACAAGTCCACCTGGAGATGTCACATCCCGTTTTTCGCATAAATGCCCTATGAACACATTCACATTTTTAATAATGCATGACTTTGCGTATGTGTTATGCAAATGTCAAAGTTATTTCAATATCCATCCTTTCATTGGTCCAGGTTTTCTTTTTTTGTGTTTTCATGAAACATGTCATTTTGAAAGAAATATTCTGATTTCTTTTTTGGGGTCGTTATAGTCCTACTGTACAGGACTTTTGGATCAACCTTGTACAAGAAAATAAAGCGTAAATTTTTTATGTACCTTACTGCGTTTAGAGAAAGGTTGATACATTAGTGTAAGAAACACATTGAAAAACTAATCCATTTGCATTAATATTTTATCTTTGTAATGTAAGATGTAACATCCACAAAATTGGATAACATTATTCACATAATAACATTTTTCAAATCAGGATTTGTAAGAAAATATATTTTGACATTTCTTGATTTTTTTTTCCTTGCTTTGGAGTAGCCCTACATGTCTGTATGTCCTGTTTTCTCTCTCCTAGACAATCCAAAAACACAGTCCACTTGTCTTGTGGATAGATTACCTATGATTAAGTGGATTCAATACCAGAAATACCTGGAATCACTCACTTTTGATCAGTGTCCTCTTCACATTAACAAAATTAATCCTATTGACATTTTTGTAAAGGAATAATGAACATGGAAAGGTTAATTACCACTGTGCTGTTATGCTCACACCTTTCTTGCATCATTGACTCTGCAGATGTTGATGTGTCTAAGCAGGTTTAATGACACTAAAAAGGGTAAAACTAGAAAAGGACAAAAATGGAGACAAAAAAATACAATGCAATTACTTAATGCATATGTTCATAAAATGCTTGAACTGCACTGTGTATAATCTAAATTATAGAACCACATTAAAGATAAAACAGTAATCAACAGAGACCCCATATTGCCAACCCTCTGGTTCGCTAGCAAAAGCTTAATACAAATCAAAATTTACAGTTGCTTAACTTATTTCTAGTCACTACAAAATAACACAAGTATTGAACAAACATAAAATACATTTGTGCAAATCACATACCAGCGATGCAACCTCAAAAATGAAAGGCAAATGCGGTCTAAAGACGGCTGACATGTTCGCTGCCATCATCTGTCTGCCGCGCTGCTAAACAAGTCACTTCCCATGGAAAACGGTCTCTTCAAATTAAAATGTACACAACTGTATCGATCTGACTTGTCCACTAGATGGCACCATAGAGCAACAAGATTAACTAAGTGGAAATATTCAAACTTTTCCTAAAATAAAACATTATTAAAAGATGAAACAGAACACTCCCCATGTGACGTGATATAATGCCACAGAGAACTAACACAACAACTTCCGAAATGGGCCTCGTACATACTTTAGTACTCCCTGATTTTGTGACTTTAACCTCTACAGTACAGACTTTACCATCTTTAGAAAGGAATGCTTGAGTTACAAGTCCGAGAGGCCATTCATTCCTGGGTGTTTGACTGTCCTTGAGTACAACTGCACTTCCTGGAGTAATGTTTGGTTGGCTAGATTGCCACTTGCGGCGTGGCTGCAGAGTTGGCAGAAACTCCTTCCTCCACTTGTCCCAGAAGATGTTTGACATATGTTGGACCTGGCGCCACTGATGTTTATAGAGGTCCGACACCGTGAAGTTCCCCGCTGGTGCTTGCAACGGAATTCTTTTCTGAGTGAGCAAGGTTGCAGGAGACAGGATGAGTGGGTCATTTGGCTCAGTTGAAACAGGAACCATTGGTCGAGCATTTATAATAGCTGACACCTCAGCCATTAAGGTGACGAGAACCTCATGGGTGAATTTTGTGTTCTTTAGCTGGTGAAACCTAGTGTCCAGTATTCTCCGTGCAAGACCGATCATCCTTTCCCACGATCCACCAAAATGGGAAGCATGTGGGGGCTTAAAAGTCCATGTACATCCTTGTTCTCTTAAGTAGCTTTGTACAGCTGAATTGTCCAGGTTTGAGGAGATTTTGAGTTCTATGCATGCACTGACAAAGTTTGTGCCTCTATCAGAGTGAAGGGACTTCACAGGTCCTCTAACAGCTAAAAAAACGTCTAAGTGCATTAATTAAACTGGACGTGTCGAGTGATTCTATCACTTCGAAGTGGACTGCTCTTATGGTTAGGCACGTGAAAATAACTACCCACCTTTTGTTCTGGATCACGTGACCTCTACTTCTTCTTGAAGACACAAACCAAGGGCTAAATACATCTATGCCTACATTCATGAATGGAGGGTCTGTTGAGAGTCTATCTGCAGGGAGGTCAGACATTTTCTGCGTACTTAAAGGAGCTCGAAGACGCCTGCATGTTATGCAGTGATAGATAATAGAACTAACCTTTCTCTTGCCTCCCACTGTCCACCATCCTGCAGCACGAACAGCTCCTTCTGTGAACAAATGACCTTGGTGACGAGTTTGCTCATGTAAGTACTTATTAAGGAGTGCTGAGATGTGGTGGTGGCCAAGAATGATGATAGGATTCTTTTCATTTTCATCCATGTCTAAGTTACTGATGCGACCACCCACTCGCATGATGCCACTACTATCCAAGTAGGGGTCCGGTTTCTTAAAGGACTGGCCTTGGGCAGTTTGAATTGTCTCTGTATTCACTGCATTTCCTCGGCATACACTTCGTGTTGGACTGCTTTAACCACAACATCCCGTGCCTGATTAAGCTCACTCACTGTAGGTCCTGTTCTACAGCAATGCCAACCATGACACTGACTGACCCCCGGTGAAGACGAACTGAAGCTGCGACTAATGTGCACAAGACAGGCAAGTGCACAAGTGAGAGATCTCCAAGATGAAAATCTTTGAGAGCCAAGTTGTTTGAAGCAGGCATTAGTTTTGAATGCAGATACCTGCAGTCTGACTTCTGCATATGTGTTGGGCTCTACAAGATCAAAAGAGGCTGCAGGGGATTTTTGATCTTGAAACAGAATGTCTGGGCCAGTGAACCAGTTAGTAAGAGGCAGCTGATACACAGGAACAGAACAAGTGGCATGATCTGCTGGGTTCTGGCTGCTGGCAATGTAATGCCACTGGCTTGGCTGAGAGGATTTGCAGATCCTGTTGACATGGTTGCTGACGTAGACATAGAATCTACGTGTTTCGTTAAAAATATAACCTAAGACAACCTTACTGTCTGTAAAAAAGGCGGTGTGGTCAAAACAATGTGTAGTTCATCTGAGATTAGATCTGCGAGCTCTACAGCTAGCACAGCAGCGCTAAGTTCTAATCGAAGTATTGTCTGATCTGGGCGTGGTGCTAACTTTGCCTTACCCATAACAAACCCAACCTGAGAGTCACCCGCGGCATCTGCAACTTTTAGATAGGCCACTGCTGCTATCGCCTTGGTAGATGCATCAGAGAAAACACAAAGCTCTTTCTTTAGAGCATTCGAAGGGGACAGGTCTGTGTAAGCTCTCGGAATTGAAAGTTCAGACATATCTTTAAGTGAGTCTTTCCAGAGTGTCCAACTTTCTTCCATTTCTGGGGGTAATGGAGCATCCCAATCTCCATTTCCTACAGTAAGCTCACAGAGGATAGTGTTAGGGTTGTTAAGTTTCCCCAACTTTAACCTATAAAGAATGAAACAAAGACAGTGTAAGATTTTTCCTGACCATGCGTTGCAAAGGGAAGAGCAGTATCTTTCTCTGCATCTTCGTTTTGCTCGACACTTGCAGGCTTATTTATTGAACAGTCAACACATTACAACAGCAGGCGTTAGTTTCAATTACGCAATCTCTTAGACATAGCATGAACTTTTAAGATAGGGAACATGTCTGGTTTCAGTATACGCTTTTAAAAAAGGTGTCGGGGTTATGAAATTTTAACTTCTGTGTTTCTTAAATGAAAAACAGGAAATAATTCTTGCAAAACATTTGACCGTCTTATGACCTGCATACACTATTTCCACTGATGACAGTAACATAGAAAAACAACTGATTAAAAGCAATTTAAAAGATATAAATGAATAAAATGATAAAAACAACAGATATCAGAATAACTCCAACATCTCCCTCCTGTTTTACATTTTATTCATAAGAGGTAACAGATCTTACTTCAGGATTTCCACCACTTGCTTTTTGTATTTTCGGTGAGTCCATCACTCCGTTACCCCTTTTATTTATTTATTTTTTTTAAACTGTTTCTTGCTCCAGAGGTTCAGTTCACGTAGCAACTGGTATTGAAACATAGCATTTCCTATAACTCTATTAACCATTGACTTAATGCATGGAAACACACACATAGCAAAAAGGCAGAACAATATGAGAATCACAATAATTGGGCTTAGGATTTTAAGAATCCAGTGCCGCCACAAACCTGTGGTTAGCCATGTCCTGAAGTCCCACTGAGTACCCTGATTATCACCACTTATGGCTCTGCAGATCGATAAGAGCATTCATAGCTTCTCAATATGAGTTTCATTTTCACTAGATATGTAAGTACAACAGGTAGTTCCAATCAAAATACAAACACCACCTTGACTAGCAGTTAACATGTCTATTTTGTAGTACCATCAGAAGCATTTCACTTAGAACTTTATTTTGTCCTTTCTCGATATCCACTGTGATATTCACCAAAGATTTCAGTCTGTAGTCCATAGTCTCTGGAGGGCATGTTTTCCCAAGCCGATGGATGGGATAGCTGAGTGCATGATCATATCAACTATTGTCCAGTATCGGAATTCAGCAGGAACATTGGACCCCCATATTGGATCATGGGATTTTAAGTGTGATGACAGTCCAGCCTCCCTCTTTTTCCTGTGGTTTTGTTCTACATGTTGGATAGTTAGAAACACGGTGTGGTCAGAAAAAAACACTGGTGCACATGTACCTGACCAATTGTCTGGTAATGAGGGGTAGATTTTGTTGCCTCCACACAAGTACCAGCCTCCTTCCACATGGTGAGGGGGTGTGTCATATCGGGGAGAAAAGGTTTCAGCATTAGCAAACTTCACCCCCAAAGGATCAGTCATACGTTTTGCTGAGACAGTTGGTGACTTTTCGGAGGTGCACGGATCCTTTTGTGCGGTTCTTAGAGACACAGAGAGGATGTTTCGCTTTCTTGTTGATGAAGACCTTAAAAGGTGTCAGGTAGCCTGTGACATTGAACGAATTGTCTGGAAACACATATGTAGAATTGCAGAACTCCACACACCATAGTTCAGTCTGGTAGGAGGTTTAACTTGTTACAGGAGGATCAATATGTGTGCTGTTAATGCAATTCTTTCTGGGATTTAGGGCACATGCAGCAACCCATAGGAAACAGTAAGCATCACTGTAAGGCATGGCTCTGCTGAACAGTTTAGGCTGCTTTGTCGATGTAGGCATAACAGAGCAAACATAGCAGTTAGTCTTATTCTGTTGTTCAGCCAGCATAGTCACATAGGCTTTCCGAATATTGTCAGGATGATTTGAGGAAAGTTGGGTCATCCAGTGAGACCTCTTTGACGCATGTACCCCTTTCCTGTTGTGTCTTAGAGTGGTGGTTTCGGACATCAGTAGTAGTAGACACACTGCAGCCACAACACAGAAGAGGCCCCATCTCCATGAGTAACCCATTTTCTGCTCAGTTACAGTGACACCGGATTTACCCTAGGACACTACAGAACGGGGATCGTTGATTGCTTCACCAACATTGAGACGAGTGGCCCTAATTAACCAAACCCCTTTGAAGTTGGTCTTTCCCAAAGTTCCAACTAGGAATCAAGCACTCGCTGCAACTTAAAGTCGCTGAGGTGTATCCAAGAGTCTCTTTCAGCGATCTTCACTGCCATGGGGGTTGTAAGAAGAACTTGGTAGGGACCCTCCCAACGTGGACTGGACCAGGTTTTCCGTTTAACAACTTTGATGAATACCCAGTCTCCTGGCTTAATGCTGAGTGGTTCCTGTTGGGAGACAGAATCATTCGGCAGTAAACTTGCTTTTGACACTTCTTTTTCCTGCAATACTTTTCTCATATAGTCGGCTAAAGTTTCCTCTTCTGCTTTGTCTAGGTCTGCTTGGAATAGTGGGATTCTATAGGGTCTTCCATGAGTGATTTCAAAAGGAGTCAACCCTGTTCCTGTAGGTGTGATTCGCATATACAGTTTAACTAAGTCTAAACATTCTGGCCAAGGCCTTCCTGTTTCTTCCATGCATTTCCTAAGTCTGCTTTTAAGTGTCCCATTCGTTCGTTCATCTAATCCTGCACTTTGTGGGTGATACGCACAATGATTTTTTAAATCTATTTTTAGATTGTCTGCCATAGTACTGATCACTTGGTTCACAAAATGTGGTCCATTGTCACTGTAGATGGTCTCTGGGATGCCATGTATAGGAATAATTGTTTTGCAAATTGCTTTTGCTACAGTTATGGCATCTGCTTTAGCTGATTGGAAGATTTCAACCCATTTTGAGAATGCATTAATCATAACTAAACAGTATTTTTATGTACCGCTTTGCGATAATTCAATAAAATCCATGTGCATCTTTTGAAATGGAAATTTGGGTGGAGGAAACTTTCCACTTTTAGGTCTCATGTTGCCTTGTGGGTTATGTTTTATACATAAGATACATGCTTTGCAACAACTCTTTGCATAAGAATGAAATCCATAGGTAGTAAAATGTTGTTGTACAACATTACACATCCCTGCTGTTGAAAAATGGCAAGGCCCATTGCTCAAAATAGCTGCAGTTCTGAACAAACTTTTTGGCAAGACAGGTTTATCACAAACGTGGTAAATTCCACTGTCTGATTTAGTAGCTCCTTGTTTGATCCAATAATTATGTTCTGCTAGTGGCGTAACCAGTCAGGGTGTTACCCTTAGCATCTTTGAAACAGGAGACATCAACAAACCACACTTTTCCCTCAGTTAATGGGATATCTCAGATATCTGGTCTGGGTAACTGCAATTGTTCTGTTCTTTCCATACAATTATGTGGTATTCCATCATGCTCAGTGGGTAAGAGTGATGCAGGATTCAATGTTGTGCATCTCTTAATCTGGATGTGAGGTTGGGATAAGAGAATGGCTGTGTATGAGAGATGTCTAGCTGGTGACAGGAAATTAATCTTAGCCTGTAATAGTAAAACATCCACTGCATGTGTGACAAGTAATGTGAGCGGATGGTACAGGACAACATCTGATGAGCATTCTACAGCTATTGCAGCTGTGCACACAGCCTGTAGACATGCTGGGAGAGCTTGGGCTACAGGATCCAGCCTTTTAGAATAGAAAGCTACAGGCTTTTTCTTGCCACCATGTTCTTGCAATAACACAGAGGTCATAAAACCGCCTTTGCAGTCGATCATCTGATGGAAAGGTTTTTGGTGGTCAGGTAAAGACAAAACTGGATGACATAAGTTCCTTTTTAAGCTCCACAAACTTTTGCTCGGCCTCAAAGTTCCATTGTATTTTGTCTGTTATTGCCATAGGGGAGGAGTAGATCAAATCTAGCAATGGCTGTGTTTTTTCAGCAAAGTGAGGGATCATAGCTCGGCAATAATTACACAGCCCGAGAAAAGCCATCATCTGTTTTTTATAACTGGTTTTGGATGATCAGCAGTGGCCTTTTTTCTTGTTTTCGTGAATTTTTTTTCCATCATCAGACAATGAATGACCTAAAGAAAGAACTTCCTGTCTCACCCATTGCAACTTATCTTTAGAAACTTTATTTCCTGTTTTGCAGAGGTGTTGCAGTAACTGGATTGAGTCAGCTATACAACAATCCTCTGTTTCTGCTGCTACTAAAATGTCATCTACATAGACAAGAATTTGGCTGTCACATTTGGGGGAAAAAAATCATCCAGGCATGCCAGAATAGCTTGGGTAAAAATAGTAGGGCTAAGCCTTGAGGAAGCCTGGTATATGTATACTTTCTACCCTCAAATGTGAAAGCAAACCAATATTGAGAGTCAGGATGAATTGGTAATGAGAAAAAAGCATTACTCAAATCAATAACTGAAAAATACTTGTTTTCAGGGCTTAAAGTGTTTAACAGAGTGTGCGGATCAGGAACATTAGGGGCTCTGGTCTGTACAGCTTGATTTACAGCTCGCAGGTCCTGAATCATTCTCCAATCTTTTTTATTAGCCTTTTGGTCTGATTATTCCTGCCATGAGTAAATTTTTTACAACTGGTCTGATATCCTTCTGTGCTTCCTTCTTCAGAGGGTACTGTTTAATTATGGGCCTCCATTGTGATTTTAGTTGAATGGTAGCTTGAGAAATAGTTGTAATTAGACCTACATCTTTTGGGCCCGTTGACCATAACTGTTGAGGGACATTTTGTAAATCCAGTTCCTCTCTTTCAGTTAGAAAAAGTTCAGTTTGTCACTCTGACAACATACTTAAGCTCAAGTCTGCTTAGGCCAGTTGAAACGCTAAAGGACCAACCACAGTGATTTGGAGGTGTGTAATCTGTAGCTGCATCTGCTACTTGTAAACGGGGGCCACTGTCTTTCCACTGTGTTTCACTAGAAAGGAAAAGTGATATATGTGGCAGCCATGGGAATCTGTACAAAGGTTGAAGCTCTGAAGGTAACAAAACAGTTGAAGCAGCAAATGAGACTCCATCAGTGTATAAATATAGACAGCTAATTGGGACAACCTTGTTTCTCAAAAATTGCTGTGCATAGTCTGTGTCTGGACTCTGAGAAATATTCATAGTGTCATGGAGTTGACTAAGGGGCATTTCATGTTCTGGCTTATTGAGGGATTGTTTAGCCATTTGCATTAAATTAGAAAGCCAGAATGGGTCCCTTTTGTTCCAGGTGTTTAAAGCATAATAAACAGGACCCTCGGTTGATGAGGTGAGCATCACCTGTTCAACTCTTTCAGCAGTCATGCCTCCTTTAACAGAAAATATGGCTATTCCTAATTGCTCTATCAAATCTCTGCCTAACGGGTTAATAGGACAAGATAGGGACAAGACAACTGAGGATTAACATTCCCTGCCAGAAATGGGATCCCTAATTTTAGCCTTTTGTGAAAAACACTCTCTGGTAACCTGTCCGTTGGCTGCTTTGACCCAAATGGAATCATGAGATTTTTTCAGTTTTAAATCAACTTTAACACAAGTTCTACATGCACCAGTATCACATAGAAATGTCACCTTCCTGCCATTTACAAATTTTTTTACATATGGCTTAACAACTCCCAAGCACCGAAATCATAAACTGATTCTTCATCTAGTCACGCCTCAGTAAAATGGTTTTCCTGTTTCCTGTTACCTCTGGGATAAGACTGTTCTGCACTGTCAGGACAGTCTTTGGCCCAGTGGTTTTTTGATCCACAATTAAAACAACCTTCATCATATTTCTGGTTCCTCTGATATTTTCTATTCCAACCTCCTTGACCTCTCTGTTGACCTCTAAATCTGCTACCACCCCTGCGCTGGCCACCTCTACCTCTGCCTCTATTTTCTCACACAAACACTTCTACCTCATCTTGGTTAGTGTAAAACACTTCTCCTCTGCAGAGGAGTGGACAAATGGGCATAATCAGCCCTCTTTTTAAACTCAGTGTGCATGGCATTGCAAACAGCAGCCCACTGAGGCTCTAAAGCTGTTATAACTGTTCCATTGAGATCTCCTGGGCCATAAGGAATAACTCCACCATTTTGATCTCTCCCTGTGTACTGGTTACCTATTCGTCCCCACAGAGTAGGACCAACAGCAAAAAAACAGTGCTTGTCCAAATTCTTGTCCGTTTAGTTTGTAGAATATATAAATTCCTTCCATTCCTAAAATCCACTGTTCAACATCCTCCTGTGGACTAGTGAGACCTTCAACTGCACTTTTTGCTTCATTTAAAGTCCATGGTCTGAACACTAGCATTGTTCTGTCCTGTGCATTTTTGGATAGGGGATTTGGGACTTCTATCAGAGGCATTATTCTATCAAATTCCTCAGACAGTTCACCGAGTTCTGTAGCTAATTTTTTATAAGGAGACTGGCAGGTGGAGTCTTCAGTTTTCAGCCTTAGTCGGGTATCATAACCATGCTGGTATTTCTGTTCACATTTTACTTCTTGTTTTGCTGCTGTTGATGGTTCTAGAGCAGCAACAGCTCCAGTTTCATTACTTTGCGGCACCTCTGCTGACTCCAGGTTAGCTGGAGGGGCAGTAGGCCTTCTTTGAACTTTGATCTGGACGGACAAACATCACCTGATTTTGTTGATCAGAATAGGGAGGCGGAGACTTATTATCTCTATTTTGTTTTGCTTTTTTTATTGCCTCACGCCGGTTTTGGGCCTGCTCTAAGCAGGTTTTTGCGACTAATTTCTAGTTTTGCACCACAGTTTGCCACTGGTCAACTGTTAATTTTCCACTAACTCCATATTTCCTTTTCCATTTATCAAGATATTTTAAGTAGTCTGGGTTTAATCGACCCATATATTTTTCATCTCTTTCATGCAAAGGTACTTTGCTTTGAGATTTTCCCTTTTTCTTTTGAAGATTTTTTATTTTTATTTAGGCCTATTTTTTCTTTTCTTTTATTTCTTTTTATGTTATTTTATTTTTTATTTCACTACTCAGTGTTGTGTTATTATTATTATTATTATTTATCTCTATAACCGGTTTACACTTCTATTTTGCGCACACTGGGGACTCCAATCCCATAACCTAGGTATCCTTACGGCTCCAACAGCCTTGTTCCAAAAGCGCTTCTCTCAGGGACTTCAACCCTTTTTTTCCCCTTGGTACCTTTACCTTATGGCTCTATCAGCCTTGCTCCGAGAGCACTTTTATTAGGGACCTCGACCCTGTGAGTCCCTTGGCACCTTAACCCACTACACTCCAAAAAGTTCCAACTCGAATGAACTGCTCCAACTGACAACAAGCAAGTGCCAGGTAATCTCACGATATATGTTACAAGGTATATAAGTTAGTTATAAGTTATAAATAAGTTATACGCTAAGTTAACAACCTGTTAACAAAATATGATGGATTAACCTGCCCCAGCTGCCTGCAACCAACTGAAGCCACATCTAAGCTTGGGCAACCCCCCTAGAGTGCATTGGACTCTGACCCCAAAAAGGCAAAAATCTTACTTGGTCAGCCTGTGCTTGTTCTGGTATCAAATCCCGTCAATCCCTCGTTGGCAGAAGGAGTTCGACCTACAGTGCTGGCCTGGTGAAGAATTCACTTCCCGGGACTTTGAAGCAGGCCCCCTCTGATGGGACACTGACTACCGGTAGCTTTCAGCGTGTCTTCCTCCCTCCGTCAGCAAGCGGGTATGTTGGGATCCAGGTCACGGCACCAAGATGTTAGGGTTGTTAAGTTTCCCCAACTTTAACCTATAAAGAATGAAACAAAGAAAGTGCAAGATTTTTCCTGACCGTGCTTTGAAAAGGGAAGAGCAGTATCTTTCTCTGCATCTTCGTTTTGCTTGACACTTGCAGGCTTATTTATTGAACAGTCAACACATTACAACAGCAGGCGTTAGTTTCGATTACGCAATCTCTTAGACATAGCATGAACTTTTAAGATAGGGAACATGTCTGGTTTCAGTATACGCTTTTAAAAAAGGTGTCGGGGGTTATGAACTTTTAACTTCTGTGTTTCTTAAATGAAAAGCAGGAAAGCATTCTTGCAAAACATTTGACCGTCTTATGACCTGCATACACTATTTCCACTGATGACAGTAACATAGAAAAAACAAATGATTAAAAGCAATATAAAAGAAATAAATGAATAAAATGATAAAAACAACAGAAATCATAATAACTTCAACAGATAGATTTTCCCTGAACAGTGAAAGGCGCAATAAAGCCTAATGGATCGTAAAGCCTATTTATTGTGGATGACACGCCTCGCCTAGTGAAGGGTTTAATCTCGTCAGATGTTTTGAAGGTAAAACAATCTGTTTTAATATCCCAAAGGATGCCGAGACTATGTTGCATGGGGACCGAGTCTGCTTCAAAATCTAAGTCCTTTAGATCTTTAGTGTGGTCTTGGGATGGGAAAGCATCCAAGACTTCTTTTTTGTTCTATGCAATTTTATGCAGTCCTAAATTGGATTTTGCAAGCATGTCATGGGTTCTCTGCAAAAGTGACACAGCCCTCTCTACAGTGGTTAGGGATTTGAGCCCATCGTCCACATAGAAATCGGGCATGACAAACTCTTTAACGTCTGGGTCACTCTGGCTCACACTGTAGGACAGACCGGTGTAAATCATAGATGGCGACTGCTGGAGATGGAGAATTCCCAAAGACATGAACACTCATGCTATATTCTGTAACATCTTTTGTAAGGTCATTGTCACGGAACCACAAAAAATGTAAGTAGTAACTGTCTTCCTCTCGAACATTGAAGCAGTAAAACATTTGTTCAATGTCTGCCATGAATGCAACTGCTTTATGTCTGAAGCGCATTAGGACCCCAAGTAGTGAGTTATTAAGATCCGGTCCAGCTAACAACACGTTGTTTAAAGAAACGCCTTCATGCTTAGCGCTGCTATCAAAGACAACTCTAATCTGCTTCAGTTTTCTCGGGTGGTAAACGCCAAACAGTGGCAAATACCAACATTCCTCTCTATCTTTTAAGGGAGGAGCGATTTCTGCATGACCATTTTGGAATATTTTGTCCATGAAGCTGATGAAGTGCTCTTTCATTTCTACTTTCCTCCCAAAGTTGCGGACAATGGACATTAGGAGTTTGAGCGCTTGTGATCTGTTGTTAGGCAGTTTCGGACGAGGCGATTTAAATGGTAATGGAGCTGTCCAGTTAACACTTTTACTCTTAGTCAGACCTTCTTCCATTACTTTCAGGAAGGCCATGTCTTGAATGGAGGGTGCGATATAATTGTCCCATTTGGTTTGCTTGAACACATTACATCTTAAGTGATCAGATTCACATGCAGAGTTGCACCTGGGCTGAGTGTTGTGATCCATATGGACTTGTATGTCACAATGCTTCTCTTTTATGCTGTAAATATTTGGAAATGGTTCAAACATTGTTGGGCGGCCTTTCTCAGTTGCATTAGTGAAGAGGGTTTTTACTGCCAATGTTTTGTGGACATCACCTAATCACACGTTTCCTACTATGACCCACCCAAGATCCAATTTTTGCGCGTAAGGTGATTGCGCGTAAGGTATAGCTGACACTATAGTGGCTGGCTCCCCGCCATGCTCAGCTGCCATTTCAGTCTCTTTTTGCCAAGGGGCGGGGCTGGGATGAAGAGCGGCACAATGTCTTTCACTGTTACATTCAGAGCATTGCACTTTTACTTTACAGCCTTTGGCCATATGTGTAAAAGAGGCACAACATTTGTAACAGTTCTTGTTGTCTTTTAGGAATGTTTTCCTCTCACCTAGTGGTTTCATGTGAAATATTCTACATTTTGGTAGAGGATGGTCCTTTTTGTGTAGTGGGCAGAGTCTGTCGCTATCCATTTTTCTGCTGGTATTTTCCCTTTTGTCTGTGTGAGAGCCAGAGACCACTTCTGTTTTGTGCACAGATATTTCTCTGTTTTGCTTGTTCGCTCTCCAGGGTATTTATGCTGATTTGGGTGGAGCCTCTGGAGGAGAAGAGAATTGGAAACTATTGTTGTTCCTAGCATTTGCCTCTTGTGTTACAAAGTCAACAAAAACACTGAAAGGAGGATTAGGGACTCGGTGTCTGGTTTTGTAGTTGGCTCCAACAGTTATCCATTTTTCTTGTAAGTTAAATGGAAGTTTCTGTACAACAGGATTTACTCCTCTGGCGGTGTCCAGGAATGAGAAGCCAGGAAGGTCCCCATCAGCTTTAGCACACTGCATTTCTAACAAAAGGTCACTGAACTTTCTTAGTTTAATATAGTCTTTGTTTGTGATTTTGGAGAATGATTCTACTCTTTTGAATAGGGCATCCTCGATTGCTTCAGCTGAGCCGTAACATTGTTCAAGTCTATCCCAAATCATTTGAAGACCGACAACAGGATTGTTTATGTGTATGGCTCTGATTTGTTCAGTGTGCTCTGCAGATTCTTTACCGAGCCACTTTAAGATTAAATCCATGTCCTCACTTGCTGTTAAGTCTAATCCTCTTATTGCATTATTGAATGAGCGTTTCCATGCTCTGAAGTTTTGAGGTTTATCATTAAATGTAAGAAGCCCTGTTGCAACAATTTCTATTCGAGCAAAGTACCTGATGAAGTAATTTGTGTTACAGGACTCTTGTCTCTGACCTCTTGCTGTGGTGGATTTGCATTATGATGGGTGGTCGCTGACACCTTGTGGGACCAACTGGTATTTTCAGGTTTGATAGGAGGTGGTAAGGGATTTGATGGATTGTACTGAGAGTAGTTGTGATTTAAGAAAGGATTTAGTGCAAAATATGCATTCATGTCCTCCCTGCTGACTTGCAGGTTAGTATGCTCCTTCTGAAGTTTCACTGTTTGTGGTGGTTCTAAAGAACTTTTACCAAATGTGGTTTGAGTCAGGACATACTGCTTCGTGCGCTAAGCTGTTTCAGAAGGAGATGGATTACTTTCAGCGTCTAACTGGGAGGTGGCTGCTGCCTCGTAGACCTCTGCTTCTGCCATGGCTGAAACTACATCTTTCTGTTGTTGTAGTAGCTCTATAGATGCTTCGAACTTGGCTTTTTCTACTTTTAAGCTCATTTCTTTTTCTGCAAAGCTAAAACGAGCCTTTGCTGCTTCAGCTTTTGCACTTGCTTTGGCTGTGGCAGAATCAATAGACCCAGTCTCTGACCTGGTTTTGAAAGAAGATGACTTGTTGATTAGAGGAAACTTGACCGATGGCATCTTTTAGGATGGAGCCCTCACAGACGGTGATTTGTCAGTCATAGTGTCATGAACCGAGGACAGATGGACCCAGTATTCAAGGAGAGACAGTCAGTAGGAAAGCTCAAAACATTTATTAAATAAATAAAACAAAAGCGGAGCTGTGGCTCGTGGACACTGCAGGCGGGGTTGCGGGGCACCGCCCAATCTCAGACATTCTGTAGTGGGAGAAACACAGGTAAGTGACCACGATCATCTGACAGAAGATTATCTGTGTTGGTCACTTACCTGGTTTAACAGTCCAAGTTAAACCAGGTAAGTCCAGTCCAACAAGAATGTCCCCAAGTGCTGCAGTCCTAGAGATCATGCTGGAAGCCGGTCCTGGTAAGGGATCCAGAACAGACAGGAACAGACAGAACAGGCAGGAACAGAAACAGGTGGCAGGATCCAGACTTCCAGGCATCCACAGGCTCCCAGGAGGGTTCACAGTCTGACTGGGACCAGAAGCATGACCAGGTGGTCACGCACAGGAGCAGACAGGATCATGTGCAGACAGGCAGGCTCAGTGGAAGAGGGTAGCCGAGACAGGACGTAGAACCGGAACTTGAAGCAGGACTTTAAACTGGTCTCCTCCCTGGAGCCAGGCTTACTGGATAAAAACTTAACCTCCCCACCCATTGAGCCAAAAACCCAGAAGACTCTGCAGGGGAGGAACAGTGGATGATCAGGAGACAAGACAAACACAAAAACCCTCTTTCCACTGGCTGCTAGGATCCAGGACATGAACCATCAAATCAAACTGAACAGACAGACTAACAAAAAGACAACTAATGATCTGGCACTGAATGCTCAGGCTGAACTGAATTTAAACCAGAGGAAACAGGGGAGAGGAATAAATTATAATTGAGGCAGGGAGGGAAAACGGCAGGTGAGAGGAATTACTAATTAAGGGAGAGCAAACAGGCCAGATCATGACAGATCATTTCCCGGCTTGAATCAGGCATGCAGGAGATACTCGATTACCTGCGTAATCAGGCTGCTCCAGCTGCCCCGCCTGTGACAGCTGCCGTGCCCTCGTCTTCTACTGATAGTCCAGCTTCTCTCAAACCGCACCTGTCCCCTCCTGAAGTGTTTAAAGGGGATCCTGATCAATGCAGAGCTTTCCTGACTCAGTGCAAGATTCATTTTGAGTTACAGCCCTCTGCTTTCCCTTCTGATCGTGCCAAGGTGGCCTATAATATCTCTGTTAGTGGAAAAGGCCAAATTATGGGGAACGTCAGAGTGGCTGAATAATCCTGAACTCTGCAGCTCTTATGATGATTTTTCTTTGGAACTAATCCGAGTTTTTTGCCCAGTTCTTCCGAGTAGGAAAGCCTCCAGGGGACTTTTGACTCTCAGATCGGTCAGTGATGGAGTACATCACTGACTTGCACCTGTTGTCTGCCGACTGTTCCTGGAATGAGGACACCCTCATGGATGTTTTTTTCTTTGGCCTGCGAGAAAGCATCAAGGATGAGCTTTCGACCCGCGACTACCCCCAGACTCTGAAGCAGCTGGAAGACCTTGCCAACCGGATTGACCTTCGCCTCACTGAGCGTCGCAGGGAAAGGAGAGCACTGACGACTGCCTCCCCTCAACCTGCTCTTCACTCTGCACCCTTTGCACCTAAGTCGGGCCCCTGGTCCAAATCGGATGCTGGAGCCCGAACCGATGCAGCTGGGATGCACATGCCTCTCCAAGGAGGAGAGAGCACGTCGAATCAGATTTCGTCTCTGTCTCTACTGTGGCAGTGATGAACACTTCCTTTGTGCTTTCCCTTCTAGGGGTAAAACTGGGCTGGGACGCACCAGACTATCTGCCTCCCCAGCTCTCCTGTTACCTAAGACTCGTGTTACTTTCAGAACCCCAGATCCTCCAGTATCCTCGGCCCCAGCAGCCCCGGAGCCGGGTCCGGATTATTTTTCTCCCCCTTCGTCTGAGTCTGGTTTGGTGGATTTCTATTATGGGGATAGAGAAGACATTTATCCCTTCCGTTCACCTCCATCCACCCGACTCAGAGAGAGGGGCCCTAATTTCACGGTCAGGCGCCTCCTCAGGTCTAGGAGGATAGGCAAGGGGCTCCAGTATTTGGTTGACTGGGAGGGTTATGGACCCAGGGAAAGGTCCTGGATTCTGGCCCGGTTGATCCGGGATCAGAACCCCCACTACGGGGATCTTCCTGATCAGCCTGTTGGGGCGTCTGGAATCCGCCCTTGAAGGGGGGGTTCTGTCATGATCTTGGCGCTGATGGTTTGGTTTTTTCCTTTCCTCCTTGCTCAGCTGTCTAATTGGTTCTGCGGCTGATTAATGCCGATCATTTTCACCTGGTTCCTCTACTATTTAAGTTGTGTGTTTGCCTCCCATCAGCGCCAGGTTATTTGTGTGTTTTTCTGAGACATTCCCCAGCAATGTTTAGTTTGTCTGTTTCCCTGATTGTGAACAGTTTCTGCCTTGAGGATCTCGAGTTTTGCCTTGCCCCTGTCTGCTCTGTTTGTCATTTCTGGTCCTGGATTCTACCGGCTTCTGAACCTACAACTGTCTCCTGACTTCGGCCTTGGATTTCCCTTCTGGACTCTGTTGCTGCTCGGCGCCTGCTCAGCTCGCTCTCTAGGAACTCTGGGGGCGTCGCCCGCCGTTTCTGCGGACAAACCTCCGCGAACAGACTGAACTTTGAATCAGAGATCCACCCCGCAGCAGAGGAGAAGCCCAGCGCACCTGTTTGTTTAATAAACGCTTTGAACTTTCCCACTGCCTGTCTCGCCTTGAATTCTGGGTCCAATATCACTACACATAGTTGCGCTGACCAGGTGACGATTGCTGGAACACTGCTGTATACCGTACTGCTGGAGGCGTAGTAGTGGTCCACATAGTTTCACACTAGTCGTGGTGATGACCGCAGAGTCTCCGACATGGATGCCGCTGTTTTACTGTGCTGTTATGTTCACACCTTTCTTGCATCAATTACTCTGCAGACGTTGATGTGTCTAAGCAGGTTTAATGACACTAAAAAGGGTAAAACTAGAAAAGGACAAAAATGGAGACAAAAAAATACAATGCATTTACATAATACATATGTCCATAAAATGCTTGAACTGCACTGTGTATAATCTAAATTATAGAACCACATTAAAGAGTAATCAGTAATCAACAGAGACGCCATATTGGCGACCTTCTTGTTCGCTAGCAATAGCTTGAAACAAATAAAAATTTACGGTTGCTTAACTCATTTCTAGTCACTACAAAATAACACAAGTATTGAACAAACATAAATTACATTTGTGCAAATCACATACCAGCGATGCAACCTCAAAAATGAAAGGCAAATGCGGTCTAAAGACGGCTGACATGTTCGCTGCCATCATCTGTCTGCCGTGCTGCTAAACACGTCACTGCCCATGGAAAATGGTCTCTTCAAATTAAAATGTACACAACCGTATTGACCTGACTTGTCCAGTAGATGGCACCATAAAGCAACAAGATTAAGTGGAAATATTCAAACTTTTTCTAAAATAAAACTTTATTAAAAGATGAAACAGAACAACCCCTAACATCCAGTGATGATGCTTGCTGACAATTCCAAGAATCACACCATATTCCATTGATTTTATCTAAAATGAATAATTTACCATGTTAGTAACTTGATTATAACATTGATAAAAAAAATTTACCTAATACATGATATAAAAATCAAACTAAAACAAGGAAAGAAATTTTATTTTTACTAATCCAAATGATAAGTGCTAAATTCAGTTTAGTATTTTTTGAAAGATTTTGCAAGCTCTGGGTCAAGGCTGTCAGGATCCCAGTTTTTGTGTTTGTTCATCTTGTCTTTGTGTTATCCCTTCCACTACCAGGAGGCACCTGGCTCCGGTTTGCCTCCTCACACACCTGCAAACGGTTACCTCATCACCGGACTACTCTTAACCTGCTGGTTGCCACTACTTCGATGCCAGAGTGTTTAGTCTAATCTGAGTTTTTGCATTTTGAGTTTCAGTCTTCTAGCCAAGCTGAGATCACATTGAGTTTTACTGAGCGCTTGTTTCTCCCTTAGACTCAACCTTGTTTGTTCTTTGCTTATCGGCAGGAAGCCTTCCTGCAAACTGGACCGTTTCGGATCGCCTTCTCCCAAGTGGGATCAACTGAGTCTTACACTGAGCGATGGATTCCAAACAGGAGGCTTGGATCCAGCCACCTTTGAGCACACTGAGATCACTCTCTGAGTAAGGAAGTCATCGTCACCACGACCCGTTCAAGTACCACAGGAAAACTGAGTTGCAACCAGCGGCTGCATCATTCCACTCCGTCAGAGTTCTGGGTAAACCCTGTTCCGCCCTCCCTCCACCAAATCAAACAAACTCTGGAAGACCAACACACAGACTGGAGTCTATGTGTCTCTTCTTCTCTGGAAACGTGAGTGGCAACAAATCCTCTTCTTCAAGATTAACAACTTCAATTTCCCACTGAGCCTGAATCTAATAGTCTATCTTCCCCTCGTCTTCCAGTTCCCGGCCGAGCAGAGTTCGGAGGAACTCTGCACCGAACCCAAAATACTCTTCAATAAAACCCGTTGAACTTTTACTCTGTGACTCTGTTTGGCTTCACTGCATGTGGGTCCGAGCTTTAGGTAAAATCATGACAAAGGCAGCAGTTATCCAAAGAACGTGTGTTTGGATAAACAGACTGAGTCATTCCTCCTTGATTATTCGAATAATAATGTTTTCCCATTTGATGTCAGACTATGATTAATAATAATACAGGTCTTTATAACAAAGCTTCTGTAGCTGTGCCTTTGTGACCCCAGTACACCAGCTGGGCCCCTAAATACAAAATAAAACAATACATTACATACAATGTCATATTTATCATAATAATAATAATAATAATACATTTTATCTAAAAAGGCGCCTTTCTGGACACTCAAGGTCACCGTACAAAAGCATAAAAACAGTGTCAGAAAAAAAAAAACATTTAAAAAATACAGAGGCTGTGACAGTGAAATTGATATTTAAAGAGAATAAGCAATCTTGAACAGATGGGTTTTGAGTTGCATTTTAAAATGGAGAATTGAGTCCGTGTTTCTAAGTTGGGGTGGTAGAGAGTTCCAGAGGCGGGGGGCAGAGCGGCTGAATGCTCTGCTCCCCATGGTGGTGAGACGGGTGGAGGGGACAGACAGGTGCAAAGCAGATGAGGATCCAAGAGCACGGGAGGGGGTGGGAACATGCAGGAGGTCTGACAGATATGGGGGGGCAAGGTGGTGAAGTGCCTTGAATGTCAACATGATAATTTTATAGTGAATGCGGAACTGTACGGGGAGCCAGTGGAGCTGTCGGAGGACCGGAGTGATGTGGTGGATAGAGGGAGTTCTTGTTATGATGCGAGCAGGTGAGTTCTGGACCAGTTGTAATTAAGTCCAAAGAGGAGGGAGTTGCAGTAATCTAGTCGGGAGGTGACAAGGCTGTGCACAAGTATGGCAGTAGTGTGTGGGGTAAGGGAGGGACGGAGGCGGTTGATGTTTCTTAAGTGGAAATAGGCAGACCGGGTAATGTTATTTATATGGGATTGGAAAGATAGTGTGCTATCGAGGATGACACCCAGACTCTTAACCTGGGGGGAGGGGGAGATGGAGGAACTATCAATAGTAACTTGGAAACTGTCGGTTTTGGAAAGAGTTGATTTGGTGCCAATGAAGAGAACCTCAGTTTTACAACTGTTTAACTGAAGGAAGTTGTTGGTGAACCAGGCTTTCAATTCACAATTTGTGAGGGAGGCGGGCGGAAGAGAGGACGATGGTTGCGTGGTGAGGTAGAGCCGGGTGTCATCGGCATAGCAGTGGAAGTGGATGTTGAATTTACGGAAGATATTGCCAAGGGGAAGGAGGTAGATGATGAAGAGCAGGGGCCCCAGAACAGAGCCCTGGGGCACACCTGAGGTGACGGGGGAGGGGGTGGATTTGAGGGTCTTCAGTTGAATGAACTGAGTGTGGTCAGAAAAATAAGAAATAAACCAGTCCAACGGAGTGCTAGTGATGTCAATGGAAGAAAGCCTGCTGAGGAGGGTGGTGTGACAGATGGTGTCAAAGGCTGCACTCAGGTCGAGGAGGATGAGGATGGTGAGTAGTCCAGAATCAGATGCCATGCGGAGGTCATTGGTGATTTTGATGAGTGCTGTTTCAGTGCTATGGAGTGGCCGGAAACCAGACTGAAATTCTTCATACAGGCTGTTGGCAGATGGGTGAGAATGGAGCAGGGAGGCAACTGTTTTTTCAAGAATTTTGGAAATGAAGGGTAAATTGGAGATAGGACGGAGGTTGTTGAAGTTGGTGGGGTCGGCACCAGGTTTTTTTTTTACAATCGGGGTGATGGCAGCAGTTTTGAGAGGTGTAGGGACAGTTCCAGTGGTGAGGGAGGAGTGGATGATAGCGGAGATGAGGGGAGCCAGAGAGGGAAGGCAGGTTTTGACAAGTTGTGTTGGGAGGGGGTCCAGTTGACAGGTGGATGATTTGGATTTCCGGATGAGCTCTGTGATTTCCGAGACAGCGGGAGGATGGAAGGAGGAGTATAAATGAGTAGGCGGGGGGAAATCTGCTGAGTTGCTGAGATGAGCTGTTGATCCAAGGTTCTGGTGAATGTTCTTGATTTTTTCTGTGAAGTATGACATGATGTCATTGCAGAAGGAGGTTGTGTAAAGGTGCAGGGGGAAAGGGTCCTGAGGTTTGATAGTATTGTTAAGTGTAGAGAAAAGTGACTTAGAGCTATGTTGATTCAAGTTGCCGTCCTTTGGTTTTCATGCTTCTGAGATTTGGGGTGTACCAGGGGGAGGAGACGGAGAAAGAAACAAATCTATTTTTTAGAGGAGCAAGTGAGTCCAGAATATTATGGAGACCAGTGTTGTAGTGAAATTGATTCATAAGTAGTGAATTGATTCATAATTGTTCGCTACATGCAAATAGATCTAAAATAGACAAAGACACACATTACATAACCTTATATGAATGGAAAACACTTTTTGTGGATGCCATTCATGTAGTGCCTCATCTTTTTGGGACAATTGGGACAATTCTAGGGAAAAAAAATAAAAAAAATATGAAAACGTCTAAAATAGAATAAAAATGAATGTACCCCATCAGGCTAATTTGGATAAGGCAGATTTGGAGTCAGTAGGTCACATGACCTAGAAGCTATTGAAGAAATACCAATTTTTTAAATTATAACAAAATACATAAAAACGTTTTGGAGGAGGGAGCAGCTAAGAGACGCCAGCCAAAATTGGACTTCCTCAATCGGATCAACCATGAGCTAGATCCTGCTGAGTACCTGGAGCTTGAATGTCCAATATCCAATTTCTAACCAACTTCAAAGCTGTTTCCCTGCTGGCCGTGTTCACAGGCTGCTGCGCAAAGGCAACTATGCGGAGCGAGTCAGTGCCGGCGGCGTCCTTCCCAACATACAGGCGGTGCTGCTGCCCAAGAAGACCGAGAAGGTTGCTAAGGTCAAGTAGAGCTGGTGCTGCCTGGTTAGAAATAACAACTACAACCATACAGGCTCTTTTAAGAGCCACCCACTGCTTCCCTATGAGAGCTGGATTAATGCCTGTTCCTGATCAAATGGCCCAAATTGGGTAGAAACTGGTTCTGATGTTAGTTTACATGAAATGATTAGAAACTAAAAAGCTTTAGATGACTGACAATTTTAATGGGAAGCTACAATCACTACAGTTTTAGTTGAACTGTTTTTTGTATTCACATAATATGGAGAGCAGCAGCAGACCAGATTTCATCTTTGTTTTATTTCGGATTATAACTTGCTGAAAAAAAAGTAGATCACAATTTGGTTCTAAAGCCAAATCTGTATCAATATTATCATGCAACTTTTTTTAGTGGGGTTTATCAAAGTATACAACTGAAGTTTTGCTGAGAGATGTTGCAACTCATACCGTGGGTTTTTGCAGTTTTATTCAAAGACAGAGAAAGAAATTTTATATTCAGGTCTAGTTTAGAATTGATTCATAATTGTTCGCTACATGCAAATAGATCTAAAATAGACAAAGACACACATTACAGATACACATCTACAGGATAGAATTTAGGAAATTTGAGGCCCTAGGAAAAGACAGGCATGGTGCCCTCTGATATGAGAAGACAAATACAACAGACAGATTATACAGATACAGAAATCTTAATAGAATAGCAATAGAATATTTGTTGTACCTTTTCTCTCTCTCTTGTCCTTTTTCTTGTTGTTTTAATCTCTATATTTTCTTTTTTTTTCTAGTAGTCTAGGTAAAATCAGGTGTTGTGACAAATGCCATGATCATACTTTCTGGACATTGGGAACCAGTATCCATATTTCATCTTGACATGACGATGAGGAATCAGCTGTGGAATCTCTGCAACAACCCACGTTTCAGGGAAGGCCTCCACAGGCAAGTCACATGGAAGCCACCAGAGGTGTGAAAACCTACCCCCCTCTATGTGAGGACAGAACAAAACCACAGAGCACACAGGATTCATTTTTTTTTTCATTTTGCTCCTGCTCCCTTTGGCTCCTGCTCTCCTTGCCTTGTCTCCCTTGCCCAGGGAGATGGGGTCTGCTGTGGTGGAGATGCGGGCCCCAGGGGAACCAGACCCCCAGAACCATCAAGGATAAATCAGAACCTTTCAGAACCAAACTGCTGCAAACAGACCTTTTGCAACACATTTCTCTTGAGTTTCAGAACTTACAGAGCCAGACTGCAGAGAAGTCCTAGCCTGTCTTGATGAACGACAAAGACAAAGAGGACCCATGCTGTGTGCCAGTGAGACAAAGAACTCCTGCTGTGCCCTGACTGCAGAGCTGCAACTGGATAAAAGTCAAGCTTTCCAAATGGACATGGAAAAAGGTTTGCAGGTCTGGCATGATTAGGGACAGAACAAGTAATATGTCATTTGATGATGCTAATCATATCGTGTGTTTACTGTTGAGTAAAGACAACGCTAATTGATGCTAAAGAATGGACTGCATGCTACGCTATGATGCAGGAATATGTGTTGAGCTGTTGCTAAACCCTAGACAAGCTTTATTCACTAAGGATTTAAACACTAATATAACATTAGTGTTCATATGTTCCGCTCATTACATTTCCATTACCAAGTATGACCAAGAGTCATTTAGTGGAATCCTGATGTCTATTCGCTGCTAGCTATTTCAAAGAGGGTAAACAATCATTTAACTAAAGGTTATTGGTTCTTAATTAAGCAAATCATTTAATAAAACATTATTTGGCCAAATAATGTTTTATTCACCTCGTGGATTTGCATTGTGAATTGGTCTGAAAACATTCCAATTTCTTTAAAATTAGTGAAAAGCTAATTTGATCATATCCCAAATTCTTCCAGATAAACTTTGGTTTCAAACACAGAATCCATCTTAAACTGTAATATGGTTTTCAACCAAGTTTCCCTTCCTCTTTGTACATAGTAGTTAGTTTAGTTCAGTTGAGTTTTACTAGTCTTAGTTGAGAGTGTTAAACTGAAATACGTTTGACTTGGAGCTGAATGATTTTTGTTAATAAACTCTTATATTTTGAACAGAAGTTGTGGTGAATTCATACCATGTATGTGCAGAAATAACTGTTTGACCATGATTAGTGCTCGAATCACTCTTTCATCTATTGTTCTAACACACAGTTAGTAGGACTGTGTGTCATAAACACTATATAACAGCTGAAATAATATCTGATTAAATAAGGCAATATAGGGCAATAAACATCTTAAAGTATCAGAAACATAAATTCCCAACGGGCTGGGAATAGAAAAGAACATAAAATCACAACACAGGTATGGGGCGATCTGAAATGAGAAAAGAATGAAATGAGCTGCTTGGAAATTTGAATAATCTGGGTATTTCAACCATACAGTGGGTGCTGGTTGGAAATGGACACTTCACTTACGCTCCCCGTGTTTCTCGAATCGCGTGAAAAACTACTATAGCCACTAGGTAGCAGTCTGAGTCCATTTCGGCGTCCCATGAGTCAGGATTAGATAGGTCAATGAGCAGACTGGGAGGGCTGTTACATGTTGCGAGCTGAGCAGATTATTGTGCCCCAGCTTTAGCGTAGAGGTTAGGGTGAATGGTCTGCAGTTCAAAAGGTTGGGGGTTTTTAGTCCCACCTGTGGCCGAGTTATTATTGTTTCCTTAAATGTTTTTCTATTTTTTTTTATCACTTGATGGCCTATGATATCAAAAATTCTACAATAACTTATTTATATATTTTACGGATACTAGCCTATTATGCTGTTTGACTTCATGGCGTCTTTCTTTTATTTAGATCAGCTGATGTGCGCTCCACCTTTCCAAGGAATTACATTAGACCATAGGGATTATCATTCTACAGCCTCAATATCTTACTCTGATAATAATAGGCGTATTGTTATACTATTTTTGTTATTTTTATTATTATTATCATTATTATTATCTAGCTGATAAAATTTTCAGTTTGATCTGGAAAAGGACGCTATGATGCCTGATACAACAAGCATGAAAGGCATTGATGTTTTAGTTTACTCCGCTGCAAAGCTTTGTTTGACCCAACCCCCAGGCTTTTTGGGCACATTATGCAAGAATGCTGCTTGCTGCCCCGATGAATAGTGGCGTTTCTAAGCTGTTGTCAGAGATGTCTGTGATCGACCCAAAAGTCAGTGAGCTAATCCGGAGTATTCCCGTTTTAAATACAGTGAACCCTCGTTTATCGCAGGGGTTTCATTTCCAAAAAGAACCCGCGATAGGTGAAATCCGTGAAATAGAAACCTTTATTTTTTTACAGTTATCATACAATGAAATACTCCATACAACATTGAAATCAGGTAATAAAAATTTTATACAGGCCCAAGCATTTGTTTAACAAATAAAAGTACGGTATAAACGTTAACTACTGTACTGTACTGTAAAATAATATAGTTATAAATTAATAAGTAATACTTTTATTCATCAATACGAAATGAAGGGTTAATATTGCATGATCAGCCCCGCCGTGACAGATTGGAAAGGGAGAAAATGAAAACTGATTATGAAAAAAAATACAAAGTACAGTAGGACAAATAGTGACTGACGTGTACAGTACAGTACAGTGTTTCACTGCTGTTCTGAAGGAGCCGCTGCATCCTGACTCTGCTCTGTGGCGTTTTTTTCTTCCAAAGCCTGCGGTGCAGCTGTGTGTTTTGGAGAGAAGAACATAGTTATGTGATCAACGCGCAAGTCAGTGAGCTAATCCTAGTGGCTATAGTAGTCACATGTTTTTCACGCAATATGTGAAACACGGGGAGTGTGAGTGAAGTGTCCATTTCCAACCAGTGCCCACTGTAGATCACCTGGACAATGTAATCGATGAGGTCATAGCCTTGAATGGAGCAGCGACTGGCATGTAATATTCCCAGGGCCAAGAGATGCATGTCATTTGCTATCAGTAATACATTGATTTGATTAGAAATGCAAATAAAAAACATTTTCTATGACACATTTTCCTGACTTTATGTTTCACTATTATATTATGGGCTACTATATAAATTTTTTTTTAAGCAAACCTGTAAAAACCCCATTTCCATTTCTTTCGTTTTTAAAATTAAATAAAAAATTAAAATGGCAAAAATCCAAACGTGTCTGCTAGTTTAAAGTCCATCTTATTTATTTGAATATTTAACGAAAACATTGCAGATACCACACACGCACACAAAATGACAGAAAGAAAGATCCGAGCGTTTTAGTTTATATTTTTATAATACCTTTCAAAAACTATGAGTGTTTTTAAAATCTAGTGATTTTTTGAAAGAAAATAAAATAATAAAAACAGTTAAGCATTTTAAAAGCATCTTTACAAAAAAGGAACATAACAGCATTTTTTAAATTAATTATTTATTATGAGAACATATCATTTAACCATATATTGGGGTAATTAATTGAATGCTTATTTATTTATTGAACATGTATTTATTTATGTATTTATTTAGATTAGATTAGATGATTAGATGAGCTCTATTGATCTCACAGCGGAGAAATTCACTCGTCACATATTGGTATAGAAGTTACAGAAGGTGCAAACAAGGAGGAAAAAGGTGCATTAAGAATAAGCATTATATATACAGTATATCCAGGTATATACAGTATATCAAGATAAATAGGATTAAGGTGCATGTGTACATGTATCACAACCCCATCAAGGCTAAACGTTTAAGTGATAAAATCTGTTAATTTTGTGAGTCTGAACGTGAAATGTTTTTTACTATGGCTATTTGTTTTTTTTATTACAGACCAAGCACACAAACTCTAAAAGAAACTTAAAGATGGAGCTTTAAAAAAGAGAACTGGGAGAAAATGTCAAGTAAATAATTTTTTTTTTCTGTAAAAATTCAAAAAATATCCACTGGACTTCGTTTTCAAGATTTGAAGACGTTTCGCCACCTCTCCAGGAAGCTTTCTCAATTCAAATGTCTGGATCCGCAGTGAGTTTGAGTCTTATATGGACAAGGCCTTGTATTGCTTGGAAACATGCAAATGGTAACCGATGAATTTCCTAGGATTTCCTTTCCTAAAGATAAACCCCCAGACCCAATATGAGCGGAGTGGTATATGCTGTTCAGTGCAGCGAGGAACGCTCTGATCTTTATATTGGAGAAACCAAACAACCGCTCCACAGACGCATGGCCCAACACAGAAGAGCGGCCGCCTCTGGACAAGACTCCGCAGTACACCTACACCTTGTGGACAAAGGACATTCTTTTGAGGACCAGAATGTCCATATTATGGATAAAGAAAATAGGTGGTTTGAGAGGGGCGTGAAGGAAGCCATCTATGTTAAGAGAGAAAAACCAACTTTAAACAGAGGTGGTGGACTCAGATTCCAGCTTCCAAAAACATACAATTCAATCATAGACATGATCCCTTGCAGATATCACCAAACTCCCCACCCCATCACAGAGGAACGAGGGACCTACCCGCTCCAGCCGGTGAACAATACCTCCTTAACGACCGACCCTTAACAATCATAGACAGGTTTCAGGTATTACAGGAGACAATCCCCCCCTTAATGGCATCCCCCCTTTAACGACCGACCCTCAGAATCATAGACAGGTTCTGATATTACAGGCTAACGATGGAACTAAACGACCCATTCATCGGTTACCATTTGCATGTTTCCAAGCAATACAAGGCCTTGTCCATATAAGACTCAAACTCACTGCGGATCCAGACATTTGAATTGAGAAAGCTTCCTGGAGAGGTGGCGAAACGTCTTCAAATCTTGAAAACCAAGTCCAGTGGATATTTTTTGAATTTTTACGGAATGACTATGAATGACCTGGATGACTGAGAACCTTCATCAGCAAGTAAATAATTTAAATCCTGTCACTCCCGTTTAAATCAAAAAAGAGATGGAGCATGTTAATGGTTGTTCTATTACTTCTCCACAGGTCAGAAAGAAGATCTTAGAATGCTGAATTCTATTATTGGATATTTTCATGATATGATGAATATGAAACCAAACGTGTTTTCTGGATGCTGTAGAGCAGCTGTTGAACTAAAATCAGTGTAATAATTGCAGTTTTTCTAAGTTTTAGATTGTAACGTTCAGGCCTATAAATAAAATGTTTCTACTAAATATTCATCAACTTATCTACTTTATCATGTGGTTATCTAGTATCTGTCTACTACACTCAAACATTTCACTAAAGATAGAATAAGCACCAGTTCTTTATGCAAAAGAACCGCATTTTGTTCTTTATTATTGCTGAAGCCAATATACTTTATAGGAACAAATCAAAACTGTAAAACATAAATTAGGCATATATCTGATATCTTTATGTTTTTGAAAAAAAAAATACTTTTTTCTTCTTAATTCTCAAAGATTTATCTCCTGCAGATTATTTATTTTTTCAGTAAGACTTCACTCCTTAAATCAGGTTTAATGGCTCTAGTGTTACTGTGCCTGACCGGGCAGCAAACTTACCAAACCTGAAGCCCTTAGAGTTTTGGAGACTCACACGTTACTTATTTTTTATTTAAGTCATAATCATGAAATTGCAAGAAATAAAGGCCAATAACATTTCATTGTATCTATAAAATGTGTTTGAATTTAAGCAACACCATATCATTAACACTATTAATCTCCGTAATATATATATATATTTGTGTGCGTGAGAGAGTTTTCAGTATTCAAAGCACAATGCTGGCATCCAGTGGCTACAGATTAGAATTACAATCATCATTAAAACCTTTATTTTCTTATTTATTTTTACACTGTTCTTCCCTTTCCCAGAGTGGCTTATGGACAGTTTGGGCCTTTATGTGTTCTATAGGGCTGAGCTAATTATTAATATTGTTCATACAACTAAAGATCATTTGCCAGACGTTGCTGCTTAAATTAGTGTCGCTATGCTTTGTTTACTGCTGTAAAGCTAAGCAGACTCCCTGACGTCAGATCACTTCCGGTACCCTGTTCTATATACAGAAGTACAATTTATCTGAAAAACAAGCCACTCTCCTACCAAAAGCCAGCGTCCACATCCCCACAGGTACCAAGGCGACTCAGAATAGTTCATATGAATATTTTGATTCCAAAAACTATTCCTTACATATCTTTCCAAGCATTGATAAAAGCGGGGCTCTAACCTGAAATATGCTCTTTAAGTGAAATTATTCTTCTTAAACAGAGCAATTTACAAATTCTAGAAAAAGAAAATAGCTAATATTGAGGAGGAGTTAAAAGAAACAGATCATTTAAATACAAAAACAATAGTTTAAGGTTCAATCTCTCAAAAATATCCTAATTTAATTGTTTTCATTAACACCTCACTACTTGCCTTCATCAGCAATCATTCCACATGCTACATGAAGCCTATCAATGTTTGGAGGGTTGGACCAATGACCATTAAACCTTTATAAAAGCATAATTCTGATTGCAACTATGAAGTTTAACTCTCCTCATCTTTGATCAGAAATAAAGAAGCACTTTGAAAATAAACATGAAGTTGTTTGGATCATTTAGATTTTTTTTTAAACTGATCTAGAATCCAAGTCAACACACTCTGTTTTCATATGATAGACTGAACAATGCTCTATGAACTGCTGAAAGCCTTGAACAAATGAAACCTCACTCAGCTTTATATATTTTTTAATAGCTTTACTTCAACATACTTTTTTCTATCCAGATTAATTAATGATATTCTCTACCATATCTCTGAATACAGAATTAGTGTCAAAAAAGGTGTGTTGGCTCAAATGCTGCCAGTTTGCTCGTGTTGACATTTGTTTCTGCCTCTTCTGTTATTACGTCTTCTATTGTTACAGGATACAAAAACTAAAATAGCTAATAATGAAAATTTTTATATAACATGAGAAGTTTTTTCCTTCACACATATTTTTTTGGTTTCATGTTTGCTTTGGCTTTATTCATCACTTTATCTCCCAAACAGTGAATAGCGCTCATAGAGAGGAAAACAGCTGACTACATATAACTACATACATATACTGTAGAAATATTTAATTCAATTTAATTCAGTTTATTTCTATAGTGTCAATTCACAACACATGTCATCTCAAGACACTTTACAGTTCACCAGATAAGAGATATAAACAATGACATCGTTGTGGTTTAAATTGAGACCCCAAAACTGGCAGTGATGGAGAGCAGCTAAGTCTTTAATAATAATAGAAAGAGAGAAATTTCATGTTTTTACATTAGAGAGCAGGACATGCAAATAGTCTGTGCTTACAGAAGAATCCAGCAACCTTTAAAAGAGAGGAGCTTAAATATGAGGGAAGGGTGGAGAATGACAATGGAACCAAGTCAGCTTAATGAGAGGAAATGTGAAGGAAGAAAATCATGAGAAGGGAAACCAGGATATTAAATAATTGATATATATGATGCAGAGGGAGATGAACTTAGAATATACACATAAAAAAGCAAAAGGTCTAAAAATAAGGTAAAGAGAATAAACCAACATACACATTTCTAATGGAAAAAAACTGAATGTAGCAAGACTTTTACTGACATCATAGGCAACAGAGATAATCAGAAAGCTAACACTAAAGAAAACCAAAAGACAAACACATGCAGATCACGGCAAATAATGTTTTTTTTTTTTTTTTCAAATTCATACCACGTTTACAATTACAAAGAATGTGGTCTAAAACCACCACAACATTTTACTTGCGTGTGGAGAACAGAGTGTAATCACATCGTTTAGATTTTTTTAAACTGTTACAAATATTTATTTCCAATAACTTCATTTCTGAATGATAAAAAGTAAATTGTAACCTAGAGAAAATGCAAACAGGTTAAATATTTCTTAATTTATAGTTCTTTCTTCTCCTTTTGGAAGACTTTCCCATCAGGCTGCTCGCTCCACTTAACGGTAACTGCACTCACTCCGTTCTCCTGCAGTTTGTTCTGAAGCTGTAAGACAAAATTGGAAGACAAAAAGTAGAGACTTTTTTAATTTTGGGATCAGATTTTATTATTCATTTTGCATTAGATAATATGGTCTTAATTTTAAACCTGCCTTTTTCAGGATGTTTCCTCTTAGAACAGGGTCATTCAGATCCACAGAGTCCTCTGACTGGAGTCTGAGCTTCACTCTCTGTTTTAGAGCTAATTTGAAAAGAGGAATTTATCATTATAGAAACATTTTATTTTACATTGAAAGAAATACGTATGAAATAAAATGACAGGGATGTTTTGAAATTAGTACTTCTGCTTAAATCCAGTCTGATATTCCAGTGATTTAATTCTCTGAATAGGATAGATATCTGTAGTCTGACCACACTCGACTCCTGAAAACTCTTATTCTTGTGGATGAAGAGCTACTCTTTCCTTATCAAAATCATTTTTGGTACAGTCAGCAAAACTGAAGATGTGAATGTGACTTTATTGATTGAATTAGAGTTATTTCCTTTGTAAATTCAATTTGTAGAATTTATTTCTCTCAAATGCAGGTCAGGTTTCTAGGAATTAGCCAAACAAGACTCCTGCCTTCAACTGCCACCCAGATTGAATGGCCGCTGATCTTGACGTTCTTCACTGCTTTGGCGGGTCCACATAGTGGGCTTTTGCAGTTTCTTTAGCTTGAGCCCAGAAACATAGAGATAGACCACCAACTATTACATTGTGAAAATGTCACAATCTTAAACAAATTAATCTATGTTGAGCTAAGGAGAAGGAGCCAGGAGAAGCGAGTGCTTCAGGAGCTGGAGGCAGTAGTAGCAGCTCAACAACAACTGATGGGTGAAGCCCAGGCAACAGGCCCCTAATGCTCCGGCAGCAGATCCTCTTCCACCAGGGTACAAATCCAAATTGGATGTTAAGATCCTAAACAGATATGTCTGACATCACTGTTGCCAAGCAAACATGAATGATGTGCATTCCATAACTAACTATAGTGACTTAATATCCCAGTGGGTTTTTTTTATTTTTATCGCTGCTGCTTGCCTTGTCAAGGCTGCACTTTGAAGAATGAGATTGTCTGGAGAGCTGTTTTGGACAAAATTTCTTTTTTTTTCACTTGTATATACAAAATGACAAAATAAATTTGTCTAAGTCTCTAAGTCTACGTTAGAGATGTGTATTGAAACTGACTCGGGAAAGCTTCAGTAGGGAACTTCCCTTTCTGTCAGTAAACGTAGTTATAAGAAGAACAAGAAGTAAATAACTAAATTGGGCATTATGGAGAGGAAGTTATGGCATAGTAATGAATATTATGCTTTGCTTCTTAAACACATAAATGGGATTTGCTTGACCAACTTTACGAAAGGTATTAAACAGTAATATAAAACCTATTTTTGCATGCTAGAAATCAGGACAAAAAGCTAACTAATCTGCACATGTCTGATTCTTATGAAATGCAACTTTAAAAACTCACCTGGAGGACCATAACAGACAAATGGTAACCTTGTTTCACAGTGCAAAAACCTCCATCTTCCTGATCTCTGAGTAGATGTAGCACCACACATGACTGTCTTGGAGCCAATAAAAATACCATAGGTATCCCAGTTGGTGAAGAGGACGCTGCTCCCATTAGACCAGTGAAGATTTGGATCTCTATATAGACCAATCCATGGATGGTGATATGTAGGTATCAGCCTCTGGACCTGCTGGTACTCTGTGTAATCTTTTATGGTGGCCAGGTCAACAAAGTTCTCTCTACAGTAAATCTGAGCATTGGACCAGTTCATTAATGTATTCACATAAACAAATTCAGGATCCAAGTGGGAGCCTGTTAGTGACAACAATGTAGGATAATGTTAAGCAGAGATTTTATGTTTGACAATAATGGTTTAAAGAATGGTGAGCCTAATTAATATTTTTACCTTTGTAACACAAAAACTGGCGGCGTCCTGCGCAGCCAGCATCAAACCATTCTCCATTATAATGTGATCCTACACATAGCTCATTGAGGTCATGCCGTGTTGGATGATTTAATCTCCAATTTCTGTAGTCAGATCCATTCCCAGTGTAACCATCAGACCATTTCCAGTCGATTTCATTAAAAAGACCAAACCAGACATTATAGCTGTGTCCAGCAGAGGTAAGAGTTTGGATTATTTGGTTCTGTTCCTCAGCGTTTAGGATGGTGGCCAGGTCATTCCTCTGTCTGCAGTAGGTCTGAGCTTCAGTCCAATTCAATAATCTATTAACAAAATAGTACTGAGGGAGGATGCAGGTGGAGGGGACCACCCAGTCTGGAAGATAGATTTAAAATTCTTATTTGACATCATGCAGTGATGCTTTGCTCAAAAGGTTTAATACCACCATATATTCATTTAATTTCAGTTTATTTATATGGCACCAATGAACAACACATGTCATCACAAGGCACTTCTCTTCTAAGTTTTCTATCTAAGGAAAACCTGTTGACTCGAAGGCAATCCCTCACACCAAACATGTTTATAGCGACAGTAGAGAGGAAAAACTCCCTTTTAACCTCCAGCAGAACCAGGCTCAGTGTGAATGGCCATCTGCTGATTCCGACTGGGGTTCAAGGAGACAGAAGCAGACGGAAGCAGAGCTACAAAGGAACTTGTCAACCATCTCCATAGGCGGCCCCATGCAGGAAACACACAGCCATGCAGACGAGCTTCGAGCCAGCCCCCACTTCAGAGGATCAAAGAGAGCACATCCAGCCCGTCACAGTCAGACAACCAGGACTGAAAAGTAAGCAGAGCTCAAACATCTACAAAAAAAGGTGTTGATGGCAGCAGCACAGCTCATATTTCTCTCCAGGATGGAGTCACAGCCAAACAACAGGCCAGATAAGGCTACTATGAGAAAAAGCAAAGAGAGCATAATGTTAGAGAATGCACTAACAAATTCTGCAGAGTGGAAGAATAGAAATAGAATGAAGCAGAATGATGAAAAGGAGGTCCCTATGTTCTCCAGCAGTTTAAACCTATAGCAGCATAACTATAGAGATAGCCCAGGATAACCCGAGGCACTCTAACTATTATCTTTATCATAAAGGAAAGTTTTAAGCCTACCCTTAAAAGCAGACAGGGTGTCTGCCTCACGGACTAAAACTGGTAGTTGGTTCCACAGGAGAGGAGCCTGATAACTAAAAGATCTGCCTCCCATTCTACTTTTAGAAATTCTAGGAACCACTAGTAAACCTGCAGATTGAGAGCGAAGTGCTCTGTTAGGAACATAAGGAACAATCAGATCTCTGATATCAGATGGAGCTTGGCCATTTAAGGCTTTATATGTGAGAAGGAGGATTTTAAATTCAATTCTGGATTTAACAGGAAGCCAATAAGGAGAAGCTAGGATAGGAGAGATATGATCTCTCTTTTTAATTTTCATCAAAACTCTGACTGTAGAATTTTGGATCAGCTGAAGGCTTTTAACTACAGTTTATGTAGTTAAATATATAAACTTGAAGTCACTCACCTAGAAGAAACAAGAGTCCCAACAACATCTTCCCGATCATGATGCTGCTCTGAGGAGGTAGGAAGTACTGTTGTTATGACCAGGTTCTGAAAAGGCTTTCTGTTTGATACATGGGTAATCATCGATTTTCTTAAACATGCAAAGCCTGTAGCTATGACGGCCTGTAGTAAAATTATGTATATCAAACGTTCAGAAGATTTGCAAAGTCTTTAGACTACACAAACAATTATTTCTGCTTAAACCTACTATTTTCATGAATAACACGTCAAGCTGCTAGGGTTAGTTAATTAATGGTAACTTCCTTTAACAATTGTACTCAATAAGCTATTGGAACCAAAATTTCCCTGAAGGACTAATCCAGAGGGATAAATAAAGTTCAGTCTAAGTCTAGACTGAATCCCTTCTTTTCTAGGTGAGTTCTTAGTTTTTTTTTTTTTTTATTTTGGTCATAAAATGTTTTTAGAAATTTCTTTCAAAGAAAAATAATTAGTTATTTTTATTTGAAAAAAAAAGAAATATTATTCGTTGAAATAAATTCTAATGGTATTTTATTAAAAGTAAAATGTTTACTTTGGCATTGATAAGATAATATTTGGGGTCTTAATTTGTTTATTTTTACTAATAGGGTCTAGTAAAAATATAAAGGCAGCTTGTTTTAAATATTCTATATCAGGTGTCATAAGCTGCATATGGCTCTTAAGAACAAATGGCATGCTAAAGAATCAACATAATATTTATTCCAATATAATTTAGAAAAATGGCATTTTGAGCTTTTAAATATTTACATCCTATACCAAAATGGATCCTTTTTTCTCTCACTAACATCTTGTTTAAAAGTGTGATGTTGTCCTCCAGGGTGATGAGGGTACAAGAGTAAGGGGTTTGTCCTTTAACAGGTGAGTTGCTGTTCAAGTCAATGCTCTGTTTGTGTTGCCTGGTCCTTGGGCAGAAGCATAACCAACCTTGTCCGCTGTTTGTGGGCAGAAGCCCCGGTGTTGCCTGTGTTTTGCAGCCTTAGTTTGGTGACTCTGCTCCAGAGCAGCTGTACCTACAGTTTAGCTTTCCTCCATCAGTGTACGAATGACTGAATGTAGAGTTGAGAGCTTTGGTTTCTATGGAATTAAAAAGGGTATTTAGTCAAAGCTATACTAAGTATGAATATTTAAGTAATGAGAGTAATCAAAAAAATGTCAAGTATAAGGTTTACAAAATTATAATTACACATACATATAATTCACAATATGCCTTCGGTATTGTGAATTATAGATTTTTTTTATGAATCCCCCATTAATGCAATAAAGTAGTTTTTTTCTTTGTTGTTGTTCACATTCTTAAGTAGACTTTTCATTAGCTTTGACCGAAACAACATATTAAAAATGATTTACTCTGAGTAAGCAATCAGTGTAATTATTGGATGGAATAATTTAATTATCTTTTCTAAATTATTAAAATGCATCTATAGGAAGATTGGGATAGTAATGGCAAACTGAGTAGAAACTAGGATAAGCAAACAAAAAACTTGATCCTCAACCTGCATGGAGTGAATTATATGGAATATGCAATAGAGTGGGTACGGAAGGGTAACTTTTATAATTAATTGTAGTATAGAAATCTAAAAAGTTTGAAATAATCGGCATGTTTTAACAGACAGAAGTAACTATAATTAAATCCAAAAGATTTGCTTTTAAACTAAATTCTTTAATGGTTTCTATAATGGTTTCCTATATCTGTTGAGAGATACCAAGTGAGGTGAATTTTTTTTAAATAAGGTATTTGCATTGGAAACACTGTAGAGCTGAGAGCAGGCACACCTTTGTTTTGAGTTTAACACTAACATTTCCCTGCACTCTGCCATTGGGTCACAGATTTTGCATCAGAAGCATTAAGCCTTTCAAATATTTAACAGCCTATGTGGTTACCCCATTATCTATCTTCATTTCAGTAAATGCTTCATTTTCTGGTCTGAAAGGAATAATCATAATGGAAAGAATCTTGATGGGATTTATGTATCTCTCTGGTGTTCTTTTCTTTCTGGACCGGAGCCGATTTTTTGCACCACTCCAGTATTTTGGCGGTGATGGACTGCGAAGATCTACGTGGGTAGTGACGTGCAAAGGAGTAGTGGTGGATTTAGAACAGCTCTCATTGATTTAAATGAAAGACAAGTACTCCGCACAACGTACGTGAGTGGGGCGGAGAGGTGAGGGAGTATCCGGAATCTTGGGGTAAGACATTACCAGTGTCTGTCTTCTCCACCATGGATCAATGTCTGTCCCACACACTCCATCATCTACAAAAAAAGAGAACAATAAAAAAATCCAATTCAACGAACTGTAATACTGCATATTGTGCCTCTCAGTTTTGCAAAATAAATGTACCCAAATCTATTTTATAGTGAAGCTGCTACATATATTTAGCATATTTTATATGTTAACTAATTTAGCATTAGCCTGGCTAATTTGCAAATATTATCCAAGCTAATATTAACCTGTCGACTTTTGAAAGACAAGAGTAATAGTATTCCACTTTCGTAACAATTGATACATCATCATCATCCAATAATTTATATTGCTTACCAAAAATACATCAATCTTATGGTCCTCTTATCCTTTTTTTGAGTCTCAGTGATCACGCGACGATTCTCTGGCGCCATCTGTGGCTGAAAGGAAATTCCAATTAGAGTGAAAAATAGGGGTGCATTTTCCGTTACAGGACAAACCATTAAATAAAGGTCTAGTTTGTATGGGAATTTTCAACAATAATTCAAGACAATAGGCAAACTGTGTAAAACATCACTTTTCAAATCAAAATAGGCATTTAAAATAGTACCTTTCCCCATCCCTAATGGTATAGCCCCCCTCTCCCCTCAAAAAGTACAGCCGTTATTTTCAAAATCCCCTTAACTCTCTAAAGATGGCGGCAGGATGGCATTGTCTTATTTGTTTCGTGTTTATGGCATTGACTTTAAAAGTACTACTGAGCCACATTAACAAAGCCAATGGAGGAAATCCTAAATTTCGTGCTACACTATATTGCCAAAAGTATTTGCTCACCCATCCAAATTATTGGAATCAGGTGTTCCAATCACTTCCATGGCCACAGGTGTATAAATTCAAGCACCTAGGCATGCAGACTGTTTTTACAAACATTTGTGAAAGAATGGGTCGCTCTCAGGAGCTCAGTGAATTCCAGCGTGGAACTGTGATAGGATGCCACCTGTGCAACAAATCCAGTCGTGAAATTTCCTCGCTCCTAAATATTCCACAGTCAACTGTCAGCTGTATTATAAGAAAATGGAAGTGTTTGGGAACGACAGCAACTCAGCCACGAAGTGGTAGGCCACGTAAACTGACGGAGCGGGGTCAGCGGATGCTGAAGCGCATAGTGCGAAGAGGTCGCCAACTTTCTGCAGAGTCAATCACTACAGACCTCCAAACTTCATGTGGCCTTCAGATTAGCTCAAGAACAGTGCGCAGAGAGCTTCATGGAATGGGTTTCCATGGTCGAGCAGCTGCATCCAAGCCATACATAACCAAGTGCAATGCAAAGCGTCGGATGCGGTGGTGTAAAGCACGCCGCCACTGGACTCTAGAGCAGTGGAGACGCGTTCTCTGGAGTGACGAATCGCGCTTCTCCATCTGGCAATCTGATGGACGGGTCTGGGTTTGGCGGTTGCCAGGAGAACGGTACTTGTCTGACTGCATTGTGCCAAGTGTAAAGTTTGGTGGAGGGGGGATTATGGTGTGCGGTTGTTTTTCAGGAGCTGGGCTTGGCCCCTTAGTTCCAGTGAAAGGAACTCTGAATGCTTCAGCATACCAAGACATTTTGGACAATTCCATGCTCCCAACTTTGTGGGAACAGTTTGGAGCTGGCCCCTTCCTCTTCCAACATGACTGTGCACCAGTGCACAAAGCAAGGTCCATAAAGACATGGATGACAGAGTCTGGTGTGGATGAACTTGACTGGCCTGCACAGAGTCCTGACCTCAACCCGATAGAACACCTTTGGGATGAATTAGAGCGGAGACTGAGAGCCAGGCCTTCTCGTCCAACATCAGTGTGCGACCTCACAAATGCGCTTCTGGAAGAATGGTCAAAAATTCCCATAAACACACTCCTAAACCTTGTGGACAGCCTTCCCAGAAGAGTTGAAGCTGTTCTAGCTGCAAAGGGTGGACCGACGTCATATTGAACCCTATGGATTAGGAACGGGATGTCACTTAAGCTCATATGTGAGTCAAGGCAGGTGAGCAAATACTTTTGGCAATATAGTGTATCTGTGGACTGGATGGCTTTACAGAAGAATATTGAGTATTTAATTTGTTCTACTACCACATTAAACAAAGACATGCTTCCTACCTGGCTAATGGCTAAACATCGGCAGATTTTGGAGATGAACGGTTCGACATACCCATTTTCTCCGGCTTTGCCTCATCCATTCATTCTACAGGCACTGCTACTAGTGATACTGAAGCGGTACCCTCAAAGCTAACTAGGCCAACGGCTCGTTAGAGCTACCTGGAACAACCACCCTACCAGAGCTGGACCAAGAAGAGGAAAGGCATGATGATCATCCTCATAATTTTCAACTAGCTGAAGTCCAAACAACCCCCAACACGGTAAGAATAATCGACCAGCATAATATTTCTGGGAAACCTCAGTCATTGTTAACAGGTTATACTAGATACATTCGATTTTAAAACGGGACTGACTGAGAAAGGCTAATGTCGCATTGGGAAAGAAAATTGGGCATTATAGACAACTAATGTCTATGATTGTTGCTGTCATAGGCTATGATAATTAATGCTGCAAATGTAAACTTACCATTTGCCTTAGTTGTGCAAGATGTTTACTGGAGAATCCACTAGCATGCTGGTAACACCTGGCAGGTCCCATCCTTAAAAGGCTACAGGTTACCGGTCGGATTATCATGCGAGAAGCAGAGGACACATCAACAGAACAGTTTTCAGCATTAGGTTTTAATCTAGATGTGCTTTTCACAGCCTCATCAACATAAATTTACTTAAAGGAATAGTACACCCAAAACATGATTATCCTTCATTTTCTACTCACCCCCATGCTGAACAACACTCTGGAGTACTTTTATGATATCTCAAATGCATCTGGAGATCTGGGAGGCTTCTTGCTGTCTGCTGACATTCAAATAATGGAGGTCCATGGCGCCCGAGGCAGAAAGGTCCATAAAAGTCCACAAAAAACGTGTCAATATTCCTCCATACTGCTGGTCCAATGTATTCCAAGTGTCCTGAGTGGGTAGCGTCCATAATTTACTCGAAACGAAGTCATTTAGAATGTTTTTAGAGCATAAACAGTAGTGTATAGGATTTCCTAAAAGCGCGTTCACGAGTCTACGGAAACCGCGGCAGACCAAACCAGATGAAAGTGCGCATTCAGCTCGGCAAAGAACTCATGCTCTTCCTCAACACTGAAGTCCTCAGACATTTTTCTTTCGTTGTTTCTTTCTTTGCACAGGTAAACAGCACATTTCTTCTTCTACGCTTGCATTATCGGCAGAGCAGACGCTGAATGCGCACTTTCATCTGGTTTAGTCTGCCGCGGTTTCCGTAGACTCGTGAATGCGCTTTTAGGAAATCCTATACACTACTGTTTATGCTCTAAAAACATTCTAAATGACTTCGTTTCGAGTAAATTATGGTTGCTACCCACTCAGGACACTTGAAATACATTGGACGAGCAGTATGGAGGAATATTGACACGTTTTTTTGTGGACTTTAATGGACCTTTCTGCCTCAGGCGCCATAGACCTCCATTATTTGAATGTTAGCAGACAGCAAGAAGCCTCCCAGATCTCCAGATGCATTTGAGATATCAAAAAAGTACTCCAGAGTGTTTTTCAGCATGGGGGTGAGTAGAAAATGAAGGCTAATCATGTTTTGGGTGTACTATTCCTTTAAGTATTAGCAGTGGTGCAGCACTTACTTGATGCAGCCCATTATGAATAGGATGTTTAACCAAACGTGTAAACATACATCCAACTGCAGTTAAGACCTGTAATCAATATTCAATGAATAAGATCTTCCTTTTAATTTTTTATTTTTTTTTTGGTACCGTGTCAAATTGAGAAAACTATGTTATAAAATGTTTTAATTAAGGGCATACAGTGGAAATATACAATACCAATGGCTTCTTTTGTGGCTCCCATTTTCCTAAAAGAGGTTTTAATCAGACGTGCTGCTGCATTCACCACTGGTGTTCGTGAAAGATGCTGCATTTCTCAGGTAAATGATCTACCTATCTGTTATATTAGTCTTTGTTTGGGGCACATTTTTTTATTTATCTATTGTTACATTTGTTCAGGTCAGTACATGTTAAAAAGACAGCATTTTTCTAAGCTCTGTAGATTTTTTGTTATTTTATTATTATTATTATTTTGTCAGTCTCTAAAAAGGGGTTGTGCCAGAAAAATACAAATACTTTCATAGTGGAACAAATTTTATAATTTTTTAGAATAATGCTCTTTGTCTCTGAATGCATGGGAATGTCAACATCATAGTGAAAGCAGTGCAACAGTTTCAATTTGCCCTTTTGGAAAACCTGCAGGACAGAGACAGGAATGTTTTTGAAAGACATGGACATACAGACAGCATGTATCAGATCCGTAATGAGACATTAGCATCATTTGATGACTTCCAACATCCTTTTGCCACCTTGGCCACAAGTTACATGCAGGACAAACTATTATAGAACTTTTTCAACCAGTAGAACCTGAAGAGGTCGTTGTCTCACAAACGCTATGTAGCATTAAGAGAGGTGGAAAAAGGGTACTTAAAACTAGGAACATTTATTTTTATTACGTGCCAATTTGGACCAATTTCTGTGTAACCCGAGAATTTTCAGCATGATTCATCACCCAGCAAATTGTTCCGATTCTCTTACCGTCTCTATACATTCGTCTACCTTCACCTGGGACATTCTATTTCTGCCTGCCTCTGCGAAAACAGAAGGCAGTGAATGGGAGCTGCCAGCATCTGAGCTAGCCAGGCTACCCCTCTCCTCACAGTCATCTAAATCTAATGGAGAAGACATCCGTTTAATGAAAAAGCATTGCTGTACAATTTCAGGAAATAAACTCATCTCCCCCTGATTTAAATAAATGAGCGTCACCTTTCTCTCGCCCCCTGAACTGCGGAGCAACTTTGTAGCATTTTTAATAACCCCAAAGAGAGGTAGGAAATTGGTTTATTTCCAGAAATGGCATATGATTTACTAGGAACCACATTAAGCACAGCAAGTGATATAAAAGCAGCTTCTTACCACCAGAGTTGCCTTCCATGCTGGTCTTAACTTTAGCTTCTCTCAGGAAGCATCAAAATGTCATGATTGATTTAAGAGACTTAACCCACATGCAGAACACAAACGGAAACAGAGTAAAAGTTTAACAGAGTTTATTAAATGGTTTGCACAGAGGAAACATGAACTGGTTCAGGCTCGGGTCCGGGACTGGAATCACTGATGTCTGCAGAGACGGACAGTTTGATTAGCCAGGCAGTCTGATGGTTAGTCAAATTAATATTTCCAGAAAATACCTTGAAGTGGTCCAAACTGATCTTTTGTGAGGGAGGGAACCGGTTGGGTCATGAGACTGTTGGTTCAGCAGAGTGCTCAGCAGCAGCAGCGTCTAGCTTCTGACTTAGGGAGTGGCAGACCTTGGTTTGGATTTCCGGCTCTTCCTTGAGAGCTGCAGGAGGAGTCCACATAGAAATCTTCAGGTTTGGCTTCTTGGGCAGGCAGGCAGGTTGCAGGCTAAGCTCATCCAGAGCTTTAGACTTAGACAGGTTCCTGTGAACAAGAAGACAGAGGCAGGTTAGAATCAGGTTTCTCTCTAGAGACAACTATGATTCTGTCAGAATAACTGAGGCTCAGGTTCGCTAACCAAACTTGGTCAACACTGCGGCGTTGAAGGAAGGTCTGGCTGCTGCTTATGTAGGAAGCTCTCCTGATGGGCTGATGAGCATCAGGTGTGCTGGAGGGCTCCAGCCCAGGAGACCCACAGCGCACTCTGCTGGAGAAAGGTGGTGAATCTCCAGATCCCAACAGTACCTCCCCCCTCAACGACCGCCTCTTGGCGGTCCCGAGGATGTGGACGGAAGGGACTTCTCATAATCCTCGATCAGGGATGGATCGAGAATAAATGAGCCAGGAACCCAGGTGCGGTCCTCCGGACCGTAGCCCTCCCAGTCGACGAGGTACTGCCAGCCGCAACCTCGCCGACGGGAGTCCACGATCCGGCGAACTGTGTAGGCCGGATGGCCATCGATGTCCAGGGCGGGTGGAAGGGAGTCGGAAGGAGGGCACAGAGAGCTAGTGACGACAGGTTTTATCTGGGACACGTGAAAGGTGGGGTGGATGCGAAGGGACGGTGGCAGGTGCAGGCGGACAGCAGAGGGGTTAATAATCTGAGCAATTTTGTATGGACCGATGAAACGAGGTGAGAGCTTCCTTGACATGGCCTTGAGAGGAATATCACGGGTTGATAACCATACCTCTTGCCCAGGGGTATAGTCAGGGGCAGGACGTCGTTTTGAGTCGGCGAATCTCTTGGACGATGCAGAAGAGCGGTTGAGGGTGGTGATGCTGTCTCTCCAGATGCGTTGACAGCGGCGAATGTGGTGGTGGACTGATCTAACCGTTATCTCTCTCTCGTCTGCAGGGAAGAGTGGAGGCTGATAACCTATGGATACTTGGAAAGGAGATAAGCCGGTAGAAGCAGATCTCTGGGAATTGTGTGCGTACTCGATCCATGTAAGAAACTGACTCCAATCAGTCGGATTGTTAGATGTCAAACAGCGGAGAGTGAACTCAAGTTGTTGGTTCATCCTCTCTGTCTGTCCATTAGTCTGAGGGTGGTAACCAGAGGTGAGGGAGGATTTGCAATTTAAAGCAGAACAGAAAGCTTTCCAGACCTGTGATATAAACTGGGGACCACGATCTGAGAGAATCTCTTGAGGAATCCCATGGAGACGGAAGACATGTTTCATGAGAAGTTGAGCAGTCTGGACTGCAGTGGGTAGTTTCCTGAGGGGGATTAAGTGACAGGCCTTGGAGAAACGGTCAACAATGGTTAGGATAGTGGACATACCTCTAGAGACTGGAAGACCGGTAACAAAATCAATGGCGATGTGGGACCATGGACGGGTAGGAACAGGTAGAGGACGCAGCAGCTCAGAAGGTGGTTGGTGACTGGTCTTGTTTCTGGCGCAGATTGGACAAGCCAGAACATACTCCTTGACGTCTTTGTGGAGAGACGGCCACCAAAAGCGCCTTGTGATGAGAGCAATGGTTCTGCTCACTCCAGGATGGGCAGAGAATTTTGCTGCGTGCATCCAATGGATGAGGCGGGATCTGACGGAAGATGGGACATAAGTTTTGTTTGGAGGACCGTTACCTGGGTCAGGTTCAGAGGCCAGGGCTAGGTTGATAAGATCAGTGATCTCCCCAGAAACGGCTCCAACCGTGCATGAGGCAGGAAGAACAGGCTCGGGTGTCTCATGTTGATCAGTGGAGTACAGACGAGAGAGAGAGTCGGGCTTGACGTTCTTGGAACCAGGTCTGTAAGAAATGATGAGATTTAAGCGAGAAAAAAACAAAGACCACCTGGAATGACGTGGGTCGGATCTTTTGGCTGATTGAAGATAAGCCAGGTTTTTGTGGTCTGTCCAAACCAATACTGGGTGCTCGGCTCCCTCGAGCCAATGTCTCCATTCTTCCAAGGCGAGTTTTATGGCTAGAAGTTCTCTGTCTCCAACATCATAATTTTGTTCTGTCTGAGAGATCCTGCGTGAGAAGAATGCACAGGGGTGAGTCTTTTGGTCGGAGTCTGACTGTTGTGAAAATACAGCTCCAACACCGGAGTCAGATGCGTCCACCTCTAAGACGAACTGCTTAGAGGGATCAGGCTGGATCAGGATGGGTGCGCTAGAAAACAGATTCTTCAGTTTGTTAAAAGCATTTTCGGCTTCAGGTGTCCATTGAAAAGTCTTCTTCACAGAAGTCAGGGCTGTAAGGGGTAGAGCTGTCTGACTATAATTTCTTATGAAGCGTCTGTAGAAATTTGCAAACCCCAGGAACCTTTGAAGCTGCTTACGGTTTTCAGGTGTCGGCCAGTCCAAAACTGCCTTAATCTTGTCTTTGGATGGCTTCTCCTGCCCGCCCTCGAGCACAAACCCTAGAAAAGTGACAGATTGTTGGTGAAATTCACATTTTTCAGCTTTCACAAAGAGTTTGTTTTCCAGTAGTCTCTGAAGGACCAGACGGACATGTTTCTTGTGGTCAGAGAGGTTCTTGGAGTAAATCAAAATATCATCAATGTATACAAAAACAAAAACATTCAAAAAATCTCTGAGGACGTCATTGACAAGAGCTTGAAAACAGGCAGGAGCGTTAGTAAGACCAAAAGGCATGACCAAGTATTCAAATTGGCCTATGGGGGTCTTAAAAGCTGTCCTACATTCATCTCCCTCTTTTATCCTAAGGAGATGATAGGCGTTTCTTAAATCGAGTTTGGTGAACACTGTTGCACCTTGAACAGGTTCAAAAGCTGATGCCAGTAATGGTAGGGGATATTTATTCTTGACGGTTATCTGATTCAAACCTCTGTAGTCTATACAGGGTCGGAGGGAACCGTCCTTCTTACCTACAAAAAAGAAACCAGCAGCGAGAGGAGATGAAGATGGACGAATAATTCCAGCGGCTAGAGACTCATTGATATATTTTTCCATGGTTTCACGTTCTGGCTTGGAAATGTTAAATAGTCTACTGCTGGGAAGGGGGGCTCCTGGTAGTAAATCAATGGTGCAGTCATTAGATCTGTGAGGTGGAAGAGACGTCGCACTGACCTTACTGAAGACTGGTGCCAGATCATGATACTCGGAAGGACAGAAGCAAGGTCAGGAGAGTCCATCTCCTCCCTACCTCCAGGGGGCTGATAGTAGGAGCCGCAGGACGAAGGCATGATTCGTGACAGGAAGTAGACCAAGACTCAATGTGGCATTCAGCCCAGTTGATATGGGGATTGTGACGTTCCAGCCATTCGAAACCAAGCACCAAAGGAGAGCATGCTGAAGGAAAAACAAAAAATGTTAGTCTCACGATGGTTTCCAGAGATAAGAAGCTCTAATGGTTGTGTCTGATGAGTAACTTGATGTAACTTCTTTCCATCAATAGCTGATACTCTGAGAGGCTTAGTCAAAGGAATGGTCTCAATTCTTAGCTGCTGGACCAAATCTGAGTCGATGAGATTTCTCTCACACCCAGAGTCGATGAAGGCTGACAATGTGAGAGTCTGTTTAGAAAAAAAAAGTGTTGCAGGCAGCAATAAATGAGGAGCTTTTTCAGATCTTAGATGGCCCGTCAGCCTCCTCAAATCCTCTGACGGGCCCTGGCTTTTGATTTAGCCGGGCAAGAAGCGATGAAATGGCCAGTCTCACCACAGTAGAGGCACAGATTTCCCTTAAATCTTTGTTGTCTTTCCTCAGGAGACAGCCTTGTGTGTCCAACTTGCATGGGTTCGACCTCCGTTCCTTCTGAGTAAGAGAAGTGTGAGACTTGGACGGGCGCTGGAAGCGTTTGATTCTTAGCTTTAGGCTTCGTGCTGTACTCTAGGGATCCAGAAAAAACAGAAGCAATGTTAAATGCAAGAGTAGCAATAGAAAAATTTAGGCTTCTTTGCCTAGAGCAATTTCTAGTTCGGAGTTTATTGTCCAACCTGATGGTTAAACGGATCAAATCGTCCAAACTAGCAGGTTCGTCGATTGTGGCGAGTTCGTCTTTGATGTTATCATTTAAAGCCTTAAAATAAGCACTTTTTAGTGCGCACTCATTCCAGCCAGAGGCTGTGGCTTTAACCCGGAAGTCAATGGAGAACTCAGCCACCGTGGAATTTCCCTGCTTTAAACTCAGCAGGGCTCGGGAGTCAATAGTTTTATCTGAATCATGGTTGAAAACTTGGGAAAACTCAGACAAAAATTCAGAAAAGGTACATGAAAAGCTGGACTCAGAAGAGAACCTTGCCTCCGCCCATTCCAGGGCTCGTCCAGTGAGTTGAGAGAGAATGAAAGAGGTTTTCTTTCTATCAGTAGGAAAACTGACAGGAGAGTGCTCAAAAAGCAAACGACACTGAAACAAAAATCCTTTACAGTCCTTTTGGTTACCTGAAAATCTTTCAGGAAGACTCAAGTGGAACTCCGGAAATGACGTGACTGTCGCTGACCTTGGAGGCGGAAGTGGCTCCGGAACAGGAAGTGCTACTGGCGTGGCGTTAGCATTTCTCATGTAGCCAACGTATTCTTGCAAAATCTGGTTCTGGTGTTCAATATGAGTGTTTAACTCACGGAGAGTGTGCGCATGTCCTTGGATCTGGGCATCCTGCTCCTCAAGCCTCCTCCGGAGGTGATCTGCTGGGTTTTGTATTTGGCCGCAGTGTTCTGTCATGATTGGTTTAAGAGACTTAACCCACATGCAGAACACAAACGGAAACAGAGTAAAAGTTTAACAGAATTTATTAAATGGTTTGCACAGAGGAAACATGAACTGGTTCAGGCTCGGGTCCGGGAATGGAATCACTGATGTCTGCAGAGACGGACAGTTTGATTAGCCAGGCAGTCTGATGGTTAGTCAAATTAATATTTCCAGAAAATACCTTGAAGTGGTTCAAACTGATCTTTTGTGAGGGAGGGAACCGGTTGGGTCATGAGACTGTTGGTTCAGCAGAGTGCTCAGCAGCAGCAGCGTCTAGCTTCTGACTTAGGGAGTGGCAGACCTTGGTTTGGATTTCCAGCTCTTCCTTGAGAGCTGCAGGAGGAGTCCAGATAGAAATCTTCAGGTTTGGCTTCTTGGGCAGGCAGGCAGGTTGCAGGCTAAGCTCATCCAGAGCTTTATACTTAGACAGGTTCCTGTGAGCAAGAAGACAGAGGCAGGTTAGAATCAGGTTTCTCTCTAGAGACAACTATGATTCTGTCAGAATAACTGAGGCTCAGGTTCGCTAACCAAACTTGGTCAACACTGCGGCGTTGAAGGAAGATCTGGCTGCTGCTTATGTAGGAAGGTCTCCTGATGGGCTGATGAGCATCAGGTGTGCTGGAGGGCTCCAGCCCAGGAGACCCACAGCGCACTCTGTGGGAGAAAGGTGGTGAATCTCCAGATCCCAACACAAAAACACGGCATTCGTTAAAATCTATGCCATGTTGTGGTGTTTCTGCATGTTAGATGTATTTCCTCCCGCAGCAGTGTGTTGCAGTGAGCTTGACGCAGACATTTTTGATTTATGCTCAATTTTGTGCGTGGTCTGCGCTATACGCTGTGGGTCTAGATACCGCCGAGGCAGTGAGGAAGTGGGGGAAAGTTTGTGCGACAACGGAGGGATATGAGGAGGAAAAAAGAGCGGGTGTCAAGGTGGAAAAAGGGTCCCAGTGTTCTTGCGAACTTCGCTCTTCTAGCTGGTCCGTCTTCATGAGTCGTTTCCCTAAATTGCGGTCATACAATCAAAACAAGCCGGACTCCTGTGCCTGCGAACAAACCAGGTGTTTTTTGCAAGGTATCTGTGGCTTCATTCTGGACAATATTTATGACAAATTTGAACTTTATTTTAAAGATGTTTTTTTTGGAATCACAAAATATGAAAAAGAACTTTCTGACCATTTCTTCTAATGTAATCTTTTGCTACTGTTGGCCAAGTTTTATATCCACAAATGTAAGATTATTATGCCTAAACCATCATGTATTCCTTTTTTAAAGAAAGCAACAACTTACTTTTCTACATTGTCCTCATCCAATAACAAAAAGGCTGTTAAAACTTAATCTTTATTCTCTAAATGTAAAATATTTATGTATTCCCTTTACATGCATCTATTTACTATTGCTATTTTTGCTTTTATTCAGTTACTTTTTATTACCTTTTGCCAAACCTCTGGTGATTGTTCAATGGAAATTGTACTTTTTTCTGTATTATAAAGCATTTTCTAATGAAGTTTATAAACAAAAAAATTATTTCTCTTCCTCTTCTTTTTTTATGGCGGTTGGCAAGCGACTTATTAATGCGCATTAATGCCATGTACTGGAATGGAGTGTGGATTTGGACGCTATATATACACTACCGTTCAAAAGTTTGGGGTCACCCAAACAATTTTGTGTTTTCCTGAAAAGTCACACTTATTCACCACCATACGTTGTGAAATGAATAGAAAGTAGTGTCAAGACATTGACAAGTTTAGAAATAATGATTTGTATTTGAAATAAGATTTTTTTTACATCAAACTTTGCTTTCGTCAAAGAATCCTCCATTTGCAGCATCTACAGCATTGCAGACCTTTGACATTCTAGCTGTTAATTTGTTGAGGTAATCTGGAGAAATTGCACCCCACGCTTCCAGAAGCAGCTCCCACAAGTTGGATTGGTTGGATGGGCACTTCTTGCGTACCATACGGTCAAGCTGCTCCCACAACAGCTCAATGGGGTTCATATCTGGTGACTGTGTTGGCCACTCCATTACCGATAGAATACCAGCTGTCTTCTTCTGCTCTAAATAGTTCTTGCACAATTTGGAGGTGTGTTTAGGGTCATTGTCCTCTTGTAGGATAAAATAGCCTCCAATCAAGCACCGTCCACTGGGTATGGCATGGCGTTGCAAAATGGAGTGATAGCCTTCCCTTATTCAGAATCCCTTTTACCCTGTAGAAATCTCCCACCTTACCAGCACCAAAGCAACCCCAGACCATCACATTACGTCCACCATGCTTAACAGATGGCGTCAGGCATTCTTCCAGGATCTTCTCATTTGTTTTGCGTCTCACAAATGTTCTTCTTTGTGATCCAAACACCTCAAACTTGGATTCATCTGTCCACAACACCTCTTTCCAGTCTTCCTCTGTTCAATGTCTTCTTTTGCCCATCTTAATCTTTTTCTTTTATTGGCCAGTCTCGGATATGGCTTTTTCTTTGCCACTCTGCCCTGAAGCCCAGAATCCTGCAGCAGATTCTTCACTGTAAATGTTGACACTGGTGTTTTGTGAGAAATATTTAATGAAGATGGCAGTTGGGGACCTGCGAGGCATCTGTTTCTCAAACTAGAGACTCTAATGTACTTATCTTCTTGCTCAGTTGTGCAACGCGGCCTCCCACTTCTTTTTCTACTCTGGTTAGAGCCTGTTTGTGCTGTCCTCTGAAGAGAGTAGTACACACCGTTGTAGGAAATCTTCAATTTCTTAGCAATTTCTCGCATGGAATAGCCTTCATTTCTAAAAACAAGAATAGACTGTCAAGTTTCAGATGAAAGTTCTCTTTTTCTGGGCATTTTGAGCGTTTAATTGACCCCACAAATGTGATGCTCCAGAAACTCAATCTGCTCAGAGGAAGGTCAGTTTTGCAGCTTCTATAACGAGCTAAACTGTTTTGAGATGTGTGAACATGATTGCAGAAGGGTTTTCTAATCATCAATTAGCCTTCTGAGCCAATGAGCAAACACATCGTACCATTAGAACACTGGAGTGATAGTTGCTGGAAATGGGCCTCTATACACATATGTAGATATTGCACCAAAAACCAAACATTTGCAGCTAGAATAGTCATTTACCACATTAGCAATGTATAGAGTGTATTTCTTTAAAGTTAAGACTAGTTTATTGTTATCTTAATTGAAAAGTACGGTGCTTTTCCTTCAAAAATAGGGACATATCAATGTGACCCCAAACTTTTGAACGGTAGTGTAAATTCTCCAACAACACAAAACAAAAAAATCAAATTATAATAATTAAATTAATACATCTTATATTCTATCAATTTCATTTTCTTAACATAATTCATTAGATAAAAAACATTTAGAAGTAATAAGTTTGTCCAAAATATCTTGTATAACTGAAATGTATTTTCTTGTAATCGACTAACATATATCCTTCTCTCACCAGAATATTTAGAACAGACTAACAAAAAATGTTTTACTGTCTCTTCTTAAAAACAAAAATCACAATTTTCTGTTGGATGTTTTCCCTATTTATTTAAAGTACTATTTAACCTTGTACGATCAAAACGTAATCTGGATATAATGGTTTCCTCTTTTCTATTTCTTCCTGTTCTCCTCATTGTACCAACTTTTCTTTGAATGAAGCCACCTTCCAGTTCTATCCTCTTCCCACTGCTTTTGCCATCTTTTCTTAACCTTTCCTTGTTTAATAATGGATTTAATTCCTTCTTTACTAAATGGTATCAATATATGAATATAACGTAATTTTGGGACTATAAGCCTCAAGTTTTTCCCCATTTTTCAACCTTGCGCTTATATAACAATGCGGCTTATCTATGGACTTTTACAGCTAACGGCCACCAGGGTAATACGGTACCTAAATCTATGGATTTTACCATCCACCATGTTGACGTCACATTTGCTTCAACACTCAAGTAGACGCGCGCACGGGAATGCGGACACCCTCCGGAAGCAGACTCCGAGAAAGACGGACATTGCGAGTGCAAGGCAGTTTGTGTGACACCCTCATAATGGAAAACAAATGTAGAAATGCATATGATGCACCTTTTAAGGTAAAGGCAGTCAATTTGGCAGTAAAAGAAGTAAATAGAGCCGCTGCACGTAACCTTGGAATCAACGAGTCAATGGTGAGACGCTGGAGACGCCAGCAGGAAGAATTGTCTCAATGCAAAAAGTCAAAAAAAGCTTTCAGAGGTCACAAAAGCAAATGGCCCGAACTTCAAGACGTTCTCGAAGATTGGTTGAACACACAAAGAACAGACGGCCGAGGTGTTTCCACCGTGCAGATCCGACTGAAGGCCATAACAGTAGCCACTGAAATAAAAATTGAGAATTTTAAAGGCGGACCATCCTGGTGTTTGCGCTTTATGAAGCGAAAGGGACTGTCCATCAGGGCGCGGACCACTGTGTCCCAGCAACTCCCTCCCGACTACCAGGAAAAAATAACAAACTTCTGCGAATTCACACAAAGAAAGGTGGAGGAATATTTCCTTGGACCGGACCAGATCACAAATATCGATGAAGTGCCATTATCATTTGACATGCCTCTCACTAGGACTGTTAACAAGAAATCGGCCATCACGTTGAGAACCACTGGACAGTAGCGAACAAATTTCACTTGTGTTCTAGGCTGCACAGCATCTGGAGTGAAGCTTCCACCAATGGTGATTTTTAAGAGGACTACAATGCCAAAAGAAAAGATCCCAAATGGCATCTCCTTTAAAGGCAACAAGAAAGGGTGGATGATGGAAAGCGTAATGAAGGAGTGGCTGAATGAGTGCTACGTCAAACTCCCTGGAGGATACTTTCGGCAAAAAAAAGCTTTGCTCATTTTTGACAGTATGAGGGCACATATAACAGATTCGGTTAAAGCAGCCATCAAGAGCACTTCATTCCAGCTGTGGTTCCTGGGGGCACAACAAAGCATCTGCAGCCACTCGATAATTATATATAAAAATATCATTAATAATAATAGAAAAAAACAAAGGATTATACTTCCCTGTGGTGTACCATTTTCAACAAAAAAATGTTTTGATAAATGTTGTCCTGTTCTTACTTGTATAGATGTGTCTCTTAAAAAATATTTTGTCCAATAAAACATTGATTGATTGAATTTCCATTTTTTCCCCAATTTATTTAAAAAACCTTCTTTCCACATATCATAATCTTTCTCTGTATCAAAGGAAACAGCCACAACACTCTCCTTATTAACTCGCCCATTTCTAATTTCATGTTCTAAACAAAGAATAGGATCCATAGTGCCTTTACCTTTCTAAATCCACTTTAAAGCTTTGATAAATATCCCCTCTTTTCATTAATTATTCTCTCAATTATTTTGCATATACTGTATGTGAAGTTAAAGCAATCGGCCTATAACTTGCTGCATTTGAACGCTCTTTACTTGGCTTTAAGATTGGAACTATGATCGCCTTTTTCCATACCTTAGGTAAAAAAACAAACACTTCTCATACCTTATTATAGAAATCCAGTAAAACCTTTTAGATGCAACACTAAGCTTATTAACCATAATATAAGTGATATCGTTTCCTGTAGATGAATATTTAATTTCCTTAAAGTATTGTTTAATTCAAATAAAGAAAAAAGGACCATTTAATAAGTCATTACATCCTATATTTTCTTCTAGTAAATCAACAAATTCTCCTTTTTTTCTTCTCAATTTAAATTATTACTACTATAAACTTTAACAAATGTTTTGACCAACATGTTTGTCTTCTTCTCCTCAGTCACAGCAATAACATTTCCATCTTTCAGAACTGGATAACCATATTCATTTCTAATTCCATTCATTCGTTTTATCATACCCCAAACTTTAGAAATTTTTGTTTCCCTACCTACCGAATTACAAAAGTGTCCCCAATAAACCTTTTTGGCATTTTTCACAGTTCTTTTAACAAGAGCTTGTGGCCTCTCTAAATTCAACAAAATTCTGATTTCTCTTTAACATCCTAAAAGCTTTTTTTCTAGATTTAATTGCAACATCACATTCCTTTGTCCACCATGGTACTATTTTCTTATTATATTTTCCTCTTTTCCTTTGGATTGATTGTTGTTGGCTTTACAAATACAACAATTTAACTTATCAACATCCAAATTTATATTAACCTTTTGCATTTTTTCATCACGTAGTATTTTATATTTTTTCCAAAATTTCCAAATTTCCATCTTTCTTGCATGCTTTCATTTCCCATTTTTTCCCATATTTTTTTTTTTTTTTCTGGCGATGTGGCAATAAAAAGAATTGTCTTGATGCCAAAAAGAGCAGATTTTACTTTCACAAGAGGAGCAGTTCGGCTATCGCCATAGTGTTCCACTTGATTTATGCATATAAATTGCTTTATTATAATAATGCAGGGAGTTTTACAGATTATATGGACACTGCAGTGTAGGTAGAACAGAAGAGGAAAAACAGAAAAAAAGGAGAAAAGATTAAAGAAAGAGGAGATAATGATAAAACATTTTCATTCTGCTTCATCACCTGCATAGAGATGTAAAAAGAACAGCACAACCAATGGACATGGTACAAGACATACAATAAAGTAACACCTAGATTAGAGTCCTGCAACGGGTCGGGTGGGTCACCCGCAAAAATGCTCTTTTGCGGGTGAAAAATACATAAATAAAAATAAACGGGTCGGGCGAATATTTTTTTAGTGCGGGCGGGTAGTTGGTGATTTTTTTTTTATGCGTGTGTGTTGTTATGGACATCAGAAATGTTATATTAATCAGGCACTGGGGTCACCCTTGTTGTAGCTTAAAGCCCTGCCAGCAGTGTGGGCACTTCCCTCCAAAAAGGCCACAGTCAGTGCATACACGTCTGCTGCAGTGTTAATGGCGCTGTTCTGCAGCGCACCGTACTATAGCCTATTACTTGATGTGTTAACGGGTCGGGTTGCGGGTTAAATATCAACGGGTCAGGTCGGGTTCGGATTTGAATTGAAGATATCCGCGGGTGACGGGTCGGGTTCGGTAGTCATCCTAACGGGTTCGACCCGTGCAAGTCTATAACCTAGATACCATCGCTGAAAAAAATAAGTAGAGTACTTCTGGATCGTCGCTGCTCAATCATTCAGAAGTCAAAGAGCAATACCCCGAGCGTCCAGACTGTGAGCGGGTTGGTGTGGTAGGTGTATTTCTGGACCCACTCCAGGGGGCTGTAGTTCCGTGTACCTGCACAGACCGAGAAACATCAGAAAACCTTACACTTTCACCGTCGTTAGGTTTATCCCCTGAGCTCCGCACCTCCAAACTCATCGTGGTGTACCGGATCTGAAGTCGAAAATCTTCACCTCCAGCGTCTTGGTGTTAACTGCGATGTTCTCATCTTTGATGTCCCGGTGCACGATGCCATGCAAAGGCACGACCTGCAGCGTCTGGACGACCTGCCTGAGTAACCTGAAGGGGGCAGAGCAAAGACGGGGCGTTAACATCGATGTAGTCTGTCAGAGAATGTGTTTTATGACAGACACTTTATGGGGGATGTTACGACAGTGAAGTGTTTTATGGCAGGGAATAGTTTTGTTCGGACCTGTGTTAAGAGAGCACATGTTAAATAAAACGGAGTGCTTTTAGAATAAAAGAACAAGTTTATTACATGATGTCAGAAGTGACAGAGCTATGGCAAAGTTTCAACCACCGGAGAGTTTTTGTTTCGAGAACCCGGCGAAGTGGCCTGATTGGGAAAAAAGGTTTTCCCGTTACAGGACGGCAACTAAACTGGATAAGGAAGATGGTCCAGTTCAAGTGAGCACGCTGGTTTATGCACTCTGTAAGGAAGCGGAGAACATACTGAGCTCTTTTACCTATGGATAGGGTGAAAATGAAGATAAGTTTGGCAAAGTTTGATGCCTACTTTATTCCGAGACGCAACGTTATCCACGAACGGGCTTATTTCAACCAGAGAGTGCAGCATGTTGGTGAACGCGCAGAGACATTTATCCAAGCGCTGTACAAACTATCAGAGCACTGTGAATTTGGGGGGAACCGAGATGAACACATTAGAGACCGGATCGTGGTCGGCATCTCAGACTAAGAGTTGTCACAGAAGCTGCAGCTCATCCCGAAACTCACTCTGGATGTGATAGTACAAGAAGTACGGCAGTCCGAGGAGGTGAAAACACAGGTTAACAAGCAAGGAGAGCGAGTCTGTGCTGTCCAAGAAGTTGCGCAGAAACATGGCGGCATGCGGGTTAAAGACTGGAGACACCGCAAGGACAAGCAGAAATACAAAGACAGTGACCGCAGGAAATGTGGATGATGCGGCGAAACACCACATAGCCAATATGATAAGTGTCCAGCAAGACAGTCCACGTGCAACAGATGTGGGGAAAAAAGGGTCACTGGGAAAGAGCATGCAGAAGCAGGCTGGTGAGTGAAGTTACAGAGGATGATGAACAAAATAAACATTATTACCTGGACTCAGTAAAGGGTACATCAGAAAATGATGATAAATGGACAGTAACACTGGATATTGAAAATAAGCCAGTAAAGTTTAAAATTGACTCGGGAGCTGACTGCAGTGTTATGAGTGAGACTGTGTATAAAACACTTGAGCCAAAGAGAGTCCTACACAACATAAAGAAACTACAGAGTGGTCCCGGGTGTGGTTTGAACTGTTTGGGGCAGTTTACCACACAGACTGTATACAAGGGCAAAACATACATGTTCAGGCTTTATGTTATTTGAGGTGAGAGTGTGAACAACCTGCTCGGTAGGCCAACATCTTTAGCAATGGGACTAATAAAGCGAGTGTATGAGGTCCGTACCAGTGAACAAGAGTTTGGCCTACTGAAAACACAGCCTGTGAAAATTGCACTGCAAGATAATGCTCAGCCCTATGCAGTAGCCACAGCACGCCGGGTCCCTCAATGGAGACAAATGACATCATCGAGGCTGTAACAGAACCAACGGACCACTCCGTGGGAATGGAAAGAATGGAAAGGCACGCATCTGTGTCGACCTAAACAGACTAAATAAAGCTGTTAAAAGAGAGAGGTTCATTCGGCCCACAGCGGAAGAGATAATAGCCCAGTTGCGTGGGTCCACAGTTTTCTCTTCTCTGGACGCAGCTTCTAGATTTTGGCAGATCCCTCTGGACAAGGACAGCCAGACACTAACCACTTACATAACACGTTATGGAAGGTATTGCTTCAAGCGTCTCCCTTTTGGGATCACAAGTGCCCCAGAAATATTCCAAAGGAAAATGGGAGAGACTCTCGAAGGGCTGCAGGGAGTTGCAGTCTATATTGATGACATCATCGTCTTCGGGAGGGACATGAGTGAGCACAATGAGCGCCTGCAGAAAGTAATGGCACTTCTAGAGTCATCAGGCCTGAAGTTGAACAGAAGAGAAATGCACACTAAGAAAGACTGAGTTACATTTCTTGGGCCAGGTGATCAACAAAGATGGTGTGTGACCTGACCCAGAGAAAGTGTCAGCTATCAATAAGCTCACCCCACCTGAGAGACTCCAAGAGCTAAGGAGAGCCCTTGGTATGATAAACTATTTAGGGAAATATATTCCTGACCTCGCCACAGTGGGCCAACCACTAAAGTCAACATCAGTCTGGGTTTGGGGTCCTGCGCAGCAGGCAGCCTTCGACAGAATCAAAGAGCTTCTCACAACATCACCTACTTTGCTGTACTATGATGCTAATAGGAGCAATGTAGTCTCAGCTGATGCTAGCAGCTATGGGGTAGGCGGTGTCCTGTTACAGCTCCATGGTGAAGACTGGAGACCATTGGCGTTCTGTTCAAGATAATTAAGCGATGCTGAAAAGAAGTACACTCAAATTGAAAAAGTGCCTTGCATCTGTGTGGGCGTGTGAAAGATTTGAGAAATATCTCTATGGTCTGCCTGCATTCAAACTGATTACAGATCACAAACCTCCCATTCCACTGATGAACTCCAGAGACCTTGATAACACACCAGTACGCTGTCAAAGACTCCTAATGCGATTGATGAGATTTAACTTGGAGGCTGAATATGCACCTGGGAAAACACTGGTTGTGGCGGACATGCAGTCCAGGAGCCCACAACACGGAATGGTGCACAGCAGAGACAGCCATACAGATGTTGAGTGTTATGTAGCTGCTGTGATGAGCAGCATCCCAGCATCACAGACAAAGATGGATGGCATAAGAGCAGAGACAGCCGCTGATGAGCAGCTCCAAGTTGTAATCGGATACATTAAAAATGGATGGCCTGAACACATACAACACACACAGGGCTGTATAAGAGAATATTTTCCTGTGAGAAATGAACTGTCTGTGCATAATGGGTTGGTACTCATAAGGAGTAGGATAGTGATACCTGGGTCAATGAGAACAGAAATGTTAGAGTGCCATCATGGTCCTAACAAATGCAGAATAAGAGCAAACACTTTGGTGTGGTGGCCTGGCTTAGCTTCACAAATCCCACATAAAGTGGAAAACTGCATGTACTGTCGGGAGCACAGGAGGGCACAAAACAAAGAACCTCTCCTGTCAACACCCCTCCCAGACAGGCCATGGAGAAAAATCGGCATAGATCTTTGTGAGCATTGAAAAGAGAACTTTCTGGTCATATCAGACTATTATTCCAGATACCTGGAGATTCTCCACATGCCAGCCACCACAAGCGCTCAGGTGTCTCTAAAGCTGAAAGCTACTTTTGCTTGGTATGGAATACCAGAAGAGGTTCTCAGTGACAATGGGCCACAGTTTTGTCTTCAAAGACTTTGCCCATGAAATGGACTTTAAGCATGTGACCTCCAGCCCCCACAATCCACAGGGCAACGGACATGCTGAACGTGCAGTGCAGACAGCCAAAAGAATACTGGAACAAAAAGATCCACTACTGGCTCTTATGATCTATAGATCCTCACCGCACAGCAGCACTGGTGTCAGCCCGGCGGAGCTATTAATGGGCAGGAAAATCCGAACAACCTTAACTACTCTGGATAAAGTCCTGCAACCAAATGGCCAAACTGACAGCACATCAGAGCTAAGGATGCTGTGGAGAAGAGGAAGCAAGCTTTTCACTACAATAAGCGACATAATGTGAGACCGCTCACACCACTGCAGCCAGGAAACCCTGTTCTCGCTAGGCTGGACAATCAGAAGACCTGGTCCACACCTGCAGAAGTGGTTGGGGAGAGTACAACAGAGAGGTCATATGTCATCGCTACAGAGCAAGGAGCCCTGTACAGAAGAAATCGTTGTCATCTCCAAGCACTGCCTTAGGTGGGGTCCTCAGTTGAACAATCTGTGGAACCTAACACACCTGATGTTCAGGCAAGCTCTGGAGGTAGCTCTCCTGGCCCTAAGGAGACCCCTAGTGAACTGTCTCAAACCAGATCTGGTAGAGCTGTTAAACCTGTTCAGAGACCAGATCTGCAAGGGATGTTATAGTCAAGTTGATCTAGAGGAAATCTGATTGTGATTGTGTTGATATAATACACAGCTGTTTGTTGATGAAGCCCTAAATGGCTGGTTATTGAAGATTAATAAGGACGTTACTGTTACCATTTAGAATCAATACTGTATGCATTAGTGTTGATACTGTTTGCCAGTGTTATTGTTTTTTTTTTTCAAAAAACAGATGTCAGATGTCAGAGAATGTGTTTTACGACAGACACTTTATGGGGGATGTTACGACAGTGAAGTGTTTTATGGCAGGGAATAGTTTTGTTCGGACCTGTGTTAACAGAGAACATGTTAAATAAAACGGAGTGCTGAAACAATAACAAGGAACTCATTATTTTAGAATAAACAAACAAGTTTATTACACAGTCAGCCGGTCTTCCTTGGACAGAATACTTTGAGTCAATTCCACTGCCTGATCGGGTGAACTGTAAAGTGCCTTGAGATGACATGCGTTGTGAATTGGCGCTATAGAAATAAACTGAATTGAACTGAACTGAACAGAGAGCTGGATCAGGCTGGAGTTACCACGGTAACTACCAGAGGCCCACCTGACAGCGAGGCACGACCCACTGCTGGACATCCTTCCTAGGATGGCGACCGGGAGTCCGTCTCACGGCCGCTGACCCAAAAACACTGAACTAAAGCTGATGCTGCCGAGCAGAGGTCTGCTGTGGTACCGGTTCCAGAAGGCTTCCTCCACTGAGGGACAGAACCACAACACAATCACTTTATAATAACAATCTGTTATAACTTGTAAATAGATAAATTGTAAAATGTTCATTAAAGAGTTATAAATCACTTGTTAAATGTTTTTTTAATAGTTTTCTAAGGATTTATAACTATTCCTAATAGTCAATAGACCATTAACTGTTTGTAAATTACTTACTAATATCCTGTTAAGTATCCATTAATAGTTTATATATATGTTGTTTGGATGTCATTCTAAAGTTGCAGCTATTCCTAATTGGAAGTTTGTTGTCTGTCAGGGAGCACTGATGACTGTTTTTAATTGCATTTATGTAAGAGAAGCTGGATTCACAAGTGTATGTTGATACAAACATGCTGAGCACAAAGATTCCCACTTTCTTAATGTTTTCTTAATGTTAAACTTGTGTGTGTTCAAATCACTCCAGAACTTTGCTGGCCCATCGTTGTGAAGCGCCACAGTCATGGTAGCAGATGACTGCATGTCAACAAGTCCAAGAATGAATTTGCCTTTGTCGATGGAAGGGACTGCTTGCTTTGCTCTGGAAGATAAGTCCCCTTCTTTTAAGGCAGTGAATGTGTCTCTGGCAAAGGCCATAACCTTCGTGGACAGAGTAAGTCCATACAGACGACCAGAGAAGTTTTATTTTAGCTTCGCAATGAAATTTGTCATCACGTCTGTGATTTGTGCCAGGGATGTGATGTGTTCACAGAGCGTGGGTAAAGGTAGCATTCTGCGGGTTAGGTCAGTCACGAAAAGGTCGGGTAATGCCGTCATCTGTTTCGCAAGATCAATGACCGTTTTATCTCGGCCTTGTGATGTAAAATTCAGGTCATTCAGATGCTTAAATAAGTCGTTTAGGAAGCTCTCATCAGGCACGAATGCATCATCACTCATGCGATTCAGGTGGATATGCGCTTTTTGGTGCTTTCTGTTGCGCAGGAAAACTGTTATCTCCTCTCGGAGGTTACAGAAGCGCTCCAGCGCTTTGTCTTTGGACAGCCACCAGAAATCATTGTGCAAAAGGAGGCCGTAGTACCCTGCATTTATGTCTGCAGACAGCTGTCGAAACAAGCAATGTTGGAGGCTTGATGTGGATCGAATAAAGTTGATTATTGCCGTCACGTCATCCATCCATGTTTAAGGCCCCCGCTTGGCTTGGAAGACAACACTCTCTGCTGCATAATGTAGTGTACATATTTCAAGTCAGGAGAGATAGCTGCCCAATGTGCTGCCAATCCACTTTTCTGCCAGCCATGGATGGAGCCCCATCAGTCACATACATGCAAACACGTTTCATGTCCAGATTGTTGTCGCTGAAAAAAGATGCAATTTTCTCGAAAATCACCTCGCCTGTTGTGTGTTCTTTCAGGGGCTGTAAGAACACACTTCTCGAAAAATCTTACCATCTTAAAAAAGCACATATGCACAATTGTCTCGATCTGTTGACTCATCTAAAGCTATAGACATCACATCAGCTTTCTTCAGGTCATTTAGCAGTGAGTCAAATGCTTGGGTAGCATGTGCTTCAACCTGTCAGCTGTTAGAAGTGTCTGACAGGGGGATGTTTTTAATAGCTGATACAACACTTGTTTTAATTTTTTCATCCCTTATCACTTCCTCTACCATGGCCAACATACAATCTTTCACAGTTTCAGAGTCAGTGAATGGCATTTTCTTAAGGTCCACTTAAGGTGCCTTTCTCAACCTGCCTTTCTCAAGAATGTCTTTGTGAGGGCCGAAGGTAAAGGAGACGTTGTTTATGCTACTCGCGCCGTAGCGCCTAGGTGTTAGCCGTGAATAACTCCACAGTACTCCGTTGTAAAGAACGTCAGACGAACATTTATTTAGTTCCACAGGGTTATTCCGTTACAGGAGTGATCCAAGGTTAATCCACGGTAGAAAAATACCCTTAGTTGGCTGATAATGCCCTAATAAACTTATAAAACGGCTACGGCTACGGTACAAAAACTGTTAGCCTCCGTGGCTACTCTTTACTTCCGGCGCACTGAACCGGAAATACAAAACGCTGCCGAAAAAACCTGTGAGGACAGTACGCAGGCCTCTTAAAAGGCAGAAAACCAATAGTAGACTAATAAAAGTCTAAAATAAACCTTTCCTTACACTCAATATATCAAACAACACAGCAAAAAATAATAGTACCTTTTACTGAAATCAGGCTCTTGGCTGAATAAAACTGAACATATAAACACAATAAAGGTAAATATGAGCCTCTTACAAATAAAAATATCATTCAGTGCGCTTTGGCTCCTATATACCGGCCCCTAATTTCTCTTCTAAATAGAGACAATTACACAAATTCACACACAAGGAGCCAACTAAACCAAACATTAAAGTTAACTAGAAAATGTCTCTTATTCTGGGCAAATCAACCCTGGCGCCAGAGGAACCAGCACATGGCGCACCGTAGGAGGTCTTTACCACCGCCTCATGGAGCTTCTTGGAGAAGACAGACCTTAGTGATAGGTCTATCTAGGATAGATGTCTTCGTCCTGACGCGAACTCGACAAACCAGCCCAGCCTTGTCAGGAACCACCTCGATAATCCTGCCCAGGACCCAGGAATTTCGGGGGGCAGAATCATCAACGATAAGGACAACATCCCCCTCTGCGAAGTTGCGAGACACACCAGTCCACTTCTGTCGCTCTTGTAGCTGAGGTAGATATTCTTTTGTCCATCGTTTCCAGAATATGTCTGCCATATACTGGACCTGTTTCCACCTCTTACGGGAGTAGAGCTCGTCCTTCACGAAGAGGCCTGGAGGAAGTGAAGGCCTTGACTTGAGGAGCAAGAGATGGTTGGGGGTTAACGCTTCCAGGTCCGACGGGTTGTTCGAAACTCTGGTTATAGGTCGACTGTTTATAATGGCTTCTGCCTCACACAGGAGGGTGTGCAGGCCTTCTTCGTCCAGGGACTGGAGCTTTAATGTGGTGCTGAGGATATTCCTGATGGACCGGATCATCCGTTCCCAAATCCCACCGTGATGAGAACCGGTAGGGGGATTGAAAATCCACTGGACTCCCCGCTGACGTAGACTGCTTTCAATCTTGGAGCTATTCCATTGATCAATAGCTCTCCTTAACTCCTTCTCCGCACCAACAAAATTGGTCCCGTTGTCCGAGCGTAGGATCTTCACCTGGCCTCTCCTTGCTAGGAAGCGCCGAAGATCATGGATGAAAGAGTCCGTGTCCAAAGATGATGCCACCTCGATGTGGACAGCACGGATGGCTAAACAGATGAAAATAACACCCCACCTCTTCACAACACTTCGGCCCCGCTTAACCTCGAATGGACCGAAGTAGTCAACCCCGGTGTTGGTGAAAGGGGTATCATCCGGGAGCACTCTGTCCCGGGGCAAGTCCGCCATCTGCTGTTGTCCTGCGGTACCATGCGAGCGTCGACACGTGACGCATCTAGAGAGGACTCTTCTTATGGCTGCATAAGCGCCAGGGATCCAGTACTCAGTTCGCAGTTCGGTTAGCACATGGTTGCGCCCGCTGTGACCCACCCTCTCGTGAATATCCCTGAGAATAAGTTCTGTTACAGGAGAGTCCTTAGGTAGGATGGCAGGATGCATGGCCTCTTCCGGCATCGCCGATCTGCTGAGTCTTCCTCCTACCCTGAGGACTCCATCCTGCAGCACAGGTTTGAGTCTGCAGATGTGACTGCTCAACTTAACGCCATCTCCCTTCTGAAGAGCGGATATTTCGTCACAGTACTTTAGCCGCTGACAGAAGCGAACGATCTCCATCTCAGCTTCTTTCACATTTTTCACCTAAAGATTGGTCTTTGGTAGATTTTCCTTGAAGGTTCTCATCTCCCTCTGAACCTCAGAGTGCGCGAGTGAGGCACTCAACTCCTTTCTCTTGCGGCAGAGAATCAGCAGCATGTATTTCAGCTTCAGCATCCAACTGACCGCTCTTCTCAGGCGATCCCAAGTTGAGTAGTACTCTAGGACCTGCTGAACTGTGTCCAGTTGTTTTTTGGCTGATGTAGTGTAGAACACAGCTTTTTTCACTTCTGGGTCCTCAATGCTTAGATCCCCAGAGTTTTCAGGGTTTTGTGGCCATTCTCCTTCAGGCGTGATAAGGAAATCCGGCCCCTGTATCCATGTCCTGCAATGCAGGAAAGACTCCATGCTTAGTCCTCTAGATGCAAAGTCAGCAGGATTCTGCGCCGTATTAACATATCGCCATTCCCTTTCTTCCGACAGCTCCAGGATGGTCTCAACTCTATTGGCGACGAAGGTACGAAACCTGCTAGTTCTGTTTCTAATGTATTTGAGCACCGTGGTGCTGTCAGACCAAAACACAGAATCCTGTAGATGAAGCTCTATCTCTGATCTCAAGGTACAGTCCATACTTGCAGCTACGGTGGCCGCTGCAAGCTCCATGCGCGGGATGGTGAGGGGCTTGAGCGGCGCCACTCTGGCTTTAGCCATAACGAAGGCAACATGCAGCCTGTCGTTTTCCTTCAGTAGCAGATAGCTCACTGTTCCGAAGCCCTCCTGGCTAGCATCTGCGAAATGATGCAGCTGACTGAATGTAGCATCGGCAAAACCCTCAGGCTTGAAACACAGAGCCACTCCGAAATCCTCCAGCAGGTGAAGGTCCTCCATCCAACTAGTCCACTGTTGAGCAAGGTGTTCACGGATGCTGTCATCCCATCCCAGCTTGAGACGACAGAGCTCTTGGAGGATCCTTTTTGCATTCAAGACCACTGGAGCTAGGATGCCCAGTGGGTCGTAGATTGAGCCAACAACAGAGAGGATGCCTCTTCTGGTGGGTGGTCTTGCTTGTAAGACAATCTTGAACTTGAAGCTGTCGCTCTCCATGCACCAACGGACTCCCAAGGCTTGCTCGACTGGGAGCTTATCAAGGTCGAGATTCAGGTCCCTTAGCTCCTCGGCTCTTTCCTTCACAGGGATAGCAGACAGCACAGAGCGGCTATTGCTAATCCACTCCGTGAGCCGAAATCCTCCTAAGGCCAGGATTTCTCTCAGCTCGTTGCACAGGGAAAGTGCTTCTTCTTCAGAACGAACTGATTTTAGGCAGACGTCGACGTAGAAGTTGCGCAGCAAGGTGTCGACTACGCCGGCGCTGTACTGTTCTCTGTGGTCTTGTGCACACTTCTGCAGAGCGAAAGTGGCACAACTTGGCGAGGAGGTAGCGCCGAATATGTGCACTCTCATTCTATACTGTGCAAGGTCCTGGTCAATGTCACCTGAGGGCCATCAGAGAAACCGAAGGTCAGCATCCTTGTCTGGAACCCTGACTTGGTGGAACATGGCCTCCACGTCCGCGGTGACAGCTACCACCTCCTGCCTGAATCTTGTGATAACACTGAGTAGAGAACTGGTGAGATAAGGTCCCTGCAGCAGCTGGTCATAAAAAGTGGTTCCTTGGTACGATGCCCCACAGTCGAACACCACATGGATCTTATTCTTCCTGGCGTGATATACACCATGATGGGGCAGGTACCAAATCCTACCATAGCTGCGACAGAGGTCCTCTTTAGGAACCCTGACAGCACAGTCCTTTTCAATCCAATCTTCCATGAATGCAGAGTAATCTGCCTGGAACTGAGGGTTCTTTATGAACTTCTTCTTTAAGTTGAGAGCACGCTGTTCAGCAACCTTTCTGTTGTTCGGCATTCTGAGAGCTGCGTTCCTCAGTGGCAAACCGATGCTGTAGTGACCCTCTGTAAGTCTAGCCGACTGAGAAACCATCTCCAGAAACTGGATGTCCTCCCTAGACATCGCCAGTCTCTCATCTTGGCACTCTGGGAAGTCGTTCCTAAACTGCTGACTCCACAGCTCATCCAGGGTGACCACTGTTGTGCGGTTGGAGGTGACCTGTATGAGTCCAGTTGTAGTTTCACCGCCACTGCTTCCTCGGAGGAGCCCGTTAACGATCCAGCCCAGTCGTGTTTTCACCGCATATGGCCCATCTTCCACGCTGGGTATCACATGCCATGGCTCCATAGCCTTGGGCACGTCCGTTCCGATGAGGAGGCCAACTTCTGCGTGAATCTTTGGAATCTTTACTTGACTGAGATGAGGCCACTTGTTCACCTCCTCTTGTAGTGGGATGTTCTGCTTGTGAGCGGGAATCTCCTTCTGGGAGTAGACGTTGGGCAGATCCAGATATTCGTCATTATCCATGCAGATGATTTCCAAGCCAGACACCACCTGGCTGGTCACGATCTGCTCACCTCCCATAGTTTTCAGCAGGATACTGGCTTTTCTGCCGGTGATGTTCAGCGAGGCCATCAGTCTTTCAGTGCAGAAGGTGACGTTGCTACCTAGGTCAAGGAAAGCATAAGTAGCAATAACCTTGTTACCTTTCTTGGCCTTAACGTGGACTGGGACGATAGGTAGAATGCCATTCATATTGCCGGCCCCAGTAGCTCTGCAGGTACTAGTCTCTGCACTGATACATCCGCTGATTACTGAACTGACCTCTTCTGTAGCCTCGACCTTGAGATGTGTTTCTTTAGTTGCATCATGAAATGAGTCTTTCTTTGGCTTTACTTCACCAGATGTTTTGTGATCTTTGCTCTTCATATGCAGAACTGTCGGGTGAAAGAGCTTGCATATTTGACAGCTCATCCTTTCATTGCAGGCCTTAGCCATATGTCCCTGTTTCAGGCAACTAAAACATAGTCCATGCTTCTTCAGAAAGTCTATTTTCTCAATGTGAAGGGACTTTCTCATTCTCTTACAGTTCTCCATTGTGTGCTGTTCTCCTTGGCAGAAGAGGCAGGGGTTGGTGAAAGCGCTGAAAGAGCTCCACTTAGCCTGGGTCTTAGTCTCTGCCAGGTTTGTGATTCCTGTAGTCGCAGTAGTAAAGCTTCTTCGAACACCAATCCTTCTAATAGATCTCTCGTCCTTGTGAGCCTTATCTTGGCCCTTATTGCCATCAGTGATGTGGCCAAAAATAGGGTGCAAGGCTTCTTTGGCTAGCAGGTTAACAAAGTCTACAAGGTCGCTGAACTTGGCTCTGCACTGTTCATTTTCTAGAAGAGCGTAGGCTTTGCTCCTCCATCTTTCTCTGTGCTTATATGGAAGCTTGGCAACAATAGCTCGCATGTTGGACACGCTGTCGAGCTCTTCCATATACTCCAAGTCATCCATAGCATTGAGGCATCCAGTGAGGAAGAGGCCAAAGGAGTGAAGCCCCTCTCCATCATCCGGCTTTATGGCCGGCCAGTTCAGTGCCTTGTCAATGTAAGCCATAGAAATCTTATATCCATTTCCATAATGCTCCTTTAAGAGTAACCACGTGTTGGTTCCATGTGGAGACAACTTCTTATTAGCTCTCTGGGCTGTCCATCTGTGTACTGCTCCATGAAGTACAGCCAATCTTTGTCATTATCTGTCTTATCCTCCACTCCATGTTCGAAGGCTCTGAATAATAGCCTGTACTCCAGAGGGTCCCCTCGGAATATAGGAATTTTTTGAGGGGGTAGTGCAGTGAGGTTCTGTTGTTTCACTAGAAAGTCCACGATGGCTTGTGTCGGTTCTCGTTGCGGAGTCTCCTGTTCTCTTTGAATGACGTTAGCAGGAGTACGGTAGGTGATGTTGCTAGGCGGCTCTGTTTTAACCGCAGCAGGAAGGGTAGGCTGTGCTTTCTTTAAATAGAGGTTCATTCCATCTTCCTGGCTCACTCTAGATGAAGTTCGCAGACCCTCTAGCTCATCTAGTACTCTGAACTTGGCATTTGAGGCAGCTAAAGCAGTCTGGATTTGTAGCTCTTCTCTATCTGCCTTTAGCTTAGCCTCTTGTTCATCTAAAAGTATTTTCTGTTTTAAAGCAGAAGCTTGAGCTTGTAGCTCGGCTCGCTCTAATTCAGCTTTCAGTCGAGCTGATGATGCTGATGACGAAGCTCTGGAAAGGATTGAGGATGGTGTTTTAACTCCTTATTTATCTTTACAGTAGTAACAGATGCACTGTCTTCAGGTGCAACTTCTTCGTTGGCTCTTTCAGCCTCAGCAATACGCTGTTGCACTTCACTCATCCACGTCTCAGTCTTAAGAGTGAAATTGTAAAACATGTCTGCCTTGGGTGTAAACCATCCATCCTGATCAGCCTTTAACCGATCTCCCGATGTCTCACTCAATAGAGCCTGAACTGAGATGTTCAGCTCACAAAATTCTCCCAGCAGCTTGTTGAATTCAGCCATCAGAGTAGTCTGAATAACTGACAAATTGCTGTCATCTCCATCATCCATTCGCTGAATAATATTGTTCATTTTACTTGTCAGCTGGCTTAGCTTAGCTTTCCTTTTATTTATGGCAGCCCGAATTTTCTCTTCTAGGGCCTTTCCTGTCATCTTAACCTATCTAGGTTCAGTAGACTCCAAGACTGTGTTTGATTTTTCTGTTTGGCTCATATTAATTGTACGTGGTGGTAATAATAACAGTCACTGAAAGCCTATTGCTGGCCTAATAATGGCCGCAACTGACAGAATGTCCGACTGATCCTTGACAGCCTTCACAGTCACTCACAAGCGCCAAGCTAGCTAGGTAGCGCTAGCTTAGCACCGTCTATAGTTAGCAGCTGTTAGCACAGGAAACCGGCAGCCTTACTATAGCTGAAACCGGCCTTAACGTCCGTTTATTTTCGTTACTCACAAACTGGTTTTCTTTCCTTCCAGTAGTCCGTGTGGTCCGTGTAGAATCCTTTTGAAGCTCAGTTTTTGTACTAATGTGAGGGCCGAAGGTAAAGAAGACATTGTTTATGCTACTCGCGCCGTAGCGGCTAGGTGTTAGCCGTGAATAACTCCACAGTACTCCGTTGTAAAGAACGTCAGACGAACATTTATTTAGTTCCACAGGGTTATTCCATTACAGGAGTGATCCAAGGTTAATCCACGGTAGAAAAATATCCTTAGTTGGCTGATAATGCCCTAATAAACTTATAAAACGGCTACGGCTATGGTACAAAAACTGTTAGCCTCCGTGGCTACTCTTTACTTCCAGCGCACTGACCCGGAACTACAAAACGCTGCCGAAAAAACCTGTGAGGACAGTACGCAGGCCTCTTAAAAGGCAGAAAACCAATAGTAGACTAATACAAGTCTAAAATAAACCTTTCCTTATACTCAATATATCAAACAACACAGCAAAAAATAATAGTACCTATTACTGAAATCAGGCTCTTGGCTGAATAAAACTGAACATATAAACACAATAAAGGTAAATATGAGCCTCTTGCAAATAAAAATATCATTCAGTGCGCTTTGGCTCCTATAGTCTTTATTACTGCTGCTTTTCCATTTGGGTTTGCAAAATAGGCAAGGATATCCCAAAATGAGGTGTATGTTAAGAGGTTAATAATAACTTTGCATAGTTCATAAAAATAACAAAAGTACTAAATAATTACTATAACACTGCCTATTTATTAATATTTGGTTAATTATAAGACTCATGTTAAGTTTTAGAGACTGGTGACGTATTTTAGTTTTAAAGGTGAAGCATCACGTCGGCCGCAACTGGCCCGCAGGGCCGCCAATTGAATAGCCCTGCTCTACTGTAACCTCGCTCTGGTGTTTTTCTTCAACTTACCTGTTTTGCTACAAAAAAACTACCAGAAATCGGATCTTTTTAGTTTGATAAAAGATGGAATCTATAGTCCAGCTTTTTGTTGTAGCTCTGATTTGATCTGACACACACACACACACACACACACACACACACACACAGATGGAAAGCAAGGTCAAAAATAAGAGATCTCTGGGCTACATTTGATACAGTCAATCACAAAAAACATTTTAGAAAGTCTTAAACCTGCTGAATTAGTGTCTCATTATATTGACACATCTATGATCCACATGTAAAAGGAGGCTCCTGTCTGCATTATTTTTACTCTGTGTGGCCAGTTGCAATGTTGTGCAAGTTTACCAGAAGATTATGAATATATTAAATAACTAGAAGTGGAAGTTATGGTTCATTAATAGGTCATTCAAATCATGCATGTGTACATACCAAAACAATCCTCTGTCAAATCAGTTTCCTTTTAGTGATTTGCCCTCCTTTTTTAAATGCTGTTAGTTTGTAATTCATTTCAGGAGCATGTGCTCCAAATGAGCATGAGCTAAGGGTCGCTTGCATGGATCTCATCTCATCCATATTTATATATAAAACGTTTCCCCACAAATAAGACAACTGGAACATTAAAAAATTATTTACATGGTTATATGTGTGTGCTGCAGTGGAAATGTGGACATGTTGCAGGCAACCGTATAACTACTGCAATTTAGAAAATAAATAAACTTATTTTCTCTGGAAGTTACAATGTGGTGGTAGATAACTTTTACTAGCTGGATGTGAAATGGATTTTTCCAAATAGTATGCCAAACTTTACCTGTCGAGAAGAAACGTCGAAATGGAGTCATCAGTGGGAGGCCTGGCCTGTCCTTTCAGTGTACACCATCATGTGAAAGAATCTCCCAGAATCTCCCAAAAAACAGCTTTTGTTTCTCTCTCCTGGGGCCTTTTCTTCTCATACACTTCATGGACACTTTTTCTCTTACGACCCACTGCCATTTTCAAAGGACTACGGTGAGAAAGGCAAGCTTTAATGACTGGATGAAACTGTAACTTACCACAGATATATGCCTAAAGGTGCGTAGGAGTGGAAAAAGATGTATATGTATATATATATATATATATGTATATATACAGAGGCTGCAATAAACTTCATACTACTCTGTTGTTCTCCTCTCTGTTTTTCCATTTGTAGATCACTAAAATAAGGTTCTTCCTGGTCAAAATCACACTTCTAGTGGGAACTGATATACCGGATAATCTCAATTAAAATTGTGGAAAATTTTAATTGAGAAGATATCTGACTCTCCACAAAATACTTACAATCTGTAGCATCTTGTTTTAAACAGCAAAGGAACTAAATCTCCTTATGAAGTAAATTCTTCTTGGTCCTCTCTTGTAGATGGCAGTTGCGTCTCAAGTCCAGTGTGTTGTCCTGGGGAACACCATGGTAACACTCATGGTTTTATTTTTGAGAAATGTTTTATTCTGGAAATAAACCAGTCTGGTTTGAATTGCATTCCTTCTGCTGCCATGTTTTATGGATATACAGATTTTATTTTTCAGCCAGACTTCGCACCAGCCCAAACTAGTAAAGGTTCTGAGGGCTGCTTCAATGTTACTCTGCTTCATTAGCCATCAAACAGACATTAAACCCTTATAGTTGTGAAGACACTAGAGTTGGGGTAATTAATCATCAAATTACAAAAATAAAGGCTTTAAATATTAAACTGAATCTCCAAAAAATGTTTGAGTTAAAATGAGTAATAATAGATATTGATTTCTGTAATACACTTATATTTTTTCAGATCAAGTAATACGCTGCCATTCTGTGGTTGGAGAATCAAATTAAAATCATCATGAAAACCTGAGCACTGTTCATCCCTTCCCCACATTGATTTATGGAGAGTTTGGAACAGTTTGTTATATAGAACTAACAGAAAGCTAAAAAAAATGTGGGTGATGGAGTGATGAGTATTTCTAACATGGAGAAGTTCCAACTTGTTGCCCTTTGTTTTTTCTGACACAAATTAACGGCTAACATCTGCAAATTACTGCTGGTTTTCCTTTTAATGAAAAGAATATATATCTGGCAACTCTCATGAATTTTCAATCTTTATTTCCTGTTCCAATTTTACCAAAAATTAACTGCAACATTGTAGTTCAGTTCAAAATGCAATAGGTAACTAATATAAACAGACATACTATTGTAGTTTTACAGTAGTTAATACGTTACGAGCGCAAAATTATAACTAAAATTTTTAACCTGGTCAATGAAATCTCAAAACACAGCGATCCAGAGTATTTCAGACCACCATGCACAATAACGCTGTCCATGGTGCTAGTCCCATCCCCAGTAATAGATCCTATACATAAACAATTACAGCCAATTTATAAGGCACAACTGCATTTTTTTTTCATCCACTCATGTATTGAAGTTAGATACTTTTGATTATATTACTTTCATTTCTCAGAAAGTCGAGGGGCTCTATCCTGTAGTAGGTGTGGATTTTAGCTCCTTCCAGGAAGACAGGGTAGGTCAGGGGGTTAAAATATAAGTCTATTGCCACGTTTGAAAACAAAAAGGAGTCTATAGCTGTATTAATTTGACATAAAAAATATATTGGTTTCTTTATTATGTGAACACTCGTCTGTTAATTATTTTTGATTAAAATATATATATATATTTCGTTATTTTACTTGTCAGTATATAATTGGTGGAAAAAATTAATTAAAGGAGATGATGAAGCTTTTCGGATATTTAGGGGAAAACATCTACATATCTGCTCATTCTAACAATTAATTTTAAAAATTGGAGAAACATTGAAACTGCTTTTAAAGCAGACTTTATTGAATATATGTCAAATGATAAGTATCTAAACAGTATTTTATTCTATTTATGATGAGAGCTCACCAAAGGTTTAATTAACTGTCATTCTATGAGTATTTTCCTTTTTTATTAAATGTGCTCTGTTGTACTGCCATCTGGAGAATAAACCATTTTCTTTTGTCCTTTCCAGATTAATGAATCAAACAACTTAAAGCACAGTCAGTTACACTCTATTGAGGAACAGCTCTACAATATTTAAAAATACATACAGAAATACATAAATGCTCAATAATTAAATAAGCATACAATTTATTGCCCCCATAAATACAATAAACAAATCTAGGTAGAAATTAAACTATACAGTGAGACATAAATGTTTATATCTCTTTTAAATAGGTTATTTATTTATCCACCTTTGTAATAATAACCTTATTTATTTATGGTCCGTTTAGACTTCTGGAGGACATAGGGATCCCCATTTCATTGTTCTGCTTCATTCTAACTCTATTTTCCCACTCTGCAGAATCTGTTAGTTCAATCTCTAACGTTCTGCTCTCTCTGTGCTGCTGCCATCAACACCCTTGTTTATAGATGTTGGAGATCGGCCTGTTTTCCAGTATAGTCCTGATAAAAAGACCTTTGCTGAACTGCAATCATCAGAATCAGCTGCGCTGAAGCAGGAACATCTCTGAAACCTGAGAGGGCTAATTTTGGGCAAAAAAATGTAGAAGACATCAAATCCAGAAGACAGCAGCCTAAACTAGCTCTCCTCACTTGTTTTCACCTGATATGACCGGAACATGACACGGATGGCTGCCCACAGTAGGCGTCCTCTAAGCCCTTCCGATTGCTGACAGCCTCCTCTGACCCAGTTTACTCTCTTTGGTGTACTGTAAATCCCTTTATTGTCCCACAATAAGGAAATTGACTCTCTGCATTTAACCCACCCCCTTGGAGACCATTGATGGTGTCACCAGATACACAGCTGTGGGGGTACAGAAGCCAGGCAGCTTGGCACCCAGGGGTTAAACACGTTTTTTTTTGCCAGTGGGAAGGGAGCCAAATGCTGATTGTTTGCAGCTTGACCCATGTTTGAGAAACCCCAGTTAACGTACTATTTTCAGTGGGAAAAGTGCTTTATTTTCAATTTTTTGAAAGAGTGATTTGTAAAATGAATAAAAAAAAAAAACACCTGAGAGATGCATAAATCCCATAAAGATGCTTTCCCTTATCATTCTTTCTTACAAACCAGGAAATGAAACATTTAAAAGGCATCAGGCTTATGATGCAAAACATGTGCCTCAATGGCAGAGTGCAGGCAAATGTTAGTGTCAAACTTATAAGAAAGTTGTGTCTGCTCTCAGCTCTTGTGTTTCCAAGGCAAATACCTTCTTTTAAAAAAACTCTACCTCACTTAGTATATCTCTATCAGATAGCATTAAAGAATTTGGTTTAAAAACTAATTTTATTTTAGTTTCTGCTGTTAAAAATGCTGAATATTACAAAATTATTATGCTGAAATAAATTATAAATGTTACCCTTCCCTACAGTCTATTGAAGGTCCCATATAATGCACTCCATGCAGAGAGGTTGAGGATCAAGTTTTTTCTTTTTCTTAGTTTCTACTCAGTATGCTATTACTATCCCCATTTTCCTATAGACACATTTTAATATTTTAGAAAAGATGATTTAATTATTGTTCTGATTATTTACTCAGATTAAATAATCTCAAAGCCAATGAAAAATCAAATTAAGAATGTCATTACAAAATGATCAGTGAAAAAATATTTTATTGCATTGGGCACCATGACAGTATTCAAAGTACATGTATGTAGCTATATGTAGCTGTTTTACTCTCTGTGAGCACTATTCACCAAAGCAAACATGAAATCATAAAATGTATGATGAAAGAACTTGAAATCCCTATTTATATGAAGTTTTTCATTATGATGGAGAGAGGTAGTCTTTAATAATAATAATAGAACAATTTCATGTGTTTACATTAGGAGAGCACGGCATGCAAATAATCGCTGCTCACATAAGAATCTAGCAATCTTTATAAAGGAGCTTAAATATGTAAATACTGAGGAAAGGGTGGAGAGGACATGGTAAAGACCTGAGACACAATCCTAAGAAGGGAAACAAAGGAAGGGAACTAATTAACATAGATTATGCAGGGGGAGATAAACTCAGAATATATAAAAAAGGAAAAACTGAGGTAAAAAAATAAACCCAACTTACACAGACGAAAAGAACAGATTTAATAAGAAACTAAACACAATGAAATCAATTAATGGGCAATAATTCTAATGAAAAAAAATAAACAGAAAATTGCTAATTTTTACCATATATACATTTATATATAATAGGTCACACTGCTACGAATATTGATTTACAATTACTCTATTTCTGAAAAATAAAAACAGATTTCATATTTTTGGGTTTATAATTCTTTCTTCCCTTTTTTGAAGATTGTCCCATCAGGCTGCTCCCTCCACTTCAGGGTAGCTCCACTCACTCCGTTCTCCTGCAGTCTGTTCTGAAGCTTTAAGTAAAGTTAGAAGACCAAAAACAGAAACTTTTTAATTTTGAGATCATATTTACTAATTCATTTGGCATAAATATTAGAGTCTTAATTTTAAACTTGCCTTTTTCAGGATGTTTTCTCTTAGAACAGGGTCATTTAGTACCACAAAGTCCTCTGTTTGAAGTCTGAGCTTCACTATCTGTTTTGTAACTAATATGATAAAAGGAATTTGTCATTATATGTAGAATTTTACATTAAAACAAATAAGAATGAAATACATTGACAAGGATGTAAATTCTGAAATTGGTGATTGTGCTAAAATCCAGTCTGATATTAGCATTAGAAAAATCTCTAAAAAGGATAGATATCTGTAAATTCTGACCACACTCCTGAACTCCTGAAACCTTTTGTTCTTTTGGATGAAGAGCTACTGTTTCCTTTTTGGACACAGCCAGCAAAACTGAAGAAGTGTTACTTTCTTCATTAACTTTGTGATTTTTTCCCCTCCTTTGTGACAATAATTTGTTGAATTAATTTATCTCCAATGAATGTTAGGTTTATAATAATTAGCCAACCTCCTGCCTTCAACTGCTATCCAGATTGAATGGGAGCTGATTTTGATGTAACCCCTAGGTCATGAACCTCTTTCTCTTATACACTTCTACAGTGGAGGCTCTACACAATGTAAAAGGCTTAAACACTGACCTATACGTACACATGGACTTTTGCTGGCTTTAACAAACAGCAAATATATATATATATATATATATATATATATATATATATATATATATATATATATATATATATATATATATATATATATATATTAATAACTAATATTTACTGATGCCAGTAAATCCATCATTTTGCTTGTTTGGCTTGATTGGCTGTGATGGCTCAGGGGTGGGAAAAGTTACAGGAGTGTACATGCCAATTGCACGGTTTATATTTTGATTTTAAGGGTAAAAATTGCTTTGGATTGTTGAAGATAATTTGGGCTGGTTTGGAGTCAGATCAGCGGGTTTTGAGTTAACCTATTAAAACATATGTTCACCAGTCAGTTATCATTACTGGTTCATTGCAAAGCCTCCCTGACCTTTCTCTATTACTCATTAGCTAATGTCATCTGCCAGGGTGTTTACAACAGAGAACTAGTGTAGTGGTGCCACAGATTATGCTAACTTAAGCAGCAAGTAGATCTGGTGTGTAAACCTAGTGAGGAGATGCCGAAGTGGATATAATATAAGAATAGTCAGAGAAAAGAGTGGGAAATCAACGATAATCTTAAGTCATGGATAGCGCTATCTAAAAATGATAAAAGCAAGGCTCGCTGGCAGTTTTGCAATATGGCCAACTTGAAAGACCTTAAGGACCATGCCGAAACAAAGAAGAACAAAATACAGTGCCTTCCTACGGTCAAGGATTTCATTGTGGCATCTTAGAGTAATGCTAGCAGCGGGATTTGTGACAACCAGAAACAAAGTGAACTCCACATTGCAACATACGTAGCAACCCACATTTACTTTAATGCAGGGGATGACTTGTCTGACATTCTGTGGGATTCAATTCAATTCATTTTTATTATCATTGTCACAAGAACAACGAAATGTAAAAAAGTGCCATTGATCGATCAGTGCATATGCAAATTTAAAAAGAGGAGGAGATTTGACATCACTGTGTTTGCTGTGTCAGAGCTGTTTATAGAGAAAAGCTCAGGGTATATTTTGTTGGACTGTAGCGTTTTGTCATGTAGCTCTGAAATAAGTAGTAGGCCTACTTAAGTGTGTTCATGCTCACACATATATAGATACATTAATTGGGTGGGTTGTTGTGTGATGTGGTGGTTTTTTAACAGATGTTTTGCTTGGATTTTGGAGCTACAGAACCGGACCAAAGTAGTGAGCCAGAGTGGACAATAGGACTGCAACTTTAAACGCTGATATCCCTGGGTGGGGTGAATAACTGGTCCCACTCGTTTGCGCTGGGATCCACCATCATTTGGACAGCTAGGTTTTCTTTGTTTTACTTTTTTTTGTTTTTTTGTTGTTTTTTTTTTTAAGAAAATCCATCTTATAATATTATCTTTTCTTCTGTTCAAAGGGAATGTGTGGTTCTGTGAACCTGAAGTTTGGAAAATTGTAATAACTATTCTGGTAACAATCCATTTGGAGTTTATTGCAATTGTAAATATTTGAGTTTCGGGTGGGATATGTTTTGTGGTAATAATATTGCTTGTTTGGAAGTGAAATGTGCATTGTTTTAGTGGACTGCCTTTTTTGACCAGTACGGTTCAATAAATGGACTTAGTTGACCACAACTATTTGGTTAAAGTTTAACCATACCTAGATTTTACTTAAGAAATCGTATAGAAGGTGAGCTTAGTCTTGTGAATGTGATCAGTTGTACACTCTAATCGCATGCCACCCATGGTCCATTACCACATTCATTGCTCATGAGATCATAGGTGTGTATTTAATAGAGTGTAGGTCAGCGAATCTGGGTGCTGTTCATAGGGGAATAGTGAATGGTGTTACATTAAATGGAGGCACCACTGGGATACCAGACCAAGGAACTGTACTACAACCAAGACTAGAAGTGCCCCTTTTGTAAAACAATGGCCAACTCATCCACCCCACCCTGGCTGTTGGAGCTTAAGACTTGGTGCAGTGAAGCAAAAGTAAATACAGCTTATGCGTTCATTGTGCCTGGTGTTCCTATTGACACCAGTGTTGCTGATACATAGATGTGTATTTAACAGAGTGTAATTAGAGTCTGGGCATTGTTCATAATGGAAAATTGAATAGTGTTACATTGACATTTCTGCCGTGGTTGGCCCACATGGTTGGCCTCTGCAGTTTTTTTTGCGTTTGATCCCATCAACACAGTGATAGACCACCAGCTTTTATATTGAGAAATCATTACAACCTTAAACAAATTAATCTATGTATGAGATTTATATTGAGTCTGATAAGGGAAAAAGTTGGAAACTTCCCTTTCTGTCAGTAGAAGTTGGAAGAAGAAGAAGAAAAAGACGTAGTGGAACACTTATGGTATATCATGTTTTGCATCTTAAAAGATATAATTGGTCGTGCTTTGGTGGCACAGTGGTTAGCCCACACAACCCATGTATGGAGGCCTTAAAGGCTGGTTATACTCTCAAAGCATTGTGTCGCAGTGAGCTTGTCGCAGGTATGATGTAGGCATTTTTGATTTATGATCAATATTGAAGAGGGATCTGCACTACATTTATTCCACCCCACAACGCAAAAGTGGAAATCACGAACTAGCTGTGGGTCTAGATGCAGCCAAAGTGGAGACCAGTTTGTTTGTCAACTGAGGGACATGAGGGCAAAAAGAGCGGGGATCCAGGTGGAAAAAGGGTTCCAGCGTTCTCGTGCACCTCGGGTCCCAGCGTTTTTGTGCACCTCGCTCTTTTAGCTGGTCCATCTTCAAGGGTCTTTTTCCGCAATCGTGGTCATACAAACAAAACATGCCGGTAAGGTACTAAAGAGGAGACGCATAGTGTAGAGCGAATGTAGATGTGACCAATCAGATTCCTCCTGTCTGTGGTCACCTACAATTTGGGAGAGGTGCAACAGAGTCTCTGCAGAGGGGACAGGAACGTCTCTACGTTCACTGTGACACATATGCAGAGGACCTAGTTTCAAGGTATAAATCGGCCTTTAGTCCTTGACGCGGGCGACCCGGGTTCCAATCCAGCCTGTAGTCCTGTCCCGCATGTCTCGCCCCCTCTCTCATACCCCCTTTCTTGTCAGCCTACTGTACATAAAAAAAAAAAAACGAGCCATTAGCGCCGTTGAAAAAAATAAATAGATAAGATATAATTGGGATTTTCTTAAACAAGTTTACAAATGGTTTTAAACAGTAGTAAAGAAGGATATCTATATCTAAGTGCCAAATATCAGGACAAATTTTGAGCTCATATGATTGGTATGTAATGCAGCTTCTTTTTTTCTCCTTTTGATTTTTAAAAACTCACCCGGAGGACCATAACAGACAAATGGTAATCTTGTTTCACAGGGAGAAATTTTCCATCTTCCTGATATTCCAGTAGATGTAGCACCACATATGACTTTCCTGGAGCCAATCACAATACCAAAGGAATCCCAGCTAGAGAAGAGGACGCTGCTCCCATTAGACCAGTGAAGGTTTGCATCTCTATATAGACCAATCCATGGATATTGGCCACTGGGTATCAGGCTCTGGACTTTTTGGTGCTCTGTGTCATTTTTTATGGTGGCCAGATCAACAAAGTTTTTTCTGCAGTATGACTGTGCATTGGACCAAGGCATTGCAGTACTCACATAAACAAATTCAGGATCAAAGTGTGAGCCTGTTGGTGATGACAATGTTGGATATTGTTAAGCAGAGATTCCAGTTTTACGATAATGGTTTTAAGAATAGTGAGTCATTATTCATATTTTTACCTTTGTAACACAAAAACTGACGATTTTCTGTGCAGGGAACGTCAAACCATTCCCCATAGTTGTGTGATCCGACACAAAAGTCATTAAGGTTATACCATGATGGTTCATTTAAATGCCAGTCTCTGTAGTCAGCTCCACTCCCATTGTAACCATCAGACCATTTCCAGTGGATTTCACTGAACAGACCAATCCAGGCGTCAGAGCTGTGTCCAGCAGATGTAAGAGTGTCGATAAGTTGGTTCTGTTGCTCAGAGTTTAGGATGGTGGCCAGGTCTGCGTGCTTCTGTCTGCAGTAGGTCTGAGCTTCAGTCCAATTTAATAATTTATTAACAAAATAGAACTGAGGAAGGAGGCAGGTGGAGAGGACCACCAAGTCTGAAGGTTGTATTTAAAAATATAATTTTTTAATATTTAGGGATGCTTTTCTACAAAGGTACAAACAGATAAACATGAAGTCACTCACTTAAAAGAATCAGAAGTCCCAACAAGATCTTCTCCATCATGATGCTGCTCTGAGGACTGCAGTAGAAGGTGCTGATGTTCTAACCTGTCTCTGAAAGGCTTTCTGTTTGAGACATGGGTAATGGTCTATTCTCCTGAACATGCAAAGCTGGTTGCTATGACAGCCTGTAGGAAAATGATGTTTATAAAATGTAAAAAGGATTTGCAAAGTCTGTAGGCTACACAAACAATTGTTTCTCCTTAAAGACAACTATTACCAAGAATGACATGTCTAGCTGCTAATGTTACACTAAACCCTTCCTTTCCCAAGTTAGTTCTTAGATACATCTAGCTATAAATTGGACCCTCTCTTGTTTTGATTTTGGTAATCGAATATTGTTAGAACAAAAGTTGTCTTTCTATCTTTTGTACCATAAGTAAACAATATGTTGGGTCTTAATGTATTTCTTTTTACTAGTTTGCTCTAGTAAAAATTAAAAAAGACATCCCTAAAACAGCTTGCAGTAAACATTATATATCAGGGGTCAGAAGCTGCATATGGCTCCTCACAACAAATGCCATGATTAGGAGAAGGATGAGGATAAGGAGAGGATACTTTTGTCCCTTCCAGAGCTGAGATGAGGAATGTAGTTTGCATTTTAAAGACTGTTCTCCTGCATGTTGGTTTCAAAAACTTTGACCTTTTACATTGTTTTGAGGAAGAAGTGAACTCGCTGTTGGACAACACTGATCCAGGGAACCATGGATAAATATGTCAAGTGATTTTCTGAATGTAGCGCAGCAGATCCGCAACTCCAAACAGACGTAGGCTAGCTTTAATTTTCTGTAGCCTATGCAGTTACCTTCTATGTTGTTGTTCTATGAAACCTTTTTTTTCAAACTTTTTTCAGACTTGTTAAAAATTATAATTAAACTTGCATGGTACTGTAATAAAAGTCAGCAAATGTGGAAGCTATACATTTCATTTGATTTTTCTCATTGAAAAAACATACAAATGGCCTTTAGATGATATTCTGCATAAAAAATATGTGAAATAACGGTAAATTCGGTTTTAGTAATCAACTGCTTATAGTGTTCAAATTGGCTCTCGACCAACGTGATCACTATAAGTGGATTCCACTGTATTAGTCATTCAATAAGTGTGTCAAACTATGGCAAGCCATATTGAATAAGTGTTGGATGAGGAAATATGCATGAGAAATGTCTTGTGTGGCAAGGTGCGTAAAAATTAGTCAAATTGTGTGACTGTTACATTCAATGCGTGACCCTTGACGGCCCTATATTTAATATTTTTTTCCATAGCCTTCTTTACAATGGAAAGACAATACACCAATCAGTCAACAAATTGAGCTGTACCAGGGAATGTATATGAAGCACGGTGTGTTTTGTGCAAGAAGTCATTTAAGCTCGGTACGATGGGAATCAAGGCAGTGGAGTCAGGTGTGTGAAGCTGAAACACAAAGCGTCAAAATCCTGTTACCAAGAAGCAGGATGCATTTCTCAGTTCTGTTCCACCCTTGTCTCTGCAAGGCCTCCACAGGCATCTACGACAACAGTGCCAGTAGCACCAAATCTCCAGAAATTGTTTGGTGGTACAATGAGAGCAGAGGTATTGTGGACTTTGAGTAGGGAACAAAACAAAGTTTGTGGATTCAGTATAGTTGATAAAAATATATCTGTTATTTGTGTGTTTTAAGCTTTCTTTTTTAGAATTTGAAACTTTTCCACTGGCCCAGAAAGTAATGGATAATGTTAAAATAAACATAAATATGTCACTACCCAGTTTTTCTTTCGTTCGTTGTGAAGTTCATCTCAACTTTTTTTTTCAAGTGACATTAAAAATTCTTAAAGAATTTGAATTTAACTTGCCTTATGCTGTAGGAACCATGTACTCTTGGGACATGACGATGGCCATACTGTAAGAATTTTGTCCTTTAACTTGTGAGTTGCTTTTGAAAGCCCTGCTCTGTCTTTGGTGTTGGGTCCTTGGGTAGACAGATCACCCACTTTGCTGGCTGTTTGTGGGCAGAAGCCCTAGTGTTGCCTGTGTATGGCAGCCTGGGGTCTGTCACTCTGCTCGAGGGTAGCTGTAACTAAGTTTAGCTTGCCATCATCCATATGCGAATGACAGTTAAGAGCTTTAGGTTCTATGGACTTGAAAATGCCATTTAGTCAAAGATATATCAAGTTTCCTTATTTAACAGATCAGTGTAACTTTGGAATGCCAACAGCTCTGTCTGTTCTAGATAAAGTATTCACGGCTTTCAGTGTTTTGGATCTAGATTAGATTTAATCACTGAGTTGAAGGTTTAGAAAAAAATAATTAGACAAACATTTAATTTAAAATACTTCGGTTTTGTGAATTCCACATTAATGTAATTAAGTAGTGTTGTTCATATTCTTAAGTTGTTTTTGTCTGTTTAGTTTTTTTACTTGCTATGACAGAAATGAAAGCTTAAACATTTTAACCTGATTGAGTAATCAGAAGAATAATTAGATGAAATGATAGAAAAAAACAAAGAGTTTTGTAATAATATTCTTAACAGAAGAAACTAAAGACTTTTTATTTAATTATAAAGGTTTCTATTATCCATTGAGAGATAGCAAGTAAGGTGGAGTTTTTAAAAAAAAGGCATTTGCCTTGGAAACATTGAAGGGCTGAGAATAGGCACACCTTTGTTATGAGTTTGACACTAACATTTGCCTGTTCTCCGTCATTGTGACACACATTTTGCATCAGAAGCCTTAAACCTTTGTACGAATTAAGAGCCTATTTCGGAGATCTTCAACACTGGGTCCATGGAGGTACTGCATGGGGGTCGCAAAAGTTTGTTGATTAGACTTTTTTTATGTTCCCCCCTGCAATTCTTTCCACTAAAGGAAATGTCTTTAAATCCACATTAAGATGAAATCAACAGACTGTAGTAAACAGGTAAATGGAGGCAGAAGATGTCTTTCAGTCATCAATGCACACATTCAGCGACACAAAGGACCTTTCAAGCTGGGCACAGTTTCATTCACAGCACCTGTCCCATCAATGAGGAATCAGAATCAGAAATACTTTAATAATTCAAGGGAGAAATTACTTTCCCTCTCCTTGGGCTGCCACCTTATCGTGGTGGAGAGGTTTGAGTGTCTCAATGATCCTGAGAGCTATGCTGTCTGGGGCTTTATGCCCCTGGTAGGGCCTCCCAAGGCAGACAGGTTCTAGGTGAGGAACCAGACGAAGCGCAGTCGAAGACCCCTATGATGAGTACAATATTTGGATTCAACGTTCCCTCGCCCGGACACGGGTCACCGGGGCCCCACTCTGGAGCCAGGCCTGGAGGGGGGGGCACGATGGCGAGCGCCTGGTGGCCGGGCTTTTACCCATGGAGCCAGGCCGGCCCGAAGAGGAAACATGGGTCCCCCCTTACATGGGCCCACCATCCGTGAGAGGGGCCATAGGGGTTGGGTGCAATGTGTGTTGGGTGGCGGCCGTAGGAGGGGACCCTGGAGGTCCGATCCTCGGCTGCAGAAGCTGGCTCTTGGGACGTGGAATGTCACCTCGCTGGTGGTGAACGAACCGGAGCTAGTGTGTGAGGCTGAGAGGTTCCGGCTAGAAATAGTCGGTCTCACCTCGACGGATGGTTCTGGTTCTGGAACCAGTCTCCTTGAGAGGGGCTGGACATACTTCCACTCTGGAGTTGCCCACGGTGAGAGGCGCCAGGCAGGAGTGGGCATACTTGTTGCCCCCCATCTCGCCACCTGTACGTTGGGGCTCACCCCGGTGAATGAGAGGGTAGCCTCCCTTCGCCTAAGGGTGGGGGGACGGGTTCTGACTGTTGTCTGTGCTTACGGGCCGAACAGCAGTTCAGATTACCCACCCTTCTTGGAGTCCTTAGAGGGGGTACTGGAGGGTGCCCCTCCTGGGGACTACCTTGTTCTGCTGGGAGACTTCAACGCTCACGTGGGCAATGACAGTGAGACCTGGAGGGGCGTGGTTAGGAGGAATGGCCACCCCGATCTGAACTCGAGTGGTGTTCTGTTGTTGGACTTCTGTGCTCGTCATGGATTGTCCATAACGAACACCAGGTTCAAGCATAAGGGTGTCCATATGTGCACTTGGCACCAGGACACCCTAGGCCGCAGTTCGATGATCGACCTTGTCATCGTTTCATCGGACTTGCGGCTGTATGTCTTGGACACTCGGGTGAAGAGAGGTGCGGAGCTTTCCACTGACCACTACCTGGTGGTGAGTTGGCTCCGGTGGTGGGGGAGGATGCCGGTCAGACCTGGCAGGCCCAAACGTGTTGTGAGGGTCTGCTGGGAACGTCTGGCAGAGTCCCCTGTTAGGCGGGGCTTGAACTCCCATCTCCGGCAGAACTTCGAACACATCCCGGGGGAAGTGGGGGACATTGAGTCCGAGTGGATCATGTTCCGTTCCTCCATTGTAGAGGCGGCTTATCTGAGCTGTGGCCACAAGGTTGTCGGTGCCTGTTGTGGCGGCAACCCTTGAACCCGCTGGTGGACACTTTCGGTGAGGGATGCGGTCAGGTTGAAGAAGGAGTCCTATCGGGCCTTCTTGGCCTGTGGGACTCCGGAATCAGCTGATGGGTACCGGCGGGCGAAGCGGCATGCTGCTCTGTGGTTGCTGAGGCAAAAACTCGGGTGTGGGAGGAGTTTGGAGAGGCAATGGAAAAAGACTTCCGTACGGCTCCAAAGCGATTCTGGTCCGCCATCCGGCGTCTCAGGAGGGGGAAGCGGTGCAGCACCAACACTGTTTATAGTGGAGATGGTGTGCTGCTGACCTCGACTCGGGACGTTGTGAGTCGGTGGGCGGAATACTTCGAAGACCTCCTCAATCCCACCAACATGTCTTCCATTGAGGAAGCTGGGCATGGGGTCTCTGGACTGGGCTCTCCAATCTCTGTGGGCAAGGTCGCCGAGGTGGTTAAAAAGCTCCTCGGTGGCAGGGCCCCGGGGTTGAATGAGATCCGCCCGGAGTTCCTCAAGGTCCTGGTTGTTGTAGAGTTGTGTTGGCTGACGCGACTCCGCAACATTGCATGGACATCGGGGGCAGTCCCCCTGGATTGGCAGACTGGGGGTGGTGGTGGGACCGGAGGGTGTGCTCCAATTACAGGGGAGTCACACTCTTAAGCCTCCCCGGCAAGGTCTATTCGGGGTGCTGAAGAGGAGGGTCCGTCGGATAGTCGAACCTCGGATTCAGGAAGAGCAGTGTGGTTTTCGTCCTGGTCGTGGAATGCTGGACCAGCTCTACACCCTCAGCAGGGTCCTGGAGGATGCATGGGAGTTGCATTGCCGGCAGTGAGTCGGGCTCATTTCCGGTGAGAGTTGGACTCCGCCAGGGCTGCCCTTTGTCACCGATTCTGTTCATTACTTTCATGGAGAGAATTTCTAGGCGCAGCCAAGGTGTTGAGGGGATCTGTTTTGGTGGCCTTAGGATTGCGTCTCTGCTTTTTGCAGATGATGTGGTCCTATTGGCTTCATCAGGTCATGATCTGCAGCTCTCGCTGGATCGGTTCGCAGCTGAGTGTGAAGCAGCCGGGATGGGAATTAGTGCCTCCAAATCCGAGGCCATGGTCTTGAGCCGGAAAAGGGTAGAGTGCCTTCTCCGGGTCAGGGGGGGTGTCCTGCCCCAAGTGGAGGAGTTTAAGTATCTCAGGATCTTGTTCACGAATGAGGGACGAAGGGAGCGGGAGATTGACAGGCGGATTGGCGCAGTGTCTGCCGTGAAGCGGGCGCTGTACCGGTCCGTCGTGGTGAAGAGAGAGCTGAGCCAAAAAGCGACGTTCCTACCCTCATCTATGGCTATGAACTCTGGGTCATGACCGAAAGAACGAGATCGCGGATACAAGCGGCCGAAATGGGTTTCCTCCATAGGGTGGCTGGGCTCTCCCTTAGAGATAGGGTGAGAAGCTTGGTCATCCGGGAGGGACTCAGAGTAGAGCCGCTGCTCCTCCACGTCGAGAGGAGCCAGTTGAGGTGGGCTCGGGCATCTGGTTAGGATGCCTCCTGGACGCCTCCCGGGTGAGGTGTTCCGGCCATGTCCCAACGGGGGGAGGCCCCGGGGAAGACCCAGGACACGCTGGAGAGACTATGTTTCTCGACTGGCCTGGGAACGCCTTGGGGTTCCTCCTGAGGGGCTAGAAGAAGTGGCTGGGCAGAGGGAAGTCTGGGCCTCCCTTCTTAAGCTGCTGCCCCCGTGACCTGACCCCAGATAAGCGGAGGAAGATTGATGGATGGATGGATGGATGAAATTACTTTCGTCACTTTACTCCATATGTAATAGAGGGACTATAGGACCAGTTTGATATAACACAATTTTATACAATATATATAATTAGGGGGGCCCCCGCTCCATCTCGGGTCCTTGGCCTGCAGAACGATGAAGACCCCTACGTCTATTTGGTAATCCCATGTTCTGTCTTCATCATAGTAGACATTTCCTTTGCTTGTCTGCAAGGGGAGAATCGTAATAAAATAAATCTTTAGGGGGATTTTTGCTGCTCTCAAGTCAGTTTTATTTTTGTTTTGTTTTAATCGCAAGGGTAAATTGTAAAATTTTAAGAATAAAACTATTAAAAGAAGAAACTATTTACAAACCACCCCTCACAGATATAACCCTCCTGCTGTCACAGCATACCACAACCTGGCAACAGCGCAGACACCGGGGTACAAGGTCCAGGGAGTAGTCACGGACCCACCAGGGCTAAAATGCAGAGACGGAGAGAGTACGATGGAGAGAGTGTACAAAGGTCTGATGGACATCACCACCACCGCCTTGCTTGGTGCGGTGTCTAGCTCTCTGCATACTCCCTTAGATAATGTAACATCTTTGAAAAAGAAAAACTTTGAAAATAGTAAGCTGGGTCCATGGTTTAATGCAGAGCAGCACACTCTGAAGAAAAATGCTATGAAAGTGGAGAGCAAATGTTGCCCCAGATGCCTACAGGAATCCTAGCTAGTCTGGAAAATAGTTTTTTGCAGTTAGAGCAGCATATTTCTCCTCATTAGTAGAGGAGATTAAGAATAATCCTAGATATCTTTTTAATATAGTTGCCAAACTCCCCCAGAGACATAGCTGTGTTGAACCATTTATTACAACTTTACTTAGCAGTAATTATTTTATGGGATTCTTTATAAATAAGATTGACTCTATAAAAATTTTTATTTAATTATAAATAGTTATTTATAATTATAATTAGCACGCCTCTAATTTATAATTGGTTAAACTCTAAAAGGTTTGGCAGCATTTTAGGTAATAATAGAATCATAACCGGGTTTAGACTACTTTTAGACTAACTTTCAGAGTTAGCAAAACTATTATCTTCATCCAAGCCTTCTACTTCTATTATCCATCCTACCGGGATATTTACCTCAAGCTTTTAAAGTAGCTGTATTAAACTCTTGCTTAAGAAACTGTATATTGAGCATGAGTTGGCCAATTAGACCTATATCCGATCTTCTTTCTTATCTAAAATTTTTGAGAACAAGTGTGTGAACACTTAGACCATAAAAAAATCATAGAGCTGATCATAGCACTGAAACAGCTCTGTTGAAAAAAACTAATGATATGCTCATGGCCTCAGATAATGGACTTGTATCTGTACTTGTCCTGTTAGATGTCAGTACTGCTTTTGATAAAGTTGATCGTAATATTTTTTTAGAAAGGCTTGAATATTTTGTAGGAAATAGAGGAAGAGCGCTAGAGTTGTTAAAATCTTATCTAAATCTTATCTAAATCTGTCCGACTTCACTTTAATGATAAATCTTCCTCATGCTCCAGGATGTCCTATGGAGTTACCCTGTTTAATGAAGAACATAATGCATGTGTTTGGAGGGGGAAAGGAATCACCCTGAGGGTATTTCCCTTATTGATGTTCTGAAACATTGGTATATACTCTCTGTTTTTATGGCGCCCAACTTAATCTTCTTCATGTCATCCTAAATTATAGCAGATCACCAGAACATTTATGTAATATAAACAATTATTAGCACAAAAAAGGCAGGTTATTAAAACTTTTGCAGGATAAATATCAAACTGATAGAGAACTGTGGTGGGGTAGGTCTAATTGTTATATTAGGCCACAAGGGGCTGCTGCTGCAGCACATTTGTCTGAAGAACTTGAGACGGTTTCAGCTTCATGTTGAGATAGAACCTCATTTCACCCGGCAGATGGCCAGGCAAAGAAATTCCAATGATCAAAAATGATGATCAAGCTGAATCACCAAATGCATAATTCTACCCTCATGCGGTATAACCAAAGCTGAGGCAAAAAAAGGCAGTCAATTTCGAAATGATGAAAAGAAAGCAGAACACATGGGAGAGAAAACAGATTCAGAAACTTCTCATATCTTATGGAATCTTTTCCATACATGGTCAAAAGGCCCTTTCAAAGTTGGTCTGTGCTCTTATGTCCCTGCTATTAGAAAAGAAGGCTGATAAGGTAATAAATCAATTACATTACCCAGTCTAACCTAAAAAAAATAAGGGAAAAATAGGTACTATATCTGACTTTTTGTTATATGGTTAACTGATTCTGTGTACCATATAACAAAACCACCTCACCTGTTGCGGAGGAATATTACCCTTCGTTATCATTCCTTATTGGGCTTGAAAAAGATAAATTCAGGCCTCAAATCCACTCACTATCAAATGCCTAATCCATACACGAGGCTTTCCAGTCTGGATCATTATTACAAATTTTTCACTCTTCTTGATCTTGCTACGCGTTCTTCTGCATACCCATCCAGGAAAGCTGCAAAGAACTGTTTGCTTTCACTTTCAAGGGTCAGCAGTACATGCACAACATGCTACTGCAGGGCTTGATGGACAGCCCTTCTCTCTTTATTTTTGCAATCATTGTGGAAAAAAATTCAAAATCCTCTTTTGTGAATGGTTTGTGTGTTGCAGTGAATGCATGACATCTCCTTGTGGGCCCGACATAGATGGAGGTGGATCGGTTGTGTGCAGATTTTCAACTTAGGGTTAGGTTTAAAGGGTTTCAGAGTCTCTGGAGATATGTTTGAGTGGACTCACCTCAGAGTTTTGTTTTTAGGAATGACTTATCACCTCTGGAGTTGAAATCACAGAAGGTCATAAAAGGAACATTCATACACATTCAAAGCCACACATTGTAGATGAGATGATGTCATATTTAGGAATGGCAAACTACAGCAGAAATCATGTGCCTAACTATGATGAAACATTAGCTCCTTTATAGTCCTGAAACAGTATTTAAATGAGGCATCAGTTGGTATTGTATGATTTGACAAGCATGTTTGAGTTTTTTGTGGGGAAATTAGGGACTTGTCTTCTGTGGCAATCAGGTGACATGGAAGAAGGGTTCTGTGTTATTATAGCATTAGTCGTAAATGGCTGTTGTGATATTTTATTATATTTATTGCTCACACCGGTAGGGGTGGCAAATGTGTTATTTAATTAGATATTATTTGGATTATCATATATTTTCTATAAACACGTGCCCTACTGGCTGTGTATTAGAACAAGAAATAACTGTGTGAATCGGTCATTTTGTGTGGAGGTTTGACCAGGACCCAAATGCAGAGACAGAAGGAGGCAGAGATGAGTGTATGTTGATTTAATGTAGATCAAATGCAGCAGAAGGTTAAGTTCAAAAACAACATACAGCCAACCAAAAAACAGGAGACGTCAGGGAAAACACACATGAGAAGCAAGGAACGACAAAGAACCAGCAATGAGAAACTGCACAAGAGGAGTATAAATGGGAGAGTGAACAAGAACTGGATAATCAGCAGACGCGAAGCAGGTGTGGGGGGAGGAATCTATAAGACTGCTAGGGGAAAAAGACTAACACAAGGGGGCAATAGAGAGTAAACAAGAGAAACTCAAATAAAACCAGAAAACAACACAAAATGGAAATAAAAAAACAATGAAAACTTAAAAAGAAAACCTAAACAGAACCAAAAGAAGCGGCTCTAGAGCAGTCCTGGTGAGATTGAATAATTGTAGTAATAAACCAGAGATCCTAACTGTGGCAAGGAACATAGGCATGGTGACAGTGGACGGTCAGTAGGTGTGTTTTTATCAAGATATTTCGGCTAAAATGGACAAGAAAAGGAAAGAGTCTGCAAAAGATTGATGGAGCCACAAGAAGCTGGCATCAGGAATGCTTTTGTGTACCCGGCCTTGATACGAATCTTTCAGCAGGACAGGACAACAATTACACTCTCCAAAATGACAGATGTTAACAATTACATTATGGAAGATGGCCGTTGTTATTTTATTATTGACTTAACATGTTATAGCAAAATATCGGCAGTGATATTGATAAAAAAAAAAACAGAAAACACAAGTGTTTTCTGTGCTTCGCCCTCCTTGTTCGTTTCAACACGTTTCTTAAAAAAATCTCTTGTTTCACGGTGTCTAAATGATCTCATCTCATTTAAAGCTGTTTTCAGCCATATTATTGTTATAAAAATGTAATAGTAAATGCAGTGTATGTGTACTTTTTATAAGCTATGCCCAGTAGGAATATTATTTTTGTCTAAGTCAAAGTATAGTATCTAATCATAATCTTAAGAAAGTGTCTATTCCTATACCGGATGTGTAGAGTAGATGGGGACACCAATTCTGGCAATATGGAATTAAATAAAAAGCCTAATGTTGGAACAAACACTGTTTATTAAGGAAAGGTCAACAGAGAGAAATTATAAGTCAATATGAAACCCAAATATAGATTTAATTACTACAATTAGCTAAAAGTTGGGAAATTGATGTAGCCATTTCATCACTTTAATCAGGCAAATGCCCTGGAGCTGACGGATATCTGATGAGTTTTTTGAGTTTTTGAAAGGCAAAATTAATACATTTTTTAAGAGTATTTAATGCATCTTTTGAACATTCAAGCCGACCGGGAAGTATATGGCCAATATCACTGTAATACAAAAAAATAAAAAGATAAGGAGCCGGAATTGCCTTCTTCTATTGAACAGTAAGGCTGCTGGTAACAGACATGAACATATTGTCAAAGGTGTTGGCCAACAGATTAGAGCAGGTTGTGTCAGACATAGTAATTACAGACCAGACTGGATTTTTAAGGGTCGCTTTTCCTTAAACAGCACAAGATGGTTAATTAGTATAATCAATTATCTCAATTTTTATTAGACACCCGGCACAATTGTTTCAATGGATGCTTAAAACTTTTGGTCATGTTGAATTTGATTATATGTTTGAAGTGCTACAGAGATTTAGTTAAAAATCTACTTTTCTAACTCGTACAAAACGCCTACAACCTCTGTCTTGACACATGGTCTTTTATAAGCACCATTTAAACTTAAGCGTGGTACAGCTTAGGGCAGTCCTTTATCACCTTTGCTGTTCTCCCTAGCTATAGAGCCGCTTGCAATATTTGTCAGACAGAATTTTAATATAAAATACTTCAATATAAAAAAATAAAAAAAGCACAAAATGTTCTTATATGTAGATGATATTCTTCTAACTTTAATATATTCTGATAAATCGATTCCAGCACTGATTGGATGTATCAAAGAATTTGGACAACTATCAGGTTATAAAGTAAATTTTTAAAAGTCGGAGATAATAGCTTCAACAAACAGCGCAGGTGAAACAATAAACTGGTCGAGCCTGCTTTTGTTCTGGTAGGCAGCCAAAGGGTATCTAGGAATAAAAGTCACACCCAAAACTGGTCAACTGTAAGTGGAAAATATCAACCCTTAAATTTGTCAGATAAAAGGTAAATTAACAAGCTGGAAAAATCTTCACTTGTCAATGAAACGAACTGAGGCAAATGGCCCGTCCAGTCTAATTCCTGGAACTTAAGGGGAAGCAGACTGCCAGCACCTTGTTGCCTGAGTGTTTGCAAGTTACGGTACTCTGAGCCCCCATAGAGATACCGTTTGTGTTATTTTCCTGTAGACAAACATTTCTTAATTGATTCTCGTTGTCTGCCTTTCATCAGGGGTTTCCTCGTGACGCTGTGGATCCTTGTGAGGACCTTGCTGTAAATAAAGGGCAGTGAAACCAGTAGAGGCACAGCCCGTTATGGTGTCATACCTTAAAACTGCATACAGACTGAACACTAAGATTCCAATAAGATGTTCTCCTAGAAATTTTTACAATTTGAGAATGGAATATAAAGTGGGAAGCCCAATTGCTTGAAGTCAGTGATATGCCGGGATAGGGACGTTGCTGACCAAATGAGTTTCCATAGAAATGTTAATAATTGCCTTCCAAAAAAAAAAAAAAAAATGTCATCCTTGACAATGGACATTTTGTTTTTCCTGCCTTTATACATTTCTTTTCATACAATCCGCAGGACACATTAGGAGAAAAAGAAAAATACAGTCTGCAAATCAAAATTATGCTAAAATATTCTGGATCTGTTTCAAATTACCTGTCAGTAGATCCATGTGTGCTCTAAAAAGGGTGAGATAATAAAGAGGTGAATGGGTAGTCAAAAGGTTAAGGTACTGTCCGGTACGCTTTGAACTCTAGCTGGACAGGATTTGAATCAGGCCCATTTTCTTCATTTGAAATGACACAGACAACTGAAATTCACTCAGTTTCATTTAAAAACCTATTTTTTTGTCAAAACAAATCTGGATGCATACAGCATTAACTGTGAACGAGCAACTTGCAGTGAAATGAACTCAACAATTCTAAAATGCAGCAGTGATCACAATTTTAACAGTTTAACTTTATGGTTCAGAGGGCATATATGGAACGATTCAGTGCAGTGCAAAAAAATAAAAGGTGCAAGCTTCACCATGTGATTGGTGGTGAACCTGGGTACGCAGTCGTGTATCAGGGTGAACAGCAGGGGGCTCAGGACGCAGCCCTGAGGACAGCCTGTGCTTAGACTGATAACAGAGGTGTTCTGTCCGACCCGGACTGACTGAGGGCAGTCTGTGAGGAAGTCTAGCAGCCAATTGCAGAGGGTTGTAGTGAAGCCCAGCTGTTCCAGTTATCCCATTAGATGCTGTGGAATGATGGTTAGAAAAGCTGAGCTGAAGTCCAGAATCAGCATTAAAACGTGGGCGTTCTCCAGGTGTGCCAGGCTAAGGTGAAGACCAGAGGAGATGGAGTCCTCAGTGGAGCAGTTCCATCGGTAAGATAACTAGAGGGAAATTCAAAATTTGGATAAAGTCGTCATCTGGAGGTGGCTGTCAAGCCCTCCACCCCAAAAACTAAAAGACAAAACAGACCTTTGCAAATTTGCTGATGGATTATTCCTCACAGGCCTTGCATTGATAGTCTCCCACTGTGGAAGGATATCCTACAAAGGTGCAGCGATACCATCCAGAACAGCTATTGCATTCAATCTGAAGACAGAATACAGATAATTTGACTGCGGTTAGGAAACAAATTATGGGTTTAGGTGAAGCATTACATTAGCAAAAAGGTGTACCTGAGGCATTTAAAATAAGCAGTCGTGTTCAACACACTGACTTACCCAGTCATCTGTGGCAGCTCCAGAGCTGAACTCCCCACATGCCCGACACAATTCCCAAAGGTCATCTGCAGACATAAGTGTTAGGGCAAGGATAATATGGATTCATTAGAAGTACACAGTGGCTGCAGTAGTTCACCCGTCTTTGTCAGCAGAGTCGTTGCCATGTCCAGCCTCAGTTTTGACACACCCTCAGCATGGACAGGGAAGGCAGCTTCTCGACCTCTTAATATACATTCTGCAATCTGAAGATTTGCAATCATTAGTTTTTGGCCTTGCTGGGCCACATTGTACAATGTCTGCTTACCACGCACACGAGAACCCCACATGATGTACCATCCTGCTGCCTTGGGGGAGGCAATGTGGAGCATTCCCACCTCCCTATGGCCAGGAATTGTTTGTGTACAAAAGCTCTGCATTATGACATTCAAACAGTCAGATAAGCATGTATTGTGATAGTACATTTGTCACCTCTCTCAATGACATACCTGGTCATCTCCTGGCACCTTTTGATTTGAGCTGCAGTTGCCCCAAAGGGGTCAACAAAAACGACCCTCTTTTCCATTGGGTAACCTGTCCAGTATAAAGTGGGTCAGAAAGATCTGGTACAACATTTGATAATAACCAATTTGCTACTCACAATAAGCGTCCAGTGGTGGTTGTGACAAACAGCCCCTGCCACTACATTGTAGGACATCAAAGGCACCTGGGAAAGACATACTAACAAACTCTGTATCCACCATTCTTTGGTTTATGCAATGATACTTGCCTTCTTCCGACCTTTCACAGTCCCCTGCCACACTGAGGTCATGGGATAATGCCCCAGTCTGCCTACCCAGTAACGACAGGTATGCATTGATCACCTGCAAAGATACAAATATTTAAAAATTACAACCTCATAACAGGTGTACAAACTACATTAACAGCCATTTAAAAAAAATAACTACCTCACTCTCCAACTCCTTCCCAGGTCCATGATGTTGTCGGAAAATAGTTTATATGGACCAATCCGACTCCAGATTTTCCTGGGATGATGACCTGCCCAAATACCTTTAATCACTGCACCCCCCAAAAAACTTTGGATTGGAATACATTACAATACGCACCAGCTGCAGGAGGCTGAAGCACAGGGGAAGCCAGGGCGGGAGGCTGAAGCACAGGGGAAGCCAGGGCGGGAGGCTGAAGCACAGGGGAAGCCAGGGCGGGAGGCTGATGCTGTAGTGTATTATTTGTCATAAATGATTAGAATAAAACAAGAATCAAAAGTTTTAAATGATTAAAGAGAATTGTGTTCATGAATACATTTATGTAGGCCAAGAGGAGAAAAACAGAGCAATGAGTGTGTGTAACTGCTGCACCTGACTGTAAGAGGAAGAAAAGCACACTCATCTGCTGGAAAGCACAGGATTAAGGCCCTTAGTGATAAGAAAAAGCACCCTCATAAAAATGAAGTATTTGACATATCAAGGTTAACCAGCTCAGCAAAATTTGGCCATACAACTTGTGATAAATAGAGTTGTTATTTTCAAGGCACAATGTGCAGTACTGATCCCAGAAGGGGTGATGCTTTGACTGAGACACAAAGAGGAACACTAGGCCAGACTGACATGGCTTAAAGTAGGGAAAGGATAAGTTTCAACATGTTTTTGACTAAACCGTCATAAGTTTCTGCATGGCCTGAGAGAGTGCTCTCACAAGTATGAGATGTGTCTATGAATGTTACCGTGTTTTGCAGATAAATATCAATGTGACCTTTACCAATGACTGAAATATGTTCTGAAGGGGGTTTTTCCACCGATAAGAAATGTATAAAAGGGAGATGGTTTCACCATTTGTCAGCTTCGGCTCACCAGCGCTGTGTAAATATGTAGTGTTTAGCAATAAACTCACTGGACCTGGACTCAGCGGCCTCTGTCTAAATTTTTTGATCCTTGTTTGAGACTTTTTCTGCTTTTTAAGAACTTTGAATTTTTATAAAACTTAGCTTCAATTTTAAGTCGTCAAGAAGAGAATTATAGGACGACATAATTGGCGGAGCCAGCCAGGAGAAAAGCAAAAAGGGGACGTCGGACGATCTGCAGGCACCAGCTGGAAGGCGTGGAACCCCCAAACGGGCCCAGAAATTCACCGGTTAAAGGTGAGCTAATTTGTTATAATTTTCTAAATTAGTGGGGAACCAGCCTCCGGCGACTGCTTGTGGGTGTCAGGCGTCACAAAGCTCTTCTAAAAGAACCTAGTTTTCCAAATTTAATAAAGTAATTTCCAAATTTTATAAGAATTTATATAAGAATATGCCAAAGGCAGACTAAGCTGAGGAAGGGTCCAGGTACGTATGAATGTGTATGTATGAATGTATGTTTTAGGTGTTATTAATGTTTGTGTTAAACTGTCTTGTGTTTGGATTATTTTGTAAATAAGTTAAGCTTAACACGTGTTGTTCTGAGCGGATGATTGGTAAAGGGACAGATTGGTCAAAGCGTTTTGACATAGTCTGTGGAAGCCATAAAATCCGGAACCAATAGTGTACGCGTGTTACGTGAGGGTATCAGTGACTAAGGTAGTCAGGGTGCTCCACGAGAAGGCTTAAGTAGTCTTAAGGTATTGGAATATTGTGCCACTGTAGGGAAACAGTGAGGAAAAGGTATTGTGCCACTGTAGGGAAACAGTGAGGAAAAGGTATTGAGAGGCTAAGCGATAGCCAGGCTAAGGGATAGCCAGAATATTACCGATTAAGCGATAATCGGAGAATAGTACCGCTCGACCAACCGGAGGACGTCTATGCATTTCCAGTTATCTGGGTGTAGCCGGGGGCAGCAGGGAAAAACGTATGTGCCACTGTAGGAAACAGTGAGGAAAAGGAAGTGCACTGTAAATATATATAATCATTTGTCTTGTGTGTCTTTGTTAGTGTGTCGAGTGAAAGAGTTGAGTGACTGAGGGGAAGTAAGGGGTGGGTGATATTAATAAATAAAGATTAAAGATATAATAATAAATTAATAGAAGTAATTAGTACAGAATATAGTTAAAAAGAATAACCTGAAAATTAATAAGGATTGGAAAACAAAATTGATAACTGAAGGAAAAAACAAAAACAAAAAAACAAAAAACACTAGAGTTATGAGAATGAAATAAAAATAACAAAATTCCTAAATAAGATTGGAAAAAATTGTAAGCTTTATAAGATAAAGATATTATAAGTATATATTATTACAAACTATAGTCTACATAAAGTAAAATATATAAGGTATAAAATTAGTGAAAGTGCAAAATAAAATTACAAATTTGTTTTATTAAAGATTTTATCTCAAAATTGAAGAGATCTAAATTTAGGAAGTAAATTAACTGGAAAGAAACTAAAAGAAAATAAACACGATCTGTATTGAAGAGAGCAGAACCAGTTAAGATAAAAATTAACTGAGGATTACAAAGACTGGTAAATAAGCACAGACCCTAAAGGTTAAGTGACTGCTGATTGCCATGGGAGCTAATGCGAGCAAACAGACCGAGGGGTTAACGCCTGCCAAACTGGTAATAATGACACACCCCTCCAATAAGCGCAAAATTCAAAAATGCATGACAGAATGGCATAAGATGACATCTGGAAGAAACCGTTGGCCTAAAGAGGGCAGCTTTGATCCTTCATGCTGTGACGAGGTTGAAGAACAATTAAGAAATAAAGAAAAAAGGCGTGACCGAGTGCATTTGCATAAGAAACAGAAACATGCTGAACAGAGAGATATCCTGAGATATTTTAAAGTTGAACATCAAAAGAGCCCAACAGCCCCTGACTACACTGATCATAAGCCACCACCCTATCGCCCTAGCATAGCAGGCCAGTACCCAGTAGTAGTAGAATCAGGGAGCAAGGGAAAGATTACTGGACAACTTAAATTAGTATTAGAAGAGGAAGAGGAAGAAATAGAAATAACAGAAGAAGAAATAAACAACACACCACAGACAGAGTGTAAATACCGTGATGAAGAAGACGATTGGGAGAGAACCCCAGAAGTAAGGAGAAAAGCTCCCCATAGTCGCTCCCTACCCCCAGCACGTCGCAGGCATTCACCATATCAAAGAGGCCCCATAAGCCACTCAGAACCCAGGACCAAGTCATCGTTGAAAAAATCAGCAAAACACTCAGAGCCTGTGACCAAGCTAGTCTTGGATGAATCGCCAGAACTAATGGAACAAATAAACCAGGAGGTGGTGGAGCTGACGGAAGAATATGTAAAACTCATAGCGAAGGAGGAAAAATTGGAAAAAGAAGTACAAAGGAAACGACTAAAACATTTGAAAGAAAAATTGAAGAAATTTGAGGAAGTATTAGAAAAACAGAAAAGGATGGAAGCAGAGCAGCTCATACTACAGGCCCGAAATGACGCCCCAGATCAGGCAAATCCATGGACTAAGGCCTTGATTGAAGAAGCTAAAATAAAAGAGGGAGAGGAGAGAAGAAGCGAGGAGGAAGTCTTCATAGAGAGTGAGGAGACCGACTGGTTGCCTGATGGAATGGAAGAAGAAGGCTCAAACATGCCACTGTCAACAGACCCATGCCATAAGGGGTTAAAGGAGAAAGACAGACCAGTGACCAAAGAACGGGAGCCACTCACAGCTGAATGTGAAGTGGACCTGCAAATAGAAAAAAGCGGCCCTCACTCAGTGATGACCAGGTACCAAGCACGACAGCAGAAGACAGAGTCAGATCAAAAAAAGGCCTATATGGCTCCCCTGCTGTCTAAAGGACCTCAAGAAGACAGATATGTGCCATGGTCATTTATGGACATGATCACACTTGCTGGAAGGCTGACCCCGTTGGCAGATGGTGCTGACAGGTGGATAGAAAAGCTGGAAGAAATCACTGGAGGCATCAATCTGGCAGCTGGAGACATCAAGGCATTGCTGATTAAGACAGCAGGACACTCAGCAGCCAGAGAAGTGTTTGACGAAGCCCAGCTTCCAAGGGTCATGACCTCACACCAGTATGACAAGATACCATTCAACCAAATAAGACCCAAGGTGTGGGCAGCCGTAAGGAACAAATACCCCACCTGCAGTGATCCAACTAAGCTGAGACAAGAATGCCTAAAGGATGATGAAAGCCCCGCCCAGTTTCTGCACAGGTTCCAACAGAAATGGAAAACAGAGACTGGAAGTGATGGGAATGAACTGAAAACATCTGGCCCTCTATTCAGAACCTACATCAGAGAGGCCATGCCCAAAGAAGTACAAGCCAAACTGGACGGAGTTGTGGGGCTCATGAAGATGGACTGGCCTCTGTTCTCCGAGCATGTTAATCACTATGTAAACATGCATCGGGCCGAGAAACGGGCCTTTGATGACCAAAGCAAGATGCTGGCCACCAAGCTAACCCAGCTGCAGATTGGGGAATTGTCCAAAGCAAAGAAAGAGAAGCCCAAGCATCAAGCTGCACTGACTGTGGTGGCCACACCCCCAACCGAGGGAGCACCAACAGGGGAGGCAGTGGTACAAGCACCAGTAGTGTCTCCTGTTATTCCTCCACCCACACAGCAGATGCAGTATCCAGCAGCGCCACTCGTGGGAGGAGCCCTGCCACAGCAGACCCAACCCCAACCAGTCCCTCCTATTTATGTGCATCTAAACCAAGGAGGAGGTCCCCAACAAGCAACGTTCGGAAGGGGACGAGGGGGGCCACCTATGCGGGGAAGATGGAGAGGCCCACAAGGAGCCCCAAGAAGGCCCCCTCAAGGCCAATACCAGCAGATGCCACAAGCAGGTCCAGACATGGGACAACAGCGAGTGAGAATGCAATGCTGGGGATGTGGACAAATTGGACACATACAAAGAGACTGCCCCACTAACCCATGGATGGGACCCCAGCCCCCTACTGCGGGACCAGCCATCTATGGAACGGGACAAGACACGTACTGGCTATAGGGGTGCCCAGAGAAACCTGATGGAGAGGCTATTCTACCTGTATTAACCCAACGTCCACAAACAGAACCCACCATTGATGTCACAATATATGACAGCCATCATCGCTTCATGATTGATACAGGAGCGGCCTACTCCTGTATAGGAAAAAGTGGAATTGGCCTGCCTCTCTCAGCATCAAAGATTCGAACAGTAGGTTTCTCTGGGAAGACCCAAATAATACCCATGACTAAGCCAGTTCCCATGATCATAGGTGAAAAGACTGTGTGTGCACCACTGCTTTACTCAGAAGATACGCCCATAAATCTGCTGGGTAGAGATGTGCTGTGCCAGCTCAATGCTAAAATCAAATGTACCCCGAATGGAATTTCTTTTGAAGCAATAGACGACAATGAAGCCTACATGATGCCACTGGGTCTACAAAAGACCCCACAGACAACAAGTCATGAACCAGAAGACCAAGTATTTTGGCTGAAACTCACATCACCAACTTCCTTCCTCCAACTAGAGTGGGAAACATGGAGACCCCTGATAATGAATCACTATGAGAACTCCAAAGAACCCTTTCTCCCTCTCCATTGTACCATGTTTTATGACAAAGGCAAAACACATGATTGCAGACGAGTATGAGTCACATGACTTAGGACCCATGGTTCAAAAAGCCAAGCAAGTTACTGAATGGGTCAACACAGCATGGGACTGCATTAAATTATCCAAAGATGGACTGTTCTTTAAGATCTCATTCTCACAAGCTGATGAAGTCATAGCAGAACACATTAAAGTTCCTGGGAAAAGACAAATGGCAGTGGCAGCAGAACATGAATCCCTATTAGAACAGGTCCCAGAGCAAGTATGGTCTAAAAGTAAAACAGATGTAGGATTAGTGAAATCAGCAGACCCCATCAAATTCACCATCAAACCAAATGCTAAATTGCCCTTCCAAAGACAATACCCACTTAAAAGAGAAGCAGTAGAAGGAATACAGCCTATTATTACAGGATTAGAAACAGCAGGAGTTCTTAAACCAACAGCAAGTCCCTGTAACACGCCAATTTTTCCCATCAGAAAACCCAACAGTAATGACTATAGACTAGTCCATGATCTAAGATTAATTAATGCCATTGTAGCAGAAGAGATACCAGTGGTACCAGACCCGCACACATTACTGAGTAATATACCCCCAGGTACCAAATGGTTTACTGTGATAGATCTGTGCTCAGCATTTTTCAGTGTACCGGTCCATCCAGATTCTCAGTATTTGTTTGCATTCACCTATAAAGGCCAACAATACACTTATTCACGATTACCACAGGGTTTTGTACACTCACCATCAATTTTCAATCGAGTACTGGCAAATGACTTAAATCACCTTGACATACCATCCACAATGTTGATGTATGTTGATGACATTTTGATTTGTTCTGCTTCCAAAGAGCAGTGTGAAAGAGACTCCATTACAGTGTTGACTGCTTTGGCAGAAGGAGGACACAAAGTAAGTAAACAAAAATTGCAATTCTGCCAGCAAACAGTGGAATATCTCGGCAGGCAACTCAGTGGGGACAAGAGGTGTATTGCACCGTCCCAACTGGAAGCCATAACTCAAATGCCCAAACCTCGGACTGTTGGTCACATGTTGTCTTTCCTTGGCATGGCAGGATACAGCAGACCGTGGGTGTGTGATTATGCCATCAAAACGGCTCCACTGAGAGCACTGATTAAAGCCGCGGGTCAAGGACACCAGTCGGCTCAATTGCAATGGACAGATGAGGCAGAGGGTGCGTTCCAGCTGCTGAAACAGGATCTCCAAACTGCTCCTGCTCTGGCCAATCCAGATTATGGCAAACCATTCCATCTCTATGTGGCTGAGCGACAAGGGTATGCATGTGCAGTATTGATGCAAGACACCCCAACAGGTAAACAGCCAATTTCTTATTACAGCACAAAATTAGATGGTGTCGAAGAGGGTTTGCCTCCCTGCTACCAGGGCTTGGCAGCAGCAGCCTTCGCATACAAAAAGGCCTCAGTTATTACTATGGGCCACCCTATTATTCTGTACACATCACATCAATTACATGCACTGCTCACCAGCCCACGCTTTGTGATAACACAAGCTCGTCGAACAGGTTATGAAGTTCTGCTTTCAGGACCTGACTTAACAATACAACGCTGTACCACCATTAATCCAGCCACAAGAATGGTATTGCCCACAGAAGGTGAGCCCCATGATTGTCTCCAGGAGACGGACACCTTCATGAAGGTAAGAGAGGACTTATACAATCATCCAATCCCATCTGATTTGACACTGTTCGTAGACGGATCATGTGTCAGAGGTGAGACAGGTAATAGAGCGGGATATGGAATAGTCCAACTTAACCCTGATGGGACCTTTACCAAAGTACAATCAATGAGCCTAGATCAACCTTGCTCTGCCCAATTGGCAGAGATAAAAGCATTAACAGCAGCATGTAAATTGGCTAATGGTAAAAGAGTGACAATCTATACTGACAGTGCTTATGGCTATGGGGTATGTCATATAAATGCTAGCATCTGGAAACAACGAGGGTTTGTTAGAACAGATGGTACCCCAGTGACACATGGGCAAGCAGTAGTATAGTTAATTAAAGCTATGCAACTTCCATCTGCATTGGCTGTTGTAAAATGTGCAGCCCACCAAACAGCAAAAACACCTATAGCCATAGGAAATAACTTAGCAGATGAGGCAGCTAAAGAAGCCACAGGATCAGCAGTGCAGGGACCAATGATTCATGTAACTGAGTGTGAACCCATTACTAATCTAGCCTCATTAATAGAAGCCCAAAACAACGTCTCAGAAGCAGAAAAACGTCTCTGGGTGCAAAGGGGGGCGGCTCGGCTAACACACCCTCACGCTGGGTTGTGGCGTAGTTCTCGAGGACATTTTGTATTACCTTTGTCCTTATTACCAACGGCGATTAAAATAATGCATGGACCTGATCATTGTTCTCGAGCCCAAGTTGTTCAAAAGTTACAGGCAGTCTGGTGGTCACCTTATATGACACCAATGGTAGACAGAGAATTGGCTTTATGTCCGCATTGTCCTAAGTATAATGTGCGCAAAATGTTTACCCAGCCCTTAGCACATATCCCTAAGCCAGACGGTCCGTTCCGCCATCTGATGATGGATTACGTTGACATGATAACTCGGGTTCAGGGAAAGAGATATATGTTGGTGGTTGTCTGTAGGTTTAGCAGATGGGTGGAGGCATGCCCCACTGCTAAGAATGACCACAAAGCTGCAGCAAGATTTTTGTGTAAAGAAGTTTTTCCCAGATTTGGCATGCCTGATACAATATCATCTGATAATGGACCTCATTTTGTTTCACAGGTGATCCAGCAAATGTTTAAACTGTTGTGCATAACACAGAAGTTTGGTTGTGTGTATCATCCCCAGTCACAGGGCTCCGTGGAACGAGCTAATGGAGTGCTGAAATCAAAGATAGCAAAGATAATAGCTGACAGCAACAACCGTTTGACTTGGGTGGACGCCTTGCCTGTTGCATTGATGGCAATGCGCTCTCAAACTAACCGAATAACCCATCTTACTCCCCATGAAATGCTTACAGGTCGACCAATGCCTCTCCCACAGGTTCGTGGACCCCTGCTGCAGGAGGTCTCCTTGGCACAGCTTGAACGTGAAATGGGGGACTATCTCAGGTCCTTAACACGCATTCACAGGCTTATATTTCAACAGGTGAAAGCAGCTCACGGCCGAGACGAGACACACATTCCAGTGGACGTCAGGGACGTTCAAGTTGGTGACAGTGTGTTCATACGCGTCTTTAGACGTCAGTGGAACGAGCCTCGTAGGGAAGGCCCGTTTAAAGTTGTGCTTACCACTCCCACTGCCCTGAAAGTTGAAGGTAAGCCCTTCTGGTTTCATAAAAACCACTGCACCAGGCATCGGCCTCCAGACCCACCTGGCCTTGCTCCAGGACCGACGGGCTCTGCGCATGCTGACAGGGCAGCAACAAGTCTCCCTCCGCAGCACCCCTCCACTAGCTCACAGACTGTAGATGTTGCACCGGTGTCGGGCACTGATGCGCACCCACTCCCCTCCACGTCCGGCGTCCACAGACGTTCGGCACGTTTGGCAGCCCGCCAATCACCAATGCCAGGGGACTCTGAGGATGACAGTGTTCATTCTTATGCTTCCCATCCGCCTTCTGATTCTGGTGGCAATGATGATGATCCTGTTGCCACTGAGACTTCTTCTGGGTCTCACCCAGATCCATCCGTCGTTCAGGCACTGGACGAACTTCTTTCTTCTGGCCCATCAGATGCTGGTGGAGTCCTGTCCCCTTAACATCCCTCACCTGTATCTTTCCCTCTCATCCCCTCCCTTTCCCCCTCCTCCTCCGCGTCAAGTGGGCCGTCGATCGACTCGGTCCCGCCCACCCCATCGCCGTCTGGGCATCTCCCGTATGCGCCTTCTTCAGACTTTGATTAACTTCTTGTTGTATTAACCCTTTGTGGGTTAACAAGGGGGGATCTTATGAAAATTAATACTAACAGTGCACACACACATTTAATGCGTCACACACAAACATGTGCACTAGCAATGGTAACACTAGCTACTAACCAAGGGGTAATCAATAATAATGATGGAGAAAATTTATCACTAATGCATGTGCAAGTCAAAGGATATGATTATGTAATGTCTGAAGAAATTTTAGGTAACTCAATGGGGAAACATTGGCTTGGAGTTCCACAAAGCATGGACTGCCGTGAGGATGGGATGGTGATCATTGAGGTAAGATGCAAAATGTACATATGCCAAAATACATTAACAGAGCAGGTAATGACGGTAGGGAAAGCGCATAGAATGTTAAAATTGGTAAACAAAAGGCAGAAAAGAGATCTAGACAAATTAAAGACTGCACACTGGGAAACCAATATGTTCCAACAATGGATTCAGTACTCTGTCCAGGCAATGTTCAAAGCCAAAAAGCGCCCTAAAGATGATTGTATAGCCTGCTATAATGCTAAAAAATTACCAGCCCTTCAGATTATTCCCGGCTAATTGGAACACTCAGCTGAAGGGATTCTGGGATTGGTTTCACAAGCTTGGAAGGGGAAAATATCTTGAGGCAGCAGGAATGATTCTAGGGGCAGTAATGCTGATTATATTGATAGTTGTGTGTTGCATCATACCCCTTGTTCGGGGACTGGTCTCAAGACTTGTTGTAAGTGTAACTGGTCAGTTCCCAGTTGTAGAGATACAATTGGACCAAGAGATATAAAACATAACCATGATCACCTTCCACCCTCACCAGGTACGTGCATTTCTTTAATAACAACAGTGTATATATATAAATATTTTGCATAACAATGACTTATATACTTACTCACGTAGATATAGCAACTTGCATGCTGAATAATCCATAGATATAAGAGATAATATGCCTTCAGATGATGCCTAAATTTGCCATACTATGTCCCCACAGGTAGATTATTGAACATGGCAGAGGCTAGTTATGATGAATATGAAGAAAACCAAATGAATTTACAAGCTGCACTGGCGTCGTTAGGCCTATCACTAGGGGTAGGATGCCCATATCTTCCTCCCAGGTACCTACTGGATCCTGCAGAGGGGCCAAGCAGTGCACCTTTGGGTTGGAGCAAACCTATGATGACACCCAGCAGGCAGCCTGAGGATCAACCTATGATGACACCCAGCAGGCAGCCTGATGATCAACCACCATCACCTACTGGGAAGCCACTGTCCATCTCGATGCCACCAGGGGACCTCAGTATTGATCTCGGTCCAACCAGCACCCCTGCCAGTCCTGAGAATCCCGAGGATCGACGACCACCGTCACCCCACCAATATAATTATCCGCCACCACCCATTTCAGGCGTACTGGCTATGTTCATGGTCATAGCAGATGACATAAAGCTTGATCTTGCCGAAGCTCATCATGTTGCAAAGTTCTTGGCTCATCCGCTGGAGTCATACAACACCAACAGTGATCTCAAGCCTGAAATCACCTCTATGACCAAAACAGTTTATGCCCAATTCATGAAGGGCCTGATGAAGCTTTTTGTTTGTGTGTGTGTATTTATGGGTGTGAAAGACCACCTATGTAGGGGATAATTGCAGTGACCTCGTAACACAAGATGCTGCTTGGGCATTGGTATTTGCCTCTGCTGAGAAAACAGAATTAGAACATCTTGCTAAAAAAAAAAAGTAAGCAACGAGGACGGGTCCTCTTAAGGTAGCCAAGAGGGGGATCCCTCTTTGTTTTTATATATTCTGTTTTCTGCATTTTATTAGTTTAATATTTACTCAGACACCACCACATCTTATATTACTCACTTCTACTATATGGTGTGTATTTAATCTCACGTTTAGTTTAGTGTGCACAATATATATATAAACTTTTGTCACTTGGGTGAGTTCACATTTAAAGTGTTTTAGATTAGTTATCACCTGCATAATCACGTAAATTGATCCTTTTTAGGATCAAAGGGGGGAAATGTAGTGTATTATTTGTCATAAATGATTAGAATAAAACAAGAATCAAAAGTTTTAAATGATTAAAGAGAATTGTGTTCATGAATACATTTATGTAGGCCAAGAGGAGAAAAACAGAGCAATGAGTGTGTGTAACTGCTGCACCTGACTGTAAGAGGAAGAAAAGCACACTCATCTGCTGGAAAGCACAGGATTAAGGCCCTTAGTGATAAGAAAAAGCACCCTCATAAAAATGAAGTATTTGACATATCAAGGTTAACCAGCTCAGCAAAATTTGGCCATACAACTTGTGATAAATAGAGTTGTTATTTTCAAGGCACAATGTGCAGTACTGATCCCAGAAGGGGTGATGCTTTGACTGAGACACAAAGAGGAACACTAGGCCAGACTGACATGGCTTAAAGTAGGGAAAGGATAAGTTTCAACATGTTTTTGACTAAACCGTCATAAGTTTCTGCATGGCCTGAGAGAGTGCTCTCACAAGTATGAGATGTGTCTATGAATGTTACCGTGTTTTGCAGATAAATATCAATGTGACCTTTACCAATGACTGAAATATGTTCTGAAGGGGGTTTTTCCACCGATAAGAAATGTATAAAAGGGAGATGGTTTCACCATTTGTCAGCTTCGGCTCACCAGCGCTGTGTAAATATGTAGTGTTTAGCAATAAACTCACTGGACCTGGACTCAGCGGCCTCTGTCTAAATTTTTTGATCCTTGTTTGAGACTTTTTCTGCTTTTTAAGAACTTTGAATTTTTATAAAACTTAGCTTCAATTTTAAGTCGTCAAGAAGAGAATTATAGGACGACAATGCCCTTTCATCTTTGAGGGTATCCTGTGCTTCAGAAGTATATACGGTTTTAAGTGATCTACATTAATTTTGATCTTTGCTTTTCCCTTTTCCGATACAAGGTCTGCACTCTTGCCCTCAATTTTTGTGATCATGAGGGGACCCAACATGTCTGCCTCCATTTTCCCACCCTTCCTTTGCTTCTGCCTGATGTTCTTTAGAAGAACTTGGTCACCCACCTTAAAGTCCTCCTTACCTCGTTGCCTTTTCCTCTGCCTAACCTTTTCATGACTCTTTTGAATATTTGAGGACACTTCCCGGTAGGTTTTTTTCTGCTCAGAAAGGCCTCGGCTCACAACCTCCTATGAAATTAGCCTCTCCTCCTTTTGATAAGTGATCTGTAAGCAAGTATAGAAAATGTTTTGTGACATAGTATTGGCCCCAACAGGGAAGATGTGTGCACACCTTACCTCATATTGTGTTGGTATCTGCGACGGATACCTGGCCTCCCTGTCAAACATCAAATAATATGGGGAATGTTTGGTGGTGAAATGTCATTTGGTCCGCAGGGCAAACATTGTTGGTTGCAGCACCTCGTCCCATTTATGGTGGATGTTAAAAGAAAGGTTCCATGTTTGTATAGCTTACAGACTTTGCAAAACTATTCAAAGTTTCATATACATAATTTTCCTACAGGTACTAATAGAAACTAGGTTTGCATGTACAAGAGGATCAACAATTAGCCTTTTATCAAACAGAAAGCATTTTCACAGACTGGTTATATCTGGCTATATTACAACAGTACCTTCTACTGCAGTCCTCAGAGCAGCAGCATTATGGAAAAGATCATGTTGAGACTCTTGTTTCTTTTAGGTAAGTGACTTAATGTTTACATCTGGTGACATTGAAACCTTTTTAGCAAAGCAACAGAATGATTAAATTCAAGAATCTTAAATCTATCTTCCAGACTGGGTGATCCTCTCTACCTGCATCCTCCCTCAGTACTATTTTGTTAATCAGCTATTGACTTGGAATGAAGCTCAGACCTACTGCAGACAGAAGCACACAGACCTGGCCACCATTCTAAACTCTGAGCAACAGAACCAACTTATCAACACTCTTACATCTGATGAACACAGCTCTGACGTCTGGATTGGTCTGTTTAGTGAAATCGACTGGAAATGGTCTGATGGTTACAATGGGAGTGGAGCTGACTACAGAAACTGGAGTCCAGGTCAACCATTTTTAAGTTACTCTTACGGTCTATGCGTAGCAAATGGTAAGTGGTACTACTCAGAGGGATGTTTTTTTTCTTCCTGCACAAGCCATCGTGAAGTTATGTGTTATAAAGGTAAAAATATCAATCATAACAATTTTTACAAGCATTATTAGACATGTTATCTCTGCTCAACATCATCCTACAATGTCGCCACTTACAGGCTCACGCTTGGGTCCTGAATTTGTTTATGTGCATACACCGATGAATTGGTCCAGTGCTCAGAACTACTGCAGGAAGAACTTTGTTGACCTGGCCACCATAAAAAATTACAGAGACTACGGGGAAGTGCAGAGACTGACACCTACAGGAAAATATCCATGGATTGGCCTATATGTAGAGCCAAATCATTACTGGTCTGATGGAAGCAGCGTCCTTTTTACCAGCTGGGATACCACTGGTATTCTGATCGGCTCCAGGGCAGTTATATGTGGTTCTACATCTACTGGGAGATCAGGAAGATGGAAAATGTTATCCTGTGAAACAAGATTACCCTTTGTCTGTTATGGTCCTCCTGGTGAGTTTGCCCTCAAATTAAAAAGAGAAAATAAGAAGCTACATTACATAAGAATAAAGCTGTCATGATTGGTTTTATATCAAACCCACATGCAGAACACAAAGGAGGCTGGGTAAAAGTTTAACAGAGTTTATTAAAGATGTTGACACAAAAAACATGAACTGGATCTGGAACAGGTCTGGGTTGGATTCACTGAAGTCTGCAGAGATGATAGTTTGATTAGCTGGGCAGGCAGATGATTAAAGAGTCCTTTAGATAATTCTGATTCTACCTTGACGGGGTCCAGGCTTCTCTTGTGAGAGAGGGAACCGTTGGGTCCAGAGACTGTTGGTTCAGCAGAGTGCTCGAGCAGCTGCAGCGTCTAGCTTCTGACTTTGAATCGCAGACCTTGATCAGAGTTTCCAGCTCTTCACAGAAAGCAGCAGGGGAAATCCCAATAGGAATCTTCAGGTTTGGCTCACCAGGGCTGGAAGGCAGGTTAAGCTCACCCAGAGCTTTCAGGCTTGAGACAGGTTTCCTGTGAGCAAAGACAGAGGAAGGTTAGAACCAGTTTTCTCACTTAGAGACAACTTAGATTCTTTCAGGTAACAGAGGCTCAGGTTGCTGCTTATGTAGGTAGGTCTCCTGATGGGTTGATGAACGTCAGGTGTGCTGGAGGGCTCCAGCCCAGGAGACCCACAGCGCACTCTGCTGGAGAAAGGTGGTACATCTCCAGATCCCAACAAAAGCATGTCTTAAATACCCATATCTTTTTATTCTAAGTTGCTATTTAAAACTGTTTTTATTTATATATCTTAAGATATAAATCCTTATGGTTAATTGGCATTACACTTAAGTCTCTTATCAATTATGTTATACTCTCTTCTTATTCCACCTCATGTTCTGATTCCTGCATCACTGATGGAAAGGGTGGTCTCCAACTGTAATAATTTTCAATTCAAATTCATTATAGTTCTCCAACATACATTAACTCAGTCAAGATTATATATTTTTTTGTTTATAATATAAAACATCTCTGTGTTGCTGGGCTCAACCCTGAGAAACTACAAAAGCCCACCACCTGCAGAGAGGAGTGTCAAAATCAGCTGTCCCTTACCCTGGTTGGCAGTCGTTGGAATGAGTCTTGCTATGATAATTTCTAGAAGACTACTCTGCCTTTGAGGGCAATAAATCATACAAGTGAAAGTGAAAGCAAAGGGGGGAAAACTAATTTGATCAATAAAGCAACATGCACATCATGTAAATTTTTTGTGGCTTTACACATCTAAACTGATTTTGATAGAGTTGCTTTTTGTTCACAGGAACAAGAGGTTTCAGGGGCTGAGTGTGGTCAGATACTACAGATACCTCTCCTGTTTAGAAAATTATAAATGTGAATGACAGACTGGATTTTAACAGCCCTATAGAGTATTTTTAATTTTAAAACATACATACTTGCTTATGTATTCCATATTTATTTAATTCAATTCAGTTATTAACAGTTATTATATTATATTAACACAGTTATCAACACAGTTAATGACTGAGTTAAAGTAATGGTCAACTGTAAAGGCAGCCCTGAGCCACTCTAACTATAAGCTTTATAAATAAACTATAACTAAAAGATCTGCCTCCCATTCTACTTTTAGAAATTTTAGGAGCCACTATTAAACCTGCAGATTGAGAGCAAAGTGCTCTTAATTCAAGGTATAAGAAAATGTTTTTATAGTGATACATTTCTTCTTTTTAATTAGTTGTAAAACAGGTGGTGAGGCTCAGACTTCATGCAAAGGACTCTGTGAATCTGAATGACCCTGTTCTAAGAGGACACATCCTGATGACGGCAAGTTTGAAAATAAAACTCTTTTAGTGCTTTATTAATAATTAAATCTGATCTCAGATTAAAGCTTCTATATTTTCTACGTCTTCCAATTTTATCCTACAGCTGCAAGACAAACTGCAGGAGAACGGAGTGAGTGGAGTTACCCTGAAGTGGAGAGTGCAGCCTGATGGGAAAGTCTTCAAAAAGGAGAAGAAAGAAATATAAACCAAGAAATATGAAACCTGATTTCTTTGTTTTAAGTTGATGGCTAATTTTTATGATTCAGTAGTATAGTAACTGATAATAACCTGTTTGCTGCCAGGGCAAATAACTTATTGTAATGATGGGAAAAATTTCTAAATGATCTGAACTCAATATTTTCTTCATCTGCAGGTTTGAGGGCCTTTCATTTTTTGGTGGTGGTTTAGACTCTGTTATATACGTATAATAGTATAAATTGTAAGAATTTGCAGTATGTTTTTGTCATGATCCACAGGTGATTGTGTTTTGGTTTTCTTCTCTGTTTGTTTTCTGATGATTCTGGGTTGTGTATAATTTTCATGAAGTCTTGCTGTTTTCCCTTTTTTCATATACAGTAGTAGTCTTTTTGTCACGGTCTTGGTTCTGTTAAATTTTCTTTTGAGTATTCAGTTTTACTTTGCTCTATGTTTTCTAGTTTTATGGGTTTAATTCATATTGTGTTGTTGTGTTTTCTGGATATATCTAATTTATTATGTTTTTCTTTGTTGCCCTCTGTTGCCCTCTTGTGTCGGTCTCCTTTTCCCTAGCTCCTTTCTAGAAGCCTTTGTTCACACTTGCTCCCAATCAGCTCGTTAGTCCTGCCTTTGTTCAGTCTCCCATACAAACTCTCCCTGTGCAGTTCCTGAGAGCTGGTTCCTGGTCTTTCCCCGGCTCCTCGTGCTTGTTTTCGCCTGATGTCTCGTTTTCTATTGTAATTAAAGACTCAGATCATTTCTATCACTGGAAGTTTTTGATTTTAGGTCCTATTTAGTTATATGTATTAAGTTATACTTGTGATCAGCTGTTTCACTCTATATTAACACTACTCACTGTTTAAGAAATAAAGTATCATTTTCCACAGTAAGCTCAGTCTACATCTGCATCAAATGTTTCTTAGAGCAGATTAATGATAATACAACATTATGTAAATAATAAAGCAAGCTTTAATAAAGATGAACTATTGCCAGTATTCCTTGTGTCTTATCGTCACATATGCACCAAAAAGATTATTTCTGCTCAAATTTGGAAATTTGCTAAAAGATGATCATCTTTGACTACAGCTCCCCATGATCACCAAGCCAACCAATCTGTTGACCTCCATGAAAACAACAATAGAGCAACAGTTTAGGAACTCAGAAATCATAATTTCCAAAGCTGCAAAGTCTTAATGAAAAAGCAAGATGTAAAATGTAATGCTTTAATGAATAAAAATTGGAAGAATATTATAAACGTCTATTTCAATTAAAGTCGTAGGGAAACGGCTGTTCCAGCCATTGCATTTCCGAATTCTTCTGAGTGGTGACCGACTTTACATGAGTAAATAAAGTTAGTGTAATTAGTGTAATTATCAAGAGGTCGGGGTTGTTGTGGCGGAATGTTCCCAAGCAAGTTGGCTTGTGACCGGTGTCTCTTAAGCATCGTGCTAGTAGGTTCCCAATGGGAAATTACATTGGGACCAAGTAGCACTTGAAAACATGCACTTGAAACATGCAAGAGGAAGAGATTTTTGTGTCAGAGGTCGTGGATGAGTCTTCTGTCACACTTTTTTTCATTTAGACGAGGAAAGCAGGGACAAAGTCTTTGTGGAAGAGGACGCCAGGGTGGCAGAAGCTTAATTTGGTGTTGAAGGCTTACAGCCATACATGTTTAAGCCCTTGCCTCGCAACGCTGCCAGTTCTGTTAGCTCTATGCCTGCCGAAGTCACAAACATCCATCCCTGTAAACACTGGGACGGAACTCAATGGGAAAGGAAATTATTCTTAGTTCTTATTTCAACCATTGCGTATATTAGCTGCGACATATGAATCAAGATGCTATGACTGAAAAAATTTGATTGACACATGACCGTTGATATATGATTGGCCGAATTTAAGTGTACAAGCTGATGTCTAATTAACTGGCCTGCATAAGATAAAGAAAAGAAAAAACAGATTTTAAGACAGGATTTGTTTTTTAAAACAGAAATTTTCTAAATTTGGGGACAATATGGTCTGATAAATAGTACATGTATATACTTGTTTAAGCAAAAATGACATATACATGACATATAAATATGATTTCCCTATGACTTTAAGCCTTTGTAGTTTGACTTTTTTGGGATGGCTAGGTGTGATGTGTTTAAAGAACCAACCAGTCAGAGATGGATCAGAAAATATGGCTTAAATAGATACACTGAAAGAATAACAAGATGACTGGCTTTTAGCCACCAGTTTAACTAGTTTATGCAATTCTCGATGACTAACCCCCCCGATATTCTCATTTATGGAATATCGGGTGGAATCTTTAGGCTACCAAAAGTGTACCCCAATCACCCAAAAAAAGAGTGATTAAAAAAATCCTGAAATACAAAACCATGTGCACGCATACAAGTAATCATGTGACCTTTATAGATCAAGGCTGTGCATCAAAGTTTGTGTCCAAGGCTCCTCCTCGCCCACTTCACGCCCACATTGAACCAGAAATACAGTAGTCCATGCAAAGCACCACATGAAAAGCATTGTGTACTTAAATAAGCATGAAAAAGTTATGTCACAGCAGTTCAGCATAACCATAGGCATATCCTGTGTGCTTCCAGGACAGGGCTGATATAATCAGTCGAAGAGCTAAAGTTATGCAAGATTAAGTTAGTTTTTTGTGATCAGTTATTTGGTTAGGAGTCTCTTAGGATTCTTGTGTAGGCTTACTTTTAAAATGGTCAATAACAACAAAGAAAGAGTTGACCTATGACCTGTACTGAAGGATCATGTCTGGCATGCCAATAATTATGTGATGAAATAATTTACACAAATTGGCACGAAAAGAATATCACATTTGAAATGACAGCTTATCAGATTATGGGGGGAAAATGCTATACTAGGCCTATATTATGATGTGATTTAGGTAAGGATATGAATCATTTGAAATATCAATACAGTATTGAAAAAGTACAGCAATAGATGAGAGAAGCCTACTAGGCAGAAGGGGTGCCAGAGCAAAGGGAGGGCTGGGTGCGCTGGATGTAGGATGATGAAACAGTCCTTCTAGGCCTCATTTAATAAATTTATAAATTATAGAACTTAACAACACCTACTAAAAACATATTTCGTTTCATTATTAGTGTATTAACATTGTTAATTATTGGATTTCCATGTCATTGTAATCATAAGGTTATTATTATTATTATTACTTAGTATAATTAAAGATTGCACAGTCATAATGAGTATGATGATCTATAGTTACAGCTTTTTTCAGTTGTGATCTACAAAAGAGTAAAGTTATTATCAGGTATTATTGATAACCAATATATTTTTGTTTTATTTTTTATGATGTCTTGTCAAGATTTTTGTTTTTATTATTACAAAGAATAGTATATTTAAGATGTATCTGATAGGGTTTTGGACCTGATAGTTATGCCTAAATTTCTTCCAAAAATATGTTTTAACTCTATGCCAATTGTGTCCATTTTTTTTAATATTAATATTTATTTTTAAATATATTAACAACAAACCTCGTGAGAGCATTTACTTTTTCTACACTGTTTTTTTTATCTTACCCTCATGTACTAACTTTCACAACAGAATTTCCAGTCTTGTTGATCCAACACATCACTTCCATTTTGATTTAAAAAAGCTTTGACTCCTTTCCTATGTTGTGACCTATCTTAGATATTTGCATACATAAATATGCAGTTGCTTACATACCCAAACATCAGCTTTGCAGCAAAGGATTGCCAATTTTCTAGGGAAGATTAAGATGCCCTAACCATTCTGGCTTTAATTCAAGGGCGTCAGTAGTGAGTAAGGGCTAATTTTTTGCAAATAAGAGGGAACATCGAAAATTACTTTAAGTCTTATAGCTGGTTTAACAATGATATACACTCACCGGCCACTTTATTAGGTACACCTTTCCAACTGCTCGTTAACACTTAATTTCTAAGCAGCCAATCACATGGCGGCAACTCAGTGCATTTAGGCATGTAGACATGGTCAAGACAATCTCCTGCATTTCAAATCGAGCATCAGTATTGGAAATAAAGGTGATTTGAGTGACTTTGAACATGGCATGATTGTTGGTCCCAGAAGGGCTGGTCTGAGTATTTCAGAAACTGCTGATCTACTGGGATTTTCACGCAAAACCATCTCTAGGGTTTACAGAGAATGGTCCGAAAAAGAAAAAACATCCGCAGCAGTTCTGTGGGCAGAAATGCCTTGTTGATGCCAAAGGTCAGAGGAGAATGGCCAGACTGGTTCGAGCTGATAGAAGGGCAACAGTGACTCAAATAACCACCCGTTACAACCAAGGTGGGCAGAAGAGCATCTCTGAACGCACAGTACGTCGAACTTTGAGGCAGATGGGCTACAGCAGCAGAAGATCACACCGGGTGCCACTCCTTTCAGCTAAGAACAGGAAACTGAGGCTACAATTTGCACAAGCTCAAGAAAAACGTTGCCTGGTCTGATGAGTCTCGATTTCTGCTGCGACATTCGGATGGTAGGGTCAGAATTTGGCGTCTACAACATGAAAGCATGGATCCATCCTGCCTTGTATCAACGGTTCAGGCTGGTGGTGGTGGTGTCATGGTGTGGACAATATTTTCTTGGCACTCTTTGGGCCCCTTGGTACCAATTGAGCATCGTTGCAACGCCACAGCCTACCTGAGTATTGTTGCTGACCATGTCCATTCCTTTATGACCACAATGTACCCAACTTCTGATGGCTACTTTCAGCTGCAATCATCTCAGACTGGTTTCTTGAACATGACAATGAGTTCAATGTACTCAAATGGCCTCCACAGTCACCAGATCTCAATCCAATAGAGCATCTTTGGGATGTGGTGGAACGGGAGATTCGCATCATGGATGTGCAGCCGACAAATCTGCGGCAACTGTGTGATGCCATCATGTCAATATGGACCAAACTCCCTGAGGAATGCTTCCAGCATCTTGTTGAATCTATGCCACGAAGAATTGAGGCAGTTCTGAAGGCAAAAGGGCGTCCAACCCATTACTAGCATGGGGTACCTAATAAAGTGACCGGTGAGTGTACACCTCCACCAAGTTAAATCATAATCAGCATTATAGTTTTTACATAATGCTGTTCCAAATAATTAATGGAGGTGAACTGACCTGATGTGCTAGTGACTTTTAATGTAAGGCTGAGAATTACCTCTCTTAAAGAAATAGTATGGCTGTATTATACTTTACCTGAAAAAAACGTCTATTTGGTTAGGGTTCCCAGACGTACTTTGATCCCATATGGATGAATCGAAATATATAGTTTAGGCGAAAATATTGGGAAAATATGAAACGTAAGGTTTAAAAAGGTCATGTGATTTTTGCGTTTGTCAAAAAATACGACTTAGGGCTGAAATGAAAGCCATTAATGTCCCCTTTACAATGATGCTCAAAAACCATATAAACTAAACTTACAACTTGGAAATGTTGGGATCTGGAGATGTACCACCTTTCTACAGCAGAGTGCGCTGTAGGTCTCCTGGGCTGGAGCCCTCCAACACACCTGAGACGCATCTACTCATCAGGAGACCTTCCCTTCTTAAGCAGCTGCCAGACCTTTCTTCGACGCCGCAGTGTTGACCTTAGTTTGGTTAGCAACCTGAGCCTCTGTTACCTGAAAGAATCTAAGTTGTCTCTAAGTGAGAAAACTGGTTCTAACCTTCCTCTGTCTTTGCTCACAGGAAACCTGTCTCAAGCCTGAAGCTCTGGGTGAGCTTAACCTGCCTTCCAGCCCTGGTGAGCCAAACCTGAAGATTCCTATTTTGGATTTCCCCTGCTGCTCTCTGTGAAGAGCTGGGAACTCTGATCAAGGTCTGCCATTCAAAGTCAGAAGTTAGACGCTGCAGCTGCTTGAGCATTCTGCTGAACCAACAGTTTTTGGACCCAACGGTTCCCTCTCTCACAAGAGAAGCCTGGACCCCATCAAGGTAGAATCAGAATTATCTAAAAGGACTCTTTAATCATCTGCCTGCCCAGCTAATCAAACTATCATCTCTGCAGACTTCAGTGAACCCAAGCCGGACCTGTTCCAGATCCAGTTCATGTCTTTTGTGTCAAACATCTTAATAAACTCTGTTAAACTTTTACCCAGCCTCCTTTGTGTTCTGCATGTGGGTTTGATATTAAACCAATCATGACAGAACACTGCGGCCAAACACAAAGCCCAGCAGATCACCTCCGGAGGAGGCTTGAGGAACAGGACACTCAGATCCTTGGACATGCGTATACCCTCCGTGAGTTACACACTAAAATTGAACATCAGAACCAAGTGCTACAAACGTATACCAGCTACATGGGAAGTGCTAATGCCACGCCAGCAGTACGTCCCGTTCCGGATCCACTTCCGCCTCTAAGGTCACTGGCAGTGACGTCATTTCCTGAGTTCCGTCCAAGTCCGCCTGAAAGATTTTCAGGTAACCAAAGGGATTGTAAAGGATTTTTGTTTCAATGTCGTTTACTTTTTGAGCAATCTCCCGGCAGTTTTCCGAATGATAGGAAAAAAATATCCTTCATTCTCTCTCAACTCACTGGACGAGCTCTTGAATGGGCGGAGGCAAGGTTCTCTTCAGAGTCCAGTTTTTCTTGTACATTTTCCGAGTTCATATCTGAGTTTTCCCAAGTATTTAACCACGACTCAGATAAAACAATTGATTCCCGAGCCCTGCTAAATATAAGACAGGGAAATTCTACAGAGGCTGAGTTCTCGATAGACTTCCGGGTTAAAGCCACAGCCTCAGGTTGGAACGAATGTGCACTTAAGAGTGCTTATTTCAAGGCTTTAAATGATAACTACAAAGACGAACTAGCCACAATCGATGAACCAGCTAGTTTGGAGGACTTAATCCGTTTAACCATCAGATTGGATAACAGACTCCGAACTAGAAATAACTCTAGACAAAGAAGTCTAAATTTTTCTGTGTCAGCTCCTGCATTTAACAATGCTTCTGTTTTTTCTGGACCCGCAGAACCCAGTTCCAAGCCAAAGCCTAAAAATCAGATTTTATCTGTGCCTGTCCAAGTCTCTCACTCAGATGGAGCGGAGGTCGAACCCATGCAGATTGGACACACAAGGCTATCCCCTGAGGAAAGACAACGAAGATTTAGAGGCAATCTGTGTCTGTACTGTGGTGAGACTGGCCATTTCATTGCTTCATTGCTAAGTCAAAAGCCAGGGCCCGTCAGAGGAATTGAGGAGTCTGACGGGCCATCTGAAAACTGAAAAAACCCCTCATCTGATGTTGCCTGCTACTCTTTTTTTCTCCAACCAGAATCTCACTTTGTCGGCTTTCATTGACTCTGGGTGTGAAAGAAATCTCATTAATTCAGATCTGGTCCAGCAATTAAATATTGAGACTGTCCCTTTATCTAAGCCTCTCAGAGTATCTGCTATTGATGGAAAGAAGCTTCATCAAGTCACTCATCAGACACAACCTCTAGAACTTTTAATCTCTGGAAACCATCGTGAAACATTAACATTTTTTGTTTTTCCTTCTGCATGCTCCCCTCTGGTGCTGGGATTCGAGTGGCTGGACTGTCATAACCCCCATATCAACTGGGCTGAACGCCACATTGAGTCTTGGTCCACTTCCTGTCACGAGTCATGCCTTAGTTCTGCGGCTCCTGCTATTCAGTCCCCTAGAGGTAGGGGGGAGATGGACTCTCCTGACCTTACTTCTGTTCCTCCCGAGTATCATGATCTGGCACCAGTCTTCAGTAAGGTCAGTGCGACGTCTCTTCCACCTTACAGACCATATGACTCCGCCATAGATTTACTACCAGGAGCCCCCCTTCCCAGCAGTAGACTATACAACATCTCCAAACCTGAACGCGAGACCATGGAAAAATATATCAATGAGTCTCTCTTTGCTGGAATTATTCTTCCATCTTCATCTCCTCTTGGTGCTGGTTTCTTTTTTGTGGATAAAAAAGATGGTTCCCTACGACCCTGTATAGATTACAGAGGCTTAAATCAGATAACCGTCAAAAATAAGTACCCCCTACCATTACTGGCATCAGCGTTTGAACCTGTTCAGGGTGCAACAGTGTTCACTAAACTCGATTTGAGAAACGCATATCACCTCCTTAGAATAAGAGAAGGAGACGAATGGAAGACAGCCTTTAAGACCCCCTTAGGCCAATTTGAGTATTTGGTCATGCCTTTTGGTCTCACAAACGCTCCTGCTTGCTTCCAAGCTCTAGTCAACGACGTTCTCAGAGATTTTTTGAACGTATTCGTTTTTGTGTACATTGATGATATTTTGATCTACTCCAAGAACCTCTCTTACCACAAGAAACATGTTCGTCTAGTTCTTCAGAGACTTTTGGAAAACAAACTCTTTGTGAAAGCAGAAAAATGTGAATTTCACCAACCATCTGTCACTTTTTTAGGGTTTGTGCTCGAGGGTGGACAGGTGAAGCCATCCGAAGACAAGATAAAGGTAGTTCTGGACTGGCCGACACCTGAAAACCGCAAACAGCTTCAGAGATTTCTTGGGTTTGCAAACTTTTACAGACGTTTCATAAGGAACTATAGTCAAACAGCTCTACCTCTCACAACTCTGACTTCTGTGAAGAAGACCTTATAATGGACACCTGAAGCCCAGAACGCTTTTGAGAAATTAAAGAACCTGTTTTCCAGAGCACCCATCCTTATCCAGCCAGATCCCTCTAAGCAGTTTATCTTAGAGGTGGACGCATCTGACTCCGCTGTTGGAGCTGTTTTATCTCAGCAATCTGACTCAGACCAAAAAACTCACCCCTGTGCTTTTTTTTTCACGTAGACTCTCACCAGCAGAGCAAAATTATGATGTTGGAGACCGAGAACTTCTAGCCATTAAACTCGCCCTGGAGGAATGGATACACTGGTTCGAGGGGGCCGAGCATCCAGTATTGGTTTGGACAGACCACAAAAACCTGGCTTATCTCCAATCGGCAAAACGATCCAACCCACGTCACTCTAGATGGTCATTATTCTTTTCCCGTTTCAACCTCATTATTTCTTACAGACCTGGTTCCAAGAACGTCAAGCCCGATTCTCTCTCTCGTCTGTACTCCTCTGATCAACCTGAGACACCCGAGCCTGTTCTTCCTGCCTCCTGTACTGTTGGAGTCGTCTCCTGGGAGATCACTGATCTCATCAACTCTGCCCTAGCCTCTGAACCTGACCCAGGTAACGGCCCTCCAAATAAAACTTATGTTCCATCTTCCGTCAGATCCCGACTGATCCAGTGGATGCATGCAGCTAAATTTTCCGCCCATCCTGGAGTGAGCAGAACCATTGCCCTCATTACAAGACGTTTCTGGTGGCCATCACTACACAAGGACGTTAAGGAGTACGTTTTGGCATGTCCCATCTGCGCCAGAAACAAGACCTCTCATCAACCACCTTCTGGTCTGCTGCATCCTCTACCTGTTCCAACCCGTCCTTGGTCACATATCGCCATAGATTTTGTCACAGGTCTCCAGAGGTATGTCCACCATTTTAACCATCGTCAACCGTTTTTCCAAGGCCTGTCACTTAATTCCCCTCAGGAAACTTCCCACGGCTTTCCAGACGGCCCTGCTTCTCGTGAAGCATGTTTTCCGACTCCATGGTATTACACAAGAAATCCTCTCTGACCGCGGTCCTCAGTTCATCTCACAGGTCTTTGAAAGCTTTCTCTTCCGCGTTAAACTGTAAATCCTCCCTCACCTCTGGTTATCACCCACAGTCTAACGGGCAGACGGAGAGGATGAATCAACAACTAGAATCCACTCTCCGCTGCCTAACATCCAATAACCCTACTGACTGGAGTCAGTTTCTGACCTGGATCGAGTACGCCCATAACTCATTGAAATCCGCTTCTACTGGTTTATCCCTGTTCCAAGTTTCCATTGGTTATCAGCCTCCAATTTTCCCTGCAGACGAGAGAGAGATAACGGTCAGATCAGTCCATCATCACATCCGCCGTTGTCAGCGCATCTGGAAGGACACCATCACCACCCTCAACCGTTCATCTGCTTCTACAAAACGCTTCGCAGATTCCAAGAGACGTCCTGCCCCTGATTACACCATAGGCCAAGAGGTTTGGTTGTCAACACGTGACATTCCCCTCAAAGCCATGTCTAAGAAGCTGTCACCCCGGTTCATCGGCCCATATAAAATTGCCCAAATAATCAACCCTTCTGCTGTCCGCCTGCACCTGCCACCGAATCTCCGCATCCATCCTACGTTCCATGTCTCCCAAGTCAAACCTGTCATTACTAGCTACCTGTGCCATTCAACTGCCATTCAAAGTCAGAAGTTAGACGCTGCAGCTGCTTGAGCATTCTGCTGAACCAACAGTCTCTGGACCCAACGGTTCCCTCTCTCACAAGAGAAGCCTGGACCCCATCAAGGTGGAATCAGAATTATCTAAAAGGACTCTTTAATCATCTGCCTACCCAGCTAATCAAACTATCATCTCTGCAGACTTCAGTGAACCCAACCCGGACCTGTTCCAGATCCAGTTCATGTCTTTTGTGTCAAACATCTTAATAAACTCTGTTAAACTTTTACCCAGCCTCCTTTGTGTTCTGCATGTGGGTTTGATATTAAACCAATCATGACAGGAAAATTATATCTGTTTATAATAATCATCGAATGTTCAATATTTATGCTAATTATTCAACATTTCTCACCAGACTAAGTTTTACAGCTTGATATTTGTCATAAATGGACTAAATGACATAAATGACAACCCCCAAAAATCACAAAAGGATTAACCAAGAAAACACCTTTACCTCTAAAATACCTACTGTCTTATTTTTCTGAAGGATTTGTTTTTCCCCAATTTAATTCCCTCCCTGCACTTTAGCTTTATGGATCAATGAAAATAATGTTTTTGTCATAATTGCTAAAGGCAGAGAGTTAAATAATTGTTGATTATCCTAAACACCAATTTGACAACAAGTTTTTAACAGATGGAATGAATAAGAATAAAAAAAGACAATCTGGTGAAGTAGCAGACCTATATATAAGGTTAATATGGTTGTGTCTCCACTACAGCTTATTTTGTTTCTGACTCTTTAATTGATTATTTGACAATATAATCTCAGATTATCAGATGGTGACATGAAGCCTTTTCCATTTTTGCCTATATTAAACATGAACATTAATTATATCTATAATTCATGAATATATTTTACAGTTAAAAAAATTGTTTAAATATATTTGTGTTTGTACCTTGCAGCAAAATACTCTATAGAGTAATGTGCATTGGTGCACAGGTGGTTCAACTGTACACTTGTTTACAGAAATGATTGTGAATGCCTCACACTCTTACTTTGCAAGCAAGATGAATTTCTACAAGATTTAAGAATTCAAAAACTGCAAAAAATAAATTGTACCAAAAGCCAATAGATGTATTAGCCTTGATACAGAAATATTTTGGACCAATGAAATGCAGTTACCTGTATGATGTCATCCAGAGGCAGAAGGCTGAAACAAAACAAAGAGGGCTGCAGTGTTTTTAGCTGGAATACCCTCTATTTCTTTTTAAAAGAAAGAACAAAATTTTTGCTTTGGTGGATGGTGAAGATGTTTGCATGGTTGTCCTGACTAAGAGTTTGATTTATCAGTATACTCTGTTGTGAAACAAATCAAGAATGTAATGCACAGCTGATACTGCTGTGATCGACTAAAGGATCGATATCAGAGCCAGGTGCCATTTTCCCTCACCTGCTCAGCTCAAAGAATTGTAATGAATGTCCCTCCCCTTTGTGAGACCTTTCTACAGGAGCCTTTCCAGATGGATACTATGTAGAATTAACATTGAACTATGAATCTGGCTTATACCAGGTTAGTAAAACTTACCCTGTTAAAAAAAAGAGAGGAATTAAATTCAGTTAGATTCAATTAAGTCTATTTATATAGCGACTAACACATGTCATCTCAAGGCACTTTACAGAGACAATTCAATCAGATCATTGATTCTGATTGGTTCAAAGAATTTTATGTAAGTAAAACAAGCTGACTGCATCAACTCATAGACTCTTCAGCAATCCCTCACACCAAGCATGCTAGTGGTGACAGTGGAGAGGAAAACGGGGTCCCTATGTCCTTCAGTAGTCTAGGCCTATAGCAGCATAATTATAGACATAGTTCAACATAAACTGAGCCACACTAACTTTATTACCTCAGATAATTTTTTATCCTATCAAAATGACTGACTTATCAGCTTCTTTTTCAAAGACTCTGGTCCAAAGACTTCTGTTCTTGTTTTACCTGCATTTAGAATCAGAAAGTTAAGAGTCATCCAGGTTTTATATGTTTTAGAAAGGCCTGTAGACTATACAGTATAATATGTTAGTTCATCAGGATTCATAGACAGATATAGCTGAGTATCAATAGCATAAGAGTAGAAATGAATCCCATGCTATTTAATCATTCTACCTTTCTGGAGCATATATATGGTATTGAGAATTGACCCTAGCACTGTTCCCTGTGGTACTCCACAGGTAATCCACAAGAATGAGAAAGATTTATCACCAATGTGACCTAACTGAAGTCTTTTAGATGCAGTGCAATTATTAATCAAAAACGGAAAACAGAAGAGCGTATTTAGCAATCACTAGGGCAATGTTATCACCATTAATAACCTGAGAAATGAACAGGTTGGCCAGTGATTGGGTAAACTAGGTCAACCTGCTGATTACAGCAAACCATGTTCTTCTTTTAGGAGTATCTTTAGATAAGCCACAGAATGGCAGGTGCATACAAACACAGAAATTCTACCAATCAATATATTAAGGGCTTATTCTAAGATACATTTTAAATGTTCTTACTAATAA